>OY728146.1:825683339-826888672 GCA_963277665.1 Viscum album | reverse complement strand
TTATGAAAGTCAACTGACGCGTTTTCTTAATTTCTTAACGCACCAATTAATTGGGCGGTTTTCTTCGTTGAATTAAATGGGCGGTTTATTCGTTGAAATTAATTCTATGAATTAATTTCATTCGTTTCTTAACCTGTTTGAAATCCGTTGGCGTAATAATAAAATAAGACCAACGCCGACATCTTGAGGATTACACGTTGAGAGACTTTTGACAGAAATTCTTGTGCCTTCACCCACCTTCACGAAGAACGCGAAGAACGCGAAGAACGCGAAGAACGGCGTCACCCTCGGAGATTGACGACGCTTCATCCGAGACGTTCTTCCCCGCCCCGATCTCCGATCACCTACTGCTGGAGGTAAGAGATTTCAGGTTTCTTTTAAATTTCCTCTGTGGTTTTTAACTCAAGATGGATTTAATTATTAAAATTAAATCTGTTGTTTCTTGGTCCTCGGAGTTCGTCGACGCAACGCCGGATACCGCGACGACGCGACGATCCCCAACTTCCGCGACGATCAATTCCGCAAAGAACGCGCGTGCGACGACTTGACAAGGTGGGGATTTTATTTGAGTGTTTTATATTCCTGTGATCGTCTCTTTTAAAATGAAGAACCCGGTTAATAAGAACAATTTTTAATTCATTAAAAATTGTTGTTTGATATGTTGATTATTTCTCCCCGGTTGTTATCGCCTAACGCGGAGGGTGCGGGCCGAACGAACACGGCCCGACAACCCTCCGCAGTTCTTCGTTGTTGTGCGGATTTGGCGGGCGACGACAAAACGTGGCACAAGGGCGATTTGAGGTTTCCGTAGTGAAGAACGGAACCCGGGAGGAGCAGCGGCGCAGACGGGAGGGAAAACGGACCACGGGAGCAACTCCGGTGGCCCGCGGAAGCTACCAGCGGCGCCGGCGGCCGGAGGCGGTGGCGCCCCGGCGCGCCGCCAAACAGGGCCGCCGCGGCTGAAGCCGCGGCACCTCCAACCCGCGGGGGCAGCGCCCCGCGGCATCCGCCCTGCTCGGCCGAGCCGAGCCGGACCGGCCGGCCGAGCCGGGCCGCGCCCTGGCCTGGCCGGACCGGGTCCGGCCGGGTTGGACCGGGTCGGGTCGACCCGGTTTGGGTCGAAGCGGTTCGACCGACCCAGGGGGGTCGGGCCAGGCCCAGACCCCCGTCTTCGAACCGTTTTCGGTCTTTTGCCCGTAACTTGAGCTACGGGCCTCCGAACGACGCGCCGTCAGCGGCAACGCGATCCTTGGATCGAGACGGTCATTTCGGTATATCGCACTCAAGGTTTCGGAATACTTTGGGTTCGGCCGGGTTGGTTCGTACACGAAGCCAACTGGGCCCTTGGAGTGGAAACGCTCATATCTTGAGCTACGGACGTCCGATTGACGTGTCGTCGGCTCTGGTGGATTTCTCTAAGTGAGACGGATCTTTTGGCATACCCCGCCCGAGGTTTGGACGCAGGTGGAGTACGGTCGGGTTGGTTTTTCCTTAAAAACCAACCGGGCCCCTGAAACGAAAAAGTCAATAACTCTCAGACCGGGCGTCCGATTGACGCGCCGTCTGCGACGTTGAGTTCCTGTTGGCGATACGGAACTTTTGGATACATCAACCTCGGACTTTGTGTTAGTTGATGTATCAGCCTCTAGGCTCGTGGAGCGGACCCTCCCGAACGAGCTTGCTGTGTGCGGGAACCCTAGTGCTGGCTGCAACTTCGACGACGACGACTGTACCGTGACCACTACGGTACATCTTGGGATACATCAACTCCGGACTACATGTCAGTTGATGCATCGACCTCTTAGCTCGTGGAGTGGACCCTCCCGGAACGAGCATGCTGTGTGCGGAAACCCTAGAGCCGGTTGAGACTTGACGACTGCTGATCGAACGACTCGGTGCGCTTGGTTGTAGCGGCACATGGGAGTGCTTGGTTGTAGTGGCAGACCCACGACAGAGGTGCGCTTGGTTGTAGCGGCCCAGGGGAGCGCTTGGTTGTAGCGGCAGACCCACGACGGAGGTGCGCTTGGTTGTAGCGGCATAGAGGTGCTCTTGGTTGTAGCGGCAGACCCACGACGGAGGTGCGCTTGGTTGTAGCGACACAGGGGAGCGCTTGGTTGTAGCGGGAGACCCACGACGGAGGTGCGCTTGGTTGTAGCGGCATAGAGGTGCTCTTGGTTGTAGCGGCAGACCCACGACGGAGGTGCGCTTGGTTGTAGCGGCACATGGGAGCGCTTAGTTGTAGCGGGAGACCCACGACAGAGGAGCGCTTGGTTGTAGCAGCAGACCCACAGTACCCGATAAGTGGAGAACTACAGCAGTCCAAGGTAAGAGGGAAGCGCTTGGTTGTAGCGGCATAACCACTGTACTTGATGGAGAAGGAGTTTCCCAAAAGCTTTGGGTTCAACTTCATGATCGATCCTATGTGGGTCATTGCGAGGGTTAGTACCTAAAGATCCTTTGTGGGTCCGACGGCTTAGATGAATCAGTAGTTACATCTAATCATCTCTAACGTCATACGAAGAAGTATCCTGTGTGAGTTGAATCTTATGTTACTCTCCTTTGTGGATTGTGTTGAACTATCCTGTGTGGATTTACGGTTTACTCTCCTTTGTGGATTGTGTTGAGCTATCCTGTGTGGGTATATGTTTGCTTTCCTGTGTGGACTAGGTTGTGCTTGGGCTCGGATGTTGGAACCGAACGAGGATTGATGACTTAGGTATATGTATGAGCATATATCTAAGCAGTGTCGGATGTTACTTCGTGATTGTATCTTTCCTTGTGGTTTATCCTTTGTGGATTTCGGGAGACCTTCGGGGGTCTCGGGGTCCCTACTGAGTAGCTTATACTCACCCCTGCACGGGCTATGTCCGCACTACGTTGTGTTGGTTGCAGACGACGGACAACGCTGATTGTGGTGGAGACTTGCGGAGCAGGACGGTGCCTGGAGGTGGACCACTGGGCGGGACGTACACGGAGTGGTCAGGTGGACCCGAGGAGCAGTGGAGGCTATCTCTACTCACCCTTCAGGTGGGACTTCCAGAGGACGGCTCGACGCTGTGACTTTTCTTTTCAGTTGATGTTTTCTCCTTTCAGTTGTACTTTACAGTTGAGCTTGTATTTCCGGCCCCTTTTTCTTTCAGCACAGCTTGTTACAGTTTTTACTTAGTGTTTACTTTTCCGTTTGCTTACTCTGTAGTGCTTGTTTACTTTTCAAAGACAATGTCTTCTCCTTTTTCCGGGATCTTACGTCTTGGTGTAATCGCCAGCCCCTGGCTTATGGAAGGCGGGCTTGGGGTAGTCACGACACGGGCCCCGAGGGCGGGTCGTGACGCACGCAATTGCGTGAGCGGTGACAACGAGACCCCACTCGATGACGGGGGGAGGGGATGTCCGACCGGCATCAACAACACGCTAACGTGATGAGGGTTTGCGCTACTGCACTGGCGGTGCACTAATGAGTCTGCTGATGGAAAGTTCTAGGCAACAAAAAAAATATATAGTAACCATTTTTATAAAAATATATTATTTATAAAAATATATTATTTATAAACCTTGAAAATTATTTATAAATATATATTATTTATAAATATATATTTATAAATAAAAAATTATTTATATAAATATATGATTACAATTATAAACAAATATATTTATAAATATGAATTTATTTATATAAATATATATATAAATAAGAAATATATTTATAAATATATTTATAATTATATAATTATAAACCCATCATAATAAATAAATATTTTAAATTATAAAAATAAAAATATATTTATAATTATATAATTATAAATCTATCCCATTTAATTAAAAATAATAATAATAACCCGCACGGCAAATGGGATGTTGAAAGTTCCAGGCAACAAAAAAACTTAAAATCCCGAATAAAGAAACGATAGAAGAGCTTCTAATGTGCTGAATAAAAGGAAGTTGCCGTGTGCATATGGAGGGTGATCACGCCATCTTTTCGAGTATTATGTGAGTGCCGTGCTTAGGCTTCTCATTTTCTCTGTACGCTCTATCGGTGGAGCTCCTGCCGTCTCCACAGTCCGATGCCGCCACGAAATCGGAGGCGCTGCCATCGCTCGGCTCATGCCCTGGCGGGAACACCCCGCCCGGCGCGTCAACGTCTTCCCTCGGATTGAAGAACGGGTGCCCATCGCTGGGCTGCTTCTCTATTTCAAACAGATCAGAGCTTGCATCGCTCTCGTTTTCTCCGCCGACTCTGACCACCACAGACGGAGGAGCATTCTGGGGTTTGGATACAGACTCCATTGTGCTCCGCCCTGAGGTTTCGCTTGTCGTCCAGCACGGACTGAACACCGCCACCAATTTCCGGGGCTCGCCACCTTCCCTCACCCCTTCGCAATGCTGCGTCAAGAATGGGTTCCCAGGAAGGGAGCGTGGCTCGGAAGATCCAAAGAACTCGTCTCGGCTCAAGTCCATGCACATCTTTCTCAGACTCGGGAATTTGAATTCATCTTCAACTCCGAGTCTGGTTGCCGGCGTGGTCGACAAAATCTGGGAGCCCTCCTTTCTGCGGTCCAGTACTCCTAACTCTGCACCGTCCTCGCCGTGCATGGACTTGCGGCGCACGCAGGACCAGCTGCAGCCGAACCCCTTGAAGAATCTCTTCTGCCTCGCCCTTCCCTGCGCCGTTGATGACGAGTTCCGCCGGCTACTCGGGAGCAGTGCGTTACGGCTGCTCAGACTCGCCTCGGAGCTCGCCATGGGCGTACTTGACCCGAGTTCTGGATCTGCGGCGTCCACGTTGAGTGGTGGTTGAGTCATCCCGTTACCATGATTATTCTCCACAGCTTTTGGCTGCCGGCCGTCCATGAGACCGCTGTAATACCTCTCTGCTCCAAATACATCAATTTCACCGTCGATCGTCTGGCTTCTCCCTGGAGGAATGCATGAGCTCGGGATCGGTTTGGTGGGCATGGCCGGCGGATGTTTTTGCCCTGAGTGAAGAGAGGATAGCCGAAGAGGGCAACTGGTGTGGGTCTCGAAGTCCATGATCAAGAAAACACTGAAAATCACGGACAAGTTTGTTATGGGCGAGTAATGGGTTTGGACGGTCAGCTTTGTAAAAGAAGAAGGCCGGCTACGTGGGAGACTCGGGAAAGAAAGGCGTGGGCAGGGAAGGGCCACGGAGAGTTTAGGTGAAGGATACATATCCTCTTTTATAAGGAGGCCGTATGGAATTTATGTGCCCTCAAAACGTGCTCATATTATAAAAATCAATGATAAAAAGGGTTTAATCATCATTTTATGTAAGGGTGATAGGGGTAATTTAGGTGGGTGGGTTTTTTTGTTTTTGTTTTATGGGGTAGGGTTTTTAAAAATCGGGGAAATGAGTTTGTTCACCGCCACTTGAAATGGCTCTTTGACCCCACCCCACCCCCAAACCCCATGTGTATATATATATAATAAATTTATTTATTATAATAAATATAAAAAAATACAATAAATACATAATTATATTTTTTATAATAAATGAAAAAATTATAATTATTTATTTATTTATAATAAATATTTATAATAAATATCTAATAAATAGTATAATATTATTATAATAAATATACATTTGTTATACATTTATTATACAATTATTATAAATATTATAATGTTATAATAAATGTATATTACATTTATATAAATGTATATTTATTACATATTTATTATAGTAAATAATTACATTTAAAAATTTATATTACATTTATAATAAATACCTAATAAATGTATGTTTATATAAATGTAGATTTATTATAATAAATAAATGTATATTTATAATTATATAATTATAGTATATAATTATTTATAGATATGATAATTATATAATAAAGATAAATAATTACATATTACATTTATTATATTATAATTAAAAAATAAATGTATTATAATATTTATTATGCATTTATTTACATATTTATTATAATAAATGTATAAAATAAATGTAGATTTATTATAATAAATAAATGTATATTTATTATAAATATAAATATAAATATATATTTATTATAATTAAATATTATAATATTTATTATAATAAATATAAATTTATAATAAATGTATTATAAATATTTATTATACATTTACAATACATTTATTATACATTTATTATAATAATTATCATATTAATATTTATTATACATTTATTATAATAAATATTATAATAATATTTATTATAATAGATATTATAAATGTATATTTATTATCATAATATTTATTATACATTTATTATACATTTATTATTATAAATATTATAATATTTAATTATAATAATTATTCGTTATAAATATAAATGTATTATAAATATTTATTATACATTTATTATACATTTATTGTGCATTTATTATAGTAGTATTTATTATACATTTATTAGATATTTATTAAAATAAATATTATAATATTATAACATTATAATATTTATAATAAATTTATAATAAATGTATATTTATTATAATAATATTATAATATTTATTACAATATTTATTAGATATTTATTATTATAAATATTATAATATTTAATTATAATAATTATTTATTATAAATATAAATGTATTATAAATATTTATTATACATTGAGGGTGAGGGAATTTTTGGAAGAGATGTTGTGACAATCAATATTACAGATTGGGAGCCGGACCACCTTTATGTTTTGTATAACAGTAGGGAAGTTTCTCTATATATTGAAACCCACAAAGAAATTCTTAGATAGTTGATTCCATCAAGGGCTGAAAAATGGATATCAAATACACATAATCACTAGTTTATAGGATGGTTTCAGGACCATATTTTTAAGGAGTTAGATGAAAATCCAAATTCAATTTCAGAACAACTTCGATGGCTAGCTAACAGACCAAGTGTGTATGTATTATCTTATAATGGTTATGTAATTAATGGTTATACATTCTATACATATGAACATGATGAAGATAGTACCATGCAAAATAGTGGAGTTACACTTGTGGCTGAAGCGATGCATGTTTCTGGTAGTAAGTGTAAGGGTTGGTGTCCTCAGAACCAACTGTTGTGTACTTTGATTACATGAATGTTCACTTATTATATATTGTTCATTGTTCTGCATGACTATAATATAATAATGTCCTGGAATATTTGTTGCATTAATAAGGTTATAGCAGATCCCCGCTATGATGAGAACCTTGAAATGCTATAACAATATTCTTAAATAAAGTTCTGCGGTTGGATGACATACTATGATAGGACACATAGTATATAGACCGTCATGTGCGAGTACTCATAAGAAGACGAGACTCTCTCTCATGGAGTTCGCACTTGGTAATCTCCAAGATGAGAGATTATGAGAACAGACCCGCCAGTAGTAATTCTGCATGTCTTGGTGTCATCGGATATTGCTATCTGCGAGCGTGTGTAATGGTCCTTAAACTAGAAGATTATCATTAACACATGTCATGACTCGTGCACTTAGATTTACTGATGAAAACCGTCACGCAGACAATTGGCGGAAAGTAGGGTACGTTGGGTGCGTTATGAGTGACATGTTGTTAATGGATAAGTCGATGAAGGATTTGTTCTTTCCATTTATGGAAGTTGATATCTCGGCCCTTTGATTGAAATAGAACTGTCGCATTAAATTCCATGGTCATGGTGTAAACGACGAGTTTATTTCAGGTAGTCAAAGAACGAAGGATCAAACATATAGGTTTATGACACTTCCACGAAACCTGCTTAATGAGATATTGAGACAAAATGATTAAATTACATAGTAAGCGTTCGTATGAGGTGATACGTCAATGCGACGTCAAATTCTTTCTCTTGGGTGCCTTGACCCGTTGTTAGACAGTAATCATGGACTTTAGGCAAGCCCGCCTAATGCCAACGAGAAAGAGGCCTAGAGGGTCACACACTAAGTATATCCAAGTATCTCAAGTTGAATAAAGATTATTCTCGTACGTTGTTTAATAATTATTCAAGGAAGCCTAAGTTGTTTTAAATGATGAAGGAAAAATAAAATAAAACAAGTACACGCCGTGTATTATTAAATGTACACGCCGTGTAGTTTTATTTTGGAAAGGAAATGAATAAATGAAAACAAGATATACACGCCGTGTACATTTAATGTACGCGCCGTGTAGTTTTCAATGAAAAACAAGTACACGTCGTGTATTTATTATTACACGCTGTGTACTTTTTCCAGTTGGGATTTTGAGGATATAATATCGTTTTATTAAATGATATTTATTATAATCAGCGTGAGCGCATGTCAAGGAATTAATTATTCGACATGAGGGTTTTCAGTAAGAGTTAATGAAATAAATGAAATGCGTAACGCGTTTATTTATTGTCATAACTCTACAACCTCAAACTCGATTATAAATATCCTCACAACCCTAACTCTTTTCCTACACAAGAGAATCGTTGTGCACAACATCTCTGGATAATTCTTTCAAGGCCAAAAAAACCTCTTCCTCCAAGAACGCTCTCAAGACTGAGAGAGATCCTCTTCCATCGGATCAAGACGATCTAAGGCGGACAACACAAGCAAAGGCTTCTCCACACTAGCACCCGGAGAATCCTTTGGCGATGTCCAGAGATACGAGGTACACATGTGGATCACCGCTAGAGGGAGTCTACACTTGGCTTCTGCGACGCAACGACGGATCACATAGACAACATGATCAAGAACATCAACGAAGAAAGAACACCCAAAAGGTTTTTCTTTATAATTAATTAAATTAATTATAATCAACCTATAATGATCCTTATTTGTGGTTCTAGGACAAACCATCTTCTTTGTCTTTTTCTGTGATTCGATCCGTGGAGACTGACGTTTATTATCGTATTGATCCCGGATTGATCATTTCTAATGACAAAAATCCAAGTGGGCACATCCACCCACGTGCTTCCGCTGTGCCCGGAACCTTCAAATGGTATCAAAGGGAGGTTACAACGTTGATTATAGTTTTTTAATTTTCGTTGATAATTTACGCATTTATATTTGATTCAATTCGAAATATATCGTTCTATTAATCTGAATAAACGAGATCTATTCTTCCTCCTTCGTTTCTCGATTCATATCACAGAAATGAATTTTTAATTTTAATTTTGATTAAAATAAAAACGAGGAATTCATCTGGAGGAGTCGCGCTTTCTGTCTGTACAACACGGGATTACACGGCGTGTAATTAAAACTACATGCCGTGTACTTAGGTTCAATGAACCAGCACTGGTCTGCCAAACCACGGCGTGTGAATTGATTATGCCTAAGTATTAATCACGTCGTGTTGACCAGAATTGAACGACGCATGGGAACCAGAATACACGACGTGTATGTTGGAACAACACGCCGTGTAGTCCGATCCGGTCTAGGTGAAACCGTGTACAAGGAGAAGCCGTGTTCCGCGTACACGGGATTGTCAAGCCGGTTATCGCGTAACAAGGAAGTACACGCCGTGTATGATTCATCTACATGCCATGTACTCCAAAATTTCCAAAGTAGAGAAAACACGCCAAAGCCCTGGCGTGTACTTTGGTAAAAAGGTGAAAAGAAATACACGCCGTGTAAATATAAACTACATGCCATGTACTTTCCAGAAATGGAATTTCACCAGGTTTCCTCCAATGTACAAAGACCTGTACATGGAATATGGCTGAGAATAATCTCAAGGAAATTCATAAAGGAATTTAAGATAAAGAATTGATTAATTATATGATCATAATTAATTGAATTCGAGCGATAATTATCTTAAATGAAAGAGAGATTAAAAGAATTTGAATTCTAAATATGCGCAAATGTCATTGCATGTTGTGGATGATCATGAGCTAGACCAAAGACCCTTTGTATGTGTATGGTTTCATTTAAATTTATTTAATTTAAATTTGTTGGCCTACGAGCCTTCTTCCAATAAATTGTAGGGCCTGCGTGCCCATGGTTTCTTTAATGTAAACCCATGTAATGGAGGATCTCCCAAGCCAGAGGAGATGATTCAAATCCCGACGCCGAGGCGAAACCGACGCAAGAAGATACAAAGGTGGACAGGTGGGAGCTGCAAAACATGAACCAACAGGTTCAAGGTGTTTTCCTTAGGTCAGGGTTAGCTTATCAAAACCGTTAGATAAGCTAACCAATAGAAGCTCATGATCATGCCATATTATTTTATTTATGTCTGATTGAATGTTTTATTTATTATGTATGTGTTGTCGCGATCACATAATTAATAAAATGAATAAGCATGCAAAGATGGAATAAAATAAAAACCGGACTATGCGTAAACATTATCAGAACATGGTTAATCACTTAAAAAATCATCACTTAATATTAACAAGCATGTGATAATGCGAAACTATGTATAAAGGAATAAAATCCCTCAATACCATATTAAGTCAGACCAAGCCTTCTGTTACCTGATTAAGGGCAAGACTCAATAAAACTATGTGTTTGACCAACCCTTGTTGGGACACTTACTTTTATAAAGGAAGCCCTTATGAAAGGTTTCGGGTTGACTTAACCATATTAGATCAAGAGAAGTATCCCTTGCTAGACTTGGTGTAATATTGGAGGCAAGAGTTGAGGAAATCCAAGTCAGGATTTCAGGATTGGGGAGTCCACTCAACAGATCAAGGAACTGTAAGCTCACAGTTGGAAAAGACTTGCCTACCTAAATACCTTCAAATAGCTTGGCCAACCCTTGTTGGGGTTATGCGAAGGGAAATATGGATCCTTTCCACTAGAATGTCAAAGCAACTGGAAATTCCGATTTCAATGGTGAGGCCATTGGGACTTGATAAAATAGTGGGAGAATTAATTAATTTATTATTTCTCATAAAAATGTAATCAAGAAAGTACTGATAAATATGCTCTTTTAATTTGTAGAATCGAAATGACAAACTCATCAACCACATTTTCTCTACGATCAATACTGGATAAAGACAATATCCTCACCGGTAGTAACTTTCAAGAATGGTTTAGGTGCCTTTGGGTTATCCTACGCTATGAACGAAAGTTTTACGTGATGGAGTCTTCACTTCCTGATTCTCCTACCCCAGGGGCGAGTGATGAAGATTTCTTGGTCTATGATCAACATTTTAACGACGCTCTCGACGTTCAATGTTTGATGCTATCATCGATGTCTAGTGAGCTCATGAAGTCTCATGAAGACATGGATGCCTATAGCATGCTCGAGCACCTCCATGGTATATACCAGGAGAGAGTAAGACATGAAAGGTTTGAGATCTCCAAGGCTCTATTTCAGAGCAATCTTGGAGAGGGTGCCCTAGCCAAGCCTCATGTAGTCAAGCTCATTGGCTACATTGAGCGCTTGGAGGTTCTAGGGTTTAAACTCCCCGAAGAACTGAGGACTGATCTCATTCTTGCATCACTCCCCCAGAGCTTCTCAAACTTTGTTGTGAACTTCAATATGAACAACATTGAGAAGTCTCTGTCTGATCTTCTCATCCTCATTCGCCAAGTGGACACTGACATGAAGCGTGAAAAGCCTTCTATCCTCATGGTGAATAAAAGGAAAGGGAAGGCGAAGATCTTTAAGCCCAAAGCTTCTTCAAGGCCTTCCAAGAAAAGGAAGACCAAAGGGGAGGCAAAGGAACAGGATGTTGTTTGTTTTGCATGTGGTAAGAAGGGCCACTGGAAGAAAAACTGCACCCAGCCAAGGAAGCAAGGGGAAGCTTCAGGTGTGTTTGTTATCGAATGCAATCTATCTGTTTCTAATAATTGGGTATTATATACTTCTTTTGGTTCTCACATTTGTATCCAAATATAGGAACTAAGTAGATTCAGAAAGATTGATTGAGGAGAGGTAGATCTACGAGCAGCCAACGGAGCCAGACTTGCTACTATAGCTGTCGGGGACTACCACCTCACATTGCCTACGGGTATGGTCTTGGTTTTGAAAGGATGTTATTATGTACCCTCTGTAACCAAAAACATTATTTCAGTATCTAGATTAGATACTGATGGATTCATCTTCAAGTTTGGAAGTGGATGTTGCTATTTTTATAAAGATAGCATTTGTTTTTATAGGGCACATTTATATAACAACCTTTATGTGTTAGACTACACAAACCAAGTAATGGAAATCGATAACAAAGTTAATTCACATGACTCATACCACACCCAACTTTGGCATCACCGGCTAGGTCATGTCAATGAGAAATGTTTGAAAAAATTACATCAAGATGGGTATTTAGATTCTTTCGAACTAAAACCACTTGGTGTATGTCATGCGTGTCTACAAGGCAAAATGACAAAATCCCCATTTAGTGGGAAAGGTGAAAGAGCTAAAGAGATTCTAGAATTAGTTCACACAGATGTGTGTGGACCATTTCCAGTTGAAGCAAGGGGTGGGTTCTCGTACTTCATAACTTTTACAGATGATTTTAGCAGATATGGATATATCTATTTAATGAGGTATAAGTCAGATTCTTTTGATTGGTTCAAAGAATACAAGAATGAAGTTGAGAACCATATTGGTAAGAAGATTAAGAAACTCTGCTTAGAAAGAGGAGGAGAATATCTTAATCAGGACTTCATTGATTTCTTACGAGAGTTTGGGATTCTATCTCAACTCACTCCTCCTTACACACCGCAGTGGAATGGTGCAAGTGAAAGGAGGAACCACACCCTGTTGGACATGGTGAGATCAATGATGAGTCATGCGAGTCTTCCGTTATCCTTTTGGGGATATGCATTACAAACAGCAGCACACATACTAAACCAAGTACCAACTAAATCGATAAATGGTATTCCATACGAGTTATGGAGTGGACACAAAGCCATGTTATCGAATTTACATGTGTGGGGTAGAGAAGCATTTGTTAAGGCCTCTTCAGGTAACAAACTCACGCCCCGAGGCAAAAAGTGTATATTTATAGGATATCCCAAGGAAACAAGGGGATATTACCTATACAACCCCTCGGACAAAAAGGTTATAGTGGCAAGACACGCCATATTCCTTGAGAGGGAGCACATCTCCAAAAGAGATAGGGGGAGCGAGATAGACTTCGATGAAGTCAAGGCTCAAGATACACAGGAGTTGGTACAAGAACTAATTCCACAAAGCCCCATGGAAGAACAATCTGTTCTAGAGACACAAGAACTGCATAGGAGCACGAGAGAGGTGAGAGAACCAGAACAATATGGTTTTCTTGTCACCGAGGATGGTGACTCATTATTGGTTGACAATAATGATCCTCTTACCTACAAGGAAGCAGTTGAAGGCAAAGACGTTTCCAAGTGGAATGAAGCCATGAATTCTGAAATGGATTCCATGTACCAAAACCAAGTCTGGATTTTGGTAGATCCTCCAGTTGATGTAAATCCTATTGGTAATAAATGGGTATTCAAGAAGAAACTAGACATGGAGGGGCAAGTCAGCACCTATAAGGCATGACTGGTTTCAAAAGGTTTTAGACAATGTCATGGAATTGACTATGATGAAACCTTTTCACTGGTTGCGATGCTGAAATCCATCAGAATCCTATTGGTCATTGTTGTAACGACCTGAAATTTTGAATAAATCTTGTTTCCTAATTTTGTGTGTTATTTTATACTCAACAAAACTGTTTCATTTGATAATATGAGTATAATTAAAATGATATTGTTGGGTTTTGACTGTTATATGATCGTTGGTCAATATGACCGCTGGAAACTAAACGTTTTGATTATTGTCTCTAAATACAAGTGATCATGGTTAATTAATATAGAAAGAAGATTTGATGGCCTCACCCAGTAGTCTTGGACTGATCGAAGCCCATCTAACCGAACTTGGGAAGGAGGTAGCACCAATGGGCTTTGCTCTGGACCAAACCCAAGCCGAACTTCATCGTATGAAGCTAGAACGGAATCGCCTTCGTGAGAAGTTCAAACTGATAGAAATTACTACTCGTGCGATGTTGGCCGAGCCTCCCTCGGATTCTCTCACCTTAGCACACCTTACACTTAGGTCCTATGCTGGTGTGATAAGGGGCTATGTAAGGAGACCATAACTTCCTTATGTAATCCTTTGTTTTAAATAAAATTTTTGATTTCTTCTTATGATGAAGTTTATGAATTTTCAAATGTCCGGATAAATATAGTATGCATATTTTTGTAAATTTTAGAGAAAGGATATTTTAAAAAAATGCTTATGTAAACCTTAGATAACTAATTATGTGTAATGATTTTCAAAAACTGATCTTCTACAATTATGTTCAGTATGAAATTTAGAGTCTAATAAGATCAACTTAATTTTTGATGAATAGTAAATTATGAATAGTGATTTTATGCTTAGGATTAGTAATGTGACCAAATAGATTAGTAATCTCACTTAAATAAAGCATTAATATAATCTAGGCACCTTGATTAAGTAATGTGATTCAATAAAATGGTTAAATAACGGTTTCATAAATTATTAGTCAAGTATTAGTTTTTTCGGGTGAATAGTGTTTTTTAATTAAAATTTTAATTAAAAATACTTAGAAAATTATTTTTATAAAATGGATTTCATTTTTGAACTCAGAGCATCGATATTATGTTAAGGTAATTTTTGGGGATTTTTCTGAAAAAAATGAATTTTCGGTGAATAGTGTATTTATTTAAAAATTAAATTAAAAATATTTAGAAAATTATTTTTATAAAATGGAGTTCATTTTTGAAATCAGAGCATTGATATTTGGTTAAGGTGAAATTTTGGGATTTTTATGAGAAAGTTGAATTTTCGATGAATAGTGAAAATACAGTTTTTAAGTTACTAGTGTTTAGTGACATCATTAAATGATGTATTAAGTATGTAATCAATATGGTTGACTTATGAATAGTAAGATAATGTATGAGGTGTCCCAAGTGGCAAATACTATGGGCAAGCCCATGGTTTTTCCAAAACCACTAATGAGGTGTCCCTTGGCCATTAATGTCTTGTCCCCTCACTTTCCCTATAAATACCAAGCCATACTCTCGTCCATTCGACTCCCAACTCTCCCCCAACGAAGATCTGGTATCATTAACTCCCAAGGATTCCTCCCAAGGAGTCCTCCCAAGGTGCCCCCAAGCCTTAAAGGTCCCAACCTTTGAGTTTTAAGAGTTACGTTTTAAGGTAAGGGATCCAAACTCTCGTTCTTTTCAAATACTCTCTTTTAAGTAATTTCTTTTATGCTCCATGTTCTTATGATGGAGGATGTTATTTTATATTCCTCTTACTGACCTTTTCATGTTCATATAATGAGAGATCCCCTCTTACTCTCATTATTTTGTTTTATGAATGTTTAAGTGGCGCCGTTAGGCTGCTGAAATTTTTGTAACAGATTCTTTCTCCCTTCTCATTTTTCAAGATCTATTTTCATGTAAAGTCTTTCAAGTTACTTTTTATTATGTTTGGGTATGATATATATATCTATCATATAGATCTTTTATGATAATATGATTAGAGACCCCATTTGATCTCTTCAATTCAGTATTTTTGAAGTTTTAAGCGGTGTCGTTAGGCTGCCGAATTTTTAAGTGGTTCTTTCACCCTTCTCGTTTTCAAGTTCTACTTTCATGTAAAGTCTTTCAAGTTCCTTTTTATTATGTTGGGGTATGATCCTCTATATATATCATATTGATCTTTTAGGATCATATGATGAGAGACCCCATTTGATCTCTTCAATTCATTATTTTGAAGTTTTAAGTGGCGCCGTTAGGCTGCTGAATTTTTAAGTGGTTCTTTCACCCTTCTCGTTTTCAAGTTCTACTTTCATGTCAAGTCTTTAAAGTTCCTTTTTATTATGTTGGAGTATAATATCTATATTTATCATACTTATCTTTTATGTTCATATTATGAGAGACCCTATTTGATCTCATCAATTCATTTTTGTTGAAGTTTAAGTGACGCCGTTAGGCTCCCGGATTTTTAAGGGATTCTTTCACCTTTCTCCTTTTTCAAAGTTCTACTTTCATGTAAAGTTTTTCAAAGTCCTTTTTATTATGTTAGGGTATGATCTCTATATATATCATACTGATATTTTATGTTCATATGATGAGAGACCCTATTTGATCTCATCAATTCATTTTTGTTGAAGTTTAAGTGACGCCGTTAGGCTGCCAAATTTTCATAAAAGAAAATCTTATTTTTGTCTTCCTTTCATATTCTTCATTTCATATGGTATATCTTTAAAATTTCATTACCATGTTCTTAAATCCCTTATATTATGTCCCTCTAATGTTTTATGGGTCATTTATGAATGTTTGACCCATGTCCCGTATCTTTTCAATGTTTTCTAAAACCCTAAAACATAGCCGTTATGCTGCAGAATTTCCGTCTCAAAATGTCTCTATCTTTTTCTAAAGTTCTTTTATTTTATTAATTTAATACTCAAAGCTCTCTCTTCTATATTGGTATTCACATATATACAAAAAAAATTTATTTTAAATTATGGGATTTACATACATGAGACCCACCTTCCTTTTCTATGGGTTTTAAAGTGACACAAAGATCATGTCATTAAAGAAGTTTTTAAAACGTTATGATTATGAAATGAAACCCATTCCTTTTATGCTATATGGGTTGTTTATGAAATGATTGATGATGATATATGTGGCTCACATGATAATAAAGACATGTCAAGGGTGCGCCCTGATAGCGCTCCTATGCATTGGGTAAAGACTTAATCTCTAGAGATGACCTTTTAGACTGATACCTTGGTGAATAACCTTGGTAATTTTTAATGACACCTTGGGGATGGACCTTGGTGAAACGGAATGATTGTCAATATTAAATGTTGTAGCCACATCTTCAAGTTATGAAAAACGTTATTTTTATTATGATATGCCTCATGATTTCTTTCTCATTCCATAAAGTTCTTTTCATGACCTTATTGAAGTATCTCAAGTTCACATGTAAAATGTTTCTCTTGTTTCCCTTAATGGGCCTTCTACTCACCCTTTCATTTGATGTATGTCCCCAAGTTATGAGATGCAGTAATGAACCTAGGATGAACATGATGAGAAGCATTTAAAGTGTTTAAGAAGAATGTTTTATGTTTTCATGTTTTAAGTTACTGGTTTCCAAGACACTAAACCTTAAATATCCCCGGTTTTGTAAAATGTAATGAAAGTTTATGTGATAAAAAGGAAGGATTCTATAGTTGGTATCAAAGGATGGTTTAGTTATTTGTGGAAATTAGGATATTAAAACTGTAGGAAGAACCCTATAGAAAAGTTTAAATATAGGAAACCTTCCTGGTATTTTTGGTGAGTATTGAGTAAGGGGTTGCCAAGAAAATACATCCTTGTCTGGATACGAGCGGGTAGAGGTGGCTCTGACACAGATGTACATAGGGGTAAAACCCGGAAACACCGATTTGAGATAGACTTGAATGGGAACTAATACACGACAACGGGCCTTGCTGCACTCTTGGTTACAACACTCCTAGGGGATATTCTTTGGTAAATTTATAATCTTAGTATGAACCATTATTAAAGGAACAAAGATAAAATAAAATAAAGATTCACATAAGAATATATTATCATGGATAACCTAGATTGGGACCTAGGGGATCACAAGTTAGGGTATACTTTTCTTCTACAAGTTTATCCTTCTATGCTTTAAGTTTCATTTTAATGATTATTGGATTAGTATTTAAGCCCCTAATTGTACTTTCTTTCGTTAATTAATGGTGGGAAATGGAAGAACATGTCCTAACAACCAATTTGATAGGAAATTTGATGATTTCTGTATTAATATGACAGAGATGATTAGGGGAGTAAAATATGATTATTATTTTGGAAGACGTTCACTATTTTGGGAACCCTATTTGATCGAGGTAAATAGATTACTACGGTATTTTTCTTTGAGGAGTAAAGGTTGAATTATGTTTTGAAGAATAGATGAATTTAAGGTGAACTTATGGTATTATAGGTTACTTATGGAAAAGATTGACCTATCTTGGGGAAAATATGTTTAGGTTAGTTACTTTTGTTATAAGATGTTAGGAGTGGTTGATGTTGTTTGGAGATAAACAATAAAGTTTATCTTAGAAGACTATGTTATCAAATCCTTCTTGTATTCGGGTTTCAATCTTAGTTTGGGTTATTTTGAAGAATTTTAAGGACAGTTATTTACGGAATGGTCTATGATGAACTCTGGGTAGTACCGTGGAACTTTGAAGATTTAAAAGTAGTTTCTCTTCCTGTGGGATTCTTTCTTTTTGAAGATTTGTTTTATCTTACCCTTTCTGTTTTTGGGATAAATGTTTAAAGATAGATAGTTTTTCTTTTTTGGAATACATGATTCTCTAGAAGATTATTCTTGTGCTTTTGATGAGACCAAGTGTTTTTGAATGCTCATCGTTTGGAGAAAAGATTAGTTTTGGTAGAAACAATTAAAGGATTAAACTCTACATAAAGGTAGGTATATTTACTTATGTTTTTATTCTATGTAGTTAATGAATTCCTCAAAACTATGAGAAGGAACATAAAACATAAAACTTTGTCTGTTAACGTTTCCTACTAGGAAATAAAATACCGTTTGAACCATCATAAGTTTGTGATTTTCTTGTTGTTAACTTTCTCCTAATCATGTTTTCTATCACTCTACCTTAGAACGTGACCCTTTGTTTTTTCCTCCATCTCCATATTTTCCTACATGGAATCCTAGTGTGGGTTAACTCGGGTGGCCTTTGTACTTCCTTTTCTTTCTTTTAAAGTAATAGTGTTACTGACTCTTTTTCCGATGTGAGACTTTCAATGAAATTTCAAAACCCAATTTTAAAAAATTGCGAGGACGCAATTTCTTAAGGGGGGAAGATTGTAACGACCCGAAATTTTGAATAAATCTTGTTTCCTAATTTTGTGTGTTATTTTATACTCAAAAAAACTGTTTCATTTGATAACATGAGTATAATTAAAATGAGACTGTTGGGTTTTGACTGTTATATGATCGTTGGTCAATATGAACACTAGAAACTAAACGTTTTGATTATTGTCTCTAAATACAAGTGATCATGGTTAATTAATATCAAAAGAATATTTGATGGCCTCACTCAGTAGTCTTGGACCGATCGAAGCCCATCTAACTGAACTTGGGAAGAAGGTAGCACCAATGGGCTTTTCTCTAGACCAAACCCAAGCCGAACTTCATCGTATGAAACTAGAATGGAATCACCTTCGTGAGAAGTTCAAACTGATAGAAATTACTACTCATGCGATGTTGGCGGAGCCTCCCTCGGATTCTCTTACCTTAGCACACCTTACACTTAGGTCCTATTTTGGTGTGATAAGGGGCTATGTAAGGAGACTGTAACTGCCTTGTGTAATCCTTTGTTTTAAATAAAAATTTTGATTTCTTCTTATGATGAATTTTATGAATTTTCAAATGTCCGAATAAATATAGTATGCATATTTTTGTTGAATTTTAGAGAAAGGATATTTTAAAAAAATGTTTATGTAAACCTTAGATAACTAATTATGTGTAATTATTTTCAAAAAATGGTCTTCTACAATTATGTTCAGTACGAAATTTAGAGTCTAATAAGATCAACTTAATTTTTGATGAATAGTAAATTATGAATAGTGATTTTATGCTTAGGATTAGTAATGTGACCAAATGGATTAGTAATCTCACTTAAATAAAGCATTAATATAATCTAGGCACCTTGATTAAGTAATGTGATTCAATAAAATGGTTAAATAACGGTTTCATAAATTATTAGTCAAGTATTAGTTTTTCAGGTGAATAGTGTTTTTTAATTAAAAAATTAGTTAAAAATATTTAGAAAATTATTTTTATAAAATGGATTTCATTTTTGAACTCAGAGCATCGATATTATGTTAAGGTAATTTTTGGGGATTTTTCTGAAAAAAATAAATTTTCCGTGAATAGTGTATTTATTTAAAAATTAAATTAAAAATATTTAGAAAATTATTTTTATAAAATGGAGTTCATTTTTGAAATCAGAGCATCGATATTTGGTTAAGGTGAAATTTTGGGATTTTTATGAGAAAGTTGAATTTTCGATGAATAGTGAAAATACAGTTTTTAAGTTACCGGTGTTTAATAACATCATTAAATGATGTATTAAGTATGTAATAAATATAGTAGACTTATGAATAGTAAGATAAGGTATGAGGTGTCCCAAGTGGCAAATACCATGGGAAAATACCACGGTCAAGCCCATGGTTTTGCCAAAACCACTAATGAGGTGTCCCTTGGCCATTCATGCCTTGTCCCCTCACTTTCCCTATAAATACCAAGCCATACTATCATCCATTCGACTCCCAACTCTCCCCCAACGAAGCTATGGTCTCATTACCTCCCAAGGAGTCCTCCCAAGGTGCCCCCAAGCCCTCAAGGTCCCAACCTTTGAGTTTTAAGAGTTACGTTTTAAGGTAAGGGATCCAAACTCTCTCATTCTTTTCAAATACTCTCTTTTAAGTCATTTATTTTATACTCCATGTTATTATGATGGAGGATGTTCTTTTATATTCCTCTTACTTCCCTTTTCATGTTCATATAATGAGATATCCCCTCTTACTCCCATTATTTCGTTTTATGAATGTTTAAGTGGCGTCGTTCGGCTGCTGAAATTTTTGTAATGGATTCTTTCTCCCTTCTCATTTTTCAAGATCTATTTTCATGTAAAGTCTTTCAAGTTCCTTTTTATTATGTTGGGGTATGATCTCTATATCTATCATAAAGATATTTTATGATCATATGATGATAGACCCCATTTTATCTCTTCAATTCAGTATTTTTAAGTTTTAAGTGGCGCCGTTAGGCTACCGAATTTTTAAGTGGTTCTTTCACCCTTCTCGTTTTCAAGTTCTACTTTCATGTCAAGTCTTTCAAGTTACTTTTTATTGTGTTGGGGTATGATATCTATATCTATCATACTGATCTTTTATGATCATATTATGAGAGACCCCATTTGATCTCTTCAATTCAGTATTTTGATATTTTAAGTGGCGTCGTTAGGCTGCCGAATTTTTAAGTGGTTCTTTCACCCTTCTCATTTTCAAGTTCTAATTTCATGTCAAGTCTTTAAAGTTCCTTTTTATTATGTTGGGGTATTATCTCTATATCTATCATACTTGTCTTTTATGTTCATATGATGAGAGACCCTATTTGATCTCGTCAATTCATTTTTGTTGAAGTTTAAGTGACATCGTTCGGCTCCCAAATGTTTAAGGGATTCTTTCACCTTTCTCATTTTTTAAAGTTCTACTTTCATGTAAAGTATTTAAAAGTCCTTTTTTATTATGTTAGGGTATGATCTCTATATCTATAATACTGATATTTTATGTTCATATGATGATATACCCTATTTGATCTCATCAATTCATTTTTGTTGAATTTTAAGTGACGCCGTTAGGCTGCCGAATTTTCATAAAAGAAATCTTATTTTTGTCTTCCTTTCATATTATTCATTTCATATGGTATATCTTTCAAATTTCATTACCATGTTCTTAAATCATTTATATTCTATCCCTCTAATGTTTTATGGGTCATTTATGAATGTTTGACCCATGTCCCGTCTCTTTTCAATGTTTTCTAAAACCCCGAAACATAGCCGTTATGCTGCAGAATTTCCGTCTCAAAATGTCTCGATATTTTTATAAAGTTCTTTTATTTTATTAAGTGAATACTCAAAGCTCTCTCTTCTATATGGGTATTCACATATATACCAAAATGTTCTATTTTAAATTATGGGATTTACATACATGAGACCCACCTTCCTTTTCTGTGTGTTTTAAAGTGACACAAAGATCATGTCATTAAAGAAGTTTTTAAAACGTTATGATTATGAAATGAAACCCATTCCTTTTATGCTATATGGGTTGTTTATGAAATGATTGATGATGATATATGTGGCTCACATTATAATAAAGACATGTCAAGGGTGCACCCTGATAGCACTCCAATGCATTGGGTAAAGACTTAATCTCTAGAGATGACCTTTTAGACTGATACCTTGGTGAATAACCTTGGTAATTTTTAATGACACCTTGGGAATTGACCTTGGTGAAATGGAATGATTGTAAATATTAAATGTTGTAGCCACATATTCAAGTTATGAAAAATGTTATTTTTATTATGATATGCCTCATGATTTCTTTCTCATGCCTTAAAGTTCTTTTCATGACCTTATTGAAGTATCTCAAGTTCACATGTAAAATGTTTCTCTTGTTTCCCTTACTGGTCCTTCTGCTCACCCTTTCTTTTGATGTATGTCCCCAGGTTATGAGATGCAGTAATGAACCTAGGATGAACATGTGGAGAAGCCTTTCAAGTGTTTAAGATGAATGTTTTATGTTTTCATGTTTTAAGTTCCTGGTTTCAAAGACACTAAACCTTAAAGATCCTCGGTTTTGTAAAATTTAATGAAAGTTTATGTGATAAAAAGGCGGGATGCTATAATTTCTTCTTACCATGACTATAAAATTTGGCAAATGTATTTCAAAACAGCTTTCCTTAACGGGAACCTCCAGGAAGATGTCTACATGACACAACCTGAAGAGTTTGTGACTCCAAAGGATGCCAGCAAGGTATGCAAGTTGCAGAAATCCATTTATGGATTAAATCAAGCATCAAGGTCATGGAACATTCGTTTTGATAAAGCTGTTGCGGAATTTGGATTTGTTAAGAACTAATGTGAGCCTTGTGTCTACAAAAGGTTTAGTGGAGGTGTAGTCGTTTTCCTAATAGTATATGTTGATGACATATTACTAATTGGAAACGAAGTACCTATCTTACAGTCAGTTAAGGCATGGTTGCATAAATTCTTCTCCATGAAAGACTTGGGCGAGGCGGAATATATTCTTGGGATCAAGATCCATCGTGATAGATCCAAGAGAATTCTGGGCCTGAGTCAAATTACATACATTAAAAAGATACTGAAGAGATTCAGTATGGAACAGTCCAAGAGGGGATTGTTGCCAGTGTCACATGGCATTCATCTTTCCAAGAAAATGTGTCCTCAGACACATGAGTAAATAAAGAGGATGGAAAGGATCCCTTACGCATCTGCGATTGGTCCAGTCATGTATGTTATGCTATGTACGGGGCTAGATGTTTCTTACGCATTAAGTGCGGTAGGAAGATATCAAGCTGATCTAAGAGACCACCATTGGATGGCAGTCAAGACTATCCTTAAGTATCTAAGGCGTACTAAGGATATGTTCCTGGTTTATGGAGGAGATGAGGAACTAGTCATCAGAGGACATGTAGATTCTAGTTTCCAGACTGATCAAGATGACATGAAGTCGCAGACTGGATACATATTCAGTTTGAATGGAGGTGCAGTGAGCTAGAAGAGCTCAAAACAAAGTGTGGTGGCATATTCTACAGCGGAGTCTGAGTATATCACAGCTTCTGAGGTAGCTAAAGAAGCAGTATGGATGCAAATCTTCGTCCAAGAGATGGATGTTGTACCGAGCAATAAAGATCCTATCACACTCTATTGTGATAATACTGCAACGGTGCCACTTGCAAAAGATCCAAGGTCACATCAGCGGACAAAGAACATACTTAGGAAGTATTATCTCTTGAGAGATTTTTCTCAGAGAGGTGAAGTTGCAGTGAGCAGTATTTCCATGGAAGACAACATGGAAGACCCATTGACTAAAGCCTTGACTCAATAGAAACATGATCATCATATGAGGTCTAGTGGACTAAAAGTCGTAGGCAGTTGGCTCTAGTACAAGTGGGAGTTTGTAAGGGTTGGTGTCCTTAAAACCAACTGTTTCGTACTTTGATTACATGAATGTTCACTTATTATATATTTTTCATTGTTCTGTAGGACTATAATATAATAATGTCCTGGAATATTTGTTGCATTAATAAGGTCATAGCAGATCACCGCTATGATGAGAACCTTGAAATGCTATAACAATATTCTTAAATAAAGTTCTGCGGTTGGATGACATACTATGATAGGACACATAGTATACAGACCGTCATGTGCGAGTACTCGTAAGAAGACGAGACTCTCTCTCATGGAGTTCGCACTTGGTAATCTCCAAGATGGGAGATTATGAGAACAGACCCGCCAGTGGTAATTCCGCATGTCTTGGTGTCATCGGATATTGCTATCTGCGAGCGTGTGTAATGGTCCTTAGATTGGAAGATTATCATTAACTCATGTCATGACTTGCGCACTTAGATTTACTGACGAAAACCATCACGCAGATTGTTGGTGGAAAGTAGGGTACGTTGGGTGCGTCACGAGTGACATGTTGTTAATGGATAAGTTAATGAAGGATTTTTCCCTTCCATTTATGGAAGTTGATATCTCAGCCCTTTGATTGAAATAGAACCGTCTCATTAAATTCCATGGCCATAGTGTAAACGACGAGTTTATTTCAGGTATTCAAAGAACGACGGATCAAGCATATAGGTTTATGACACTTCCATGAAACCTGCTTGATGAGATATTGAGACAAAGGGATTAAATTACACAGTAAGCATTCATATGAGGTGATACGTCAATGCGGCGTCAACTTCTTTCTCTTGGGTGCCTTGACCCATTGCTAGACAGTAATCTTGGACTTTAGGCAAGCCCGCCTAATGCCAACGAGAAAGAGGCCTAGAGGGTCACACACTAAGTGTATCCAAGTATCTCAAGTTGAATAAAGATTATTCCCGTACGTGGTTTAATAATTATTCAAGGAAGCCTAAGTTGTTTTAAATAATGGAGGAAAAATAAAATAAAAAAAGTACACGCCGTGTATTATTAAATGTACACTCCGTGTAGTTTTATTTTGGAAAGGAAATGAATAAATTAAAACAAGATATACACGCCGTGTACATTTAATGTACGTGTCGTGTAGTTTTCAATGAAAAACAAGTACACGCCATGTATTTATTATTACACGCCATGTAGTTTTTCCAGTCGGGATTTTGAGGATATAATATCATTTTATTAAATGATATTTATTATAATCAGCGTGAGCGCATGTCAAGGAATTAATTATTCAACATGGGTGTTTTCAATAAGAGTTAATGAAATAAATGAAATGCGTAACACGTTTATTTATTATCATAACTCTACAACCTCAAACTCGATTATAAATATCCTCACAACCCCAACTCTTTTCCTACACAAGAGAATCGTTGTGCACAACATCTCTGGAGAATTATTTCAAGGCCGAAAGAACCTCTTCCTCCAAGAATGCTCTCAAGACCGAGAGAGATCCTCTTCCATCGGATCAAGACGATCTAAGGCGTACAACGCAAGCAAAGGCTTCTCTACGCTAGCACCTGGAGAATCCTTTGGCGACGTCTAGAGATACGAGGTACACGTGTGGATCACCGCTAGAGGGAGTCTACACTTGGCTTCTGCGATGCAAAGACGGATCACATCGAAAACGTGATCAAGAACATCTACGAAGAAAGAACACCCAAAAGTTATTTCTTTATAATTAATTAAATTAATTATAATCAACCTATAACGATCCTTGTTTGTGGTTCCAGGACAAACCATATTCTTTGTCTTTTTCTGTGATTCGATCCGTGGAGACTGGAATTTATCATCATATTGATCCCGGATTGATCATTGCTAATGACAAAAAGCCAAGTGGGCACATCCACCCACGTGCTTCTGCTGCGCCCGGAACCTTCAGTAGGGACATAAATCCAATTTATGTGAATATGTCATACTTTGGCATTATCAAAAAAATATGAGAGTTGGATTATATGACATTCCAATTGTCAATTTTTCAATGCAAATGGGTTGATAACAACAATGGTGTTAAAATAGATGAATTGGGATTTGTGAAAATTGATTTTATTAAAGAAGGGTACAAAGATGAACAATTTATAATGGAATCACAAGCAGTATAAGTATTTTATGTTCCAGATCCTGCAAACCGAAATTGGTCGATTGTTCTGTTATTGTCCAAAACTACTGAAGGGTCCAATGAAAATTCAATTGAGGATGATCCTTTCAGTGGTACATCATAATCATTTCACAACGGTCCCAATGTAGATGACATTTTGTATGTTAGAGGAGACCACAATGAAGGGATTTGGATAATTGATAGAGGTGTTAAATTCCTTTAGCCTTCAAAAAAAAGAAAGAGAGTTCAATAAATAGGATATATTTTGTTTGAAATATTGGTCTTGTTATCTCATGTTATTATCTTATTATTACTGAATTTATGTAATCTAAATTAACTGTTCAACCAATTTTGCAGATAATGACTTCTGCACGTTCTAGTACTCCTAACCTCGAGGATGAACAAGTCTCTCAAGCAGCAACAACAACAGCTACTCACAGTGCAGAGCAACAACAAGTTTCTGAACCTGTTGCGGCTCCTAGTGTTGAGGTTCAACAACCATCGACACATACTATTTCTATCATTTAAAATGAACATATTGATGATGTTGATATTGATGAAATGGTCGGGGATGAAATACCGACATCACAGAAAACACAGGTGCGCCGTTGTTTGCCGGTGTTAGCCAAAGTTCTTAAGGTGAAAAGAAAAGGCATAAAATTTGATGTCGGATATAATGCATGAGTCAAACATGTGAATCCAAACAAGGCTATGTTTAGTAGTTACATTGGAATTGTTACTTTGCAACGCGTGCCAATTGACATAGATTCATGGAACCATGTTGTGTCCGGAATGAAGGCTGTGATCTGGGAAGAAATTACAGTAACATTATGATATTATTTCTTTAATTTACTAGAAAATAAAATAATGAAATAGTTTCTTACTCTTCTCAATCCCTTGTAAAGTACCTTTATAGTAGATGATTTACACAAGAATTATGTACTAAGGCTTGCAGGAAGGATTCATCGAGGTTTCACACTATTCTAACAAAATGTCACCTGAAAGATTCTAAAGGTAAAATAAACCTGCACCCACCCCTTGTCTACGCTCACCTGATATCCCAAGAAGCATGGGAGGCATTTATTGGCCATCGTGGGGATGATAAGTTTTAGGTACATTGTGGCTGATAATACATTGTTTGAGTATATGTGTATTCATCACTTTTATTGTCAATATTTCATTTATGAAACAACAAATCAGTATTAAAAATAAGGAACATGCATCAAAAACAAATACCCCTTTCGTAGAGCAAGGATGGGGTATGCTTCACTAGAAAAGAAAATGGTACATATTTTAAATTTAAAGTAATATTGTTAGGTGACAAGAAACAAAATCATAATTATATTTCTGTATTTATATGTATATTGATGAGTCTAAATCCAAAGACACTTCCATCCCACATCATGAGCTATGGAAGGAGGCACGTGTGAATAAGGAATGGAAGCTAGTAGATGAAAACACACAAAAAGTGTGGGAAATATGTGTAAGTATGACACGATAAAAAGTTTTATTTTAAATTTCTATTACATAATAATAATTACTTATTTTCCTATATCCGATAGTCACAAGAATAAGATACTCCTATAGTAGATGAAGACCTATTATTGACATCTTTGAAGTGGCCAGAACAATACAGTAGTGTCGTAGGTGTAGGGTTTGGGGTGAAACGCTGAGTATATTTTGAGAAAAAAAAAACAAATGGATGATAGAAATGAAGAAATGAAACAAATGAGAGAAAGACTAGAAAATCTTGAATAATGATTTAAATGGAAGGGATAGTTTCTAGAAACTTTTATGGGTAGGAATCAAAAAGAAGAAACAACTCAGGAACAACCAGCGCGTGAAGATCTCACCCTACCCCCACTAGCTTTGAGGTGAGCCATTCCCCTCAAAGAGCTCTCTTAGCTATGGTAATAAATATTCTAATAATAGTTCCCATGAAATGTGAATCAGACAAACACTGATACTTTTCCTATACTGATCTTCTACGGGGTGATAATAATTGTGATTTATATCTATTAACACCCACCTATCAACTTGTAGTGAGGGCTATGGTGTTCAACATCCCAGAGGATAGGCCGCATAATAGACCACTTCCAAAAGATCATCTGAAAGTGACGATTATTGTAGCTCATGAGCCAAATGCAGATCTACCTATTCCACTTGATAACGATGATATTCATATGGTAGATTAGGGTATTGGTAAATTAATTTCATGGTCGTCACAACTTGTAAGAGTACATGTGGACAAAGAGGTACTTATTTCCATTTTTCAAGATAAACCTTTGACAATTAGTGAAAAAAAGGTCTAAACCAATGAATGTTATTATAGACGGAGAAAGGGAAGAGGTGACAAGAAACGTGGGCTCAAAAGAATATATAGGATCAACCAACTAATCCCAAATATCTACTGAAAGCACAATAACACCACCTGTTCTCTATCCACATTTATTATCATTGAAGACTCATGTGGATACGAATCTAAAAAGTGGTAGTAGTTATATATTGGTTTTTGAAAAGAATATATATGGAGAGGAAATTCAAGATTTCGTTGCTGCTGAAAATGTAAATGAGATCCTTGAATATGGTTTTCTAGGCGTCACAGTTGTGAATGTATATATGAGGTATTTTTTCATGAATTGATTTTCTAAAAGCTAATATAATGTGATAATTATGACTAAATGCATTTTATATTATTGACAGGCATATATATGAAAAACAGTTGAAGGAATTTTCCCATGAGCCAAAATTTGAATTGTTAGTCCTCATACCACATAAACACAACTAACGAAATTAGAGTCATAAAAAAGGATGAAATAGTGAAAGGTTTGCTAAAAACATTTGAAAGCAAGATTACGGATGACAAAATATTCCTAATACCAACCATGCAGGGGTAAAACTCTACGATTAAAGAATATCAATTATATTTTCACTTCTTTTATTAATTATTACTTTTTGTGTTTTTAGGTAACATTGGATGCTAATTGCGTTGAACTTGGATACTCCAAAGATCTATTTTCTGGATTCAATGCAAGCATATCCAACAAACCGACCACACGTGATAGAGTTTGTGAATCTATAATACACTACATCCTACGTTTTAGGTCTAAACATAAAGTAATATAATTTATATTATCTTTTACTGAATATTATGTTATGATAGGGTGATGTATTAATATCATTTAAAAAAATTAATGAGGACAGGGGCTAAGCATAAGGAGGAGAGCAAGTACTACATCTGGACAAATATGAGGGTATATATAATAAAATTTCACTATCCAAACACATAAAAAAATTTACTTATTCTTCTAATGATCAAAGTTTTTGCAGTGTTCAAAACAATAAAACAATATTGATTGTGGTTATTATGTTTTTAAATTTATGAGAGAGATCATTTTCCATCAACAAACTAACATCTTTGAAGAGGTATTTTCGAAAACAACAACTATTTCATTTAAATTATTATTTATTTATTTATTTTTCCATACTACTCTGACTGTCAAAAAACATCATATTCACAAGACGATATAGATTTGTTCAGAAATGAGTAGGCCACATACCTGATGGAATATTGTACACAAATAGCATGAAGATCTTACTTGGGGACGTGTAAATTGGTGGCCATTTTTGAGAGGGGTTAAGGAGATCAAAATTTGAAACATTGTTGTATATAAATATTCGTAGGAAAATTGTAATTGTTATTAAACAAAACATCCTTTATCCAATGAGTCATTTATCTATCTTAATAGATGAAATGCACTAGCAACATGCAAGAGTGATGAACCACACTTCTTTGGGCTTTAGATAAGAAAAACCAATAAAATATCCAAAATACCTTCATATCTGACCAAACACATTCATATTGTGTTGATACTTTAGGATAAATATCCATGGGTCATATTTGAGTTTTACGAGTCAACCCCGCCTCAATATAAGACATGGTGTGTCCGGTATCACTCAAAGTGTCTATCTTTTGTTTAAAATGGACAGAATTTTAAGTGAAAACAACAACTGATGTACAGAAAACTGACCAAACGCATTTAGATTGTGTTGATACTTTAGTAGAACGATCCATGGGTCATTTTTTATGTGTAAGAGTCAACCCTTCCTCAATCTAAGGCACGGTGTGTTCATTATCACTCAAAGTGTCTCTCTTTTGTTTAAAATGGACATAATTTTAAGTGAAAACAACAACTGCCTTACAAAAAACTAACCAAACGCATTATTATTGTGTTGATACTTTAGGAGAATGATCCATGGGTCATGGGTGACATTTATGAGTCAAACCCACCTCAATAAGAGGCACGGTGTGGCCGATATCACTCAAAGTGTCTCTCTTTTGTTTAAAATGGACAGAATTTTAAGTGAAAACAACAACTAACGTACGAAAAACTGACCAAACACATTGGGATTGTGTTTATACTTTAGGATAATAATATATGGGTAATTTTTGACATTTATGAGTCAACCCCGCCTCAATATTAGGTACGGTGTGACAGGTATCACTCAAAGTGTCTCACTTTTGTTTAAAATGGACAGAATTTTAAGTGAAAACTACAACTGACGTACAGAAAACTAACCAAATGCATTTGGATTGTGTTGATACTTTATTAGAACTATAAATGGGTCATTTTTGATGTGTATGAGTCAACCTCAATTCAATCCAAGGCACAATGAGGCTGGTATCACTCAAAGTGTCTCTCTTTTATTTAAAATGGACAGAATTTTAAGTGAAAACAACAACTGACGTACGGAAAACTGACCAAACACATTCGTATTGTGTTGATAATTTAGGAGAAATATCCATGGGTCATTTTGGATGTGTAAGAGTTAACCACGCCTCAATCCGAGGCACGGTGTGTCCGGTATCACTCAAAGTGTCTCTCTTTTGTTTAAAATGAACATAATTTTAAGTGAAAACAACAACTAACGTATAGAAAACTGACCAAACACATTCAGATTGTGTTGATACTTTAGGATAACTATACATGGGTAATTTTTGACAAGTAAGAGTCAACCTCGCCTCAATATAAATCACGATGTGGCTGGTATCAGTCAAAGTGTCTCTCTTTTATTTAAAATGGACAGAATTTTAAGTGAAAACCACAACTAACGTACAGAAAACCAACCAAATGAATTTTGATTGTGTTGATACTTTATAAGAACGATACATAGGTCATTTGGGATGTTTATGATTCAACCCCGCCTCAATATGAGGCATAGTGTGGCTGTTATCACTCAAAGTGTCTCTCTTTTGTTTAAAATGGACAGAATTTTAAGTGAAAATAACAACTAACGTACAAAAAACCAACCAAATGCATTCGGATTGTGTTAATGCTTTAGGATAAATATGCATGGGTCATATGTGATGTTTACGATTCAAACCTGCCTCAATATGAGGCATGATAAGGCCTATATCACTCAAAGTGTCTCTCTTTTGTTTAAAATCGATAGAATTTTAAGTGAAAACAACAATTGTCGTATGGAAAACCGAACAAACACATTCGTATTGTGTTGATACTTTAGGAGAAAAATCCATGGGTCATTTTTGACATTTAAAAGTCAACTCCTCCATAATATGAGACATGGTGTGGCCGATATTACTCAAAGTGTCTCTCTTTTGTTTAAAATGGACAGAATTTTAAATGAAACCAACAACTGACGTACGAAAAACTGACCAAAAGAATTAGGATTGTGTTGATACATTAGGAGAATGATCCACGGGTCATGTGTGATTTTTAAAATTTAACCTCGCATCAATTTGAGGCATGGTGTGGCCGATATCACTCAAAATGTCTCTCTTTTGTTTAAAATGGACAGAATTTTAAGTGAAAACAACAACTAACGTACGGAAAACTGACCAAACGCATTTAGATTATGTTGATACTTTAGAAGAACTATCCATGGGTCATTTATGATGTTTAAGAGTCAAACCTTCCTCAATTAAAGGCATGGTGTGGCCGGTATCACTCAAAGTGTATCTCTTTTGTTTAAAATGGGCAGAATTTTAAGTGAAAACAACAACTGACCTATGGAAAACTGACCAAACGCATTTGGATTGCATTGATACATTAGTAAAATGATCCATGGGTCATTTTTGATGTTTAAGAGTCAACCTCACCTCAATATGAGGCACGGTGTGGCCGGTATCACTCAAAGTGCCTCTCTTTTGTTTAAAATGGACAGAATTTTAAGTGAAAACAACAACTGACGTATGGAAAACCGACCAAACACATTCAGATTGACGTATGGAAAACCGACCACCCCCTGGACACCCCCCTGGACGACCCCCACCCCTCCTAGACATCACCCCACCACCTGGACACCCCCACCCCCTGGACACCCCCACCCCCACCCCCATGAACAACCACCCCCACCCCCTGGACACCACCCCACTAGACCTCCCTCACCCCCCTGGACCGCCCCACCCCCCAAGACACCACCCCACCCCTGGACACCCCACCCCCTGGACACCCACCACCCCTGGAAAGCCCCCCCAACCCCCTGGACACCACCCCACCCCCCTTGGACACCACCCCACCACCCTAGACACCCCCATGGATAGCACCCCCCCCCCCCCACACCCCCTTGGGCACCCCACCCCCTCGACTCCCCCCCACCCCTCCTAGACACCACCCCACCACCTAGACACCCCCACCCCCTGGACACCCCCACCCCCGTGGACAGCCACCCCCACCCCCTAAACACCACCCCACCCCCCTGGACACCGCCCCACCCCCTGGACACCACCCCACCCCCCTGGGGACCACCCCATCCCCCTGGACTCCCCCATGGACAAACCCCCCTAGACAGACCCCCACCCCTGGACTCCCCGAACCCCCTGGACGACCCCCACCCCCTGGATGGCCCCCACCCCTCCTAGACACCACCCCACCACCTGGACACCCCCACCTCCTGGACACCCCCACCCCCATGGACAACCACCTCCACCCCCTGGACACCACCCCACCCACCTTGGACCTCCCCCCAACCTCATGGACCACCCACCCCCCATTTATCAATGCTGAGCTTTACAATGATTTTTTAGCGCTGTTATAGCCCATTTTGAGTGCTGATAAAGCCCATTTTTTGCAGTAGTGAGGGATGCATAAGAATCCCCTTTTATGGGCCTGATTCCAACACCATAAACTCCTATAACCTCCTTGGATGGCCATAAATTATAGTGTTCCTAGTTGTGTGACTTTAAAATTATAGCATCACTAATTAAAAAGTGAGTGATGGAGAACCTATGATACATACATATGTTCACATCGACATGTGTTTTCTATCAGTTCATTGGCATAGGGGTAACCGGTGGTGTGATGAGATTTTGGAAGGCTTCATGAAAACATCTTAAATCTATAAGGAAGTCCCATAGTAGGTAATACTTTCCCCTCAAATGGTGTGATGAGTCTGACATCTTATTCTCTCAACCAACACACATTTTTAAGTGTCACTAGATAAAAGTCCTTAGGGCCCCTTGCCTTTTGAAAGCAGGTCCGTGATGACGACCACATTGAACCGTCATAGATGTGGAAGCGCGTTAGAGTTTCTGTTGGAAACATTATGTATACCATATGTTATATAAAATGAAAATATATTTTTTATTTTAAAATATGAACTATATTTAATGTATTTTTATATTTATTTTCACATTTAAAATTACTATATATATGTAATTATGATTATGCATATAATTATAAGTAGAAATGAATATATATATATATATGTGTGTGTGTGTGTGTGTGTGTGAAAATGGTATTTATGTAAATATATATATATATTTATTATTATATAAATAGGTATATATAAGTTCTATTATGCATGATACTCTTTATCAGTGCCAAAAAACAAGTCATCCTTTTATCATTGTTTTTTAACGTTGATAAATGACACCCTCTGTAAAAATGAAATTGGTTATTAAATAATCTATGTGAAATCCTAGAAGATAAATATATTTTTTTTAAAAGTTATATCATATCAAATACTGTGATATTAAAATTGTTATATATATACAAATGAAAATTCAATCCTATTCAACATTATTAAATGTATACACTAGTCCTTTTTTTAAAGGTGGGGTCAAATCCCATAGAATAAATAAAAAACAGTACAAAGGAAGTGAAAGGATGGGGTCAGAAAGAGTCACTGCCCTCATCAAAGATATTACAGACCAAGTTTTTGCCTAATCTTAGAGTCAATCTTCTTCTCTTTCTCTCGATGGTCATTCCAATTTATACCTTGTTCTCACCTTTGACCCCGACCTCTAGAGTAGCTCTCTTTTAATCTTCTTGCATGTTGAAGGAGGCTTTCTATGTCTGTTTCATCAGAGTCAGATTCAATCAATGGTTGCAAATCATCCTTTGGAGCAGCCCAATTCGCCCGTCTACACCCCCTACCACGAAATCTTGGATGACCACCTCGCTTCCAAGTTTTCGTTTGTTGTCGGGAGTCATCCAGTAATTCATTTCTCGATTCAAAGACATCACACATGGAGGAATAATATACCTTATTATCATGGATCACATTGTCCCTCAAAGTGTCAACTCCATGATCATCAGGGGACAACACATCTGCAACTTTTCCAGCATCCTCATGAAGTGGGGGCACACCACCATGAGCAATGCCTTGGGGCAAGACCACTGCATCTAATGGGGAGGGAGGAGATAACTTAACAGCTCCATGCTCATCATCACTACAAAGTGAAGACAACTCCATTTTATTAGATTCACCCACATCACTTTGCACACCAATGGAATGCACAATAGCATTGTGGATGAGGTGCTTGGATTTTTTGGGAACAACCAACTGAAAACCATCATTATCAATTGTTTTTTCTTACCTTTCCTCTTAGAGTTGACAGTCAGTTTCTGCCTCAAATCATAATCCACCCCTTCTTGAACTTTTGCCTCAAGCTCTAAATGTTTCTTCTCTTCCTCCAAATCAGTGCCTGTCCATGAAGCAGACTTAACAGCCCCTGCTTCGATGTTCTGTTCTGTGCCATGATCACTGGGAGGTTTATTGACAACCTCATGCCCATGTATAAGATTGGAGACAACACTATAAGGTCTATTTGTGTGAGCAGATAACATACTAGGGATTATTGGACCTACATTACCAGTTCCTTGTTTGACAATATCTACAAAAGAGGCATTCCTAACCTTTTGAGTTTTATCAGCGGTGATTTTGCACCGACACTCTTGTTTTTCCTTCATGGGGTCATGCCATCTTGATAGATCTGCACCAACCAATCTGCACATAGCAGTAACATGTCCATATTTCATGCAAATGGGGCATTGAGAATTCTTGTGACAACTTGCAGAGGAGTGACACATTCTGAAACAGCAAGAACAAAAATTTGGCAACCATTCAAAGTGGATTTTTAGTTCTAGTTTGAATTCCCCAGCAATCAAAAAACCTATATCAATCAGATCCCGTGAGAGATCAATCTCAACTAGTGCTCATGAGTAGTGACCATACAACGCTCTCTCAGTTTCTTTGTCCTGTTTTATCGGTCTTCCAACAGCAGCGACAACATCACACAGGATTGAAGGGTGCCAAAAGAACCAATTCAGTCCATTGATCCGAATCCATGCTTGAAAAATGGTATTCCTTGAGAAGTGCGGATCAGAATGAGGATCTCATTCTTGTAGCGAGAGGTAACCGGGTTTCAAGTGAATAGGACCAAAACCCCAAGCTAGTAATTTATGTTCTTTCGATGAGAAGACAGCATGATACAGGCCCTTACCTATTGAAATTAGTCACCATTCATCAAACCCCCAGTGGTGCTGAAGCCGGGCCTTGATGTCTTCAAGCTTCCATGGAGCTTTGTTCCGCGTCGCCGAGACTCTGACCAACAGCGAATGCCGACATATCTCGATACGATCTATGTATACACTAGTCCTTATTAACACCAACATTAACATTAATTTACATTGTAAAAAAAACTTATAAATACTCAAATTAGTTGGCCCAACGCATAATTTCTAAAACTCATTTATATCTACACCCATACATGTGGGGAAGAAGTTGATGAGGCTGGATGTGGTGAACCCAATTCAGACGGATCAGGCGACTGGTAATGCTTGTCAGGAACTGTTCACAAATGGAGAGCGCGTTCTTCTCTGTGTTGGGATGGGTTTGAGTATAAAGATAGATGGATAATGGAAGGACACGTCCACCAAAGGCACATGCAGATGAACAGTTCAAGTGGCGGGCCAGCAGGGTTCAGAAGGCATCCTGACCTCTGGGCTGGCGGTGGACAAGGGTGGTAGAGCCGGTTTGTTGGGTACATTACCTCAAGCCATCAATATTACGTACAAAAAAGCATCATGATGGCCTTCGGTGCTTATGAACACACCAATATGTAATGTGATTCTTCTAATAAATATATGATTCTTATTATGATTCTTCATTTCCAATAAATTTCATAATTTTTTATCTATGTAAATTTTATTACAATAAATTATGGATGTGGCTTGATTTTTTATTAGGGTTTTTTCTACAGGAATTAAATTAGGGTTCGTTATTTTTAATTAATTATCATTTGCTCGTACAGAACCGCATATACATCTTCAATGGGAATGCCAATATTGGACCATTATCCTAATTGGAGGGTCCGGTATATCATTTTTAGGCCAACTTTGGAAACAATGGAAGAAACAATTTCCATTGGCCTTTTCGATCATAAGCTGGCTTAAAAAGCCCAGCCGGAGCAGATAATTCCCTTTCCAATATGACCTTATATGAATCTCTCATTAGGTCTACAAGTTTCATGCGAGTCAAATAATTTTGTAAAAAACAAGTTAAAGTCAGTTCTTTTATCAAATTAAATTAGTTTTTAAAACTTGATAAAGACATGTGAAAATATCTTAAATTAATTTAAAACGTTTTTTTAGAAGAAAAATTAATATAAGTTTTTTTAAATTGTATGTTATTTCATTTCTTGTTAAATACCTTGTATTTTAATAATCCAATGTAGTTAAAAAAACTATATAGAAAAATCAAAATAAAATATATTATGACCAAGTCAACATATTTATGACATTATCACATCATCCTCTTTACTCCAAATTTATTTTTACAGAAAATAGAAATAAGATTTTAATATTAATGATGTCATCATCTTGGGTGAGGGGACCCCTCCCAACCCGATAAGCTCGACCCTATAAAAAGGCCTAATATGGATTCATTTTTTAGATCCGACTATTAAAAAGCCTAAATTTAAAGCCCAATTAATAATAGGATCGGGCTTTGGTTTTAATAAGTCACATGGTGCCCGACTTGCCCAACCCGATTAAGTAATATTATAATTGTATTTTTTTTAAACACAATATTATGTATTTAATGTTTAAAAAAAAAAGCTTATTATATTTAAAAGTTATTTGATTTAAAAATATTTTAAGATCTGATTAATAAATGGGCTTTTTTTTCAGGTCACGATTAGTAGACAAATTGGGCCAGGGTCGGTCTGGAAGGACCCAAATAACAAAGGGTTCGAGTTTTTTCCACTCGAACCCAACATGCCTAACCCATGTACAAGTCCCACCCAAAAAAACACTTTTTTTATTTTCATAAATGATAAATTCATGGAATTTTCTAAATAAAAAAGATACAAACTCAAAAATGATTTGGTGGAGACCCATGAAGTGTTTGGTGTAGTGAAATTAAATGCTACTTAATTTATGATGAGATTAATCTAAGATACACTAATAGGATTTGACATGATAAATAAAATAATCTTTGATGTCTTATATTTAATATGATCATATGCATGAATGAGATTGAATCGAACAAAAAAGGTTAAGAGAATATCAAGATGATCAAATTTCTAATAAAAAACTATATCATCCAACTATGTCCACATAATGGAATAGAATTGGTTCACAACTTTATGAATATGTAAATAAAGATAACAATGTTACATTGAGATTGTGTAAAGATGAAACGAATATATATTGGTGGATTAATGGTCCAAATAGTTCTTGGTCAATAATATAATGAACCAATCCAAGATATCATATCTCAATAATCAAGCCGATCCGTCACAAAACACGAGATGCGTTTCCAGCGCGTGTGTGTGTGTGTGACGTGTGTGTGTGTGTTTGAATGTAGTTGTACCCCCCAACTACATAATATATAGGCATATGATGCATGTATTTTTCATGCATACGATACATTAATATAATAATATATATATATTATTTATTTCTCCTGAATGGTTTATTCACCGGTTATAATCCATTATGAATGGATTATAAAGGATTTGCATTAATTTCATTGAAAAAGTTTAATGAATTATACCAACAATCAGAAACAAAAACGACGCGTTATGAATATGAGTTGCCTTGGACTCCGACAATATAATAGGATGAAATCCTCTCTTGTTGGGTGTGTGATGTGTATGCTCCTCTTCCAAATCTCTCTTCTGGAGCAATCTTCATCTCACATGAGATGGCTTTGGCACTCCTTCAGTTGCTTGTGTGTCCTCACAAAATGTCTGTGGATCTATTGGTCGGTGTACTCCCTCGGAGGTTTGGTGCTTTTGTTTGCTACTCCTCGTGATCTTCCTTAAACACTATTCATGTAAGGAAGATTGAAACTGATTCCATTCATGAATTAAAGATACTCTATTTTACAATATTATTTACACGTTAATTTCTTGAAGATAATACTCATGTGTTTTGGCTTTTCTTTCCCTGCATATGATCATTAGATGATCATATGAAACTCACTAGTGGTATCAAAGGGAGGTTTGATGGGATTGATGATTTAAAATTTTGATTTATGAAGAGAGAGAAAATATTAATGGAGGGATTTTCTCAACATTAATGGAGGATTTTCTCCCAACATTAATGAAGAGTTAATTCCAATATTAATTGGTGAAATAATGATGAAATTATGAATGTTGACCGCATTAATTGGAGATATGGGATGCGTGTCTATATAAGAGGAAGCGGTAGCATGTTTTGGAATGTGGGCTGACAAAGATGTAGCCACCAAGAGAGAGCGGCGAAGGGGTTGCCGCGTTTGCGGTAACCGGTGCGAAGCGAAGATGGTGATCACGACAACGATGGTGTGTCGACGGTGATGATTGAAGACGACGACGGTAACCGGTGCCATGTATCGAAAGTCCTCTTGGTTGGGGAGATCAAGCGGCGTGTCCCAGTTGCGATGATTGGCGGTACAACAAAATGGTACGTTCATGGGTGTCGTGTATTGAGTGAAAAAGCCTTCGGGTGTGATGTGTAAAAGGCCTTCGGGTGTGATGTGTAATGCAACGACGACTTCCGCATGCAGCGCCGGGCTCCGCGCCCCAACAGTGGTATCAGAGGGGTTGGTTGAAGTGCTTGGTTGCAGAACACGGTGGCAAGCATCTGGTGGAGGAGCTTATCAAGGACTCAAGACTCGGATGTCATCGGAAAATGACGGCGGTATCAGCGGTGTTGCTGGAATATCGAAAGTCTTCTTGGCCGCAGGTGTCATGCGGCGTGTTCCGTTCATTGGGTGACATTCAGAGCATGGTGGAGTTGGCGATCACAGAGGCCCAGATGGTGGAGATGAATGTGGAGTATTTTAATTTTAAATCATGGTGGAGATTGATGGGATTGATGATTTAAAATTTTGATTTATGAAGAGAGAGAAAATATTAATGGAGGGATTTTCTCAACATTAATGGAGGATTTTCTCCCAACATTAATGAAGAGTTAATTCCAATATTAATTGGTGAAATAATGATGAAATTATGAATGTTGACCGCATTAATTGGAGATATGGGATGCGTGTCTATATAAGAGGAAGCGGTAGCATGTTTTGGAATGTGGGCTGACAAAGATGTAGCCACCAAGAGAGAGCGGCGAAGGGGTTGCCGCGTTTGCGGTAACCGGTGCGAAGCGAAGATGGTGATCACGACAACGATGGTGTGTCGACGGTGATGATTGAAGACGACGACGGTAACCGGTGCCATGTATCGAAAGTCCTCTTGGTTGGGGAGATCAAGCGGCGTGTCCCAGTTGCGATGATTGGCGGTACAACAAAATTGTACGTTCATGGGTGTCGTGTATTGAGTGAAAAAGCCTTCAGGTGTGATGTGTAAAAGGCCTTCGGGTGTGATGTGTAAAATTCCTTCGGGTGATAAAAAAACTTCAGGTGAAATCCTCTCCTCTTCTGAGTTTCTGCAACGACGACTTCCGCATGCAGCGCCGGGCTCCGCGCCCCAACAAGGTTCCCAACTACACATATGCCCTTTAACATCACACAAATCAACTTTTAACAGTGCTAAAAAAACACTGTTAATTGCAGCCATGATAGGGGGTCCCCTTTATCAGCGGTAAAAAAGCGCTGATAAAGGCCCCCCCTTTATCAGCACTGTTTTAGCGCTGATAAAGGCCTAGTCGCCTACAAACTACAGTTAATATAACAACACACCCAGAAGCAAAACCTGCAATTTCAAATGTTATATATATACAACCTGTAATTTCAAAAAATACTATAATTTCAAACAATGCTATATAAATTTAATTGATATCATGAATACAAAAATGTCCACCCATGGTATATACAAAAAAACACAGCTATTTACATTTCAAAGAAAATGTTTCTTATAATTACATTTACAATTATCTAACAAACATTCTAAAACATTAATATTTCATCTTTGGACATCCGTCATCCCTTATCAAATATGTCCGCCCATGGTATCAGTTTCCGAACAAATCATCTCAACCAATTCAAAATATTCCACATATATAAGAAAACTAATATCACGTTAGTAATACGATAAAGAAATAAATTAAACATTAATATCAAAGAATATAATAAAAAAATGTCAATATTTAATAAAAATGACACATTTGGACCATTATCTTAATTAGAGGGTCCAGTATATCATTTTTAGGCCAACTTTGGAAACACCAGGAGAAACAATTTCCATTGGCCTTTTCAATCAGAAGCTGGCTTAATTGGAGCAGATAATTACCTTACCAATATGGCCTTATATGAATTTCTCATTGGGTCTACAAGTTTTATACGACTCGAATAATTTTGTAAAAAACAAGTTAAAGTCTATTCATTTATCAAAATAAATTATTTTTTAAAACTTGATAAAGACATGTGAAAATATCTTAAATTAATTTAAAACGTTTTTTTAGATGAAAAATTAATATATAAGTTTTTTTAAAATGTATGTTATTTAATTTCTTGTTAAATACCTTGTATTTTACTAATCCAATGTACTTAAAAAAACTATATAGAAAAATCAAAATAAAATATATTATGACCAACCCAACATAACTCTGACATTATCACATCATCCTCTTTACTCCAAATTTATTTTTACAGAAAATAGCAATAAGATTTTAATATTAATGATGTCATCATCCTGGGTGAGGGGACCCCGCCTGACCCAGTAAGCTCGAACCTATAAAAAGTCCTAATATGGATTCATTTTTTAGATCTGACTATTAAACAAGAATAAATTTAAAGACCAATTAATAATAGGTCCGGGCTCTGGTTTTAATAAGTGACCTGGTGCCCGACTAGCCTAACCCGATTAAGTAATATTATAATTGTATTTTTTTTAAAACACAATATTATGTATTTAATATTTTAAATTAAAGGATATTATATTTAAAAGTTATTTGATTTAAAAATCTTAAAAAATATGATTAATAAATGAGCTTTTTTTCAAGTCTCGATTAATAGAAAAATTGGGCCAGGGTGTCTGGAAGGACCCAAATAACAAATGGTTCGGGTTTTTTTCACTCGAACCCAACATGCCTAAACCATGTGCAATTCCCACCCAAAAAACACTTTTTTTTTTAATTTCATAAATGATAAATTCCCGGAAGTTTCTAAATAAAAAAGATAAAAACTCAAAAATGATTTGGTGTAGACACATCAAGTGTTTGGTGTAGTGACATTAAATGCTGCTTAATTTATGACAAGATTAATCTAAGATACACTAATAGGATTTGACATGATAAATAAAATAATCTTTGATGTCTTATATTTAATATGCTCATATGCATGAATGAGATTGAATTGAACAAAAAGGTTAGGAGAATGTAAAGATGATCAAATTTCTAATAAAAAACTATATCATCCAACAGTTTCCACATAATGGAGTAGAATTGGTCCACATATTTATGAATATAGAAATAAAGTTAACAATGTTACACTAAGATTGTGCAAAGATGAAATGAATACGTATTGGTGGATTAATGGTCAATATGGTTCTTGGTCAATAATATAATGAACCAATCCAAGATATCATATCTCAATAATCAAGTCGATCCGTCACAAAACATGAGATGCATTTCCAGCACGCGTGTGTGTGTGTGACATGTGTGTGTGTGTGTTTGAATATAGTTGTAACCTCAAGCACATAATATATATGCATATGATGCATGTATTTTTCATGCATGCGATGCATTAATATAATATAATATATATATGTATATATATTATTTATTTCTCCTGAATTATTTATTCATCAGTTATAATCCATTATGAATGGATTATAAAGGATTTGCGTTAAATTCATTGAAAAAGTTTAATGAATTATACCCAACGATCAAAAACACAAACGACGCATTATGAATATGAGTTGCCTTAGACTACGACAATATAATAGGTTGAAATCCTCTCCTATTGGGTATTTGATGTGTATGATCCTCTTCCAAATATCTCTTCTCAAGCAATCTTCATCTCACATGAGAAGGCTTTGGCACTCCTTCAGTTGCTTGGGTGTCCTCATGAAATGTATGTGGATCCATTGGTCGGTGTACTCCCTCTGAGGTTTGGTGCTTTTTTTTGCTACTCCTCATGATCTTCCTTAAACACTATTCATGTAAGGAATATCAAAACTAATGCCATTTGTGAATTCAAGGTACTCTATTTTACAATATTATTTACATGTTAATTTATTGAAGATAATACTCATGTGTTTTGGCTTTTCTTTCCCTGCATATGATCATTAGATGATCATATGAAACCCACTAGTGGTATCAGAGGGAGGTCCCCAACTACACAAATGCCCTTTAACAGCATACAAATCAACTTTTAACAGTGCTAAAAATGATGTTAATCGCAGAAATGATAGGGGGTCCCCTTTATCAGTGGTAAAAAAGCGCTGATAAAGGGGGTCCTTTTTCCACGCTAAAAAAGAACAGATAAAGGCCCCCCCTTTATCAGCACTATTTTAGTGTTGATAAAGGCCAAGCTGCCTACAAAATACATTTAATATAACAACACACCCAGAAGCAAAATCTGCAATTTCAAATGCTTTATATATACAACCTATAATTGATGGTTTTGGGAACAGCGGAAGCGTGGTTAGAACGACACCCAATTTTGATTTTTACCATGATCAATGATTATTTTGGGATCAATATGATGATGAATGTCACTCTTCATGGAATTTAATAAAAGATTTAGATAAAGAAGAAAGAGGCTCAAAACCTTTAGATAGGATCTTGCAAATCATGTTTATAATTAATTTAATTAATTTTATAAAGAAAAATAATACATGGATCTTTGGTATTTTTCTTCATTGATGATGTTGATCATCTGGAATGACCCTTCCAGATTATCTTGTTGTGCTTGTAAGGATCGAAACTAGAATCCCTCTATCGACGATCCACACATGCTCCGATGGCCTCCGATCGACACCAATCATTCTCCGGGTGCTAGCGCGGTGAATCGAGTGTCTTGTGTCGGTCGTTCTTGATTGCCTGTTCTTTGGCCTTGAAGTACGTCTCCCATTCTTGAGAGGGGAGAGAAGAGGATTCGAGAGAGAAATTTTTTGGCTCAACAATTCTCAATTCACCAGGCGTGTGGTGTGGTGTATGGAACAATAGGTGTACTTGCCTATTTATATACATGGAATTTCATTTACAATATTTAATTTCATAGCAACAATTAAATACATTCATGAACTTATAGAAAACCCATGCATTTTATAATAATACCGCGTCATTATTTATGGTGCTCCAACTTGCACAAAACAAAATTATAAATAAAATTCCCTGTCACAAAATAATATCAGTGTTATTTTAATTTGTGCCAACTAGTTAAATAATTATTTACCAACTTGAAAATAATTATTTTACTACCAGATCAACCTTGGTCCACTCGAACTCCGCTTCCATTTATTTAACACCTTAATAAATAAATAAACAATTTATTCTCTTAAATAAATATTTTATTTACAAACTAGTAAATAAATATTTATTAAATGTTCAATAAAATAAATAAATATATTTTATTTAATTTATGAGATCATTTTAACATGAATAAAATTATTCCACGGTCTTGAGAATAATATTTATTTCATTAATTAAATTAAAATAGAATTTAACAGAGACCACCAAAAACACTTAGTGTGTGACCTTATAGGATTTTTTCTCATTGTCATTAGGCGGGCTTTCCTAAAGTCCAAGAGTATTGTCTCGCAACGGGTCAAGGAACCCAAGAGAATTAATGTAAAGTTGCAACAATGACATCCACATACATACGATCACTATGTAATATAATCCCTTTGTCACAATATCTCATCAAGTAGGTTTCATGAGTGTGTCATCAACTTTTATACTTGATACATCGTTCTTTGACTACATAAAATAAACTCATTGTTAAACCATGGCCATGGAATTTCACACGACGGTTCTATTTCAATCAAAGGGCCGAGATATCAACTTCCATAAATGGAAGGGACAAATCCTTCCTCGACTTATCAATTGATAACATGTCACTCGTGACGCACCCAACGTACCCTACTTCCTGCCAATTGTCTGCGTGACGGTTTTCATCAGTAAATCAATGTGCGTAAGTCGTGACACGTATTAATGATAATATTAGAGTCTAAGTATCATTAAAAATGCTCACAAATAGAAATATCTGATGACACCAAAACATGCAGAATTCCTATTAGCGGGTCTGTTCTCATAATCTGCTATCTTGGAGATTACCAAGTGAAAACTTCATGAGAGGAAGTCTCATCTACTTATGAGTACTCACACCTGACGGTATGTATTCTATGTGTCCCATCATTGCATGTCATCCAACCGCATAACTATATTTAAGAATATTGTTATAGCATTTCAAAGTTCTCATCATAGCGGGGAACTGTCATGACCATATCAATGAAACAAATACTCTAGGACATTATTACATCATAATCATGAAGAACAATGAACAATATCTAATAATACATTAAATATTCATGTAATCAAAGTAAAACTAGTGGGTTCTAGGACACCAAATCTTACAAACTCCCACTTGGAATAGATCCAACTGCCTACGAATTTCAGTCCGCTAGACCTCACATGATGATCATGTTTCTGCTAAGTCAAGGCTTTACCTAAGGGATCTACCATATTGTCTTCCGTTGAAATAATACTCAGTGAAATTTCACCTCTTTGAGAAAAATCCCTCAAGAGATGACACTTCTGAAGTATGTGCTTATTCTGCTGATGTGACCTTGGATATTTTCCAATAGACACCACTGTAGTATTATCACAGTATAGTGTGATGGGATCTTTACTGCTAGGTATCACATTTAGCTCCTAAAAAAATCTTCACATCCAAACTGATTCTTTAACTGCCTCAGAAGCTGCAATATACTCAAACTCTGCTATAGAATCTGTGACCATACTCTTCTTTGAGCTCTTCCAGCTCACTGCACCTCCATTCAAAGTGAGGATGTATCATGTTTGTGAATTCATGTCATCTTGATCAGTCTGGAAACTAGCATCAGAATATACTCTGATGAATATTTTCCCATCTCCTCCATAAACCAGGAACATATAATTAGTATGCCTCAGATACATTAGGATAGTCTTGACTACCATCCAATGGTGGTCACCTGGGTCAGCTTAATATCGTCCTACCACACTCAATGCGTAGGCGACATCTAGCCTAATACATAGCATGACATACATGAATGACCCAATCGCTGATGCGTATGGAGTCCTTGACATTATCTCTCTTTCCTCGTGTGTCTGATGACACATTTTCTTAGAAAGATGAATGCCATGTGACACTAGCTACAATCCCCTCTTGGATTGTTTTATACTGAATTTATTTATTATCTTATCAATGTATGTACTTTGACTTAGGCCTAGAAATCTCTTGGATCTATCACGATGTATCTTGATCCCAAGAATATATGCTTCCTCGCCCAAATATTTAATGGATAATCATTTATTCAACCATTCCTTGACAGAATGTAGGACTGGTATCTCATTTCCAATAAGTAATATGTCATCAACATATACTATTAGGAAAATGACTACATTCCCACTAAACTGTCTGTAGACACAAGGCTCACATTCATTCTTGATAAAACCAAATTATTTTATGCATTCATCAAAATTAATGTTTCATGACCTAGGTTCTTGCTTTAATATATAAATGGATTTCTGCAACTTGCATACCTTATTGGCATACTTTGGAGTCACAAACCCTTCAGGTTGTGTCATGTAGACATATTCTTAAAGGTTACCATTAAGGAATTTTGTTTTGACATCCATTTTCCAAATCTCATAGTCATTGTAAGCTACAATGGAAATTAGAATTTTGATGGATTTCAGCATTGCAACTGGTGAGAAGGTTTCATCGTAGTCAATTCCTTGATGCTATTTAAAACCTTTTGCAACCAGTCGTGCCTTATAGGTACTAACTTGTCCTTCCATATATAGTTTCTTCTTGAATACCCATTTTCAACCAATAGGATTTACATCAACTGGAGGATCTACCAAAATCTAGACTTGGTTTTGGTACATGGAATCCATTTCATAATTCAGGGCTTCTTGCCACTTGGCAATGTCTATGCCACTTACTGCTTCCTTGTTGGTTAGAGGATCATTATTATCAACTAATAATGAGTCACCATCCCCAGTAACTATAAAACCACACTTTTCTGGTTCTCTAACCTCTCTTCTACTCATATGCAGTACTTGTGTCTCTGGAATAGATTCTTCTTCCATGGGGCTTTGTGTAATCTATTCCTGTACCAACTCTTGTGCACCTTGAGCCTCGACTTCATCGAAGTCTATCTCACTCCCACTATCTCTTATGGAGATGTGCTCTCTCTCAAGGAATATGGAATGTATTTACACTATAGCCTTTTTGTCTAAGGGGATGTATAGGTAATATCCTCTTGTTTCCTTAGGGTATCCTATAAAGGTACACTTTGTGCCTCGGGGTGCGAGTCTGTTACCTGAAGATGATTTAACAAACACTTCGCTACCCCATGCATGTAAATTCAATAACATGGCTTTTCTTACACTTCAGAACTCATATGGAATACCATTTATCGATTTAGTTGGTACTTGGTTTAGTATGTGTGCCACTATTTGTAACGCATATCCCCAAAAGGATAATGGAAGACTCGCATGACTCATCATTTATCTCACCATGTCCAACAAGGTGCGGTTCCTCCTTTCGCTCACACCATTCCACTGGGGCGTGTTTAGAGGAGTGAGTTGGTACAGGATCCTAAAATCCCGTAAGTAATCAATGAAGTCTTGATTAAGATATTATCCACCTAATTTTGAGCGGAGTTTCTTAATATTCTTACCAAGCTGGTTATCAACTTCATTATTGTATTATTTAAACTTATCAAAAGAATCTAACTTATACCTCATTAAGTAGATATATCCATATCTACTAAAATCATTAGTAAAAGTTATGAAGTATGATTATCCTCCCCTTGCTTCAACTAGAAATGGTCCACACACATCGGTATGAACCAATTTAAGAAGTTATTTATCCCTTTCACCTTTCCCACCAATTAGGGCTTTGGTCATTTTTCCTTGTAAACATGCATGGCATACGCCAAGTGGGTTTAGTTCAAAAGAATCTAAATATACATCTTGATGTAACTTTTTCAAGCGTTTCTAATTTACATGACCTAGATGGTGATGCCAAAGTTTGGTGTGGGATGAGTCATGTGAAGTATCTTTATCATCGATTGCCATTACCTGGTTTGTGTAATCCAACACATAAAGACTGTTGTATAAAATGTGACCTTCCAAAACAAATTCTATCTTTATAAAATAAGCAACATTCATTTATAAACTTGAAAAAAATCCATCTATATCTAGTCTGGATACAAAAATTATGTTTTTGGTTTCAGAAGGATCATAGAAACAACCCTTAACACCAAGATCATCACAGTTGGAAATGTGAGGTGGTAGTCCCCAACAGCTACAACAGCGAGTCTGGATCCATTGGCTGCTCGTAGATCTACCTCTCCTCAACCAATATTCCTGAATCTACTCGGTTCTTGTATTTGGATACATATGTGAGCACCAAAAGATGTATCTAATACCCAATTTGTAGAAACAGATAGATTGAATTTGATATCAAATGCACCTGAAGCTTCCCCTTGATTCTTAAGCTGGGTACAATTCTTCTTCCAATGGCCCTTCTTGCCACACGTGAAACAAACAGCCTATTGTTCCCTTGTCTCCCCTTTGATTTTACTTTTCTTAGAAGTCCATGAAAAATTGTTGGGATTAAATCTCTTCGCCTTCCCTTCCCTCTTATTCACCAAAAGGACAGAAGGCTTTTCGTGCTTCATATCTTTGTCCACTTGACGAATGAGGATAAAAATATCAGATAAAGACTTCTCAATGTTGTTCATATTGAAATTGACAACAAAGTTAGAGAAGCTCAGAGGGAGTGATGCAAGAATGAGATATGTTCCCAGTTATTAAGGGAGTTTAAACCCTATAACCTTGAGGCACTCAATGTAGCCAATGAGCTTGACTACATGAGGCCTAGTTGGGGAACCTTCTCCAAGCTTACTCTGAAAGAGTTCCTTAGAGATATCAAACATTTCCCGTCTTGCTCTCTCCTAGTAAAGATCACATAGGTGCTCGAGCATGCTATAAGAATCCATGTTTTCATGAGACTTCATGAGATCACTAGAAATTGATGATATCATCAAACATTGAACGTCAACCATGTCGTTCATATGTTTCTCATAGACCGGAAAATCCTCATCACTCGCCTCTTTGGCAGGAAGATTAGGTAATGCAAACTCTATCACGTAAGACTTCTGTTCATGGCGTAGGACAACCTGAAGCCATCTAAACCATTCCTAGAAGTTACTGCCGGTGAGGATGTTGTCTTTATCCAGAATTGATCGTAGGGATAGTGTGGTTGATGAGTTTTTCATTTTTATTCTACAATTAAAAGACCCGATCATTAGTACTTTCTTGATTACATTTTATAAGAAATAATAAATTTTATTAAGTCTCCCACTATTTTATCAAGTCCCAATAACCCTCACCATTGAACTCAGAATGTCCATTTTCTATGACATTCTAGTGGAAAGGATCCATATTCCCCTTCTTATAACCCCAACAAGGGTTGGTAAAGCTATTAGAAGGTATTTAGGTAGGCAGATCTTTTCCAACTACAGGCTTGCAGCTCCTTGATATGTTGAGTGGACTCCCCAATCTTGAAATCATGAATTTTGATTTCCTCAACTCTTGCCTTCAATATTACAACAAGTCTAGCAAGGGATACTTCTCTTGATGTAACATGGTTAAGTTAACCCAAATCCTTTCATAAGGGCTTCCTGTATAAAAGTAAGTGTCCCAACAAGGGTTGGTCAAACACATAGTTTTATTGAGTTTTTCCCTTAATCAAGTAACAGAAGGCTTGTTATGACTTAATATTTTATTTGAGGGATTTTTATCTATTATGCATGAATTGACTATTATCATTATCACACACTTGTTAATATTAAGTGGAACTTACTTAAGCGATTAACCATGTCTTGATAATATTTATGCATAAGTCTGGTTTATTTTAGTTCCATCTTGCATGTTTGTTTAATTCATTAATTATGGGATCATGATAACACATCCATAATGATAAACCATGCAACTAACAGAAATAAAATAAAGTAAATGGAATGATCAAGAGCTTTTCTAATGGTTATTTTATCTAGCGGTTGATAAAATAACCCTGATCTAGGGGAGAAACACCTTGAACCTTTTGGGTTTGTGTTTACAGCTTCCATCTGTCCATCTCTGTATCTCCTGGGATTGGTTTTGTCTCGGCTCTAGATTGAACCACCACCACTAGCTTAGGATTTCCATCCATTACATATTCCCTTTTTAACTCATATGTAGCTGAGGGGTAAACAGAGATTTTACATAAAAGAAACCTTGGACACACATGCCCTATATATTAATGAGTAGAAGGCTCGCAGGCCAACAAATTTAATTCAAATAAATAAATTAAAAGAAACCATCCATATACAAAGGTCTTGGTCTAGCTCATGATCATCCTTGAAATAAAATTTATGCATAAATAAAACTAGAAATCAATTCTTTAATCGTTCTTATTTAAGATAAATCACGCTCGAATCAATTAATTATCATCTTTAATTAATCAATCCTTTTATCTTAAACCCTTTTTTGAATTTCTTTGAGATTCTCATACATTATAATTTTAAACAAATAAATTCATTTAAAATTATATTTTTACATAACTTGTACCTTGGAGGAAACCCGGTGAATTCCTATTCATAACTACCCAATGAGTAGAAATGAACATTACACAAATGTTAAATTAAACATATATATATAAAACACCTATCACGTGTTGTACCTAAGATTTACGCCTGCATAATGGTACACGTCATGAGGGTTTGTATAATATAATAATAAATTTTAATAAATCTGTGTAATTAGGATAAGTACACAATGTGTAGTTCCAACTACACGACGTGTATTATTTTTCACCGTCTATCCGAAGTACATGCCTATAGAAATGAAGTGTGAGTATACTTCATAAATCTTCAGAGTACACGACGTTTCTAGTGGGCCACATTCCATGTAGTTCCTCATTACACGATCTCCAGCCAGGAAAACTGTGTACAGGGTACACGGTCTAACCCTAACTCGAAGGGACTACACGCCGTGTCCATTGGGCCACACGACGTGTAATCCAGAAATTGTGTACCACCTGTTCCTGGTCAACACACTGAGTCATTTAAGACTTAAAAAGACTCTAACACATGGCTTGGTTTTGTGGACCGGTCTAATGTATTGAATCTTGACTACACGACATGTACTTCTGAATACACGTCGTGTGTTTTGGTGTTGTATGGACAGGAAGATTTGGAACCTCCGAATGAGATCCTCTATTTTATTTTAATCAAAATTAAAAGAAAAGATCATTTCTATAAGGTGAACTAGAAACGAAAGAGGAGGAATAGATCCCGAGATTTAGATTTTCAGAATGATTAACTTGAATTGAAACAACTAAATTATTAAATGTTTAAGTCATCAATGAAATATTTAAATAATTATAAACTATGATGTAACTGCTCTGATACCACTTGAAGGTTTCGGGTGCAGCAGAAGTGTGGTTGGGATGACACCCAATTTTGATTTTTACAATGATTAATGATTATTTTGAGATCAATACGATGATGAACGCTAGTCTCCATGGAATATAATCAAAGATTTAGATAAAGAAGAAAAAGGCCCGAAACCTTTAGAGAGGATCATGCACATCATGTTTATAATTAATTTAATTAATTTCATAAAGAAAAATAATACCTGGATCTTTGGTATTTTTCTTCATTGATGATGTTGATCATCTGGAAAGACCCTTCTAGATTATCTCGTTATGTTTGTAAGGATCCAAACTAGAATCCATCTAGTAGTGATCCACACGTGCTCCAGTGGCCTCTGATTGACACCACTTGTTCTCTGGGTGCTAGCACGGAGGATCGAGTGTCTTGTGTCGGTCATTCTTGATCGCCCATTCATAGGCCTTGAAGAATGTCTCTTGTTCTTGAGAGGGGAGAGAATAGGATTCAAGAGAGAAATTATTTGGCTCAACAATTCTCAATTCACCAGGCATGTGGTGCGGTGTATGGTACAATAGGCGTACTTGCCTATTTATATACATGGAATTTCTTTTACAATATTTAATTGCATAGCAACAATTAAATACATTCATGAAATTAGAGAAAAACCATGCATTTAATAATAATACTGCATCATTATTTATGGTGTTCCAGCTTGCGCAAAACAAAATTATAAATAAAATTCCATGTCACAAAATAATAGCAGTGTTATTTTAATTTTTTCCAACTAGTTAAATAATTATTTACCATCTTGCAAATAATTATTTTACTACCGAATGGACCTTGGTCCACTCGAATTGCACTTCCATTTATTGAACACCCAAATAAATAAATAAATAATTTATTCTCTAAAATAAATATTTTATTTACAAACTGGTAAATAAATATTTATTAAATGTTCAATAAAATAAATAAATATATTTTATTTAATTTATGCGATCATTTTAACTTGAATAAAATTATTCCTTGGTCTTGAGAATAATATTTATTTAATTAATTAAATTAAAATAAAATTTAACCATGACCACCAAAAACACTTAGTGTGTGACCCTCTAGAATTCTTTCTTGTTGGAATTAGGCGGGCTTGCCTAAATCCCAAGAGTACTGTCTAGCAACGGGTCAAGGCACCCAGGAGAAAGAATGTAAAGTTGAAACAACAACATCCACATACAAAAGCTCACTATGTAATATAATCCCTTTGTCGCAATATCTCATCAAGTAGGTTTCATGACTGTGTCATCAACTTTTATGCTTGATACGCCATTCTATGACTACCCGAAATAAACTCATCATTACACCATGACCATGGAATTTCGCGCGACGGTTCTATTTAAATTAAAGGTCTGAGATATAAACTTCCATAAATGGAAGGGACAAATCCTTCCTCGACTTATCCATTAATAACATGCCACTCATGACGCCCCCAACGCGCCTTACTTCCCACCAACTGTCTGCATGATGGTTTTCATCAGTAAATCAAAGTGCGTAAGTTGTGACACGTATTAATGATAATATTAATGTCTAAGGATCATTACACATGCTCGCAGATAGAAATATCCGATGACACCAAAATATGCATAATTCCTACTAGCGGGTCTATTCTCATAATATCCTATCTTGGAGATTACAAAGTAAGAACTTCATGAGAGGAAGTATCATCTGTTTACGAGTACTGGCACCTGATGTCTACATGCTATGTGTCCCATCATATCATGTCATCTAACCATAGTACTATATTTAAGAATATTGTTATAGCATTTCAAGGTTCTCATCATAGCAGGGAACTGCCATAACCTTATCAATGCAACAAATACTCTAGGACATTATTACATCATAATCATGCAGAACAATGAACAATATGTAATAATACATTAAATATACATGTAATCAAAGTAAAAATAGTTGGTTCCAGGTCACCAAATCTTACAGTAATTTCAAAAAATACTATAATTTCAAAAAATTCTATATAAATTTAATTGATATCATGAATACAAAAATGTCCACCCATGGTATATACCAAAAGTACACCGCTATTTACATTTCAATGAAAATGTTTCTTATAATTACATTTACAATTATCTAACAAACATTCTAAAACATTAATATTTCATCTTTTGATGTCTTTCATCCCCTATCAAATATGTCCACCCATGGTATTAGTTTCTGAACAAATCATCACAAACAGAGAAAAATATTCCACATATATAAGAAAAAAAATATCATGTTAGTAATACAATAAATAAATAAATTAAACGTTAATATCAAAGAATACAATAATTAAATGTCAATATTTAATAAAAATGACACATTTGGAGTTATATCAGTCACACCATGCATCCTATTAAGGTGGGGTTGATTCCTATACATAAAAAATGATTTATGAATCATTTCCCTAAAATATAAAAAACAATCAAAATTTGTTTTCTCAGTTTTGAGTATGTCAATTGTTTTTTTACTAAAATTAATGCCAATTTTAAATAATGACACATTTGGAGTTACACCAGTCACACCATGCGTCAGATCGAGGTGTAGATGATTCTTACCTATCAAAAATTACTTATAGATCATTTTCCTAAAGTATCAAGACAATCTGAATGCGTTTAATTGGTTTTCAGTATGACAATTGTGTTTTTTACTAAAATTTCATTTCAAACTGAAAACACACATTATGAGCCATACTAGTTATATATTGCATTATTTTGAAGTGATACTGCTTCATACATGTCACAAATGAATTAGAAATGTTTTCCATAAATTATCAATACAATCAGAGTGTGTTTTCATTGATTTCAGTGTGAGACATGTTTTGAACTGAAACATCAATTCTAAATTGATAATTGACACTTTTAGTCATACCGATCACACTATATGTCAGATTGATGTGCGGTTGAATTTTACACATCAAAAATGACTCATGGATCATTTTTCTAAAGTATCAAAATAATCCTAAAGCGTTTGCTCGGTTTTTAGTATGTCACTTATTGTTTTTACTTAAATTAATGTCAATTTTAAATAGAAAGAGACACTTTGAGTTATACTGGCCACACCATGCATCGTATTGAGGTGTGGTTGACTCCTACATGTCAAAAATGACTCATGGATCATTTTTCTAAAGTATCAAAACAATTCAAATGTGTTTTCTCGGTTTTTTGTATGTCACTTATTGTTTTTACTTACATTAATGTCAATTTTGGATAACAAGAGACACTTTGAGTTATACAGGCCACACCATACATCATATTGAGGTGCGATTGATTCCTACATGTCAAAAAATGACTAATAAATTGTTTTCCTAAAATATAAAAACAATCTAAATGTGTTTGTTCAGTTTTCCATATGTCACTTGTTGTTTTTACATAAATTAATGTAAATTTTAAATAAAAATAGAAACTTTGATTTATACCATCCACACTGTGTTTTATATGGAGGTTTGGAAGATTCCTACAAGTCAAAAATGACTAATAAATCATTTTCCTAAAATATCAAATCAATCCAAATGCGTTTTCTCGATTTTCAGTATGACAGCTGTGTTTTTTTACTAAAATGTTATTTCAAACTGAAAACACGCATTATGAGTAATACCGGTAGCATCATGTATCAGTTTAATGTGAGAATACTTCATAAAAATAAACAATGACTTATGAATTTCTTCCCTAAATTATCAATAAAAATATAGCGTGTTTTCTTGGTTTTCAATGAGTGACATGTTTTGAACTAAAATGTCAATTTTTAATTGATAAAGGACACTTTTAGTCATACCGGTCACACTGTACATCAAATTTAGGTTTAGTTGACTCATAAATGTCAAAATGGATCATGGATAATTTTCCTAAAGTATCAAAACAATCTGAATACATTTTCTTAGTTTTCTGTATGTCACATGTTGTTTTTACTTAAATTAATTTTAGTTTTAAATAAAAAGTGATACTTTGAATTATACCGGCCACACCGTGCATCTTATTGATGTTAAGATGACTCCTACATGTCACAAATGACTCATGGATCGTTTTCCTAAACTATCAAAACAATCTGTATACATTTTCTCAGTTTTAAGCATGTCACTTGTTGTTTTTACTGAAATTAATGTTAATTTTAAATAAAAAGAGAAAATTTGAGTTATAATTACTGCACCATGCATCATATTGAGGTGAAAATAATTAATACACATAAAAAATGACTAATAAATCATTTTCCTAATATATCAAAAATAATTTTAAAATGTGTGTTTGGTATTTAGTATGTCACTTGTTGTTTTTACTTAATTTAATGTCAATTTTAAATAAATAAAGACACATTAAGTTATACCAGACACACCATGCATCATTTTTAGGTGTGATTGATTCCTAAATATCAAAAATGACTTATAGAATGTTTTCCTAAAGTATGAAAACAATCATAATTTTTTTTCTTGGTTTTTAATATGCCAGATGTGTTTTTTACTAAAATTTAATTTAAAATTGGAAACACACATTTTGAGTCATACTGATTTCATAGTGTGTTGTTGTGATGTGATAATACTTTATACATGTCACAAATGACTTATTAATCTCGATCCTAAATTACCAATACAATCAAAATGCGTTTTCTAGGTTTTCAATGAGTGACACGTTTTGAACTAAGTATGTGAAATACATTTTCTGCATGAGTAGTCAAACATTTAATTTAAATCATGTTAATATAGTAGATAACAAAATAATATTATAAAAAAAACATAGTATATTAAAAAAAATTTATCTTCTCATTGAACTCTAGGTTGTAGCATCAAAGTCCAATCTCTCCCGAGCATGAGTATCTTTGAATGAACCATCCCAACTCGAACAAAAAAATTCACCTGTATAAGAAAACAATTCTTAAGCAAGTAATACTAAAAATACGTAAATTAAATATAAATATGAAATAATCCACTACTTCTATAGAATCCACATCTTCATGCTATTTGTGTACATTCTTCCATTAGGTATGCTTTAAATTCGTTTTTGAGCACAATTATATCATATTGTGAATATGGGTTTTTCAAAAGACATATTAGTACTGAAAAAATATAAATATATAAAGGATTAATAACAATTTTAAATTAAATAGTAATTATATTTGAAATACCTCTTCAAGGATGCTAGCTGGTTCATGGAATATGACCTCTCTCATAAATTTGCAAACATAATAACCACAATCTTTTACATTGGTTTGTTTCAAACACTATAGAAATATTGAGGATAATAAGTAATTTGTTTTGATATGTGTTTGGATTGTGAAATAATATTATATATACCCCGATACTTATCCATTTTTAGAATTTCTCTTCATCCTCATGCTTAGCCCCTAGACTCATTCCTTGTTTTTCACGATATCGATGCATCACCCTATCATAAAATAATCCTCATTAAAAGATAATATCCATTATATAACTTTATGTTTAGTTCTAAAATGTTGGATTTAGTATATTATAAATTTACAAATTCCATCACGTGTGGATGGTTTGTTTGATATCCATGCATTGAATCCAAGAAATAAATATTTAGAGTATCCAAATTTACCTTAATGATCATCTAATGTAGCCTAAAAACACAAAAAGGAATAAGTAATTAAATAAATGAAAATATATTTAATATGATTAAATTGTAGAGTTTTACCCCTACATCATTGGTATTAAAAAGAGTCTATCATCTGAAATTTTTCTTTTAAATGATTTGATCAGACGTGTCACTATTTCATCATTTTTTTGGCATCTATTTTCATTTTTCCAGTATAGGAGATGTGAGGACCAACGAGTCCAAATTTTCTATCATGGGAAAATACCTTCAATTGTTTTTCATATATAAATCTGACAAAAATATGAAATGTATTAAGTTATAATTAACATATTATATCAGCTTTTGGAAAATCAAATCATGAAAACATACCTCATGTATACATTTACAAATGAGTCACCTAGCCAATCATATTCAAGTATTTCAATTGCACTCTCAACACAAATGAAGTCTTGATCCTTCTCTCCATACATATTTTATTCAAAATAAATGATGTGGTTAAAACCATCTTTTAAATTTGTATCCACAAGAGCCTTAAATGATAGTAAATTTGGATATAGAATGGGTAGGGTAATGGTGCTCCTCCAATGGCCCGAAGGCCTTCATTTTTTTATTTATTGATAATCCACCTTTCAAGGGATTAGGTGGAACCCTATTACATTCTCGTAGGCCATTTTGAGGAACCAATGCCCGTAGGCACAAACATACCATACAACCCAGACAAACAACTTGAAACTTTCTCCTCCCTAGCATCTTCATCTTTGAAATCAGCTCTTCACCTCCGCATGGCTGTTCGGCTAGGCATTCCCATGCATGCATAGGCTTGTCCCGATGGCAGGTGCCATACCCTCTCGTTCTTGCAATCCGTTAGCTCCTGCTGTGGTGAAAGCTCCTTTGCCCATCCTCCTTGTAGAGCCTGTTCCTTGTAGTTTTTTGGTCTGGTGTTTGTATCTGCAGGTGACCCGAAGGCCATATGGATAGCCCGAAGGCCCAAATGACCCAAAGGCCTAGGTGCCCGTAGGGTAATGGTGCTTTCGGTAGATCTTTTTGTTTGGTTGGTTAGTCCTTTTGATGGTTTTGAGATGGTTTTTCATTTCACCCCATTATCCTTGTTCGTTTATAATAACATTCATCAGTTCATAATTTTTTTTCATTAATTGTTAATGGTTTATCATGAAAAGTAAATTAGAAATGAATACCTCCTTATTGATATGTTTTTTACAAGATGTGATGGCCATGTGATGAATGTTCCAACAACTTTTTCGACCGTATGAATGTATTCCTCATGAATTGGAACAGGTAGCTCGGTGCTCAACTCATGGACTATGCTGATTAACACTCGCACATTCCCAGTTGGAAGTGGTCTATGGTGTAGAGTGTCATTTTGAATATTGAACACCATAGCCCTCGCTACAAAGTGATGGGTGGGCGTTGACATAGATAAATCACAATCATTATCACCCTATAGAATATCAGTACATGAAAGGTATCCATGTCTATTTGATTCAAATTTCACAGAAACATTTATAATAACATTCATTACCTTAGACAAGACATCTCTTCGAGGGGAATGACTAGCCTCGTAGCTGGTGGGGGTGGTGGAAGGATCTCCACACGGTTATTATTCTTGAGTTAATTCTTCCCTTTTCCTCCCCCATTAAAGATTCCATCATCTCTATATTCCATTGGAATTATTCTTCAAGGGTATATATTCTTTATCTAAACTATTTTATTAATGAACTTTGATCGCACTATGGTTTTTTTTCTCAAAATATGTTGTGGGTGTCACCCCAAAACCCGCACCTCTGACACGGCCATACTGTTCTGACTGATTCAATGCCATCATTAGTATGTGTTCATCTGGTACAAGTGTTGTTGATTCCTGTTACTATGTCAGATATAAAATATAAGAAAATATGTGACAATTGTTATATAATAGCGATTTAAAGATTTTTTTTTAATATTATGTAATACATACAAATTTTCCCCCACTTTGTTGTGTTTTTATATATTAGTATCCCATATTTATTTACATGTGCTTCCTTCCATAGCATATAGAATGGGATGGAAGCGGCTTTGGATTTGGATTCATCAATCTTCATATAAATAGAGGAACATAATCATGATGTTTTTTCATGTCACATTCATGTATTATGACAGATTTAAAATACATACCGAGTTTTTTCAAGTGAAGCATACCCCCATCATTTCTTTATGGTAGGGGTATGCTGGTTTTTCTAATCATTCCTTCTTTCCATCACTCAATTTCTATTACATAAATAAAAAATTGTCAATCAAAGTGATGAATACCCATATATTCAAATAACCTATCACTAGCCACAATATACCTAAAATGATGTATATGCACGATGACCAGTAAATGCATCCCATGCTTCTTGGGTCATCAGGTGTGCATAGATAAGCAGTGGGTGAAAGTTTATTTTTTGTTCAACATCTTTAAGATGATGTGTTGTTAGGATTGTACAAAATCCTCTGTGAATCCTTCCAGAAAGCATTAATACATATTTTTTTGTTGGATTCATATATTATAAATGAAATCTACAATGGATGATGAAGATTAAGTCAATATTTCATTATTTTATTTCTTAGTAAAATAAAGAAATGATATCATAATGTTACCATAATCTCTTCCCACATCAGTGTCTTAAGCCAGGACACAACATAGTGTCATGAATCTACATCAATCAGAACACATTTTCAAGTGATTATTCTAATATAATAGCCGAATATGACCTTTTTGGGGTTAACATGTTGGCCCAACACATTCCATACGATCTTGAATTTGATGCCTTTGACTTTCTCCTTAATTATTTTTGCTAACACCATCAAACTATGACATTCTTGTTTTTTCTGTGATGCTAATCCTTCATCGCCTACCATTTCCCTGGAATCAACATTATAAATAAGTTCCTCTGGAGTGGTAACATTGGAATATACAGATGGTCATTGTATATCTACACTGGGAGAAGAAACAAGTTAAGAAACTTGTTGTTCCTCTGGAATGGGAGCACCAACACATGCAGAAGGTCATTCCTATGCACTACGAGTAGTAGCAAGTTGAGAGACCTAGTGTTCCTCAAGATTTGGATCACCAACACATGTAGAAGTCATTATATAAATGAGTATTTTAATATTTAATTTAGAGTACATAAATATATTAGTAAATGGATAATAACGTGAGGTAACACGATGTATATTAAAAAAAATTTAACTTTATTATTAAACTTCCTTTTTATTTTTTAAAGGATGAAGGGATTTGACCCCTCTATCAATGATCCAAATCCATTCATTGTGGTTTCCTATAACATAAAAAAATATTATCTACATTGGGAACACTACGAAATGATTGCGACATCCCAATAAAAGGGTCATCCTCAGTTGAATTTTCATCTGACCCTTCAGTGGTTTTGGTCGATAATAGAACAATTGACCACTTTAGATTTATGAGATCTAGAACATAAAATACTTGTATTGCCTATAATTCAATTTTAAATTATTTATCTTTATACTCTTCGTTTTTGAAATCAACTTTCACAAATCCCAATTCATCTAATTTAACATCACTTCTATTATAAACCCACTTACATTAAAAAAAAGTTCACTTGGAATGTTGTATAATCCAACTCCCATATTTTTATAATGATGCCAAAGTATGACATATTTTTATAAAATAGATTTCTATCCTTAGTACCAGAAACATGCATCACTTCAGCTATTAGTGTAACTCCACTATTTTTCATGGTGTTGTCTTCATCATGATCATTTGAATAGAAATTATAGTCATTAATTAAATAACCATTGTAATATAATACATACACACTTGGTCCTCCGGCTAGATATTAATGTTGTTCTAAAAATGAATTTGGATTTTCATCTAACTCCTTAAAAATATGGTCCCAAAACCATCTTATAATCTGTTTATTATGTTTATTTGATATTCATTTTTCATCCCTTGATGGATTCTAATGCCTAAGAATTTCTTTATGGGTTTCAACATATGGGGAAACCTTTAAATTATTATGAAAAATGTATATGTGGGAATGCTCCTGATCTATAATATTGATTTTGACAACATATCTTCCAAAAATTCCTTCACCCACAAGCTTCCCTGTGTGATGAGATTTCAGTAGACCAATGCTTTCCACACCAGATAGGTATTCGGTACTAAATTCAATGGCTTCCTTAATAATATATCTCTCTGCAATACGAACCTCTATCCGACTTCAATTTTTGACATAACCTTTCAAAATATTCATATACCATTCAATGGGGTATATCTATCTATAGCGTATAGGACAATATAGCATCCCAAACTTTTCTTACTTTACTATTACATCATTTTAAAGATAAACAACATAATATCATTACACATAGAGGATCCAAAGGTTTAGTGTCTTGGGAAAACTAGGACCATTCATAAAAAATACATCATCAAGCATAAACATTCATTTAATTTCTTCTTCTATAACTTATTATTGGAACTTGTCCTCTCCTTAGTACATGTAGACACCTGAGGATATACATAAAAATGGGTGAGCTAAAAGCCCAGTAAGAGGATAGATAAGAACAATATATCATGGGGTGATCATAATCATAACATAGGCAAAAGATCATGAACATGAGAGGAGCATAAATAATAGACTTGAAATGTGGCAATGCATAAAAATGAAACATCATGTCTTAGTGGTTAAATACCACACATACTTGTGAACCAAGCTAGAATCTTGTTCACACATCATTTCACATTTACTCATGAGATTCATCACTTTACCCAATGCATTGGAGCGCTGTATAATTCCGGGTGCACCCGTCACATCATAACATTATCATTTGTCATGCATGACACAATGAACATATAAAATAAATAAACATAATGAACCCATGAAAAGGAATGAGTTTTATCTCATAATAACACATTCATAAGCTTTTGGTTCCCAAAAGGAAGAGGGAATAACATACATGATACAAGAACCGTTCACTTTGAGTGAAAAGTAAAAGGGGTGTTCTTAAAAGAAGAATTCTTTTGGAAAATTTTTTTTTGGACATAAAAACCAGTGACAAACATGTATATGCCAGAAAATTAAAGGAAATGATGAAAAAATGATCTTTGAGGATTAACCATATCAAAAATGGAGTGAAAGAGGGAGAACCCGAAGGAAGAAAATTGGGTTTGACATTTTCCCCTTACCTAGTACCCGAATGCTTCCTTCTCTTTAATGTCATGTATAATGACATTATATTCATTAATTAGAAATCCAGAACCATGTGTACATTAATAGGGTTCATTATGGTTTCATTATGTCATATTATGTTCCTTTGGATTACTTATAGAGTTTAAAAACATTGTTCGGGGATGTTCGTTTTTATGGTTTTTTCTTGGGTGGTTCGCTTGTATTCTTAAATTGAAGTTTGGGTAGAACATGAGTAAACATCCAGAACTAATATTACATGTTATTAATGAGATTACAAGAGTTTCAATGATCTTATAATTAATCAAATTATATCCATGTGGTTGAATCATTAGATAAGAATAAAATGAAGATTGTGTGGGTTAATTTGAGCGGTTTTTCGATCACAAAGAACTTGTTTTATTTTATCCCTTAGTAATATGTTCATAAGTCAGTTCCAGAACATTAAATAGGAAATAATACATATTCTGGTTCAACCATAAAAATGGTTTCATGACCATATCTGAAGGTAAAAATGGAAGAAGAGAGCATGTCGTTTTTAAAGGTGATAAATTTAACACCTCATGAACAACATTCTCTTTAATAAAATAAAAGGAAGAGGGAAAGGGGGTGGGGTGATATAATATCCCATTATCATCATAAAATTCCAGTAGATGTATAATTATGGAGTTACAATACAATTTATATGAAGATAGGTGGGGAGAGATCAAGAAATGAACTTGAACTTGAAAAGAAATTAAAGGAGAAGAGGGAGAGAAATTACCTCTTAAATCTTCTTCTTGAGATCCTCCTTAAGGGCCTAAGATTGGTCTTTTGATGAGACCAGAAGCTCTTGGACATGGGGGAGGGGCTAGGGAAGGTGTTTGAGCAGATTTTAGATAAGGCTTGAAGCTTGAGAGGTGTGAGGAGATGAGGGAGTGAAGGGTGGCTTTTATAGTGGAGGGGAGGGGGGTTTCCTTAATATAAAATTCATTAGTTTATTATTTCCCCACAAGACAAGGAATAGTGAGTCTTGAATGACCAAGAATAGTAATTTTATAATGTAATCCTGAACCAAGTGGGATTACATCAACAGAACATCATCGATGATTCAATTAATACATTATTTAGCATTTATTGTGAATTATCGGATTCTACTATTCATAAAAAATTAAAGTATCTCAGAAAAATCCCAAAAATTTACCCCAACCATTTTTCAAAGTGTAGAATCCAAAACTGAAGTCCATTTTTCAAAAATAATTTTCTAAATATTATTAATTTAATATTTAATTAAAATCATAATTTACTTAAAAAAAACAGTTTTAAGATTAAAATTGATTTTATAGTCCTTTCAAAAATTACCTAGGGTCTTATAAAATTATCTAAAAACTATTATAAATTGATTCAATAATTTATGAATACATTTCATGGAAAGAAATATTCTTTTAAATTAATTAATTAATTATAATTAATTATTTATAACTTATAAAATACCCAAAACGTTTACTAAGGTCAAATTGTCACTTTCTAAGATGTCTAAATTTTATTTTATTGTTACTCTTATGTTGGATGATTTACTATTTATAAGGGTCATATTACTATTCATAAGGGTATGTTACTATTCATAAGAGCATGTCACTATTCACCAAAAATTATTTTTGTTTCATTAGACTCCAAAAAACATCTAGAACACAACCGTGTATGTCAGATTTTCAAAATTCCAAACATAGGAGTGACAAACTTATGTTTAAAGGTCACTTAGAACTTAAAAGTTCATTATTTTGTGTTTTCATGTTATTTTATGACATAAATATAAGAAAGTAATTTCCATTGAAAAACTTCGGGTCGTTACATTCTTCCCCCCTTAAGAAATTTCACCCTCAAAATTTCACTTTACACAAACAGGTGAGGGTTCTTCTCCTTCATTGCCTCTTCTGGTTCCCAAGTTGCTTCCTCAAACTTATGGTTCCTCCACAACACTTTGACAAGATGAGTTGTCTTTTTGCGTAGAACCTTATCACTTCGGTCCAGAATCTTTACCGGCTGCTCGTCATAGGAGAGATCATCTTCTAGCTACACCACCTCTGAGTTTAGTACATGTGAGTGGTCTGGTATGTACTTCCTCAGTAGTGATACATGAAACACATCATGAACTTGATCCATATTCGGTGGAAGTTCAAGACGATAGGCCACGGCTCCTATGCAGTCAAGGATCTCAAAGGGGCCAATATACCTAGGGCTTAGATTCCCTTTATTCCTGAATCGTATGACTATCTCCCATGGAGATATTCTAAGGAAAAATTTATCTCCAACGTCGAACTCCAAGTCCCTTCAACGGTTGTCAGTATAGCTCTTTTGCCTACTTTGAGAAGCTTTGATGTGTTTCTGGATGACTTGAACTTTCTCTGTCATCTTTTGAACAAGATCGGGTCCAAGCGGCTTTCTTTCTCCAACTTCATCCCAACAGGTTGGAGTTCTACATTGCTTCCCATAAAGAGCTTCATATGGAGCCATTTGAATACTCGAGTGGAAGCTATTGTTGTATGAGAACTCAACCAATGGGAGATTCTGATCCCAACCACCTTTGAATTCAAGAGATAAGGCTCTTAGCATATCTTCAAGCATCTGAATAGTCCTTTTAGACTGACCATCAGTTTGGGGGTGATAGGTTGTGTTGAAATTTAATTCAGTACTCAAAGCATGTTGAAGGTACCTCCAGAATTTAGATTTGAATCTTGGATCATGGTCATAGACAATTGAGAGTGGAACATCGTGCCGTCTCACCACTTCCTTCACATATATCTTTGCAAGTTGTTCAAGCGATAGGTCTTCCCGAATAACGATAAAATGGGTAGTCTTGGTGAGTCGGTCAACCACAACCCATATCGCATTATTTCCCTTTGAAGTCTTTGGGAGACCTATGACAAAGTCCATAGTAACATTTTCCCATTTCCACATGGGTATAGCAAATGGCTGCATCATACCCTTGGACTTTTGCCGCTCAACATTAAATTTTTGACATACCAAGCACCTTGATATATATTCCGCAATCTCTTTCTTTATGTTATCCCACCAGAAGTGTTCTCAGAGATCACGGTACATCTTGGTACTCCTAGGATGGATAGAGAAAGTTGAGCTATGTGCATTATCCAATAGCTCCTTCTTTATCCCGGGTGATGAAGGCACACAAAGTAGCGTTCCAAACCGAATCACACCATCATCGTCGATATGGAACTCTTGCATCTTCCCTTCCTTTACTGCATTCACCCTCTTTTGTATCTCCACATCATCCCTTTGTTCTTCCTTAATATTCTCTTGGATGGATGGTTGTGCAATCATTTGGGCAAGGTAGGATGTATCCCCTTCCCTTATGATTTCCAAATCCATTCTTTGCATATCCAAGAAGATAGGGTCTTTCTCAATCCACAACATGGATAGAGTAGTTGGTTCTTTTTTGATTAGAGCATCATCTACCTTTTTTGCTTTTCCAGGATGATAGTGAATAGAGGAATCACAATCCTTGATTAGCTCTAACCATCTCCTTTGACGCATGTTGAGCTCCGTTTGTGTGAATATATACTTTAGGCTTTTTGGTTGGTGTATATGTCATACTTCTCTCCATAAAGGTAGTACCGCCAGATTTTCAAGGCAAAAATCGCGACTGCCAGCACTAGATCATGCGGCGGGTAGTTCTGCTCATGGATCATCAACTGTCGTGAGACGTAGGCTATCACATTATCATGTTGCATGATTACACAACCCAAACCTTTCTTTGAAGCATCACTGTATATCACAAAACTTTCTCCACTTTTTGGTAGTGTGAGTACAGGTGCAGTGATTAACCTTCTCTTTAGCTCCTTGAAGCTTCCCTCACATTATTCCGTCCATACATACTTTACCCCTTTCCCTGTTAACTTAGTTAGCGGGCTTGACAATCGTGAGAAGTTTCTCACAAAACATCGGTAGTACCCAGCTAATCTAAGAAAACTACAGATTTCTGTGACACTAGAGGGCCTGGGCCATTCCTCAATCGCCTTTGTTTTTGAAGGATCCACAGAAATTCCCTCACTTGTGATCACATGTCCCAAGAACGTGACTTGATTCATCCAAAAGTCACACTTTCTAAACTTGGAGTACAACTTATCCTTTCTTAATGTCTCCAACACAAGTCTTAGATATTCTTCATGTTCCTCCTTGCTCTTGGAGTAAATGAGAATATCATCAATAAAAACTACCACAAATTTGTCGAGGTAATGTCTAAAGACTCTATTAATCAAATCCATGAATATTTCAGGGGAATTAGTAAGTCCTAAGGGCATCAACAAAAACTCAAAGTGCCCATACCTTGTATGGAAGGAAGTATTATGAATATCTTCCTTCTTCACCTTTACTTAATGATATCCAGAACGAATATCCACCTTTGAGAAGTATTGATCTCCTCTTAACTGATTGAACATGTCATCAATCCTTGGGAGAGGATAATTGTTCTTTATGGTGATCTTGTTGAGTTCCCGATAATCGATACGCAACCGCATTGTTACATCCTTCTTATTCACAAAGAGCACCGGCGCACCCTAAGGTGATGCACTAGGGCATATGAACCCTTTGTCCAGATGCTCTTGCAGCTGCTTCTTTAACTCCTCCAGTTCGATAGGAGCCATCCTATAGGGGCACTTTGAGATAGGAGTAGATCCGGGTATGAGTTCAATTGAGAACTCTACCTCACGATCTGGGGGAATTTCGGGTAACTCTTCGGGAAATACATCTCCGTATTCCCTCACGATGGGCATTTCCTCAAGGTTGGAACTTTCCTTCGACTCAAAAATTTGGGCGAGGAATGATTCTTCATAGGGAATCAACAACCAAACCATTGAAGGATTTTTCAAATGAGATTCATGATTTTCTTTGAATTTGTAGAGGAGCATGGGATGGTTTGGAATATGAAAAGTTATTTCCTTTTCTCGACAGTTGATATGTGCTCTATATAACAAGAGCCAATCCATTCCCATTATAGCGTCGAATTCTACAAAAGGAAGTATTACGATATTTTCCGGAAGATTCTTCCCACATACGCAAATAGGAGAAGAGTCAAACACTTGGGTTGAAAGGATTCCACCACTTGGTGTTTTTATGTATATCTCTAATTCAAGGTTTCGAGGCTTCGATTCTATAGTTCTATCAAACTTACAAGATATAAAGGAATGCGTAGAACCAGAATCAAATAAGACTTTTTCCATTATTGAGTGAATAGGAAGTGTACCTTGTACGACTTCATTATCATGCTCCACCTCTGCAGTAGTGATGGAATAAGCCTTCCCTTGTTCCTTTGGATTTGGTGGCTGCTGACGCTGATTACCCTTGAAAGCTCAAGGTTTAGTGCACTGGTTTGCATAGTTCCCTAGATCCTTACAGTTGTAGCATTGAACCATGATTGGTTCTCTCCTTTAATCAGCTACATTCTCCTTCCTTTTCATGTATTTTAGACACTCTTGAGAATGGTGTCCTTCTTTCCCACACTTGAAGCATTTCCCCATCCCTTTGAGGCAGTTCCCATGGTGCAACTTCCCGCATTTTTGGCATGTGGGTCGTTGATTTTTCTTCCCACCTTTATCATTAGATCCACCAGCTTGAAACTCCATCTTTATTTTCTTATCACCATATCCATGGGACCATTCTCCAAACTCCATCTCCACTTTGAGAGCACATCGAACAACTTATTCATAACTCCCAAAGTCTCTAATTTCAAGATCCTTTCGAAGGTGTGGTTTTAATCCACTAAATAATCTATCAATTTTTCTATCATTGTTGATAACAAAACCCAAAGCGTACCTTGCAAGCCTTGTGAAATTCAATTCATAGGTTGTGACAGATTCTCCTTATTTTTTCTTGAGCTCTATAAATTCCCTCTCCATCATCATGCGAAGAGTTCGTGGGAAGTAATTATTAAGAAACATTATCTTGAAGTCTTCCCATTCCATCTCTTCAATTTCCTCTCTTGGTTTGGTGTTTTTAATCAAAGCCCACCATTGATCAGCTTCTCCATCCAGACGATAGATGGATAGAGTCACCTTCTCTGTCTCAGAACAGTGATGTACATAAAAGATATTCTCCATTGAGTTGACCCACTGTTCCGCAACTAGTGGATCAGAAGATCCACAAAACGTCAGTGGTCGTTGCCGCATAAAACATTCGATAGCTAGTTGATCTCTCTTTGGTGAAGGAGGAAGTTCCCCATTATTATGGTTATTATTCATAACCTGAGATAATTGGGTAAGCATCACCATGAATTTTTTAACTCCACCTCTCAAATCATTGGGGATGTCGTTCGGGCAATCATTGCATTGGCCCTCTCATGAGTTGTTGGCCTAATTTCTCCTGGTTCCCACCATTTTCTAAAATAGAAAAGGTTAGAACAAAACATAAGTAAACAAGTCCTGAATAACTTATTCATTTAAACAATTATACCAAAAACATAACATATGGGATCCATAGGTATATGTTCTTGTGTGCATATTTGTACTTAATCTCATACTATAAGTTTTCTCTAGGGTTCCCTAATCCTAATTCCCAAATTAACTAAACCTTTCCTCTGATACCAACTATAGCATCCTGACCTTTTCTTACTTTACTATTACATCATTTTAAATATAGACAACATAATAACATTGCACATAGAGGACCCAAAGGTTTAGTGTCTTGGGAAAACTAGGACCATGTATAAAAAATACAACATCAAGCATAAACATTCATTTAATTTCTTCTTCTATAGCTTCTTATTGGCACTTGTCCTCAACTTAGTACATGTATCCACCTGAGGATATACATCAAAAGGGGTGAGCTAAAATCCCGGTAAGAGGATAGATAAGAACAATATATCATGGGGTGAGCATAATCATAACATAGGCAAAAGATCATGAACATGATAGGAGCATAAATAATAGACTTGAAATGTGGCAATGCATAAAAATGAAACATCACGTCTTAGTGGTTAACTACCACACATACTTGTGAACCAAGATATCATCTTGTTCACAAATCATTTCAAATTTACTCATGAGATTCATCACTTTACCCAATGCATTGGAGCGCTGTATAATTCTGGGCGCACCTGTCACATTTAAACATTCATATTGCACTATATAATTCCGGGCGCACCCGTCACATCATAACATTATCATTTATCATGCATGCCAAAATGAAAATATAACATAAATCAACATAATGAACCCATGAAAATTAATGGGTTTCATCTCATAATAACACATTCATAAGCTTTGGGTTCCCAAAATAAAGAGGGAATAACATACATGTTACAAGAACTGTTCACTTTGAGTGAAAAGTAAAAGGGGTGTTCTTAAAAGAAGATTTCTTTTGGAAAAAATTTTGTTGGACATAAAAAACAGTGAAAAATATGTATATCCCAAAAAAGTAAAGTAAATGATGAAAAAATGATCTTTTAGGAGTAACCATATCAAAAATGGAGTGAAATAGGGAGAACCCGAAGGAAGAAAATTGGGTTCGATATTTTCCCCTTACCTTGTAACAGAATGCTTCCTTCTATTTAATGTCCTATATAATGAAATTATATTAATTAATTTTAAATCCAGATCCATGTGTACATTAATAGGGTTCATTCTGGTTTCATTATGTCATATTATGTTCCTTTGGATGACTTATAGAGTTTTAAAAACATTGTTTGGGGATGTTCGTTTTTATGGTTTTTTCTTGGGTGGTTTGCTTGTATTCTTAAATTGAAGTTTGGGTAGAACATGAGTTAAAATCCAGAACTGATATTACATTTTATTAATGAGATTACAGGAGTTTGAATGATCTTATAATGAATCACATTATATCCATGTGGATGAATCATTAGATAAGAATAAAACGAAGATTGTGTGGGTTAATTTGAGCGGTTTTTCGATCACAAAGAACTTGTTTTATTTTATCCCTTAGTAATATGTTCATAAGTTAGTTATAGAACATTAAATAGGACATAATACATATTCTGGTTCAACCATAAATTTTTTTCATGACCATATCTGAAGGTAGAAATGGAAGAAGAGAGCATGTCATTTTTGAAGGTGATAAATTTAACACCTCATGAACAATGTTCTCTTTAATAAAATAAAAAGAAGAGGGAAAGGGGGTGGGGTGATATAATATCCAATTATCATCATAAAATTAAATTAGATTTATAATTATGGAGTTACAATACAATTTATATTAAGATAGGTGGGGAGAGATCAAGAAATGAACTTGAACTTGAAAGGAAATTAAAGGAGAAGAGGGAGAGAAATTACCTCTTAAATCTTCCTCTTGAGATCCTACTTAAGGGCCTAAGCTTGGTATTTTAATGAGACCAGAAGCTCTTGGACGTGGGGGAGGGGCTAGGGAAGGTGTTTGGGCAGAGTTTAGATAAGTATTTAAGCTTTATAGGTGTGAGGAAATGAGGGAGTGAAGGGTGGCTTTTATAGTGGAGGGGAGAGGGGTTTCCTTAATATAAAATTCATTAGTTTATTATTCCCCCACAAGAAAAGGAATAGTGAGTCTTGAATGAAAAATAATAGTAATTTTATAATGTAATCCCGAACCAAGTGGGCTTACATCAGCAGAACATCATCGATGACTCAATTAATACATTATTTATCATTTATTGTGAATTATCGGATTCTACTATTCATCAAAAATTCAAGTATCTCAGAAAAATCCCAAAAATTTACCCCAACCATTTTTCGACATGTAGAATCCAAAAATGAAGTAATTTTTTCAAAAATAATTTTTTTAAATATTATTAATTTAATATTTAATTAAAAACATAATTTACTTAAAAAAATAGTTTTTAAGATTAAAACTGATTTTATAGTTCTTTCAAAAATTACGTAGGGTCTTATAAAATTATATAAAAACTATTAGAAATTGATTCAATAATTTATGAATACATTTCATGTAAATAAATATTCTTTTAAATTAATTAATTAATTATAATTATTTATTTATGACTTATAAAATACCCAAAACGATTACTAAGGTCAAATTGTCACTTTCTAAGATGTATAAATTTTATTTTATTGTTACTCTTATGTTGTATGATTTACTTTTCATAAGGGCCATATTACTATTCATAAGGGTATGTTACTATTCATAAGGGTAGGTCACTATTCACCAAAAATTATTTTTGTTTCATTAGACTCCAAAAAACATCTAGAACACAACCGTGTATGTCGGATTTTCAAAATTCCAAACATAGGAGTGACAAACTTATGTTTAAAGGTCACTTGGAAATTAGTAGTTCATTATTTTGTGTTTTAATGTTATATTATGACATAAATATAAGAAGAGAATTTCCATTGAAAAACTTTGGGTCGTTACAGACCACATAGTAAAATATCTCTCACCAAGTGAACCATCAAATAAACCATCATATCAAAGAATGTTGGTGGGAATAACATTTCCAATTCACATAATATGAAGGAAAATTCTCTTTCCATAGTCAGTAATTTTTCCAGGTCTATAACTTTGCTGCATATAGCTTTGAAGAAGAAACAAAGTTTGGTTAATGTATGATTGACGTTCTTGGAAAAAATACACCATAAATCTATGAGAATTAGATCTTTCATCAAAACATGGTAGTCATGTGATTTCAGACCCTTTAACTTTAAATTGTTCATTGACACAATGTTCTTGATATTTGATAAATACCCCTATGGAACTTTTACATCATTCAAGAAGTTGAAAAACTTATATCTCTCATGCTTGGAAAGAGTGTAAGCAGTTGGAGGAAGAAAATTTCATTTTCACCCTTTACTAGCGCCCACTCTTCTCATATTCTCATATCAACCATGTCTAACCTAGCCTTAATTCCATACTTTGTATTTTTGGGTGCATTTAGCAACATTCCAATTACACTATCACATACATTTTTTTTTCAACATCCATAACATTAAGAAAATTTCTGACGTAAAGACAATTCTATTATGGTAATTAAAAAAACAAATCTCGTTTTCAAATTGGTTTTCATAAGGTTTTTCGAAAATGGTTTACCAAAAGTAGTGTCCACATATTTTACTTTCTCAAATAGTTGATCACCTATTAGTAGAGATGGTTCTTTACATTCTTCTGAACTTCCATCAAATGATATCTTCCAAGATCATTACTTACATCATCGGGGTAAAAATATGCGATGTCCTAGAAACACAGTTTTTGATGAATGATTCAACCTAATTGACTATGTACCTTGTTCACAGACGGGACACCCATGTGTTCCTTTAATTCTATATCCTGAAAAATTTAAATAAGTAGGAAAGTAATTTATCATCCCATAAAAAATGGCTATCAATGTAAAATCTCCATTTCTATAAGCACTATACAACATAACACCTGAATCCCACAATAATTTAAAATCCTTGATCAATGGAGCCAAATAAACATCAATATCATTACCCGGTTGTTTTGGTCCTTATATAAGCATAGATAACATGATGTATTTTCATTTCATACTTAACCATGGTGGAAAGTTATAATTTACCAACATAACCGGCCATGTACATTGAGTACTGCTTTGAAAACCAGAAGGATTCACTCAATCTGTAGATAACATAAGATGGAGGTTTTTCAGATTGTTTCCAAATTCAAGATACTCATGATCAATTTCTTCCACTGAGGAGAGTCTATCGGGTGACATAGTTTCCCATATTTATTTCTTATGTACGCATTCCATGTCAATTGCCTTGCAGTATCATCATTTCTATATAGGCGCCTAAACCTTGAAATGATTGGAAAGTACTATAAAACTTTCATAGGACCACATTCATCTTTCTTGTATCGATAATCAACACACTTTGGGTTTTATCTATGTGAATTTTATTCATTGTGAAATAGTATACAATTATTTTAGCATGTGTGTATTCTTTCAGAGATCATACCCATCGAGCGTAGAATTAGTTTAGCACTATATGTTCAGCTAAGGGGATCATTATCTTCTAAGACAATGTCATTCAAGAGAACATGTAATTCCATAAAACTGGAGTCACTCCATCCGTTTCCTGATTTAAAATTAAACAAATTTAGTATAGATGAAAATGAAGTATATTTAGTGAAACCGACATACATTGGTGTCTTTTCACAACTCTTTAACTGCTCAAACAATTTTGGGAAATCACGAATTTTATCTTCAACTGTCCTTTTCATTTACTCAATACGACCATCATCATCATTCACATCTATAATCACATCATCAATACGATCTTATTCGTTTTCCACACTTTTAATCATATAATATGATCTATAAAATGAAATGTTATCCCATTCACTAGATACATTCTCTTTTTCCCATGTTTATTACAACATTTATAACTTCGATCTATTCCGTGACAGATCATGTGTTCTTCCAACTACTCTATACTAACTTGTCGTTAATAACAACAACATAAATAGTAAAAAAGGATTTGAGAAGGGTTATATGCATGATCTTTTTCAAACATGATGAACTCTTTCACTCCATCTTCATACTCTTTTGTCAAATGATTGGAATATATCCATTCTTTATTCATATCCATCCTATTTGATTCAGTGAAATAAATATGTAAACAAATAAATACACAAAATGGACCTTTCAAATAAGGGGAAATCAACATTTGGATGATATTTATTAATGCATATCATTACCTAGGAATCATCCCCTTAGAAGCTAATACCAAATTACTTTGAAAACTATTTATAAAATCCCACTTGAAATCCCATTAAAAAACCAACCATTTAAACAAATTCCTATTTAAAATAATGAACTCTTTTTAAAATGAAACTAGCATTAAATATTATTTCAAAACATTCACATCCCTTTATGAAACTGAATCGGGTGAGTTGAAAAACACTTAGCATGAAACCTAAGTCTATGCCAAGTGTTTAAATCATTTTAGAGCTATTTAAAACCAAAAAAAATTCATGTTGAACACATATATTTTTTTAAGAAACATTTCAAAACACTTGAATAATTTTAAAATATCCACTTAAGAATTTTCACAAATACATAAATACCAAGATAGGCACTTTATAAAGGATACATAAATAAAAAATAACCAATTTTTTTTAAAATATAAAGTTATAAATTGTTTATCATGTCTCTCATGAATAAATAGTATGAATCATATAGTTTACTCTCATAATACTACTGAAGAGTTAATAAGTGATAGATAAAGACATAACTGTCACTTGACCATAATCCTTTTGAACATAAAGTCACATCTCTTCAAAGTGGAAAACCATCTTCCACTTGATAATTGAAACATCTACTAACTATGATTGATCCTTCAAATATAGTACATTAGAAAAAAATTTCCCCTTCTTTAGGATACAAATTAGGTCAAAGTCACATATTTTTTGTGTATTCAAAAAATATATCACTATAAAGATAATACCAATAACACATCATGGAAACCACCACTATTTCAAAATCTAGGAAAGGATTTGGGAAGTTTATCTTATGTGTCCTTAACTATTTGGACCCATAAGAAACAACATGACCATCATGGACTGGAACTATTCAAATCCTGACTCTTGATACATCACAATATAATAAAAACTCATTACCCAAATCATTTATGGTTAAGATTGGTGTTTTAATCAATATATCATTAAGATATTATAAGGATCTATTATGAACATCTAAGAAAATAAACCATACCACATTCTTGGTTAAGATCTTTTTAGTATTCCAATTAGAAATAATCAAGGTTGACCCTATGGTAATAACTAGAAATTCCCAACCAATTCCATAGTGTTTGATTGATTCATTTACTACTCTCAAATATCACTAGGGTGGGTCTTAAATACTTCCTTATATCATAGAGGCTTCCCATATATGAATTTTTGTTTTTGAGTGATGAGTCTATAATAATACTATAATTAGGGAATTAGGTGGTGAGATGGATTAATCATCACCATGAACTACCCTAAGAAAAGATCTTGGTTATAGGATGCTTTATCAGGGAGTTGAACCATATATATTATCATATCCTCAATTATAACCTTATAAACATAGAATGAAGAAAAAAATTATAAATATTTGTGCTCATAGTCATGAATCTATACTAAAAATTACATCGTTGACCAATGATTGGGTTGGGCTTTGAGTTGGGATCTACGCCTTGGAGGTGTTTTTTGCATGGACTGGGGTTTTCCCTTCAAGGTGCACAAAAAACATACATATTTTGATAAGAGGTTAGGGTACTTGAGTTATATGATTTGTTTTAGGTATCATGTTATTTCTTTCTCTTTAATAGTAAATTCATCTCAGACCTAATCAATAAGTGGATCATGTACATGAACATGTTCCACATGGTGCTTGAAGTGGTCAGGATAAGCCTCGATGAATAGTTTCATCATTACTTCATTAATGTTTTCACTATTTTATTCCACTACCCATTCCTCATCTTCTTCCTTGGTCTTTTTCTACACATACCTCCATTTTCACATTTTTGTAGTGTCCTATTTTTCATTATTATACTACTCTAAATATTATAGAGAATCTTTTTCATGGGATGGGGTTGGTGGAATAGTGGATGAAAATATATTACTATATGAGGTAATTCATTTGGATGATAACTAATCTTTTTTACTATCCATGGCTATAATGAAATCTATAATCTACTCCTCCAACATTGACATGAAAGTTGATGATTATGGGTGATAGTATGATGAGATGTGGGTGAAATTATAATGAACCAATCTCAAAACATATAAATTAGTTCACTAATTCATCTATTCGTGTACATAACTTCACTAGGATTGGTTCCTATCACTCAGTGTACTGGTTTAATATGCAGGACACAATTTTCACACTTTGAGTAAATTGATAAGATATAATTGAAATATCCTAAGAACTGACATAAAACATTCATATGCCATAAATTCTCAAGAAAAATGAAAAATATATTCCTCTATAATTGAATAATAATATAAAATAAATACCAACATCACTATATGAATGCAGTCAGAAACAATAAACCATATCCATATGTAAATAGATGACGAAAAACATGTGAAACTACACTGAAAAAACATAACTAAAAATGGTTGGGTTATATTCTATGACATGATCTCCATCCAAATATGTCCACCATTCTCAAAATCACCTAACAAATAAACCAATTCCTATGCCAGTAAATATCAATTGGTCCACAAGTGTCCAATAGATATCTATATACTTATTGAACAAAAAATGTACTTAGATAATTACAAGAATACTCACAGTGGTAGCACTTGAGGAGATAGGTTCAAAGTAGAGGTGGGTTCGCAGAGGTGGATGGCTTCGTAGCAGAGGTGGGGTTTGACGACAGGGGTGGGGTATGTGGAGGATATCTTCACGATGGAGGAGAGCTTTGCGATGGTAGAGGAGGGCTTCATAGTGACAGGAGTTGGCAGCCTAGGAGGAGGAGGAGGGTTTCACGACGGTGGAGGGCTTTGTGGTGGCATGAGTCAGCAGAGGAGGAGGCAAAAGAGGAGGAGGAGGAGTCAGTGGCAGCGACATGGTTCGGCTTCCGCGAGAGATTGAGTCATGCGACTGGATGATGAGACTGTTAGAGTTTATTTATAAAACCGGGTAAACCTTTTATCAACGCTAGCTAAAAAATTCTAATAAATGTATGTTTTATCGACACTAAAATAGAAAGCGTTGATAAATGCCAATTTTTATCAGTGCAAAAAAAGCACTGATAAAACTACAATGATAATAAATTATTTATATTTTTATATATATTTATAAAATTATGTGTATAATAAATAAATAATTATTTATATTTACATATTTAACAAATATATATTTATTAATTTATAATAAATATATTTATTATATTTATAATCATATATAATGAATATATTTATTATGATTTTATAATATTTAAATGTAAATATATATTTATTTAAATAATTATAAAATTATAAAAAATATATATAATTAATATATTTATTTTAGTTTTATAAGTATTTAAATATATATATATATATATTTACATTTGTGACTATAAATATATGTACATTTATTTATAACTATAATTATTAGTATAATAAATATATTAATTATAAACATATTTATTATAATTTAATAATAATTATTTAAATATAAATAATTATTTATTTAAATAATTATGAAATTATAAAAAATATATATAATTAATATATATATTTTAATTTCATAAGTATCTAAATAAATAAATAAATAAATATATATTTATGAATATATATAATTAATATATTTATTTTCATTTCAAAGGTATTTAAATATATATATATATATTTATATTTATAACTAAAAATAAATAAATATTTATTTATAATTATAATTATAAATATAATAAATATATTTATTATAATTTTATAATTACTTATATATATATTATTTATAATTATAATTATAAATATTTTTATATATGTAAAATATTTGTATATATTTATAAATATATTTCTATAATTATATATATTTATAAAATTATAATTATTATAAATATGTTTATTATAATTTTCTAATTATTTAAATATATATATATATAATTATAAGTATAAATAAAAATATTTATAAATATTTTTATATAATTATAAATATATTTATATGTATATATATATGTATTATATATATATACATATTTATAAAATTATAATAAATGTATTTATTGTAAGTTTATAAAAATTGTACGTATAATTATAAATATAATAAATATATTTACCATTTAAAAAAATTACAAAAAATATGTCTTTAATGAATATATATATATTCATTAAAGAAAAATATTTATTTAAATAAATAAATAAATAAATTTACAAATATAAATATAAATATATATTTATGTATTTATAATTATAATTATAAATAAATATATTTAAAAGGTATTTATATATAATTATAAATATAATAAATATATTTACCATTTAAAAAATTATTTTAATTTTATAATTATATATATATATATATCTATATTTTAAAGACTTGGAAATTTCAAGGAAATTTTTTTCTTAATTTCTTTGGAATATTACGAGTCCGCAGTTTCTAACGGCGCCTGATTCCGAGGCCCGGTGTACCTAGAATCAATTTCTGAAGTTTTGTTCGGGTACGTTAAGTGAACGTAGGTGTGGGTTTTTCTATCTTTTGAACCAGTCCTCGAAGTTGAAATCCGAGGACACTGATGAACTCGCAACGCCAGTATTCGCTTAAGGGGACCTTTATCGCAGTTACGTTTGCTCGGGAGGAGAAGTTAATTTTTGGGGTTTAATAAAAAAGTTAAATAAAATTGTTGTGAACAATTTTATTTATTCTGGGTAGTTATATCCTACAAGGGGAAGTTATTGGTGGGGCCCACATCCACATAACCTCTCATGAGAGGATATTTGTGAGGTAGGGCCCACACGAGCCCTAACTTATCACCTCCCCTCAACTCCCCATTAACACCCCCTTTAATTAATTTGACAACTCCCCCTTAATGAATGAGATCTTTTCACCTCCCTCTCTCTCTCCTTAATATTAGCCAGTACCTTTTAATTAATGAATTTAACTATTTAATTAATTAATTAAAGTGTTTGAATTCTGAATTACATGTGTGAATAAAATAATAGCCTTAGCTATTATTTTAGTTTGGCACTCGTTGTGTTGGGAGAATTTTGGGAGAGCTCAAGAGAAGAATAGTGTTCTTCTTTCGACGAAGAACATCATTCTTCAACGAGGAACAACTCCAACGAAGAACGCGAGGGGCACAATCACCTTCCTCCACTACTTCAATCGGGGCAAGGAAGGAGGCGACGCCGCAAGAACGCTACCTACCTCCCTCTTCCTCCAACGTTGATGGAACGACACCGTCATCTGTGACGACCGACCACCGCAACGCTCATCTTCCGCGGCTCGTCGATGAACGAACCTTAATCAAGGTAGGGGTTTTGCTTCAATTTTATTTGAATAAAATTGTTCTTCATTCTTCATTGAAACCATGTTTTATCTTCAGCCATATGATACCACCTAAAGAGGAGGGCGCAGGCCGAACGAACACGGTCCAACGACCCTCCGTTGATCCTTGTTCTATTCGATGGAAACAGCGAGGGAAGAGGTGGTGGCGACCGGAGAAAACGATGGCTGTATGCTGGCCGCGTGGAGAGGAACCGCGGCCCCCATCCATGGTCTACTTGGCCGAAGAAGAACCGGCCAGCCGTAGCCGATCGGGCTGGTTGAACCGCGACGCCCAATGGCATCGCGCTGCAGAGAACTGCGGCCTACGCTCCGCGGGCCGCTTTGGAGGCAAACCGGCTGACTCGTCGGCCGGCCGGGTTGGAGAAGGCGTGGCACCTGCAGGTGCCACGCTGGAGGAGAGCGGCCCACACGAGCAACTCGTGCTGGAGAAGCAGGCTGGCTTCTGCCAGCTAGGCAGGAGGGCGGCGCCGCCAGTTCGGGTAGTCGGGGGGCCACGACCCCCCCGCATCGCTCGGCCAGCCAGGCCGCGCCGCGCCCCTCGGATCCAGCCGCGCCCCACTAGGCCGGGATGCACACTTCACCGGGCCGGTCTGACACCAGCCGGGTCGGACCTGCCAAAACCGGGTCGACCTGACCCGCCAGCCCACTGGGCTTAACAGGCTGGGCCCGTTTCCCTTAAACGGGAATAACTTCAAGACCATGCGTCCGATCGACGCGCCGTCTACGGCACTGGGATTCTCACGATGAGGCGGTCCTTTTGAAATATTCTTAGTGAGTTTGGATGACTTTGGAAAAACGACCGGGTTGGTTCGAAACCGAAACCAACCGGGTCCACTAAGCGGAAACGCTTATAACTTAAGGACTGTACGTCTAATTGATGTGTCTTCAACTACGTTAGTTTCCTTTTGATGAGACAGTTCTTTTGGTATACTCCACTCGAGGTTCGAACGCAGTTGGAGTACGTTCGGGATGGTTTTATCTTAAAAACCAACCGGGCCCCTGGAACGGAAAAACCAATAACTCTCAGACCGGATGTCCGTTTGATGAACCATCAATAGTGTTGGTAATTTCGTTGAGAAACGGTCCCTTTGAGTATACCCCATGGGAGTTCGGGGTACAGTTGAGATACGACCAGGTTGGTTCATACACGAAATCAACCGGGCCCCTGGGACAAAAAGGCTAATAACTAACAGACCGGGCGTCCGATTGACGCTCTATCTGTTGCATTGAGACCCCTATGACATGGAGGACCTTTGAGATACTTCTTCGTGGGACTTCGTGACACTTGGAGTATCGACCAGTAGCTCGTGGAGCAGATCCTCCCTGAGATGACCATATGGAGTACAAAGACCTAATAGCTGGCTGAGACCTGATGACTGGTTGTCAGATTCATTTCGGAGTGACTTGAATAGCCTAGTGGGGAGCAATACTGTGTGAGGTGGCAGACCCATGGTGGAGGAGTGCTACTATGTGAGGCGGTAGACCCGCGGTACTCGACAGGAGAAGTACCTCTGTAGGCTAACAAGGGTAGCACTACTGTGTGAGGCGGCAGACCCGCGGTACTCGACAGGAGGAGTACCTCAGCAATCTAAGGTTAGTGAGTAGCACCTCAGAGTCGCAACAGGACTAATGTGCTCGACATAGGAGGAGTTCTCCAGCAGCCATGGTTTCGACAAAATGAATAAAATTTTGGTTTGAGCTGAGTCAATGACCTTTGTGTTTTCCTTATGATTGAGATGGGTTACTTTATAACTTAGGTATATGTATGAGAATATACCTAAGAAATGGTTATCCGTTGAAATCATACTTTGTGGTTTATCCTTGTTGGATTTTGTGAGACCTTGAGGGTCTCGGGGTCCCTAATGTGTATCGTTATACTCACCCCTGCACAGGCTACGCCCGCACCTCGTTGTGTTGGATGCAGACGACAGACAGTGCTGACGGTGGCTGAGAGCGCCAGGACTGGATGGTACCCAGAGGTGGACCTCACGACGAGTCGGTACCCGGAGGATATGGATGGACGTGGAGAAATGAAGAGGCTATCTATACATATCCTTCAGGCAGGATCCGTGGTTGACGATTCAGGAGCAGCTAGACACCTTCCAGCAGTTTTTCTTTTAGTTGTACCTGTTTTGTCTTTTCCTTGTACTTTACAGTTGGGCTTGTATTCTGGCCCCTTTTTACTTTCAACAAACTTTTTATAGTACTTTACTTAGTGTTTTCTTCCGCTTTTACTCTGGTAGTGCGTGTTACGTTTTATAGAGGTAATGCCTTCCAAGTTTTTGGGGAATTACGCCTTTGGTGCTAGTCGCCAACCCCAGGCCTAGGGAAGGTGGGTTTGGGGAAGTCATGATATGGGACCCGGGGGATGGGTCGTGATAAATTGGTATCAGAGGACGTCGGTTCTACCGTATAAATAGTACTCTGATATTTTCTTTTTGTGAAGCAATAATGTTAAGGGTACTAAGTGTGGTTTTCAATTCAGGGAGTCCAATGTTGGTACGGGCGGCCGACGTATCCATACACCAGGACCCTGACTTCTGATTTCCGACTCAGCGCACGAAAACACTGATTGTGTGTGTGTTTTCAAAAGTTTTCTTCAAGTTAGCTCAAACCAGGTCAGCTCACCAGGTATAATCTTTGACCGTGTCACATCTGTTTCTTTCAGGATGCCTCCCTGCGGACGACCAGCTAGGGCCCCGAGAGTTATACATACTGACAGCCTGCCGAGCGACGAGGCCTCAGTACAAGGCCCTCTTCCGGTTGAGTCACTAGCGGTACTACCACCCATTGGTCCACCGATGCCACCAACCCCAGCAGCAGGCGATGCGCGCCGCTTGAGCACGCTGCACGAGTTCCAGCACCAGAGGCCACCCAGGTTCCGGGGAGAGATGGACCCACAGGTGGCTAAGGATTGGATTGAGGCTATGGTGAGAGTTATTAGGCTAGTAGGGACACTAGCAGACTTCATGGTGAGCCTTGCTGCCAGCCTCCTTCAAGTAGAAGCAGGCAGATGGTGGAGCCTGATGCTCCAAATGCATGACGAGACGACAATTCTATGGGCAAACTTCGAGAGCCTGTTCCGGGCGGAGTTTGTACCATCCACCCTTCAAGCGGTGAAAATACAGGAGCTACTGCATCTACAGCAGGGAAGCATGACAGTAGCTCAGTAATAAACGAGGTTTACTGACCTCTCACGCTACTCCACTGATATGGTATGAGACCCGTTCTTTAGGGCCCAGAACTTTGAGTAGGGACTCAGGCGAGAGATCAGAGCTTCAGTTATCTCTCACAGCATCCCGACGCAGATAGGGGTGTTGGAGAGAGCCCTCTTAGTGGAGAGTTTCCTTACTGAGAAGTCTCCACCAGTGGGACCCACCACTAGCCGACATGCAGCAGAGTCTTTTGAAGCTGGCAGTAGACAGATGACATAGAGGTCCAAGAGGACCAGACCTACAGGTGGTTGACCACACGACTCAAGTTCGGTAGTGTGGGGCACCCAAGGAGGAGACAGAGCCAAAACTGTCATGCAGTGTTAATCATGTGGCAGATAGGGTCACATGGCTCGTGACTGTCCGAACCGCTGCTTAGACGATCAGTAGAGAGATGAAAGACCTCCCAGGAAGAGGCAGAGGTTCAATCGAGGCAGACCACAAGGAGGAGGAGACTGAGGCAGAGGAGCTGTCCGTGCAGCTGGTGGAGGACGACGCTTCGAGGTGTTGCCACCACCACCACCAGGAGGTACACCCCGACTGCAGGGAACGAGTGGACATGGGAGATCACAACTTCAGGCAGCTAAAGCATATGACTATAGAGCTCCGGAAGCAGGTGGACAAGAGCGGGACTAGTTCCAGGCATAGAGACCTTTGTTCATGATGATTCTAGCTTTGTTAATGTTGTTGTTTTTGGATGTTTTGTGTCTTTATATATTGTGATGCAGTAATAAAAGACACTTTTCTTTGTGAAGTTTTCTTTCTTGCCTTTTGTGTGGTTAATACTATGAGGTTCCAGTTAAAACTGTTGACTTGACCCTAACTTTTGAGATTTCTACTGGAGGAGACCCAGTGACCACACACTGATGCCGACAGTGTGACTCAACCCTTGGAGGCAAGAGTAAAGATTGGATCTCTTGGTAGTAGCGTCGAGGCCTTACGACGTCATCCATGACATGAATTAGTATCATTCATGTCAGGATTGACTATATTAGGTAAAGGACGTGGTTCATCCAGGGGATGAGACCAGATTTACCTTTTTGAAAAAGGAGAAATCTTAGCATCTCTTGTAGAACGTAGGTGAAGAAGGGTGAAGTCGAGTTCTTACAATTGGATATTCTCACCCATTGTTCGTTGAGCGAACAATTTACGGTTCACTCTAATCTCAGTAGTCTCAGGTGTGTCTTATTTCAGAAGAATCTGAACCTGAGACAGCGGTGATGGATTGAGTTCCTCCAGGACTACGACATCGATATAGTCTATAATCCTGGGAAGGGGAACGTAGTAGTGTATGCGCTCAACAGGAGGACTGGTATTCAGCTGTTAGGAGAGGCGACAGAGCAGATGGCTACCTTACATATATCCTTTGTGGATAGAGATAGTGCAGCCTATCTATGACATCTTACAGTCACTCTACCACTTCTTCAGCAGAGTAAGCGAGGTGGATTATCGCTTGGCCCTTCCACCTCAGTTGCACTGGGTGCACGACATCTTCCACGTATCTCAGTTGAGGAGATGCGTGCACGATCCGTCCCACAACATCGACCATGGGGAGTTGGACATCGATAACGGGGAGACTTTCACGGAGGTCCTGGTAGAGATCAAGGATCGACAAGAGCAGGTCCTACGTGGTGGTTCGATTCCTCTGGTGCGCATTCGCTGGCAGTAAGGGAACCTCCAGGAGAGCTCATCGGAGCGGGAGGCTCAAATGCGTGTTCAGTACCCATTTAGTTTCCCTAATGTGTGTTGTAGATTTACGGGGACGTAAATCCCTGATGTGGGGGTAATGTAAAGACCCAAAAATTTCAAGGAATTTTTTTTCTTAATTTCTTTGGAATTATATGAGTCCGCTGTTTCTAACGGTTCCTGATTCTGAGGTCCGATGTGCCCAGAATCAATTTCTGAAGTTTTGTTCGGGTACGTTTAGTGAACGTACATGCGAGTTTTTCTATCTTTTGAACCGGTGCTCGGAATTGAAATTCGAGGACACCGATGAACTCGCAACGCCGGTATTCACTTAAGGGGACCTTTACCGCAGTTGCGTTTTCTCGAGTGGAGAAGTTAATTTTTGGGGTTTAATAAAAAAGTTAAATAAAATTGTTGTGAACAATTTTATTTATCCTGGGTAGTTATATCCTACAAGGAGAAGTTATTGGTGGGACCCACATCCACATAACCTCCCATGAGAGGATATTTGTGAGGTGGGGCTCACACAATCCCTAACTTATCACCTCCCCTCAACTCCCCATTAACACCCCTTTTAATTAATTTGATAACTCCCCCTTAATGAATGAGATCTATTCACCTCCCTCTCTCTCTCTTTAATATTTGCCAACACCTTTTAATTAATGAATTGAACTCTTCAATTAATTAATTAAAGTGTTTTAATTTATAATTACATGTGTGAATAAAATAATAGCCTTAGATATTATTTTAGTTTGGCACTCGTTGTGTTGGGAGAATTTTGGGAGAGCTCAAGAGAAGAATAGTGTTCTTCTTTCGACGAAGAACATCGTTCTTCAACGACGAACAACTCTGACGAAGAACGCGAGGGACATGATTACCTTCCTCCACTACATCAACTAGGGAAAGGAAGGAGGTGACGCCGCAAGAATTCTACCTACCTCCCTCTTCCTTCAACGTTGACGGAACGACACTGTCATCCGTGACACTCGACCACCGCGATGCTCGTTTTCCGCAGCCCGTCGACGAACGAACCTTAATCAAGGTAGGGGGTTTGCTTCAATTTTATTTAAATAAAATTATTCTTCGTTCTTTGTGGAAACCATGTTTTATCTTCGGCCATATGATACCGCCTAACGCGGAGGGTGCGATCTGAACGAACACGGCCCAGCGACCCTCCGTTGATCCTTGTTCTATTCGATGGCAACAGTGACAGAAGAGGGGGTGGCGACCGGAGAAAGAGGCGGCCGTATGCCGGCCGTGTGGAGAGGGACTGTGGCCCGAATCTGCGGTCCGTTCAGCCAAAGAAGAACTGGCCGGCTCATCAGCCGACTGAGTTGGAGAAGGCACAACACCCTCAGGTGCCGCACGGGAGGAGAGCAGCCCGCATGGGCCGCTCGCACTGGAGAAGCCGGCCGGCTTCGGCAGGCCGGGCAGGAGGGCGGCGTTGCTCAGTGCCGACGGTTCAGGTAGTCGGGGGGCCACTCCCCCCCTTGCATTTCTCGGCCACCCAGGCTGAGCCGCTCGGCCAGCCGGGCCAAGCCCCGGCCAGCCAGGCCGGGTCGCGCCGCGCTGGGCCGCGCCGCGCCGCGTCTCGTCAGGCCGGACCATGCCGTGCCGTGCCGTGCCGCACCGCGCCGGGTTGGGCCCCGACCCTCGGGATGGACCGCACCCCACTGGGCTGGGTTGCACACTTCATCGGGCCGGTCCGATACCAGTCAGGCCGGACCCGCCAAAACCGGGTCGACCCGACCCGCCAGCCCACTGGGCTTAACGGGCCGTGCCTGTTTCTCTTAAATGAGAATAACTTCAAGACCGTGCGTCCAATAGATGCTCCATCTGCAGCACTGGGATTCTCATGACGAGGCGGTCCTTTTGCGATACTCTTAGTGAGTTTTGGACGACTTTGGAAAAACAACCGGGTTGGTTCGAAACCGAAACCAACCGGGCCCACGGAGTAGAAACACTTATAACTTAAGGACCAGACGTACGATTGAGGTGTCGTCAACTACGTTGGTTTCCTTTTGATGAGACGGTTCTTTTTGCATACTCCAATCAAGGTTCGGATGCATTTGGAGTACGGTTGGGTTGGTTTTAGCTTAAAAACCAACCGGGCCCCTAGAACGTAAAAGCCAATAACTCTCAGACCGGACGTCCGTTTGACGAACTGTCAGCGGCGTTGGTAATTTAGTTGAGAAATAGTATCTTTGAGTATACCCCATGGGAGTTCGTGGTACCGTTGAGATACAGTCGGGTTGGTTCGTACACGAATCCAACCGGGCCCCCGAGACAAAAAAGCTAATAACTAACAGACCGGGCGTCCGATTGACGCGCCGTCTGTTGCGTTGAGACCCCTATGACATGGCGGACATTTGAGATACTTTTTCGTGGGACTTTGTGAGAATTGTTGTATCGACCAGTAGCTCGTGGAGCGGATCCTCCCGGAGATGAGCATACGGAGTACGGAGACGTAGTAGCTGGCTGAGACCTGATGACTGTTTGTTCGATTCATTTTGGAGTGACTTGACTAGCCCAGTGGGGAGCACTACTGTGTGAGGTGGAAGACCTATGGCGGAGGAGCGCTACTATGTGAGGCAGTAGACCCGCGGTACTCGACAAGAGGAGTACCTCTGTAGGCTAACAGGGGGAGCGCTACTGTGTGAGGCAGCATACCCGCGGTACTCGACAGGAGGAGTACCTCAGCAGTCTAAGGTTAGTGAGTAGCACCTCGGAGTCGCGACATGACTACTATGCTCAACAGAGGAGTTCTCCAGCAGTCGTGGTTTTGACATCATGAATAAAATCTTGGTTTGAGCTGATCCAGTGACCTTTGTGTTTTCCTCATGATTGATATGAGTTACTTGATAACTTAGGTATAAGTATGGGCATATACCTAAGTAATGGTTATCCATTGAAATCATAATTTGTGGTTTATCCTTATTGGATTTTGTGAGACCTTGAGGGTCTCAGGTGTAGGTTCCGGGCACAGCGGAAGCGCGTTGGTGGGTTATCCCAACTTTAATTTTAGCATTAAAAAATGTTCAATCCGAGATCCATCATGATATAAAATTCCGGATCTTCGGAATGGAACGAATAACGAAAAAGAGAAGAAGAGTCCCGGAACCACTGAGACAGGATCATTATATGTTGGTTATAATTAATTTAATTAATTCACAAGAATTACCTCGGTGGAATTCTTTTTTCGTCGATGTCTCCAGTCACGATCCTGTGATCCGTCGTTGAGTTATAGAATCCAAGTATAGGATTCCTCTAGCGATGATCCACACATGCTCCACGTATCTCTGGACATCACCGAAGGGATCTCCGGGTGCTAGCGCGGAAGAACCTTTGCTTGGGATGTCCGCCTTTGACCGCCTTGATCCGGTGGAGGATCTCGCTCTCGTAACTTGAGGGTGTTCTTGGTGGAAAGGAAATTCTCTCTTGGATTGAGAGTATTTCTAAATCCATTTTTCACAACAATGGCTCTTATGGAAAAAGTGTTGGGGTTGTGAGGATATTTATAATCGGGTTTTATGTTAATAGAGTTATGACAATAAATAAACGCGTTACACGTTTTATTTATTTCATTAACTCTTATTGAAACCCCCATGTCAAATTATTAATTCTTTGAAATGAGCCCACACTGATTATAATTAATATCATTTAATAAAACAATATTATATCCTCAAAATCCCGACTAGAAAACTACACAACGTGTAATAATTAATACACAGCGTGTACTTGTTTTTCATAAAACCACACGGTGTGTATATTTAATATACACGACATGTAATTTTATTTTCCATTTTTCTCCACCACATTTATTAGACCTTGAGTAATGGCTATTTATTTCTTAAGTAAATGTAACTGCATTACTCACTAACAAATATATTATTTCACCCACAATATATTCTCTCGAATAAATAGTGTCGAAATAAATGAAATCAGGCATCCTTAAATAATTATTAAACCACAGTTGGGAATAATATTTATTTAACTTGTTAAATTAATATTTAACTGAGATACATGGACACACTTAGAGGGTGACCCTCTAGGCCTCTTTCTAAGTGGCATAGGCGAAGCCTGCCTAAAGTCCAAGGTTAACATCTAGCAACACGCCATGGCACCCATAGAGAAAGAAGTTAACACCACAATGACGTGCCACCTCCTACGAATGCTTACAGTGTAATATAATACCTTTGTCTCAATATCTCTAATCAAGCGGGTTGCATGCTAGTTCCATCAACCCAGGTGCTCGATTATTGTTTCTTTGAATTCCCGGAATTGAACTTGCCCATACCTTACCATGGCCATGGATTTATTTAGGCTATATCAATTCCATCAAAGGGCCTGAGATATCTACTTCCATTATGGAACAAAAGGGACAAATACTTTCTCTAATTATCTATTAATGCAGTATTACTTGTGATGCACCCAACGTATCCTACCTCGTTGCGAACAGTGTTTCGTCACAATTTTCGTCAATACATTTAAGTGCGCGAGTTGTAATACCCATTAATAATAATCTTAAAGTCTAAGGACCAATACACACTTCCACAGATAGGAACATCCAATGACACTATAAAATGTGGATTTCGTACTGGCAGGTCTCGTTCTCACAATATCCTCCTGGATATTACCAAGGGCGCACACCATGAGAAAGTGCCTCAAAGTTTTATGAGTCCTCACCCCTAATGACCTGTATTATTTGTGTCCCTGAAATAATATCATCCGGCCATAGAACATTTATTCAAGAACAGTGTTATGGTACTTCCGGGTTCTCATCATATCATGGATCTGCTATGACCCTTTAATGCAACATCTGTCCTTAGGAAATTATCACATACATTGTCATGCAGAAGAATAATCAAGATTTGATAAGTATTTTATTAATGAATAAAGTAAAAAGTAGTTGGTTCTAGGCCACCAACTCCAACAGACTCCCACTTGGACTAGAGCCAACTGCTAATAACCTTTAACCCACTAGCTCTCACATGATATTCATGCTTCTGCTGAGATAGGCCTTTAGTCATGGGGTCCGCCACGTTCTCTTTCGTGGACACTCTGCTCACAGCAACTTCACCCCTCTGATATAAATCCCTCAAGAGGTGATACTTCCAGAGTATGTGCTTTGTCTGTTGATGTGACCTTGGTTCTTTTGCAAGAGCCACCACTATAGTATTATCACAATACAATGTAATAGGATCTTTACTACTAGGCACCACATAAAGCTCCTGGAAAAAGTTCCAAATCTATATGGCTTTTTTGGCTGCATCATAAGCCACTATATATTCGGACTCTGCTATATAATCAGTGACAATTGGCTGCTTAGAACTCTTCCAGCTCACAACTCCTCCATTGAGACAAAAAACATATCCAGATTGCGACTTTAGATCATTCTGATCTATCTGAAAACCAGAATCATCATACCCTCTGATAACAAGATCCTCGTCTCCTCCATACACCAGGAACATATCCTTAGTTCTTCTCAGATACTTAAGGATAGTCTTAACAGCAGTACAATGCTGTTCTCCTGGATCTTCTTGATATCTACCTACCATGCTCAGTGCATAGGCAACATCAATCATGGTACATAACATGGCATACATGATGGATCCTATAGCCGAAGCGTATGAGATCTTACTCATTCTATTTTTCTATTGTTGTGTCTGAGGACACATTTTCTTAGAAAGATGTAGGCCATGTGACACTAGAACCAATTCCCTCTTGGATTGTTCCATACTAAATCTATTTAGTATCTGGTCAATGTATGTACCCTGACTTAGTCCAAGCAGCCTCTTGGATCTATCACGAATGATCTTGATTCCTAGAATGTAAATTGCTTCTCCTAAGTCCTTCATGGAGAAACACTTGTTCAACCAGCCCTTAACTGACTGTAAGGCTGGTATGTTGTTTCCAATAAGAAATATGTCATCAACATATACTACTAGGATAACGACCACATTCCCATTAAACCGCTTATAAATATATGGCTCACATTCATTCTTAATGAAACCAAATTCATTTATGGCTTCATCAAATCGAATGTTCCATGACCTGGATGCTTGCTTCAATCCATAAATGGATTTCTGCAACTTTCAAACCTATTTGGATTCACTTGGTGTCACAAACCCTTCTGGTTGTGTCATATAGACATCTTCCTAAATGTTCCTGTTAAGGAATGCTATTTTGACATCCATCTTCCGAATCTCGTAGTCATGGTAAGCTGCTATGGAAATTATGATTCTTATGGATTTAAACATGGAAACTGGTGAGAAGGTTTCATTATAGTCAATTCCTTGATGCTGTCTAAATCCTTTAGCCATTAGCCTTGCTTTATAGGTGCTAACTTGACCTTCCATGTCCAGCTTTCTCTTGAATACCCATTTTCATCCAACATGATTTACATCAACTGGCTCATCGACCAGAACCCAAACTTGGTTCTGATACATGGAATCTATCTCAGAATTCATAGCTTCTAGCTATCTTATAGCTTCTGATCTTTCTACTGCTTCCTTGTAGTAGAGAGGCTCATCATTGTCCAACAATAATGATTCACCATCCTCGGTGACTAAGAAACCAAATCTCTCTGGTTCTCTTACCTCTCTTGAGCTCATACACAGTACTTGTGTTTATGGAAACTCTTCCATGGGGACCTGTGGAACTTGTTCCTATACCAACTCCTGTGTATCTTGAGCATCAACTTCTTCGAAGTCAATCTTTCTCCCACTATCCTTCTTGAGGATGTGCTCCCTCTCAAGAAAGATGGCTTGTCTGACGACCATCACTTTCTTGTCTTGAGGGTTATATAGGTAATTTTCTTTTCATTTCCTTAGGATATCCTATAAATATACAATTCGTGCCCCAGGGTGCTAGTTTGTTTTCTGAGAAGGCCTTAACAAATTCCTCGTATTGCCATACACATGTATGCGACAAAATGGGTTTCTTTCCATTCCATAACTCGGAGGGAATTACATTTTCCACCTTAGTTGGTACTCGGTTTAATGTGTATACTGCAGTTTTCAATGCATGTCCCCAAAAGGATAATGGAAGATCCGCATGAATCATCATCGACCTCCCCATGTCCAACAAGGTGCGGTTCCTCCTTTCACTAACACCATTCCACTATGGTGTATAAGGAGGAGTGAGCTGAGATAGAATCCCAGACTCTCGTAGAATATCGATGAACTCTTGGTTTAGATATTCTCCACGTCGATCCAATCGAAGTTTCTTTATCTTCTTACCAAGCTGATTCTCCACTTCATTCTTAAATTCCTTGAATTTATCTAAGGCTTCTGACTTATACCTCATTAAGTAGATAAATATTTATCTACTCAAATCATCAGAAAAAGTAATGAAGTAAGAATATCCACCTCTATATTCTACTGGAAATGGTCCACATACATCAATGTGTACCAATCCTAAAAGCTCTGTGGCCCTTTCACCCTGTCCACCGAAAGGTAGCTTGGTCATTTTACCTTGTAAACAAGCATGACATCTGTCAAGTGGTTTTAGCTCAGTAGATTCTAAATAGCCATCTTCGCAGAGCTTTGTCAAGCGCTTCTCATTTTACATGACCGAGAAGGTGATTCTACAACTAGGTGATGTATGAGTCATGTGAGTTTGTTTCCTTATCGATTTCCAACACTTGGTTTTCATAATTTAATACATATAAACCATTATTTAAATGTGCCATACCATAAGATACATTGTTCTTATAAAAGAGACAACCCTTATTTCCAAACTTGAAAATAAATCCATCCATATCCAAACAAGATACAGAAATTATGTTTTTGGTAACACTAGGCACATAATAACAGTTATGTAAAACCAAGATCATCCCAGTCGACAATGAGAGCTGGTAGTCACCAATAGCCAACGCAACCAACCTTACGCCATTGGCAGATCGAAGATCCACCTCTCCTCTGGTAATATTTCTAAATCTACTTGGTTCTTGCATTTGAATATAGATGTGATCCCCACAAGCTATATCTAATACCCAATGTGTAGAAATAGAAAGATTACACTCGATAATGAACGCACCATCAGCGTCCCGACGCCTCTGGGTGCAGTTCCTCTTCCATTGGCCTTGCTTGCCACATGCAAAACACATTTCCCCCCGTTCTTGGCCCTGTCTCTGGATCTTCCCCTTCTTGGAGGGACGGTGCTCGGGGGCTTCAGACCATTTATAAGTCTTTGGCCCCTTTTCCTTGTCCTCCTTTTCTTATACACCATAATGAATGCAGGTTTGTCACGCCACATGTCCTTATATACCTGTTGAGTTAAGGGTAGAAGTACTGATTTAGGCGCAACTGGAACAGGCTCTTCCAGCACATACAATTTCCTCTCGTGGCGATGGATAACGCGTAAACGCCTCTGCCACTCTTGGAAATTGGTGCCAGTGAGAAGGTTTTCCTTCTTGAGTATGGTTCACAATGATATGTTTGAAGTCATTTTATTTCTGTTTCTACAAATTAAGATGATAAAAGGTTTAGTACTTTATTACAAAACTGAGACAAATAAATAAATTAATACTTATTATTCTCCCACTATTTTATCAAAATCCAATAGAACTCACCATTGATTTCAGAATATTCTGTTGCCTGAATATTCTAGTGGAAAGTATCCATATTTCCCTTTGTATTACCCCAACGAGGGTTGGTCAAGCAAGTTGAAGGGTTTTAGGTAGGCATTCCAAATGCCAACTGCATTAACTCGTAGCTCCTTGATCCGCTGAGTGGACTCCCCAATCCTGAAATCCTTTTATTTTGGATTTCCTCAACCTTTGCCTCTTGGTCACACCAAGTCCTTCTATGGAAGTCAACCCTTGATGCGAACCAAGTCAATTCAACACAAAACTTTGAATTAGAATTCCCCGATAATTGAATGCCCCCCAACTAGGGTTGGTCAAGCAATTTGAACTATGGTTCGATTCTAACCAAGATTATGGAAGGATATACCGACTTAATATTTCCTTTGAGAGATTTTATCCTTATATGTAAATTTCCATTTTATTATCTTTGATTACATTCTTGTTAATATTAAGTGGGATATACTTAAGTGATTAACCATGTCCAAGATAATATTTACGTATAAGCCGATTTTTACTTTAGTTCCATCTTACATGCTCGTTTAATTCATTAATTTTGTGATCGTGACAACACACCCACAATAAATAAACCATGAAACTGACAAAAATAAAATAAATGGTATGATCATGAGATTTTCTATTGGTTAGTTTATCTAGCGGTTGATAAAATAACCAAAGACCTAGGGGAGAAACCCTTGAACCTTTCAGGTTCATGTTTACAGCTTTCCACCTGTCTACCTTTGTATCTCCTTGGATTGGTTTCACCTTGGATCCTGACTTGAGCCACCTCCACTAGCTTGGGAGCTCCATCCATTACATATGAATTTATCTCACACGCAAGTGAGGGGTAAAAAGGGATTTTTACATAAAATAATCCTTGGGCGCGCATTCCCTACATATTAATGAGGATATGGCTCGCAGGCCAACATATTTAATTTAAATAAATAAATTTAAAAAAACCATTCGCATAAAAAGGTCCCGGTTTAGCTCATGATCATCCATACATGTAATGATATTTACGCATAAATAAAACTAGCATTCAATTCTTTAATCGTTCTTGTTTAAGATAAATCACGCTCGAATCAATTAATTATCTTCAATTAATCAATCCTTTTATCTTAAACCTTTTTTCTAAACTTCCTTGAGATTCTCATCCATCATAATTTTAAACAAATAAATTCATTTAAAATTATCCTTGTATGTAACTTATACCTTGGAGGAAACCCGGTGAATTCCTGTTCATTACGTAGATGTTAAATTAAACACATATATATAAAACCCCTATCACGTGTTGTGCCTCAACTTTATGCCTACACCATGGTACACGTCTCAAGGGTTTGTATAATATAATAATAAATTTTAATAAATCTACGTAATTTGGGTGAGTACACGGTGTGTAGTTCTGACTACACATCGTGTACTTTTCTTCACCGTCCATCCGAAGTACACGCCCAGGGACATGGCGTGTTTATGTACTTCGGAAATTTTCAGAGTACATGGTGTATTCAGTGGGACACACGCCGTGTAGTCTCCGTGTTACACGGTTTCTAGCCGGGAAATCCATGTACGGGGTACACGGCCCAACCCTAACCCGAAGGGACCACACACCATGTTCGTTGGACCACACAACGTGTAATCCGGAAACCGTGTGCCACCTTTTTTTGGTCAACACACGATGTCTTAAATTCTTAGAAAGAATCCAATACACGACCTAATTTGGCAGATGAATCAATGCATTGAACCTAGACTACACAATGTGTACTTCCGAATACATGCCGTGTATTCTGGTGTTGTACGTCCAGAAACGTTTGGCTCCTCTAGATGAGTTCCTCTATTTTATTTTAATCAAAATTAAAAGAAAAATTCATTTCTGTGAGGTGAATGAGAAACGAGGGAGGAGGAACAGATCTCGACATTCAGATTTCCATAACTATTAAACATGAATTGAAATAACTAAATTATTAAATGCGTAAATCACCAACGAAAAACTAAATAATTATAATCAACGATATGACCCCTTTGATACCACTTGTAGGTTCCGGGTGCAGCGGAAGCGCATTGGTGGGTTAGCCCAACTTTAATTTTAGCGTTAAACAACGTTAAATACGAGATCCATCACGATATAAAACGCTGGATATTCAGAATGGAACAAAGAACGAAAAAGAAAAGAAGAGTCTCAGAACCATTGAGATAGTATCATCATATGTTGGTTATAATTAATTTAATTAATTCACAAGAATCACCTCAGTGGAATTCTTTCTTCGTCGATGTCTCCGGTCATGATCCTGTGATTCGTCGTTGCATCATAGAATCCAAGTATAGGATTCCTCTAGCAGTGATCCACATGTGATCCACGTATCTCTGGACGTCGCCGAAGGGATCTCCGGGTGCTAGCGCGGAAGAACCGTCGCTTGCGATGTCCGCCTTTGACCGCCTTGATCCGGTGGAGGATCTCGCTCTCATAACTTGAGGGCGTTCTTGGTGGAAAGGGAATTCTCTCTTGGCTTGAGAGTATTTCCAAATCCGTTGTGCACAACAATAGCTCTTATGGAAAAAGTGTTGGGGTTGTGAGGATATTTATAATCGGGTTTGAGGTTAATAGAGTTATGAGAATAAATAAACGCGTTACGCATTTTATTTATTTCATTAACTCTTATTGAAACCCCCATGTTGAATTATTAATTCCTTGACATGCGGCCACGCTGATTATAATTAAGATCATTTAATAAAACAATATTATATCCTCAAAATACCAACTGGAAAACTACACGGCGTGTAATAATTAATACACAGTGTGTACTTGTTTTCCATAAAACTACACGGTGCGTATATTTAATATACACGGAATGTACTTTTATTTTCCATTTTTCTCCACCACATTTATTAGACCTTGACTAATGGCTATTTATTTCTTAAATAAATGTTGCTGCATTACTCACTAAGAATTATATTATTTCGACCACAATATATTCTCTCAAATAACTAGTGTCGAAATAATGCAATCATACATCCTTAAATAATTATTAAACCACAGTTGGGAATAATATTTATTTAACTTTTTAATATAATATTTAACTGAGATACATGGACACACTTAGTGTGTGACCCTCTAGGCCTCTTTCTCAGTGGCATTAGGCAGACCCTGCCTAAAGTCCAAGGTTAGCATCTAGAAACATGCCAAGGCACCCATAGAGAAAGAAGTTAACCCCACAATGAAGTGTCACCTCCTACGAACACTTACCATGTAATATAATCCCTTTGTCTCGATATCTCTAATCAAGCGGGTTACATGCTAGTGACATCAACCCATGTGCTCGATTATTATTTCTTTGACTTCCTGGAATTGAACTTGCCCATACCTTACCATGGACATGGATTTATTTAGGCTATATCAATTCCATCAAAGGGCCTAAGATATCTACTTCTGTTATAGAACAGAAGGGACAAATCCTTTCTTGCATTCTCTATTAATACAGTATTACTCGTGACGCACCCAACATATCCTACCTCACTGTGAATAGTGTGTCATCATAGTTTTCATCAATACATATAAGTGCGCGAGTTTTAATACCCATTAATAACAATCTTAAAGTCTAAGGACCAATACACACGTCTTCAGATAGGAACACCCAATGACACTATGAAATGTGGATTTCCTACTGGCGGGTCTCGTTCTCATAATATCCTCCTGGATATTACCAAGGGCGCACACCATGAGAAGGTGCCTCAAAGTTTTATGAGTCCTCTCCCCTAATGACCTGTATTATTTGTGTCCCTCAAATAATATCATCCGACCATAGAACATTTATTCAAGAATAGTGTTATGTCACTTCCGGGTTCTCATCATAGTAGGGATCCGCTATGACCCTTTAATGCAACAACTGTCCTTAGGACATTATCACATACATTATCACACAGAAGAACAATCAAGATGTGATAAGTCTTTTATTAATGAATAAAGTACAAAGTAGTTGGTTCTAGGCCACCAACTCCAACATCGGGGTCCCTACTAGGTATTGTTATACTCACCCCTACATGGGCTACGCCTGCACCTCATTGTGTTGGATGCAGATGACAGATAGTGCTGTCAGTGGCCGAGAGCGCCAGAACTAGACGGTACCTGGAGGTGGATCTCACGACGAGTCGGTACCCAGAGGAGACAGACGGACGTGGGGCACCGAAGAGGCTATCTGTACCTACCCTTCAGGCATGATCCGTGGTGGACGATTCAAGAGCTACTAGACACCTTCCAGGTGCTTGTCTTTTAGTTGTACCTATTTTGTCATTTCCTTGTACTTTACAATTAGGCTTGTATTCTGGCCCCTTTTTACTTCCAGCACACTTGTTATACTACTTTACTTAGTGTTTTCTTCCGCTTGTACTCTGGTAGTATGTGTTACGTTTTATAAAGGCAATGCCTTCCCAGTTTTTGGGGAATTACGCCTTTGGTGCTAGTCGCCAACCCCTGGCCTATGAAAGGCGGGCTTGGGGTTGTCATGATACGGGCCCCCGGGGATGAGTCGTGACATATATATTTAGTTATATACAATTATAAATATAAATATATTTTAATAAGTAATTATATAAAACTAAATATTTATAATTATAAATATAATAAATTTATTTTTTATTTAAATATATCTATCATGATTTTTAGCATTTATCAAAACATAATATCTTCATGGGGACATGAATGAATAATATACATTGAGTAAATTATAGATCTCATAAAAAACTAGTCATCATATATATGGACAATGTGAATAGTAATGAAGGTGTAATGTATAAATGAACATTCATGATGAATACATAACATATGAACGTCAATTATATTCATGCATCAATTGACCAAATTCATTGGAAACATATATATATATATATATTTATAATTATAAATATACATATTTAAAAAGTATTTATATATAATTATAAATATATATATTTAAAAATTATTTATATATAATTATAAATATATAATTATAAATATATAAATATATAAATATATAAATATATAAATATATAAATATATAAATATATAAATATATAAATATAATAAATATAATAAATATAATAAATATAATAAATATAATAAATATAATAAATATAATAAATATAATAAATATAATAAATATAATAAATATAATAAATAAAATAAATAAAATAAATAAAATAAATATATTTATTATTTAATGAAATTTATTATATATATTTGAATTATTAAAAAAAATTAATTATAAAAATGCATTTTTATTCAATGTATACAAAAAAAATTATTTTTGAATAAAAATATAATAATTTTATATAAATTAATAATATTTTTTATGAACAACTTTTATCAGTGTTAAAAATAGCGCTGATAAATATGCCTTTTATCAGCGTTAAAAAAAGTACTGATAAAGGGTGAACCTTTATTAGTGCTTTTTTTAGTGCTGACAAATGAAAGATTTATCAGTGATTTTTGCTAGCACTGATAAATGCCATTCTTTTATCAGTGCTTTCTACTTAACACTAATAAAAGCTGATGCACCCCTTGCCTAGATCTACAACATCGGTTCTTCAAGAATTAAACTTTTTTTGATCACTAGTTTTCAAAGAAAAATAATAACAACTTTTTTATTCAACCAGAGGATGATTGCAGACCCTCACGTGAGTAGTGTAAGGATAAATGTGATATACCCTTAAAAAGGTAGGATGTGTAAAGGTTTTACCCTTATGTGATACACTTTGTAAAGGTAGATATGCCTTTTCCCTTATGCATTACCCTTACACAGATGGTATGCATAAGTGTAACCTCATTGTTACCTTTACCCAAATGTGTTGTGTAAAGGATGTACCCTTACGAAAGGGGTTTACGAAAGATTCATTAACACTTCACCCTTATTCTTAAAGGCATTTGAGCTTCTATATAAAGACCCTTGATGTTTATGTTTATGCAACAGACGGAAAATTTTGAGTACACTTATGAAAATGTGTTGTGTAAAGGTAATACCTTTATGTGAGAGTACCATGTAAAGGTAATCAGTATATTACCTTAAGCAATAGTTGAAAAATCAAGCTATGTAAATACAACCTTTATATTACCTTTACACAAGATTCATAAAACATAATTCACCCTTACGCAGTGCGTCTGCGTAAGGGTCATAGGGAGGATACCCTTCCTTATATTAGAAAATTTGTTTAAGGGTAAACAAATACTATATTTAATTGTTTTAAATATTAAATTGGTTTTATGGTTTATAATATATCTATAAATTAGAAAAGATATTTTGGGATATTTTAATTTATAAGGATTTTATAAATAAATAAATAAATTATAAATTGTTTATAATTATTTAAATAATTTTTTATGAATTTTCACCCAAAATATTAAGTTTTATAATTTAAAATTATTTTTGAAAAATTAAATTTCATTACTTAAGGTCTTTAAATAAATGCTTTATTTAGAAATCATAAGTGGTGATTTATGAAGTGTTTATAAATTAAAAAATAAATGACGTTTATATACTATAAAATGTTCATATAATAGATATTGAATTATAAAGGGTTTACAAATCATGAAATATAATAAAATTAAATTTAATATAAAGTATGAAGTGGTTTATATTGAAATAAATATAAAATTTTTATCTAAATAATTATGAAATTATAAGAAATATATATAATTAATATATATATTTCAATTTCATAAGTATTTATATATATATATATTTATATTTATGACTATATATAATTAATATATTTATTTTAATTTCATAAGTATTTAAGAATATATATATTTATTTATATTTATGACTAAAAATAAATAAATAAATATTTATAATTACTTATATATATATATACATTATTTATATTTATAATTATAAATATTTATATATATATATATATATAAATATTTGTATATATTTATAAATATATTTCTATAATTATATATATTTATAAAATTATAATTATTATAAATATATTTATTATAATTTTCTAATTATTTATATATATATATAATTATAATTATAAATAAAAATATTCATAAATATTTTTATATAATTATAAATATATTTATATGTATAAATATATTTATATATTTATAAAATTATAATAAATGTATTTATTGTAATTTTATAAAAAGTGTATGTATAATTATAAATATAATAAATATATTTGTCATTTAAAAAATTACAAAAAATATATGTCTTTAATAAATAAATATATATATTCATTAAAGACAAATATTTATTTAAATAAATAAAAAATATATTTATAATAAAAAATATAAATTAATATATATTTATGTATTTATAATTATAATTATAAATAAATATATTTAAAAGGTATTTATATATAATTATAAATTTAATAAATATATTTACAATTTAAAAAATTATTGTTATTTTATAATTGTTTATATATATATATATTTAGTTATATATAATTATAAATATAAATATAATTTAAAAATTAATTATATATAACTAAATATTTATAATTATAAATATACTAAATTTATTTTTTATTTAAATATATTTATAATTATTTTAAATATTTATGAAAACATAATATCTTCATGGGAACATGAATGAATAATATACACCGAATAAAGTATAGATCTCATAAAAAACGAGTCATCATATATATAGACAACGTGAATAGTAATGAAAGTGTAATGTATAAATGAACATTCGTGATGAATACATAACATATGAACATCAATTATATTTATGCATCAATTGACCAAATTTATTGGAAACATATATTTATTTAAATATATATATATATATAATTATAATTATAATTATAATTATAAATATACATATTTAAAAAGCATTTATATATAATTATAAATATATATATTTAATAAGTATTTATATATAATTATAAATATATAATTATAAATATATAATTATAAATATAATAAATATAATAAATATAATAAATATAATAAATATAATAAATATATTTATTATTTAATGAAATTTATTATATATATATTTGAATTATTAAATAAAATATTAATTATAAACATGCGTTTTTATTCAATGTATATACATAATTTTTTTGAATAAAAATATAATAATTTTATATAAATTAATAATATTTTTTATAAACTTTTATCAGTGCTAAAAATAGTGATGATAAATCTGCCCTTTATCAGCGCTAAAAAAGTGCTAATAAAGGGTACACCTTTTTCAGCGCTTTTTTTAGCACTGAAAAAGAGAATATTTATCAGTTCTTTTCGCTAGTACTAATAAATGACCTTTTTTTATAAGTGCTTTCTGCTTAGCACTGATAAAAGTTGATGCATCCCTTGCCCAGACCTATGGTATCAATTTTTTCAAGAATTAAACTTTTTTGGATCACTGGTTTTCAAAGAAAAAATAACAACTTTTTCATACAACTAGAGGATGATTGAAGACCCTTATGTGAGCAATGTAGGTATAAATGTGATATACCCTTACAAAGGTAAGATGTGTAAAGGTTTTACCCTTATGTGATCCACTGTGTAAAGGTAGATATTCCTTTACCCTTACACGTTACCCTTACATAGATGGTATGCGTAAGGGTAACCTCATTGTTACATTTACCCAAATGTGTTGTGTAAAGGTAGTACCCTTACGAAAGGGGTTTATGTAAGTATCATTAACACTTTACCGTTATTCTTAAAGGTATTTGAGATGCTACATAAAGGCCCTTGATTTTTACATTCATGCAACGTACGGAAAATTTTGAGTACCCTTATGAAAAGGTGTTGTGTAAAGGTAATACCTTTATGTGAGAGTACCATTTAAAGGTAATCTTTATATTACCTTAAGTAGTGGTTTTAAAACCAATATATGTAAATATAACCTTTATATTACCTTTACACAAGATTTATAAAACATAATTCACCCTTACGCAGTGCGTCTGCGTAAGGGTCATAGGGAGGATACCCTTCCTCATATTAGAAAATTTGTGTAAGGGTAAACAAATACTATATTTAATTTTTTTAAATATTAAATTGGTTTTATGGTTTATAATATATGTATAAATAAGAAAAATTATTTTGGGATATTTTAATTTATAAGGATTTTATAAATAAATAAATAAATAAATAAATTATAAAATATTTATAATTATTTAAATAAATTTTTATGAATTTTTACCCAAAATATTATGTTTAAAAATTTAAAATTATTTTATAGAAATTAAATTTCATTCCTTAAGATCTTTAAATAAATGGTTTATTTAGAAATCAGAAGAGGTGATTTATGAAGTGTTTATAAATTAAAAAATAAATGACGATTTGATAGTATAAAATGTTTATATAATAGATATTTAATTATAAAGTGTTTACAAATAATGAAATATAATAAAACTAAATTTAATATAAAATACAAAGTGGTTTATTTTGAAATAAATATAAAATGTTTATATTATTGTTAAATTATAAAATGTTTATACTTAGTATTTATTTATGAATAGTTCATAAATGTATCATGTTTTTGGAAAATAAATAAATAATTTATATATTTTTTGAATTTCCATGATATTCATGATTTTTAATTTGTTTATGAAATATGAATATTGTGTACACCCATTTATATGAAAAATTTCTTCTAGGATAGATCCTTTCATATCATTCTAGGTTCGATATCATAAAATTTAGTTTTCATCTACCTTGACCTCGATTTTTAGTTTTAGTTATGATGAGAATAATTGTTGGGCATAGTTTGTGCATATTAGGTGTTATAATTTTCATGAATTAAATTATATATTGAGTAAAGTTTCCCTAGATAGAGGGAGTTGGGGTCAGGCCACCTACTTTCCTGGAGTATTTCCTTGGATAGTAAAGTGAAAGGGGTTGGCTATCTGTTTCTCTAGGCTTACTCATGTGGAGTTTTTCAATCTCATATAACTCTATGCCTTTACATGAAGCATTCTTGTACCTTATTCATATGATGCATTTGGATATGTATGAATATACATGGCTTCTATTTTTGGGTGATTAACACAGACTTGTGGGTTGTGTAAGGAGTTACACATTAATGTGGTGTGAACACATTAATTTAGTGGTTGGAATAGGGATTCCAAAACTAAATCATTATATGTTTGAATACACAAAAAGGAATAAAAAAGATAATATAATGACTACATTAGATGTAATAATTATGAGTTTAATAAAAATATGATGTATATTAAATTTTCTAGGATTTAAAATGATAACCCATCAAATACTAATTGCGAGATTCCTTCCAAAATGGATCATTTCAAGACTTCAATAATTCAATAAACTAGTTTATTCCTTAGCAGGGTGCCCCAAAATTATCTTTTATAAGGCATGAAATCAATATATAACAATGGTTCGTCCTTGGGTAGGTTATTCCCTACTAGTTCCCTTAGATTGTATTTTTCTAGTCTATTCTTGGTTCTTGTTTTGTGTTAGGCTTAGTGGAGAAACTGACAAAGTCATATTTTGCACTTATTTTTGTATATAAAACACAATGTTTTTAAAATTTAATTAATTATTATTGTGGGTATTTAATTTTTTTATGTTTTTTGGAAGGATATGGATTTAGATAAAAAAATGACAAAAAAAGAGACAAATATAGTGAGCCACAAACACTTAACACAATGATGTGAAGCAGCGCAATGCGACACTGGATATTTGAAGCAAAAAGATGATGATTTGAAGATATATAATATGGAATGTGATGAAGGGAAAAGTGAAGGATCAAGTTCGAAGCATGAAAATGAAGAACCGGTCTGATTTAGAGAAAAATTGGATGGAATGCAACTTTTCACGCCATGTAAGTCATTCATTATGCGTAACTGGATGGGATACAAGATGTGAGGCCAAGATGTGGATCATTAAATGAGAAGATTCATGAACCTACACATTACACATCATGAATAATATTCATGATGTGAAAAGGTATGTTGAAAAAATAGATGATTTAGTGGCCCTATATATAATGACCTAAGCTTGATATACATTAAAATTACATCACTTTTGCGGCATACTTAATACATTACACAACTAGATGCCCAATGACCATATTAGTTTAGTGTGTTTAGAAACCTGAAACACATTATTCTAATTTTGTGAAATATCTTCAACATATCCCATAAAGATATTCCCCTTTGATTTTTGTACCTAAAACCTTTCTTTATATCCTAAGGAAAAGAAAACATTTGAAAAGGGTGAGCTCAGATGATTAGTAAGGGTAAACAAGGAAAATATCAAGCAGAACTTGAACATAATAATGTAAAAACTTGATCATAAATTTTGAAAATCATACCACATATAACATACATAATAATCTTGAGTCATGAAATAAATATCGGTAGTTCATAAGGAATAAATCATAAAGGAACATGATCCATACGAAGATAGCATTGGAAATAAACACGAAATTGTGGCAAACACATAAGCATAGAAATTCATTTCCATATTAAACAAGGATCATTTCTAAGACCATCGTAGTGGAAAAAGTCCTTTATTGAGATTATTTCACTCCTTGTTCCATACCTATATTACGGAACCAGTTTTAATTACCTTTCCAGCCATGTATTACTAAAATGAGATAATTTCCCATTCTAGACTTTTATTACCTAACCCAAATCATTTATCATTCCATTCTTGTTTATATCATGAGATATAAATCTTTACCCAATGCATTGTGTAATGTCCCGATTTCAGGTGCCGCCCAAAGGTGCCTTGAACCCAGTTGGTCACATAACCTCAACCACATTTCCCCAAATGCCAAAGGCTTCCAACTAAAAGCGAGGGCCAAGGTAAGACATTGAGGAAACTATTACCTCAACGGTATATTATACACAACAGAATAACAAATAGGAAACAATATCGGAAGTAGTAATACCATAAAACAGAAGTAAACAACAGAAGAATGATAGTAATATAACAACTAGAGAATATATATGATGCATGTCACATGTATCTAGGAAAGTATCCAAACTAGTCACAATGATGAAAATATAATACTGAAACCAAATTATAGAAAAATAGTAAACTCCAACCACATCGCAAGGCTCAGCTTGGTCCCATACTCTCCATCTCCAACAACAATCAAGTACTGGATGAAGAAGGGTGCTTTCCCTTATCTATACCCGCAACCATATAATCTATTTGAGTCCAACATCATGACCCAAATAGGGTGTGAGACTAATCCTAGTAGTGAACCACTAAAATATCTATGACTAACTGTCAATGAAAATATATATTAGGAAATATGAATAAATGAAGCAATAAACTAGGAAGTCCTCAAAAGTAAAAAATCCTAAAGTTTCAATTACATTCATTTTAATTTATTAATTATTCAAACCATTGAGTAATGACTCCTAGGATCTCACCTAATCTCTGTATCCATCATGTAATAGTAACAATATAAATATCAGAAGACCATCAAAATAATCAGGTAAGACTAAGTCCAAGCTTTTGCTTTGGCTTGGAAACTCATCACAATCATTCAATTATCCAAAAACAACCCTCTGGGGAAGCTCTCATGGTCTAACCCCTTTGGTTTAACATAGCACAAATCAATTAAAAATTACCACCTAGGCAGCTCTCATGATCAATACCCCATGGGTCCACATAGAATCATTAATTCATACATGACCTCCGGGTAGCTCTCATGGTTAATACCCCCTGGGTTCACATGGCATCAATAATTTATACACGACCTCTGGGTAGCTCTCACGATCAACAACCCCAGGGTCAATATGGAATAAATAATCATAAACAAGCTCATGGGTATCTCTCATGGTCAATAGCCCTGGGTCAAAGTATACACCAAGCCTCTTACAGTACTACGTAAATAAACATGGAAACCACCACAGTTTTCCTGGTCCAAAGCTCTCACGGTCCATTGGAAAAACAAAACATATAACATAACAAGGTAGAACATGTAATTTATAACTACTAAATGGATATCATTCAAAAGTATAACAAATTCAATTTATATAATCAATTAAACTCCATGCTAACAATTCAAGGCATGAAAACAAGGTACGCCTCATTGACAACCTAGGCCAAATGGACATAAATAGTCAAAAATGGGAATGCACCCATGGGGTGTCCCCTAAACAAGGGTATATAATCTTATACATATGAAACAACCCATAATCAATAAACCAAACCATAGAAGGTATTAAACATGGTAAAAATCCAAAATACACAATACCCCAAACATGGGTATTCGTCAATTTAAGCATATATAATCCAAATACAATCAAAGAAAGGAACAAACCACCAACCTTGATGTTGTACGATGAAAACTCTTGAACTTAGGCCCTTTAATCAGCCTAGAACGACATAGATCTACAAAAGGGTAAAGTGATAATCCTTTAAATACCCATGATAAAGGAGGAATCAAGAAGAGAGGCTCTAGCGAATGATAGAAATCAGTAGTGGGAATCCAACGCACCTGACGACATCTCAATCGGAGAAAGTACAGAGAACCAGGTGGAGCTTGATGTTCTTCAGCTATTCGTCACTCTCCTATATGAACTGAGGGGAGAAGAAGTGTTTTTTGGAGATGATATGTGACCCCGCTCTGATTCATAAATTAAAAAGAAAAGTACATGACATGTTCATTTAATGTACGCTCTATGTACTTGCCTCAATTGTCCCTCGCTTTAGGCGGTCTACCAGGTCACCGACACGTCCATGTACTTAATCGTTACATGACCAGTACATAGCTACACATGACAACCAGGTACATGGAAAGTACTCAAGAGTACACAGTGTGTACTTATAAAATTTCTAATTTCTTCATTTTTCCTCAAAAAATGACCTGAAATAAAGTTACATACTTGAAATGAAGGCCCAAGTTATTAAAAACTTCAACCCTTAAAGCAATTCATCCCTGAATTTCTCTTCCAGGGGTGGTGAAGAATAAACTTCAAACAACTCTAGCCATTATGATCGTACGTTGTCCCCCCTCTCCCAAGTCTCATCCTATACTCATCCGTGCTGCCATAACATTTTTACTAGAGGAACAGACCAGCCACAAAGGACCTTCATACTGTGATACACAATCTGAATGGGGTGCTCCTCGAAGGATGCATCCAACTCCAACTCAACCTCCTCAGGTTGAAAAACATGAGATGAGTTTGAAAAGTAACTCCATATCGGAGAAACATGAAAGACATAATGCATAGCTCGATACCTCTGAGGTAACTAAAACCTATTGCAACCAACCCAAATCTCTCTAAAACCTCAAATGGTCTGACGCATATCGGTGAAAGATTCCCCTGTCTCCTAATTGTCCTGTGTCCCAGCCTCGATGTGACTCGTAAGAAAACCTGATCTCCGACCTAAAACTCTAGAAGTCATCTTTGTCGATCAGTATAAGATTTATAGTGATACCATGTAGTAGTCATCCTCTTCTAAATAAACTCCACCTACTCAGTGGTCTGCTGGACAAGATGAGGTCCCAGTGTAAATGCCCCTCCTACCTTTAGCAAACATAGGGGTGATCGGCATGTCCTACCGTAAAAATCCTCATAAGGTTCCATCTTAATATTCACCTTAAATTTATTATTATAGGCCAACTCCACTAGGGGTAATTGTCTCTCCCAAGACCCCCCGAAATATAGGACATATGCTTGAAGCATATCCTCCAAAAATTGAATCGTGTGCTCATACTGACCATCTGTTTGGGGATGGTAAGCAGTACTTAGAAGTAACTATGTACCCAAAGACCTCTATAGTCCCTTCCAGAAAGAATAATTAAATCAGGCATCTCTATTTAAAATAATAGAGTGCATAACCCATGTAGACGTACAATCTCTCAGATGTACAACCTTCCAAGATCCTCAAAACTGAAGGTTTCATTGATTAGCAGGAGATGTGAAACCTTCGTGAGTCTGTCAATAACAACCCAAACCAAATCATTTCCTTGAGAAGACCTTGGTTAACCCATCATTAAATCCATCATGAAATCATTCCACTTCTACTTGGGAATGAGTAACTACTGTAAAATACAAGTTGGTCGCTAATGCTCCACCATCACCTGTTGACAGGTAGAACATCTCATAACAAAAACAACTACATCCGTCTTAATACCTGACCACCAATACTGATGGTGTAGATCATGATACATATTAGTGACACCAAGATGAACTTTCCAAATTGGGGAATAAAAACCCCGCATCAAATCCTCATGTATGTCTGCTGACAATAATACATGTCTATGAAAACACAAGACCTCGTCGTCTCCTATGGTCTACCCAAGAGTAGGGTCCTCGCCTGACACACTCTCCTATAGGAATAGGCCTTTATAATCTGATAGCAACCACATTCGTACTCAGTCCAGTGGAGTAGAGGTAACAACTATAGAAGAAAGAAACATATGTCCCTCTCCATAATTCCCCTCCAAATGCATCTTAGATAATAGATCCATAAGCTTCCACTCACTGATGGCCTCATCAACTTCTGTATCTGATTCCTCTTACTGAATGCATCAACCACTGAATTGCCTTTTCCAGGCATGTAAGAAAGCTCAAGGTCAAAAGACTGAAGATACTCAACCTACCTCTACTGCCTCAAATTATGATCACACTGAGTAAAGATATATTTGAGACTTTTTTGGTCAGTGAACACCATAAAATTCTCTCCCCAAAGATAATGTATCCAATGAAAAAAAGCATGTACAATTGCGCTAACTCGAGATTGTGCATCGATTAATTATTATCATGTGGCCTCAAATGCTGAGACCTGTATGCAAAGACTCCTTCCCCCTTTATAGGAACTACTCCTAGCCCGATACATGATGCATCATAGTAAACAGTGTAACTCTTACACAAATCTGAAAAATCAGTATCAGTGCTGAAGTCAATATCCCTTTTAGCTCCTGAAAGGCTGAATCATAGGAATCTATCCATAAATTTTTTGTGCCCTTCTTATTCAGGCTTTTCAGTGATGCTTCTAAGTATGAAAAGTACGGTATAAATCACCTATACTAACAAGCCAACCCCATAAAACTCTATACCTAAAAAACATTCTTCAGATGCTCCCAGGAAACTACCGCTCTCACCTTATATGGGTCTACTGTTACTCCTATATCTGAGATGACATGACTTAAGAAGGGATTCTAGTCCATCCAAAAGTGGCATTTTGAGATTTTAGAATATAAATGATGCTTTCATAGTGTACTCAATACGATCTCAAGATGGATGGCATGTTCAAGTCAAGAGTGAGAGTACACCAAAATATCATCCATGAAGACAACCACAAAAGAATCCAAGTAAGGATGGATCACTCATTTCATCAGTGCCATGAAAGTTTCCGACGTGATCGTGAGACCGAATGACATAACCAAATACTCGTATAGACCATACATGCTAAGAAAAGCTGTAAGAGGTATATATGATGGTCTAACGCACAACTGATGATAACCGGATCTCACGTAAATCTTTGAGAACACCCAGGCTCCTCAAAACTGATCAAACAGATCATCAATCCTTGGCAATGAATATCAGTTCTTAACCATCATCTGGATAAACTTCTGATAATCCATGCAAATTATGAGGTTACCATCCGCTTTCATTGCAAAAAGTTCAGACAAACCCCAATGAGAAGTACTAGGTTGGATGAAACCCTTTGCCCACAACTCCTCAAACTAATTCTTGAGCTCCTGTAACTCTAGTGTGGTCATACTATAAGGAGTAATGGACACTAGTTCCACTCCTGGAACAAGCTAAATAGAGAAATATACCTCTCTCTAGAGGTAAACCAGAAAAGTCATCTAGAAAGACATCTATGAAATGATCCACCACTAGAGGAAAGTCTATATGTGAATTCCCCTGGTCATCCAGATATAAACTAGAAATCTGGGCAGTAATTCCTCCCAACCCATGATATTTGGTTCCAACTCTACTCTCCTAAAAATCCCAATCACCCTTTTATAGAAAATACCTACCCTCTGGTGATGTGGAACTCACCCTACGATGATAAAAGTCAACAAAATCCTAGAAAGAGACTAAACAGTACATTTTGAGAATGAAGTTTATGCCTAACATCTCTAAGACATAAAGGTCCCATAAGAAGTGACACCCAAAAACCTCAAGAGGGCACTCCTTGCACTGACGTACACTAGAAGTCTTAATCCCCAACGGAGTTTCTAGTATCATAATATCCTCATAAGTAAAGATACATAGCCTAAGGCTCTCCAAAACAACAATAGATATAAAACTATGGGAATCCTCTATATCAAAAAGAGAAGAAGCTAAAAAATGAGGCAACTAGAATCCTACCTCTAACTGTAGAGGGTACAAGATCCTGCTCCTGTTGGGTTTTCTCCACTACAAAATTATGACATGTACTGTGGCCCTGTGACCCTTCCCGACTACCCTAAGATGATCTACCCCGTTGTGGCTAAAAACCTGTAGCCTGACCACCACGACCACGACCACCTCCTTAGCCTGAACATCATAACGGAAACCAATTCCCTGATTGTGGAGAAAATCGTGGTCCTTCTCCTAAATGTGGAGTCATAACCAATCTCCTATCACTAGAAGTTAGTGAGAAAAACTGGAAAAAAATCAGAAGATGACCCATATATCTGCAAGATCAGCACTCAACTGGGTCTCTCGGGAACTATGGTCTCATGTGACTACTCTTTCTGCACTGGTAGCACCTCACATGGCTACCTATAGATACATCTCTGCTACTAGAGTCAACACACGAAGGCTCCATGTGACGCTTCCTGCCATCAGTCATAGGAGTACCAACCATAGATGCTGAACCACCCCATCTCGAAGCTCCAAACTCCCTTATATTGTGCTTGGTAATTAGTTCTTGGTTCAATATAGCCATCACCAAGGTTAGCCTAAAAACATTCACCTACAATCGCATGTCATACCTAAGACCATCCTCAAATCTCCTAGCCAAGGATAACTCATCACCTCCCAGAATAAGTGTGAAGCACTGAAGCTCTGTAAAACAAGAAGAGTTTTCCATCACTGAAAGAGTTCCCTATTATAAATTCATGAACTCTCAGGCTCGATCGACCCTCAAAGTCTCTGGATAGAAATAATCATAGAAGGTCCTATAAAACTCTTCCCAAGACATATCCCAATGACGTCATGCCTCTGAAATAATATCCCACATCTCTTGGTGGAATCACATAGCATGTACATAGAAAGAATCAACCTACTCTCAGAAGGCATCTACAAATGCTCAAAGATAGAAAACATGGCCTCCAACCATGAATCTATAGCATGTGGTCCTCCATCCCCAGAAAAAGTGGGAGGATAATGCTTATGGAACACCCATGTCAACTCCTCCATAGTCGGGGAAAAATGTGGTGCTTCCTAAAAAGTATACATTATCCTCATAAAGACTTCATGGAACTGTGCATCAACACCTGTGTCTGGTATAAAAACTGGTGCCAAGATGGGCATGACAAGAGAATCTGATGATAGTCCCTAATCTACTATTTTCGGTGTCTTTTCATCGCCCTATACCTGGCGTACAACCGAAGGATGTCTTGGTGGAATGACTCTACAGGGTCAAGTGCACACCTCAGTTTAATATTATCAAGTACTGCAACTTATAAGTGAAATAAAGGAACATGATAAGGAAGAAAATCACTCTTTACAAAATAGGGTTACATAGCATGTAGAACCACCACATGGCATGTTACCTTCAAGCCTTAACATGGGAATGTACCTCTTCCAAATCAAGTAATGTAACACCCTTACACAGGGCATGTTCCTCCTAGTACATGACGTGTACTTGAATTTTCCCTCCTCCCCCGATTCTTCTACATGGCTATAACTACACAGTTCTCTCCCAGTGTAACACTACACAACATGTTCACCCTAGACATGGCATATACCAGTTAAGTCCCATCCACCTGTGTCGTTGGTCACACAGTTGGATACATGGTTGATTAATACACAATGTGCATAAAAGATACACAGTGTGTACAACTTGAGTTCCATCCACCCATGTCATTGGTCACACAACTGAATACACAATTCTTTACAACAAGGCATATACTCTCAGTACACGACATGTTCTACCAAACGTTTATCAACCCCGTGTCTCTGCTCACATAGTCAGTCACATGGTTAAAGACTACACAATGTGTACATACGGTACATGGTGCGTACTTAAGAAAAGTTGTTTCTTCCAGAATAGAAGAACACATGGTGTATGTTCATAACAACACACACCATGTTGTATGGGGTTTTGGATAATAGGCCTTTGAAACATCTACCAAACCCTTAAAAACTTAATTTTTTTCCAATCTATGAAAAATTCCAACCTGTGGGATCCCATACTCCCAAAAATTAAAGTTTGGAATCCTTATTCAAATCACAAGTTGACAAAATTAAATTAAAGTTCAAACAAGATCCACCAAATTCAGATCCAAGAGGGCCCACAACACCACAAGGACCAAAGTTTGGTGTCCATACAAATAAAACTTTACAATTACCAATACCCTATCGAAATTGTAGGTATTATATCATGAAATCTATCACAACATCATGGATATCTAGAACAATATCTATCACAAAAACATAAAATCAGTAATGCATCCTAAATGGCATGGCAAGAATGCATAACATGTTATCTAGAGCAAGTGCCTATATGATGCATGAGATGGAATACCCTCATCTCATCGGGTTTCATTAAAAATAGAACCATAATAATATAAATCATAACTTCACAAAAAAAGTGTGTCACCCAACAATGAAATCAAAACAACTGTAATAATTGAAAAACCATAAAAATTACAATATTTGAGGTAACTTAGGTTTTCCTTTTACATGAGTTAGCTACTCCCAGGTACAACTTATTACTAACTACATATTCCTTCCTACACCCATCTATAGGATCCAGATAGTATGAAAAAGTAGAAAGAACTTCCTCCGAATCCACTTTGTAATGTTCCAGTTCTGGTTGCCGCCCAAAGGTGCCCCAAACCCGGTTGGTTACATAAACTCAAGCACATTTCCCCAAATTATAGAGGCTACCGACTAGAAGTGAGGTCCAAGGTAAGACATTGAGGAAAATATTCTCACATTGGCAGAGTATACACAATGGAATAACAAATAGTAAACAATAGAGGAAGAAGCAAAACCATACAACATAAGTAAACAATGAAAGAATGATAGTAATATAACAACTGGATAATATATATGATGCATGTCACATTTATATAGGAAATCATAAAAACAAGTCACAATGTTGGCAATACAATACTAAAACCCAAGTATCGAAAAATAGTAAACTCCAACAACATCGTAAGGCTCAGCTTGGTCCCATGCTCTCTAGCTCCAATAATAATCAAGTACCTGATGAAGAAGGGACCTTTCCCTTATCTATAAATGAAACCATAAAATCTATTTGGGTCCAAAATCATGACCCAAACAGAGTGCGAGATGAATACTAGTAGTCAACCACTAAAAGTTCCGTGCCTAACTGTTAGTGAAAATATATAGCAGGTAATATGCAGAAATGAAGCAATAAACTAGAAAGTACTCAAAAGTAAACAATCCGACAATTTCAATCACATTAATTTTCATTTATTAATTATTCAAACCATTGAATAATGACTCCTAGGATCTAGCCTAAGCTATGTATACCTCATGTAATAGTAAAAACAGACATCTCAAAAGACCATCTAAACAATCAGGTAAGACTGACTCCAAGCTTGTGCTTTGGCTTGGAAACTCATCACAATCATTCAATTATCCACAAACAACCCTCTAGGGAAGCTCTCATGGTCTAAAACCTTTGGTTTAACATAGCATAAATCATTTATAAATGACCACCTGGGTAGATCTCATTGTCAATACCCCCTGGGTTGACATGGAATCAATAATTAATACACGACATCTGGGTATCTCTCATGGTCAATACCCCCTAGGTTCACATGTCATCAATAATTTATACATGGACACTAGGTATCTCTCACGGTAAATAATCCCTGGGTCAACATGGAATAAATAATCATAAAATACCTACTAGGTAGCTCCCACGTTCAATACCCCTAGGTCAAAGTATACACCAAGGCTCTCATGGTCCTGTGTAAATAAACATAGAAACCCCCATAGTTTTCCTGGTCCAAGGCTCTCACGGTCCATTGGAAAAATAGCATGCATAACATAACAAAAAAACACATGTAATCTATAACTACTACATGGATAACATTCACAAGAATAACACATTCAATTTATATAATCAATCAAACTTCATCCTAAACAATTCAAGGCATGGAAACAAGGTAGGTCACATAGGCAACCAAGGCCAAATGGACATAAACAATAAAAAAAGGGAACACACCCATGAGGTGTCCCATAAACAAGGTTATACAATATTATGCATAGTAAACAACCCTTAATAAATCAACCAAACCATAGCAGGTATTAAAAAGGTCAAAATCCAAAATATGAAATACCCCAAACATGGGTATTCGTCACTTTAATCATATATAATCCAAATAAAATAAATGAAAGGCATAAACCACCTACCATGATGTTGTACGATGAACACTAATGAACTTCATCCCTTGAATAATCCTAGAATGATGTAGATATATAAAAAGGGTAAAGAAAACATCCTTGATATACCCACGAGATAGTAGGAATTAAGAACATAGGCTCTAGGAAAATAGAGAACTCACCGATGAGAATCCAACACAACCAGAAGCATCTTAATCGGAGCTCAGATGGAGAACCAGGAGGAGCTCAAAGTTAATCAACCACTTTTCACTCTCCTGTATGAATAGAGGGGAGAAGGAGTGTTTTTTAGAGATGAGACACAACCCCTCTCTGATTCATCAATTAAAAATGAAAGTACATGGCATGTTCATTTAATGTACATGCCATGTGATAGCCTCAACCAGCCCCAACTTTAGGCATTCTACCAAGTCACCCACACGACCATGTACTTGTCCATTACATGGCTACACACGAAAAACAGGTAGATGGCGTGTACTTAAGATTACACTGCGTGTACCTAGAAAATTTTCTATTTTTTTCTTTTTCCTCAAAATGACCCAAAATAAAGATCCATACCTGAAATAAAGATCTAGTTTCTTACACATTGTAGGGAGATATGTGTCCCACCAATCTTATAATGAAATAATTTTTATGTGTTCCAAAAAAACAAAAATCATTCATCATAGCATAACCAAAGGAATAAAATGAGTTTCTTAAACATCAATCCATCATAACATAATCCATGTAAAACAAATGGATTTTATAAATAACATTCCATTAGAAAAATAATAAAAACATAGGAATAACAACGATAGTGTACTTGAAAAATAACCCGATTAATTAATTCTATGTTAGATGGAAAATAATTTTGATAGAACAATTGAAAATAATTCTTAATGAAAATATCCCTTATTCTTAAAAAATGTTTTCATTTCTCAAAATGACATGAAAATTTAGAAGAAAATAATTTATTTGAAAATAACCTTGAAATATTGTAAATTAAGATTCATGGAAATAAGGATTTATTAAAATGAAAAAAATCTATTCATTTCGTATAAATTAAAAGAAAAAATTCTTCCCACACTTTTTTTGAATAAGTAAAAAAGTATCTCATATCTAAAATTACAAAATATTCCTTTCATACTATTTAATAAAAAATTTACCTATGGTTAAAATTGAATTTATAAAAGTGTATCAGGATAAAAGGAATATTTGGAATACATATTTAGGAAACATGGACATGAATGATAAATATACCCCGGTAAATACTTACATATAAACAATCTCAGATAATAATGAGATTGTGAAATTATATCTTCTATTACATATGGATTACTTTGTACGTGTCTAAACCTCCTGTATAAGGGTTTAAATAATTTCATTAACTTATTAAAAAATCACATTAATTTTTATAATATCATAAGTGATCGTATTATTACGTATTTTTTAATAAAATTATTACTTGTCCATCGGGTATTAACTGCTTTATTTTCTTACGCATGTTTTTTCGGATAAGTTATTGTACCTATTTTTAATCTATAGTTATATAATTTTCATAATTATATTAGTATCATACTTATTCATTCTATTCATTTATATAATCATTCTTTAATTAAGATCATGTAGAATTAATCACATCACATCATGAAGACGATAGTCCGTACGTACGCACGAGCAAAGAAATGATTCACATAATTATGGAATGGTATTGAAGTGGATGGTATATATAATATTAAAAAATAAAAATCATGTTATAATAATCATATATAGTTTTTATTTTTATCATTACTCCCATCCAAGTAATGTGTTTATGAAAAATATATTTCACCATGGCATGGAGGTAGTAAGTCGTACGTACGCGCGCGTGATGATTTCATTTTTCATAGGATGGATAGAAGGTGGAATATGGTTGTTCAATAACTATAAAACATCTCAGAATATAATTGATACTAGGTTTATTACTTTAGTATATTAACAACTCTTTAATAATAAGTAAAGGAATAAATAAGTTTGAATGAATCAGTAGAGAAGATTACCTCTTCTTCAACCAGCTCCCTCTAGATCTCCTCTTAAAGGCACTAGAGTTGGTATTTTGAGAATATGAACACCTATAAAATATTAATAAGTAATTTGAGAAGGGAAATTGTTAGGGGATAAATGATATTGAAGGCTCAAAGTGAAGTGAAGTTGTGATGGAGGATGTTCCCTTTTACAATTGTGGTGAGGGGCACATTTGAAATCTCCAAAAATATTAAATTATAATAAATTCAAACCATATCCAAAAAACTAAATAATGTCATATTTTTGAATATGATATGTTATAATATTATAATCTCATCATAAAATAATTTTTATTCAAGTTTTTATATAAATTTAAACCTTATCCTCTCAATTAAAACCTATTTACTCTATTTAATTTTTAACTATGGTAACAAATATTTCCATATTAAAATAGTGTAATTTTTATTTATTTGATGTTAATTAGAACATAAATTATCAATTAAGAACATTTTAGACAATATAATAATTATTTAATATTTTAAAAAATGTATTACTATTTTTAAATAATTTAATAAAACATTATTTTGACAAAATATCAATAGTGTCGATTTTGACACTATTAATTTGTTGGTTTTTTGAAAATATAAAGATAAGATGTTATCCTCAAAAAAAATATTATATTATATCCATAATGGGTAAAGGTAGTCTATAAAACTCATTTTAATTGTTAATTATCCCAAAATATATTTATTTTAATATTTTTAATTACATTAATTTTAAATTTCTATTAATAAAATAAATACTACATTCAATTTGTGTAATCAATTAATATACTTATATGTTGAATAAAAATTAAAAATAAAATACTATGATGCATAAAAATACTCTATATTTTTTAATAATACTTATAGTCAAATACAGATTATGGGAAATCCTACATTAAAAATGTCATATTTATTAAAACATGAATATTACAACTTTAGCATTACTTTAGATAAAATATTATAAGTGTCATAATCTATTCCATGTGGATCCAAATTGTAAATAATTATACCCTTGGATGATTATGGTCGATATATACTCAACTAATAAAATTTGGTCAAGTGTTTTTGTCTTTTAATATTTATTATTATTTTAATAAAAGTTATTTTATTGATTTTTCATCAATTAAATAATTTCTATATCATCAACGTATAAGCCTTTAAGATAATTATTTATTTCTTAAAAATTAAAAATAAATTAGCATGATAAATAAAATAATTTACTCTTAAAGTCATTATTTATAATCTAACTTATCTTATGTATAACCTTATATTAAAAATGATGTAGTTATTAAAATTTGAGTATGACATGTCTAAATTTTCTTTAAAAAATATATATTAAATGTCATAATCTCATCCAAGTGGCTTTTAAATGAAAAAATTTCTACCCAAGTATGATTTAGGTTTAAAAACACTCATTCAATGATATTAATAAAACTATTATGGTAAATTTATAATATTATTTTTACCTTTAATTACCTGATTTATCATTAATAAAAAATACTAAAAGTTACTATTCATAATGCCCAAAAATAAAATAAAGATATTTACATAATTTGAAACCATTGATTCCAACTATGGAATAAATTTTTCAAAATTCAAAACATATAATTTTCAGTAATTTATTTAAAATTAATCTCATTGTCGGAACGAGAAAATGAGTTTTAAAAGTTAAAACCTTGCAAAAGATTGAAATGTTTTTAGATCTGAATTTAGTGTAAAATTAATGTCAATGAACTACATGATATTAAATAATTTAAATATAATATATTTATATTTTAAAACCATTAAATAATATAACTTAACTATATAAATTATTTCGATGAAAAAAGTTGTTTTCGATTAAAATTTAGTATAATTTTACTATTTATCAAAACATGAAACTTATTAGAAAAATATAAAAAATTTATCCAAAGTATTTTTTTATACCTAGATTCCAAATAATAATTTTATTTTTGAAAATATAATATAAAAGTGTTTTAAAATTTTGATTTAAAATGGGTGCACCATCAAAAGAAGGCAAAACTGCATTTTTTTTGAAATATACTTCTTTTATCTGAAAAATTGAATTTGTTCTTATATAATGTCTAGAAAACATATAAGATGAATTTTAAAAATTATATTGACTATATTACAAATATATTTAATTAATAAAATCCATTAAGAGTGATTTTATTATTTTATAAACTCATTTATCTTCATTTAAATAGTTTTTTTACGTTTTTTTTATTTAAAAAGGGTTTTATTTTAATTTATAATTAGTTACTCACTAAAGAATTAATTATATACACATGTGTATAGAAAATTTTAATAATTTAGTTAATAATTTTTATACTCTTCATTATAATTTCTAGGTTATAAGGCAACATAATAATATTTAGTTGTTCGCTTAAACTTAGTCTTGTGTGAATAAAACATGAAATTATGTGTAACACAAGCCAAACACAGTGTTGCGTATACTGTAAGATGATCTAGTGTTTTGTGTAACAAAATCTTATCTTGGTGTAGCAGAAAACATGATACATCAAAGAAATTAAAAAAAATCTATCACATAAATGTCTTAGGCTGTTACATTCTACCCCATTAAAATGAATTTCACCCTCAAAATTCATCTCAGTTTTAAAAGGATTAATACTTTAAATTTAATTTCATAGAAACCAACATCATAAAAATGAAATCTAAAAATTATTTTTAAAAAGGAATAGTTGGAAAATAATATTTAACCAATGTAATTCATAATTATTTATCTACGTAAGATAACATAGGTGAAGATTTGGGCATGGAGAAAAAATGTAAATAATCATAGAGATTGATAAAGACCACTGATCACAAGAATGTGGGTGACCTAGAAAAAGTTAACAATAAAAAAAATCATAAACTAAAGAGGCATGAAATAAGTCATTCATATCTTCAAAAATGATGATAATAGGACACCCTTTTACACCATGACCATTGTTACTAAAATTGAAGAATTTTCATGAGAAGATATATTTACTTGGATTTAGTGAAATCTCACTATTGGTCGTGCCTTGAAAAATTCAAAATTTATCTCTTATTTAAAGAAATGAAGTTGAATTTTTCATTCATGAAGCATTAGCAGATCATTTGATCCATAAATAGAATGATAGGTCATTCCATTTGTCTTTATCACAAAAAAAGGTTATCATAAGTTATCAAATATACAGAAGTCCACATATGGTGAGATAATACTTTATTCTAACATACTTCATCTGAAGTTTAACTTAAACTTTCCATAAATTTATAACCTTAAAATCCTTATAAAAGATGAAAATATAAAACATTATAAAGACATTCACTAAATCATCTTAAAATTAATCCCCAATATATCATAAGGTATATCTTATTGGTCACATTCCAAACATGTGAACACCTTCATCATGTATTCTATTGATTCATGGTAATAACCTAAATGACCATACATACTTATTAAAAACATCCAATTTTCCTTATTCTTAACTCCAAAAAATCAATAAACTTCATCCATGATTGTATAAACCACTTTTCAATAAATCTTTAATTAGTATCATCCAATTAATCATATCCAACATATCTTTTTCTAAGATAAACAAAATTTTATCCACATATTGAACACATTAAGGTTTACCTTACCTTAATCAAAATATTACCTTTCCCTTAAATCACTTTTCTAGGTCTTCATCACTGTTACACATATCCTTTTTAATACTTAATGAAAAAATTATACTGAAAATACTTATACACAATCCTTGAATTCCAAAACATATATACTTCGACAATCTAACTTTATTTTTAACTGATTACTTAGGCCTCATTATTTTATTCATTCTAAGAATATGAAGTTTGAATCATGTATTAAGGTTCTTCAACCTTAATCTAATCATTATTCTTATGTTTGAGGTAAACAATATGGTTAGGTCATCCCATACATTTCACATGTGGTATGGAGTCTTTTTATCCTTGGTTGTATAACCAATACTCATACCACATTATTGATTCTCTTTATGAGATTTCAACTTTAGACATATAATTCCCATGATTTCTAGATATGAAACATTAAATGTTAACTATATTTTATCTAGTTATGGATATTGACTAAGACTAGAAAGAAAAATGTTTTAATACTTATCATAGATAGAAAACACATAATTAAGGGAAATTACATATAATATTTCAATATATGATATCTTAGATTTAATCCTATATTATTAATGATTGTTAATAAAATTATATGATTGTAACCTATAATTAGACTTATCCTTAGGACATACCTAGACATATCCTTATAAATATCTTTAGGGATATCACTAAAGTATTAACATCATAGTTTCCAAATTTGAACTAAACCATCACTCAGATACCAACTATAATGACCCAAGATTGACATACATGAATATTACATTTCATTTTTAGAACACTTAATACATTACACAAATAGATTCCCAAAGACCGTATTAGTTTAGTGCCTTTGAAAACTTAGAAAAAATTATTCTAATTTGATGAAATATAATCAATATCTCCCATAAAGATATTCTATTATTTTTTAATACCTAAAACCTTCATTTAAATCATCGGGAAAAGAAACCATTTTAAAAGGGTGAGCTCAGATGCTCAGTAAATATAAAAAAGGAAAATACCAAACAGAACCTAAATAAAATAATGTAAAAACATGAAAATAAATTTTGAAAATCATACCACATATAACATATATCATAATCCTAGGTCATGAAATAAATCTTGGTAGTTCACAAGGCATAAATCATAAAGTAACATTAGCCATGAGAAAATATCCTTAGAATAAAACATGGAATTGTGGAAAACATATAAGAATAGAAATTAATTTCCATATTAGCCAAGGATCATTGAGAAGACCATAATAGTGGATAAATTACTTTACTAAACCGAGTTCACTACTCATTCTAGCCCTATATTAATAAATCGGGTTTACTTACCATTCTAACTCTGTATTACTGAACTAGGATCATTTCCCATTCAAGCCCTATATTACTAAACCAAGATCATTTCTAGGTTTAGTCATATATATCTCATATGATATAAATTTTTACCCAATTCATTGGGGTGAGATATAGTTCCCACCCATCCCATAATAAAATCATTCTTACATGTGCCACAAAAATAAAAATCATTAATTAAAGCATAACCCATGGAATAAAATGAGTTTCACAAAAATCATTCCATCATAACATAATATATCTAAAACAAATGGATTTCAAAAATATCATTCCATCATAAACATAATAAAACCATAGGAATAATAGGTATAATATACTTGAAACCTATACCAATTAAATAATTTCATCTAAGATAGAAAATAATTTTGATAGAACACTTGAAAATAATTCTTGAGGAAAATATCCTTATTAAAAAACATTTTCTTTTCTCAAAATGACATGAAAATTTAAAATAAAATAATTTATTTGAAAATAAACATGAAATATTTCAAAGGATCCTACATAAAAATAAGTCTTTATGAGAACATAAAAATATTTTCGAGCCATATAAGTTAAAAGAAAACATTCTTCTTGTACTTTTATCAAATAAGTAAAAAACTACCTTGTATCAAAAATGACAAAAGATTCCTTTAATAATGCTTAATAAAAATTTAACCAATGGTTAAAATTGAATATAAAAAATTGTAGAAGATAAGAAATAATATTTTTTAATACATATTTAGAAAACATGGATATGGATGATAAATATACCCTAGTGAATACTTACATATAAACAATTTCAGTTAATAATGATGTCACGACCTGTCCTCGGGGCCCATGTCGTGACTACCCCAATCCCGCCTTCTATAGGCCAGAGGCTGGAGACTAGCACCAAAGGCGTAAATCCTGATAACTGGGAAGGTATTGCCTTTATAAAAGTAAACAAACACCACAGAGTAAAAGCGGAAGTAATACACTAAGTACAAAAGAAAGTGATGAAAATTAAATGGGCTAGAATACAAAACCAAATGAAAAGTACAGCTACAACCGAACGAAAGTTAAATAGAAAAGACTAGCAGCTGGAAAAAATAGAAGCATCTCCTGGGTCATCCACCTCAGATCCTACCTAAAGGGTAGGTACAGATAGCGCAGCTTCTAGATAGTCCACCATGGATCCTACCTGAAGGGTAGGTACAGATAGACTCCTCAACACTCTCTCCTGTCAACCTTATCCGAGTACCGTGTTGTCGTGAATTCCACCTCCGAATACTAACTCATCGTGGGGTCTACCTCTGGGTACCGACTCGTTGTGAGGTCCACCTCCGGGTACTATCCAGTCCTCGAACACTCGGCCTCTGTCAGCGCTGTCCGTCGTCTACATCCTACACAACGAGGTGCGGGCATAGCCCATGTAGGGGTGAGTATAACGATACTCAGTAGGGACCCCGAGACCCTTAAGGTCTCACTAAATCTAACAAGGATAACCACAAAGAAGGATCTAAACAGATAACCCTTACTTAGGTTTAAGACCATACTTATACCTAAGTTATCAAGTATCTCATCTCAATCATGAGGTATCACACATATATGAAATCACCGGATAACCACTACTTAGGTATATGCCCATACATATACCTAAGTTATCAAGTAACCCATCTCAATCATGAGGAATACACAAAGGTCATTGACTCAGCTCAAACCAGGATTTTTATTCATGATATCGAAACCAAAACTGCTGGAGAACTCCTCCTCTATAGAGTACAGTAGCCCTGTCACAACTCCTAGGCGCTACTCACTAACCTTAGACTTCTGAGGTAATCCTCCTGCCGAGTATTGCGAGTCTTCCACCTGTAGTGCTCCCCGCCATGAGTCTGCCACCTCACATAGTAGTGATCTCCCTCATAGCCTACAGAGGTACTCCTCCTATCGAGTACCACGGGTTTTCCACCTCACAAAGTAGTTCTATTCCGCCATGGGTCTGACACATCACAAAGTAGTGCTCCCCACTGGGCTATACAAGTCACTCCGAATCAAATCGGACAAGCAGTCATCAGGTCCACAACTACTAGGTCTCCGCACTCCATACACTCGTCTTCGAGAGGATCCGCTCCACGAGCTATTGGTTGATACTCCAAGTATTACAAAGTCCCACGAATAAGTATCACAAAGAACCGCCTTGTCACAGGGGTCTCAACGCAACAGACGACCCGTCAATCGGTTGCCCGGTCTGTGAGTTATTAGCCTTTTCTTCTCGGGGGTCCGGTTGGTTTCGTGTACGAACCAACCCAAAAGTATCTCAACTATACCCATAAATATCATAGGGTATAATCATAGGGTCCATTTATCAACGAGATTACCAACGCCGCTGGCGGTTTGTCAAACGGACGTCCGGTCTGAAAGTTATCGGCTTTTCCGTTCCTGGGCTTGGTTGTATTTCGGGTACAATCCAACCCGACCTTACTCCAAATGCGTCCAAACCTCAGGTTAAGTATTCCAAAAGATCCGTCTCATCAAGAGGAATCTAACAAAGTCAATGACACTTCATTCAGACGTCTGGAGCTTAGGTTATAAGCGTTTTCGCTTCGAGGACCCGATTGGTTTCGTGTTCGAACCAACCCGGCCGTACTCAAAGTTCACTGAAACATTGAGTGTAATATACCGAAATGAACGTCTCGATCCAAGGAATCCTATAAAACTGATGGTGCGTCAATCGGAGGTCCGAAGCCCAAGATATGAGCATTTAACTGAAGAGTGTCTGAAATTAGTGGGTTTGGGCCCGGTCCGACCCGGCCCATTACACCCTGGGTCGGCCCGAACCGGGTCCGAGTCCAGATCGGCACTAGCAGCCCGGCCTGGCACGGGCGGCCCGGCCCGGAGCGGGCGGCCCAGCCCGGCCGACGTGGTCCGGTCCACGTGACCCACGCGGTTGGCCATGTGGGTGGGTGACCTAGCGGGGTGGCGGCGCCCAGTGGGGCCCACCCTAGCCGCAGGTCCGGGGGGTTACCCCCCCGGTTTCTTCGAAAATGGCCTTCCATAATGGCCGGCCCTTGGTCAACCGAGGGACCCCTTCGAGTCCCGCCTCTTGGTGGCACCGGCGGCTGGCTCTGCTGGCCACCCCTTGAGATCCGCCGTGGTATACTTCCACCGGTGTGGCGTGACGGCGCTGCGCCCTGCCGCCTGAAGTTTTCGGCGGCCGCCCGCCCCTGCTGGTCTGCTGAAGCTCGTCTCCCCGGCGCGGCGCGATGGCGCCGCGCCCCTCCACCGTGGCCCGCTTCGACCGCGGCCTTCCTCGACTTCTCCAGCGCGGCGCGACGGCGCTGCGCACCACCACCACGGCCCGCTCCGACCGTGGTCCCCTTTGTCCCTGCACGGTGCAACGACACCGCGCCGCCTTCGCCTCAATCAACAATGAAGATCAACAATAAAAATGGGAGGATAATCGGCCGTGTCTGTGCGGTCCGATCTCCTCCCGTTACGACGATAACATTCGACCAAAATTTTAAACAACGAATGTTGATGATAAAACTTGAACAAAAGAATTAACCCTTACCTCGTGACGTGATCTGCGGAGAGGTGGCGTCATTCGTTGACGTCGGAAAGTTGACGTCGCCGTTTGCGAATTCCCCACGGCAGTGTCTCCTCCCTTGATGGAGAACCGGGAAGCATTATTCGTCGAGAAGGATGGTCGTTCTTCGTCGGAGGAAGAAGTTCTTCAAAGCTTTAGAGCTCTCCTTCCAAATCCTCCTCACACAACAATTCTAACCAAAAATAAAATAAGCTTATCCTTATTTTATTTTACTTTTCCATGCATTTCAAAAACTTAAAATTCAAACACTTAGTTAAATTAATTGAAGAGGTTTAATCAATTAATTTAGTGTGTGTTGGCATGAATTAAAGTGGGAGAGGAGGAGTTACTTAATTAAGTTCAAGGGGTTTGCCAACATTAAAAACATGGAGTTTAATGGGTGGTTTTAGAGGTTTTAGGGAATGTGAAGGGTTGGGGCTCGTGCGGGCCCCACCTCACATTTATTCTCACATGGTTAGTTAGGATGCTAGTGGGTCCCACCCTAACTCCCCAATGTAGGATAAAAACACCTTAGTTAGAAATAAAATTGTACCAAAATTTTATTTACTTTTTATTTAATCTACTTTTTTTTAACAACTCCTCCCAAGCAAACACATCTTCGGTAAAGGTCCTCCTAAGCAATTACCGGCACTGCGGTTTCATCGGTGCCCTCAGATTTCAATTCTGAGTACCAGTTCAAAAGATAGAAAAACCCGCTCATTTTTTCACTGAACGCACCCGAGATAAACTTCAGAAATTGATTCCCAGCACACCGGACCTCGGAATCAGGTGCCGTCAGAAACTACGGGCTCATAAAATTCCAAAGAAATTAAAAAAAAAATTTCCTGGAAATTTCCTGGTCTTTACAAATGAGGTTGAGTAATTATACCTTATCTTAGCCATGAGCTCATTTGTACTTGTAAAAACCTACTGTATAAGGGTTTAAATAATGTCATTAACATATTATAGAATCATATTAATTTTTATAATATCATTAGTGATCATATTATTACCCGTTTGTTAATAAAATTATTACTCATCCACAGGGTTTTAACTACATTATTTTTTTACGCTTGTTTTTTCAAATAATTTATTGTCACTATTCTTATATTATAGTTATATCATTCCAATAATGATATTATTATAATATTTATTCATTATATTAATTTATATAATCATTCTTTAATGAAGATCATGTATAATGAATCACATCACATCATGGAGACAGTAGGCCATACGTACACACGAGCGACGATTTTATTCCCATGATTGTGGCATGGTATTGAATTGGATGGTTTATATAATATTGGAAAATTAATATCATGATATAATAATCATATATAGTTATTATTTTCGACATTAAACCATTCCAAGTAAATTGGTGACGAAAAACAGATTACACCATGGCGTAGAAATGGTAAGCTGTACGCACACACGCATAATGATTTCATTTTTCGTAGGATGGATAGAAGGTGTAATGTGGTTGTTTCATAACCAAAGTAAAATATAATAATATTAGTGATAATTTATGTATTACTTTATGATGTAAATACCTCATGAAGAGGAAGTATAAGAAGAAATAATTTTGAAAGAATCAGTAAAGAAGATTATCTCTTCTTCGACGAGCTCCCTCACAATCTCCTCTTAAAGGCACTAGAGCTGGCCTTTTGAGAAGAAAAAAACCTCTAGAATGTGACTAAGTAAGTTTATAAGGGAAATGGTTAGTTTATATCTAATAATTAATGCTCCAAGTGAAGTTAATTTGTGAGGTAGGATGTGAACTTTTATAGTTGAGGTGAGGGTCACATTTGGAATCTCCAAAAAGATTAATTTATAATACAAACACCACATAAAAAAACCTTAAAAATGTAATATTTTCTAAGATAATATGATATAATGTTGTAATATCATTAAAATATAAATTTTAGACAAGTTTTTATATCAATTTAAAACTTATAATTTTAATTAACATTTAGTTACTCGATTTAATTTTTAACAACAGTAACAAATATTTCAATTTTAAAGTATTGTATTTTTACATATTTTAAATCAATTATACCATAAATTAACAATTAAGAACATTTTATAAAATACTGTAATTATTTTTTATTTTTAAAAATGTATTATGATTTTTAAATAATTTAATAAAATGTTATTTTGAAAAAATATCAATATGTTAATTTTAAAAGTATTAACTTATTGGATTTTTAAAAATATCTAGATAAGATGTTATACTTGAACCATATATTTTATTATAACCCTAGGGGGTCAATATCATATATAAAATTCAATGGATATATTAATTATCCCAATCTATATTTATTTTAATATTTTTAATAATATTAATTTGATATTTCCATTAATAAAATAAAAACTACATCAATTTTGTTCAATTATTTAATAAACATATATATTGAATAACATTAAAAATAAAATACAATGATGAAAATAAATCATATATATTTCATAATAATACTTATATTTTAATATATCTTTGATAAAATCTTACATTTAAAATTTTATAATTATTAAAACATGAATATTACAACTCTAGAATTACTTTAGATAAAATATTATAACTGTCATAATCTATTCCATGTGGCTCAAAATGGTCAATAATTAGACCCTATGATGATTATGGTAGATAGATACTTTTCAAATAACATTGGGTCAAGTTTTTTTGTATTTTAATATTTATTACCATTTTAATAAAAATTATTTTATTGATTTTTCATCGATTATATAATTTCTGCATCACCAATGTATAAGATTTTAAGGTAATTATCTATTTCCTAAAAATTAAAAATAAATTTACAGGATAAATAAAAAATTTTATTCTTTCAAATTATTATTTATATTTGGACTTCTCTTTAGTGTAACCTTATATTAAAAATGATATAGTTATTAATATTTGAGTAAGACATGTTTAATTTTCTTTAAATAAAATATATTAATTATCCAAATCTCATCCATGTTGCTTCCAAAGGATAATATTTCTACCCAAGGATTATTTAAGTTGAAAAAAACTTATAAAATTATATTAGTACAAGTGTTAGGGTAATTTTATAATATTTGTTTTACTTTTGATTACCCTATTTACCTTTTTACTATATTAATAACAAATTACTGAAGTTAATATTAATAATGATAAAAAATAAAATAAATATATTTACATAATTTGAACCCACTTATTATAAATAGGAAATATATTTTTTAAAATTAAAAACACATAAGTTTTAGTAATTTATTTAAAATTAATCCTATTGTCGGAATGAGAAAAGTGGTTTTAAAAGATAATACATTGAAAAAGATTGAAATGTTTTCAGATCTAAGTTCAATGTAAAATTAATTAAAATTAACTACATGATATTAAATGATAAAAATATAATATATTAATATTTTTAAAACATTAAATAATATAACTTAACCAAATAAATTATTTTTGATGAAAAAAGTTGTTTTTGATTAAAATTTAGTATATTTTTTCTATTTATCAAAACTTGAAACTTATCAGAAAAATATAAAAAATTCATCCAAATTAATTTTTATATATCTATTCCAAAGAAGAAGTTTATTTTTTAAAATATAATATAATTTTTTTTTTAAAAATTGATTTAAAACATATACGTCATCAAAAGTAGGAAAACATCATTTTTTTGAAAAATGCTTCTTTTATCCTAAAAATTGAATTTGTTCTTATATCATGTCTTAAAAACATATGAGATGAATTTTAAACATTAGATTGAATATATTACATATATATTTCATTAATAAAGTCCATCAAGAGTGATTTTATTATTTTATAAACTCACTTGTTTTTATTTAAATAGTTTTTTTATAAAAATATTTCTTTTTATTTAAAATGGGTTTTATTTTCATTTTTAATTAATTTTTCAACAAATAATTAATTATATATACATGAGTAAATCATATTTTCATAATTTAGTTAATACTGTTCATACCTTACATTATAATGGATAGGTTATAAGGTAACATAATAATATTTATTTGTTCGCTTAAACTCGGTCTTGCGTGAAAGGAATTTGAAATTGTGTGTAACATAAGTCAAGCATAGTATTGCATATACCACAAGCTAAGTCGATGTTGTGTGTAGAAAAAGCTTATATTTTTGTATTGTACAACACAATAGATCAAATAAATAAAAAAATCTATCTAATAAAAATATCAGGGTGTTACATTCTACTCCCCTAAAAATGAATTTCTCCCTCGAAATTCATGTTGGTTATAAAAGGATAAATACTTTAAAGTCTATTTCAAACAAACCCACATTATAAAAATAAAATCTAAAAATTACTTTTAAAAATGAATAGTTGGGAAAAAATAGTTACCTAAAGTAAATCATAACTATGTCCCTATATAGGATAACATATGTGATGATTTGGGCATGGAGGAAAAACATAAATAATTATAGAGATTGATAAAGTTAATTAATCACCAAAAATGTGAGTGATCCAGAGAAAGTTAACAATAAAAGACTATAAACTAAAGAAGTGTGAAAGAGGCTATTTATATCATGACAAATGACGATAATAGGACACTATTTTACCCCATGATCCCTTTTTCCTAATGTTGACTAATTTTCAAGAGAAGATATACTTACACAATTTCAGTAAAATATCACCGTTGGTCGTGCGTTGAATAATTTACACTTCATATATTATTCAAAGAAATGGATTTAAATTTTCCATTACTGAATCATTAGAAGATCATGTGATCCATAAATAGAATGATAGGTCATTCCATCTATCTTTTTCACAACAAAAAGGTTAGCATAATTTATAAAATATGCATATGTTCACCTATGGTGAGATAATACATTATTCTAAAAAACTTCATTTGAAGTTTAAGTTAATCTTTACATAAATTAATAACCTTAAAATCCTTATGAAACTTAAAAATACAAAAATTTAGAAAGAGGTTCACTAAATCAGCTTAACATTTATCTCCCATATATCATAAGTATCTGTTGTTGGTAACATTCCAAACATGTGAACACCTTCATCAGGTATTATCTTGGGTCATGGTAATAACCTAAATTACTATATATCCTTATTGAAAACATTCATGTTTCGCTATTCTTAAGTCCAAAAATCTTTAAACTTCATCCATGATAGCATAAAACACATTTCAAAAAAATCCTTAATTAGTATCGTCCAATTAATCACATATAACATATCTTTATCCAAGACAAACACAAATTTCTCCACATATTGAACACATTAAGGGTTACGTTCCCTTAATAAAAATTTTACCTTTCTCTTAAATCACTTTTCTTTGTATTCATCACTATTCAACATATCCTTTTCAATCATTAATAAAAAAATTATACTAAAAATACTTATACAAAATCATTGAATCCAAAGCATATACACTTCAATCGTCCAAAAATATTCTTAATCCATTACTCAGACTTCATTATTTTATTCATTATAAGAATATGAAATGTGAATCATGTGTTATGGTTCCTAAAACTTAATCTAATCATGCTTCTTATGTTTAAGGTAAATAATATAGTTAGATCATCCCATAACTTTAACATGCCATTTGTAGTCTCTTTATCCTCCATTTTATAACAAATATTCATACCACCTTCCTAATTATCTTCATGATATTTCAACTTAGGACATATAATTCCCATGTATTACACATCTTAAACATTTACTATTAACTGTGTTCTTTTTAGTTCAAAATATTGACTAAGACCAGAAATAAAAGTGTGATAAATACTTATTGTAGATGAAAAAAACATAATTAAGGGATATTCTTTATAATATTTCAATACATGATATCTTAGGTTTAGTCATAGATTATTCATGATCGTTAATAAAATTATAGGATTTTAGCCTATAATTAGACCTATACTTAGTACATCCCTAGAAATATCCCTATAAATATCACTAGATATCTCACTAAATATTTCTCATTCTAGTTTCCGAAGGTTGACTAAACCTTTTATATGATACTAAATATAGCGACCCAAACTTGACCTACATGAACACTACATTACTTTTACAGAATACTTAATACATTACACAAGTAGATACCTAAAGACCATATTAGTTAGGGACTTTGGAAACTTGGAACATATTCTTCTAATTTGGTGAAAGATATTTAACTTCTCCCATAAAGATCTTCCCCTTTGGGTTTACTAACTAAAACCTTTCTTTATATATTGGGGAAAATAAAAAATTTGGAAAGGGTGAGATGAGATGATCAGTAAGGGTAAACAAAGAAAATAACAAATGGGAACTGAACATAAGAATGTAAACACCTGAACATAAATTATTAAAATCATACCATATATAATATATATCATAATATTGACTCATGAAATAAATCATGCCATTTCATAAGGAAAAAATTATAAAAGAGCATGACCCATGTGAAAATAGCATTGGAATAAAACATGGAATTGTGGAAAACACATAAGCATGTAAAATCATTTCCATATTAGCCAAGGATAATTTCGAAGACCATAATAGTAGAAAAATTACTTTACTTAACTATTTTCACTCCTCATTAGAGCCCTATAATACTGAACTGGGTTTAATTACCATTCCAGCCTCATATTACTGAACTCAGATCATTCCCCATTCCAGCCCTCTATTACTAAACTCAGATCATTTCCCCTTCTAGTCCTTATCTATCTCATGAGATATAAATATTTACCCAATGAATTGGAGGGAGATATAAATCCCGCCAATCTCATAATTAAATCATTCTTATGTGTTCCAAAAAACATAAATCATTCATCATAACATAACCCAACAAATAAAATGGATTTCTTAAACATCATTCCATCATAACATAATCCATGTAAAAAATGGATTTCATAAATAGAATTCCATCATAAACACAATCAAAATATAGGAATAATATGGATAGAATAATTGAAACATAACCCTACTAAATAATTCCATAATATATGGAAAATATATTTTATAGAACAGTTGAGAATAATTCTTGAGGGAAGTATCCTTTCCTCTTCAAAAATATTTTATTTTTTCAAAATGTTGTGAAAATTTAAAAGAAAATAATTTTTTTAAAAATCACCTTGAAATATTTTAAATTATGCTTCATGTAAATAAGGTGTTTTGAAAACATAAAAAATCATTCATGCTGTATAAGTTAAAAGAAAACATTCTTCTCATACTTTTATCGAATAAGTTAAAAAGTACCTCATATCAAAAATGACAAAATATTCCTTTCATACTGTTTAATAATTTTTTTTACCAATGGTTAAAATTGATTTTAAAAAATTGTATAATAATTGGAGGAATATTTTAAAATACATATTTTGGAAACATAGAGATGGATGATAAATGTACCCAAGTAAATACTTACGTATAAATAATCTTAGATAACAATGAGATTGTGAAATTATCCCTTACCTTAGGTCTGAGTTCCTTCATACATGTATAAACCTCTTTATAAGAGTTTAAATAATTTCATTAACTTATTATAGAGTCATATTAATTTTTATAATATCATTAGTGATCATATTATTAACAGTTTGTGAACAAAATTATTACTCTTCCATTGGGTGTTAACTGCTTTATTTTCTTACACATGTTTTGTTGGATAAGTTATTGTTCCTATTCTTAGGTAATAGTTTTATCATTTCCAATATGATATTAGTATCATATTTATTCATTAAATTCATTTATTTTGTCATTCATTAATTAAGATCATGTAGAATAAATCACATCACATCATGGAGATGGTGGGTCGTACATATGAACGAGTGAAAATATCATTCCCATAATTTTAGAATAGTATTTAAGTAGATGGTGTATATAATATTAAATAATCAAAATAATTTTATAATAATCATATATAGTTATTATTTCTATCATTACACCCATCCAAGAAAAGTGGTGATGAAAAATATATTATACCATGACATGGAGATGGCAAGCCGTATGTACACACATGTAGTGATTTCGTTTCTCTTAGGATCGATAGAAGGTGGAATATGGTTTTTTAATAAAAATAATAATATCTCAGAATATAATTTATATTGGAGTTATTAATTTAGTATGGAAAAAACACATGAAGAGGAATAGGAGAAGAAATAAGTTTGAATGAATCAGTTGAGGAGATTACCTCTTCTTCAATGAGCTCCCTCTAGATCTCCTATTAAAGGCACTAGAGTTGGTATTTTGAGAAGAGAAGAATCTATAGAATGTGAATAAGGAAGTTTAGAATGGAAATTAGTAGGGGATAACCAATATTGAAAGTTAAAAGTGAATTTAATTTATGAGGGAGGATGCGCCCTTTTATAATTGAGGTGAGGGGCACATTTGGAATCTCCAAAAATATTAATTTATAATGAAATAAAACCACATCAAAAAACCTAAAAATATGTCATATTTTCATATATAAGATGATATAAGGTTTTAATATCATCAACCAATAAATTATTGACATGTTTTTCTATCAATTTAAACCATATCCTTTTAATTAACACTTAGTTACTCTTTTTAATTTTTAACTAAGGCAACACATATTTTAATATTAAAATAGAGTAATTTTTACTTATTTGATGCAAATTAGACCATAAAATAATAATTAAGAAAATTTTAGACCATAGAATAATTATTTTATATTTTTAAAAATTTATTATGAATTTTAAATAATTTAATAAAACATTATTTTGATAAAATATCAATAGTGTGAATTTTGACACTGTTCATTTATTGTATTTTTAAAAATATCAATATAAAATGCCATCCACAAAAAAAATATTTTATTATATCCCTAAGGGGTAAATTTCATCTATAAAATTCATTGAATATATTAATTATCATAAATTATATTTTTTTTAATATTTTTAATAAAATTAATCTGATATTTCTATTAAAACAATAAATACTACATCAGTGTTGTGTAATTATTTAGTATAATTTTATATTGAATAAAAATTTAAAATAAAATAAAAAAAGAATAAAAATCCTATATATTTCATAAGAATATTTATTATTGAATATAGATTCTGTAAAATCCTACATTAAAAATGATATATTTATTAAAACATGAATATCTCAACTCTAAAATTACTTTAAATAAGATATTTTAAGTGTCATAATATTTTCCATGTGGCTAAAAATGGTCAATAATTAGAACCTTGGATGATTATGGGAGATTTATACTCTACCAATAATATTTTTAAAGTTTTTTGATCTTTTTATATTTATTCTATTTTTAATAAAAATTATTTTATTGTATTTTCATCAATTAAATAATTTCTACATCATCAATGTAGAATCCTCTAATGTAATTATTTATTTCCTAAAATTTACAAATAAATTTACATGATAATGAAATCACTTTATATTTCAAATTTTTATTTATAGTTGAACATAGATTATGCATGACCTTATATTAAAAATGATATAGTTATTAAAATTTGAGTAAGGTATGTTTAACTTTTCTTTAAATAAAATATATTAAATGTCATAATCTCATCCAAGTGGCTTCCAAATGATACCATTTCAACCCAAGGATGATTTAGGTAAAACAAATCATATAATTATATTATTACAAGTGTTAGGATAATTTAATATTATTTTTTACCTTTAATTATCTGATTAACCTTTTTACTGTATTAATAAATAATTACCGAAATTACTATTAATAATGCCCAAAAATAAAAGAAATCTATTTACATAATTTGAATCCACATATTAAAAATATGGAATCTATTTTTAAAAATTCAAAACACATAAGTTTCAGTAATTTTTTTAAAATCAATCCTGTTGTTGGAAGGACAGAACAAATTTTAAAATTTTAAACATTTCAAAAGATTGAAATGTTTTTAAATCTAAATTCAATGTAAGATTAATACCAATGAACTACATAATATTAAATGATAAAAATCTAATATATTTATATTTTAAATAAATTAAATAATATAACTTAACACTATAAATTATTTCGATGAAAAAATTTGTTTTTGATTAAAATTTAGTATATTTTACTATTTATTAAAATTTGAAACTTATCAGAAAAATATCAAAAATTCATCCAAATTAAATTTTTATATCCTAATTCCAAATAAGAAGTATATTTTTTTAAAATATAATATAAATTTATGTTAAAAAATTGATTTAAAAATGGTTCTCTATCAAAAGGTGGAAAACCTGTATTTTGTTTGAAAAATACTTCTTTTATCTGAAAAATTGAATTTGTTCTTATATCATGTATAGAAAAAATATAAGATTAATTTTAAACAATATATTGAATATAATAAATTTATATTTATTAATAAAATCCCTCAAGAGTGATTTTATTATTTCATAGACTCACTTATTTGCAATTAATTGTTTTTTTAGAAAAACATTACATTTTTTTAAAAAGGGTTTTATTTTCATTTATAACTGATCTATCATCAAATAATTAATTATATATACATTTTTAAATAATATTTTCACAATTTAGATAATAATGTTCATACCCACTATTATAATTTCTAGGTTATAATTTAACATAATAATATTTAGTTGTTCGCTTAAACTCGATCTTGCATGAAAAGAACTTGAAATTGTGTTTAACACAAGCCAAATATAGTGTTTCATATACTGCAAGATGATCCAGTGTTGCGTGTAATGAAGGATTATCGTTGTTTAGTGTATAACACAATACATAAAAGAAATTAAAAATATATATCTCATAAAAAACTCTGGTTGTTACACCCCACATTACACACTGTGTAATACAATTACACGACATGAAACTTTTGGACAGACCAAAAAATTTCTCGATATGAAACATTTAAAGGAGAAGGCCATATTTAAGACTCGGAGACCCCCATGATGAATTTTTAACCCATTTATAACACCATTTATGGAACTAGGTGGGATTAAGGTATATAAATACAAGCCTAGGTCACATGAGAAAGGGATCAGATCCCGATGATCTGCCACTACGTTACACTATATAGATTCTACAACTAGGTTTTTTCTTTTCTTTTTTATTTACAATTTCTTCTGTAATGTAACACATACAAATAGTTTTATATATAGTGTTTCCCCTTTCTTCTTATACCCCCCTTTATCTTCTAACCCTAACCCCATTTGATCCCTTTTTTATCTTTTTATCGAGATATATTTTCAATTTGTAATGGAAAGCGACTAGCCCGAGGCATGACCATAGGGGAGGATTTGAGGTTTTTATTATTATTAAATATTAATTTAATATTATTTCTATTTAATATGTGGTGGATGTGGGTTAATTACATGGGTGTGGAGGTAGTCCACTATGGCTTGGATCTCAATTTAATTTCTATTTTTTAATCAAAGGTAGGGATATTTGGTTTGTTGGAGATGTTTCCTAGGTATGGTAAAAATCAAACTTAGGGTAGAATATATAAATCCATGAATGTAAAGTAATGTATTGTAAAATTTAATTTAATAAAAAAGGAACCCGTGTAACCAAACCCTATGATCAAGAACTTTTTTTAATCTTCATTCTATCTACATCTTCATTTAGGTTTTAATTCTAAATTCCCTTATTTTAATTACACATTTTTCAAAAACCCTAAAAACTATTTTCATAAATAATAAAAAAACAAAAAATAATTAGTTTAGGTGAATTATAAATTATAGATTGAACCTATTGTGATGATCCTCAAGTGAGATGACCAGAGTCAGCATCTGTATTGCATTTGGAAAATAAAATTCTCTTTCTATACCGTAAGATAGGTGTGCATAATTTTTTTTATGCATTGACGTTATGGTTTAAGGGAAAATATATTTTATTACCTAAGTATAGTCAAGTGGTTAACCCTAGGTAGTTTCCTGAGTAGAATTGTACAAAAAACAAGGTTTTCACATTCTGTTGATTTTCTGAATCAAATTTGAGAAATTGATTGCAGAATGTAGTTTAATTTGATTTAATAAAAAAACAATTTAGAATGGTGGTGATAGAAGAAGTTTTTGATGGACCTAGAGCAATGTAATCTTGGTTTTCAAATATTACCAATTCCCATTCTTATAATCGGTAAGAGTAGGAAGTATATATAGATTCATCATGCTCCTTGACCAGAAAAAGATTGTGAGAATATACCCAAATCAAATATAAGATTGGTATACTCTCCATCCTTTGTGTGTTTTTTTACAGTGGGTTAAATTGATTAATTAGGGAAATTTCTGACCGAGTTTTTTTATTCACTTATCAACCAATTGATCCTATTATAATTCCTTGAATGTGTTGTCAACCAGTGGTGAAGGTGATCCTTGCATCACTTCAATTTGCGTTATTTTATTTCTTGTGTTCTCCTTTATCATCTATATGGTACTGTGCACCGATGGGATAATGTAAACCTCTCACCTCCTTTATTTCTACGTCACCATGTTCATCAAACCTCCATTTTGGGTCTTTGTGTAGGTGTTCTAGATGATTTGGGTTAGCGATGGTGAATGAATTAAATATTATTATTCTTTAATTCCCTTTTTTTCTAACCCATCAGGCTCAACCCCATACTGTTCGAGTATGTTTAGGGTTTTGGGATAATATGGGATGGTGTTAGAGGTGGGATGATAGCAGTATCAGTGTGTTTTATTCACCGACATTGGTTTCTTTCTAATCTATTTGGTCCCTTTTATTATTTTTCATCTTTGCAGATTCTTGATAGCGATGTATTATAGTTATCCATTAGTTTCTTTTTCATTTTTAGGGTGTTTTTAGATTCATTTTTCTATGGTATAATGTTTGGTATTACTGTGGTATGTTGTTTGGTTTTTTGTGGTATGTTGTTCGGTTTTGTTTTCTGATGGAACTGACACCATCGATTAGTTTGTGATGGAAATGATGATGATGATGCAAGGTATTATGAAAGATCCAGATACCATCAACGATGTCTCTAGTTTTTTTTTCAGTTTTGTGCAAGGTGATTATCACGAGTGGTGTTGATTTCAAATGATGGTTCTAGTTAAGGTTGAGTTTTCTCGGAAGGTGTTATATTGATGGTGAGGTTGAAGGTTCCTTTTCTTATTGTGGTTTGAAGCTATGGTATTTTTTTGGTTCTTTATGGTAGTAGAAATGATGAAGGTGTGATCGACTATCTGGGGGCATGAATCACCACTCTAAATTTCATGTCCCAATGCAATTTGGGGGTGATAGGACCAATTCATGGATCTTATGAATTTAAAATTTGGGATATGTAGTTTTGGTATTTTTATCTTTTGAATTTAAAATTTGTAATATGTGGGTGTTATGGGTTGAATATATATAATGTGATGTTACTACATAACCATAAATTTTCATTTTAAAAAATAAAAAAATGGATTTGGATTCAGAAAAGAGATCACAATGGAAAGATAGAAGAGAAAGTGAATGGGATTAGGGTTAGAAGAGAAATAATGAAGGAAGAAGAAAGGGGTAGCACATGAATTAAAAATATTATTATGTGTTACATTAAAAAGGAACTGAAAATAAAAATAAAAGAAAAACCATTGTTACAACATCCCTACAATACAACATAGTGGTAGATCATTGGGATTTGATCCCTTTCTTGTCTGACCCAGGCTTGTTTTTATAATCCTTAATCCACCCCGAGTTCCATAAATGGTGTCATAAATTGGTCAAAAATGCATCATGGGGGTCTTAATGTCTTAAATGTCACGTTCTCCCTTAAATGCATCAGATTAGGATGTTTTCAAGTATGGTCAAAATTATCATTTCATGTAATTGTGTTACATGAAGTGTAATGTGCAAGTCCATCAAATCATATATTTTTTGTCCCATCAGACCTTTTCAATTCATAAATATTATACATGATGTGTAATGTGTGGGGCTATGAATCATCTCATGGAATGTTTCTTGACTTGGCTTTACATCTTGTATCCCTTCTAGTCACACGCCATGAACGACTTACATAATGTGTAAAGTTGGTTTCCAAACGATTTTTCTCCGAATCACCCTAGTTCATCATTTTCATTCTTTAAACATGATCCTTTAGTTATCCCTTAATCATGATCCATATTATATATCTTCAAATCATCATATTTTAGATTCAAAAATCCAATATCGTGCCACACATCTTCATGTTGTGGCGCCAACTGTCTGTGGCACTAAGTGTCTGTGGATCACCATATTCATATATTTTTGATCATCTTTGATCCAACTTTGTATCCTGACACAAAACATAAAAACAATTAAATACCATCAATAATAATCCATTAAATTGTAAAAACTTTGTGTTTTATACTAAAAATATATTAAAAATACGAATCTGTTAAAAACCCTTATAAAGGATACCATAAGAATAGAATAGAGTGAATACATATTATGGATTTGGATAATAGGTTATCCACTAAACCATCCAAGAGTCACAACTTTTGTGATCAGGATAATTCCCTACAAAAATAATTAAGTGATGAGAGGAACACCCTAGAAGACTCATTGCATTGTAAAATATAGATATTGTCTTTAAAAATAGATATGATTTATGGGGTCATCCATCTTAGTGGGATAAATTTCATTAAAATTCCTTGACGAAAAGATATAATACAAGATATTCATATGAAAAAAAATTATGTTATAGATAAATTCATTATCATCTTCAAACTAAAATTTATATTAACCCTTAAAATAAGATGCATAAAGTAAGTAACTCCAACAACTAGTATCTTATGAAAATTTCTTGACCAAGATAAATATTCTATGTGTTAAAACAATTCCTTCATGAGTTAAAAAGTGTATAAGTTGTTCAAAATAAAATTTTAGATTCTTATGTAATAATGGAATGATTTATTTAAGGTTTTAGAGGCATTAGATGATAATTGAAAAAAGAAATTATAGAATCACACACTCAATATGATTGGGTATGTCAATGATATTCAATATGATTGAATATGTTTAGAGAGACTAAATAATTCCTATAAGGATTATTCTAGTTATGAAATTAATTCTATTATTATCTTTGGAAATATTCTGGTAAGATGGATGAATTAAATAAACATTTTTCCTGTATTCTAAAAGTGTCTAGAATAGATAAACTAGGAATAAAATGTCTCTGTTTTTGTATTATACCTATATTATAAGGAGGTAAAAGTTCAAAATTGGAAGAGATAAAGTTGGAAAGTCCAATAATATTTCTTCAAGAAGATAGTTAAGTTTATTTGAAGCATTTGAGAATTATTAGGAATGAGTAATGATTCCATATGATGGTATTATTTATAATACTTGAAGGGGTTTAGCAACTTCATGGAATTTCCATGTCAATTATTAATGATACAAAAATTTATTCTTCAAGTTTAAAGGATATTTGAAATTGACTGTATATTTTAAAAGTGTTGTCAATATATAGGAGTTCAGAAGATGGAGTGAATAATTGAATGATGATGCTTGATGTAATCGGTAAAGTAGTTTCTATATGGTTAACTTTAAGATGGAGATAAAATTTTAAGGATGTGATTTTGTTTTTCTCATTAAAATTTGTTAAAAAATTGGTTGTTTTAAATGAATTAGATTGTTTTATTGATGTGAATTTATTTCATCGAGATTCTATTTTTAGAAGACTATATATATAGAAGTGTTTTATCTATGATAAAGGTTTTGTCCATCTAGAATATAAACACATAGAATAATATATGATATAGGTAAATAATATTTTATTTGTAAGATATTCTTAAAAAAAGGAAATAAATGTTATTTCCTTATACACAAAGTAGTTTTTGTTGACTCTTAAAAGATATTATTAAGAAAATATAATGTTTACGAGGATAGTTTGGGTATTTTGAGACATTAAAAAGTTTGTATTTAATAAATAAAATATTATCCAATAGTATGTTCAGTTTTTTTTCACTTAATATCAAAAATTTAGTTTATATAAAAATAAATAAAATGAAAATAGTTACATTTAGTTACTATGGTAAAGTGAATATCACTAATAACTAAAGGATATTACCCATCTAATATTATAGTGATTATTCACTTAATATCAGAAAATTATAAGATATGTGATGGTAAATAAAAATGTAAAGAGTTACATTTAGTTACCATAACATGTGAACATCACTATTTCTTAATGCGTTATACCATCCAATACACAAAGGGTATCACTTGGTAACCTAAAAAAATGTTTAGGGTATGGTGTTAAAGATGAATGAAAAGAGTTACATTAGTTATTGTAATTAAGTGGGTATCACATTATCCTAAAAGAGTTTAGGATATTTTAGTAAAGTGATAATGTAAATAGTTACATTATTTACCAAAAATTTCATCAAAAAGTTTGATGGAAAGGGTTATAAGGATGATGATGATTTAATTAGAAATAATTATAAGTAAATAATAGAATATTACATTATAAAATTTGATGTTATGATGTTATGGATTTTGAATATAGGTTTAAATATTTAAACACAAGAAGTATGATTCCTATGTATCACCATTACTCGTACTTATTTTCTTCATAAATGTTACTCACCAAGAGGCTAGTGAGAGTATGTTACAAAATGGTTACATAGGTATGAGACATGAATTACCTATTGATGTAATTTTAAAAACCATTTCTACAAAACAATATAAAATTCCTGTATAATATATTAAAATATTACTTGTAATGGTTGTAAAAATACCATGCATTTATAATAAAGTAAATATCCATTTATCAATTATTCTTGTGTTCTTTAACTATAATTTATATAAAAGGTAAAATGAAAAATATACACTCAAATTATAAACTTTTTGTTTTCCTTAACTGATGATCATCATGAAATATAATGGGTTGTGATGATATGTAAAATTTATCTTGAATATATTCTTATATCTATTAAAAAGGGTTGTATATGAGATATGAAGAATATAATCTTGAGGTAATAGGTAGATAATTATTACATGGACCAATCCATGAAATTCTATCTCATATAATGTCATATTTTTATATATATACTTAGGGGTTTATTTTTATTATCAATCCTCCATACCTAAGGTTGTTGAGATACCTTGCATGAGAACCTCCATACATTGATACCATACTTACATAAGTCAATATATGAAGCTAGATATTATGGAGGTGGTTGGGTATGTTGCTGATCATGTCATTTGTTAGAGTGCAACCGTGATTGAATTTTTCCATTTTTATGAAACGTTAATGACATATTTTACTTGATTGAATTATAAAGAAGAAATTCATGGCCATTATTAGTCATTTCACATATGATTTGTTCAACTACTTGGATAAGTGACATGTGATGTACTTATCAAATAAATAAATGACATGTGGTGTATTCAATAACTTGGTATGTTTTTTTTGGAGAATCAAGAAATTATGAGAGGCCAATACTAGATTAAAATGTTACATGTCTAGTAGTTTCTTGATTTTATAGAAAATGGGATTATATAGGTATACATATGATGTGTATGGTACATCTTAAGGTGGACATGTTTGTGTGGAGATATGAGTATGTTTGTTGGAGATCACACCATACCCATTAGTAACTTGAGTAGTAGTAATGCTTTTCTAGAGGCCGATCCTTACATACATCAATGAAATATAAATTTCATAGTTATTTTCAACAATTCTAAGGCTAGTAGGGTATCATAGTTATGCCCTTATATAAGGATAAAATTTTGGAAAAAGTTTTTTTCAAAAGAGAGTTTGTTTAAAAATCGTATCCAAAAGAGGTTGGATGGATTAACAATGAGTTGTGAGGTTTTTCATAAAGTTCTTAGGGGATTTTAGTGTTATTGGTAGATTTTACGATGTGCACTAAAAATTTACTTTTATAAGATGCATGAGACATATATATATATATATATATTTTATGATATTATATATAAAAAAATTAAATATATGTAAATGATGAATGTATTTTTCATGCATGAAATACATGAATTATATATATATATATTATATTATTTATTTCTTATGAATAATTTATTAATCAGTTAAAATCCATTATGAATGGATTAAAGTATTTTAATTAAATTCCTTGAAAACATCTAATGAATTATACCCCAATTGTCAGAAATTTATATGATACATTATGAATATGAGTTACCTTGGGATTCATCTATATACGAGTATAAAATCCTCTCATTTTTTCTATGTGATGTGTATGAGACACTTCCAAATATCTCTTCTCCCATAACACCACTCATCTCACCCAATAAGGTACTAGAACCCCTTCAAGTGCTTGGTTTTCCTCATAAAGTGTTCAAGGTTCCATAGGTTAGTGTACTCTCTTGGTGTTAGGGTTCTTTTGTACACTGCTCCTCGTTATCTTCCTCAAACACTCTCCATGTAAGGAATATCAAAACTACCACTTTTAATGAATTCATGGTACTTTATTTTATAATATTATTCACATATTAATTTCTTAAAGATATATATCATGTTTTTGGGTTTTCCTCCACTTCATATGATCATTAAATGATCATATAAAATCCATTAACATAAACCCATTATTTACCGCCACCTCTATTGCACAAAAATGGGTTAATTAAATAATCCCTAAGAATAAAAGATCCATAATCCAAACTTGAAAAAATAAGGGGATGAAATCTATATACACACCAATGTGTGTATGTAGGGTGTGAACAAGATCCCAACACGATTCAATCACATGTTATTTTTATAACCTTTAAATAATAAACCATTTCATGATTGTTTGAAATAAATGTATAAAAGTACATTATTTATCTTTTGGGTAAATAAAGTACCAAAAAAAAATACATTTATATTTTTTTTCATTAAAAAATAATGAAGTTATACAAGGGAATTTAAAATATACATGCACATAATTAAAGAAAAAATAGTGATAGTCTAATAATAAAATTAATGTCAAGCATCATGGTGGACTACCTAAGGGACTATGGATGAGATTCCTTAAGACCCCCTTTTAGTTCCATGTCTTTGAGGTGAAGTTCCGTGGGATAAACATGACTTAATAGTTATAGTTTATATGGGATTTCCATGTCCACATAGATTAGGGTTTTAAAGGGGGAACTTGAACGAGATATTACCCAAATCCTTAAACTCATATGATGATTTTTGGTTATATCATTTTATATGATATTGGTATATCATTGGATATGATATTACACAACCAATGTCTTTACAAGGTAGGCACATGCATGGATGCTCAATATTTTATTATAAAGTTGGGAACCCTTACACTAATAAGCTATCAAAATTAATGTGTTTAATTAATCTAAAATACATACGATGTAGAAAGATGCATTTATGTGTTCAATATATAAATAACCAAATATATGTATTCATGTTTTGTATCACATGAATAAATTTTGGGAACTCAAGTAGTCTCCTTAGGTCTTATATTAGAGGCTAGTTCTATGTGATGGGGGGTGTGTGTCTCTACAAAAACCCTACCACTCAAACATATCTTCTTCTCCTCTCTTTACTCATTAAGATACTAGAATATTGTGGGTGAGAGAAGGATCCTATACATGTTGTTGGGTGATTTGGTGTGGCATGTAGGTACACCATAGAGGATATAAGTCATTTAACTTCACTTTTTTTTGCGATCTTGATCGAGATCATTTGTTGAAGGTGGTTATTGTTGCTCAATGATTAAAACACATTTCTGATTCAACATTTTATATTTAAACATGGTTTTTGTTCTTTGCAAGGTGACCCCATTTTATGTATTTTATATTTCCTATATTGTGTTCAATGAGTGTTGTTAGATATTTTGAAACCTACTAGTGGTATTAGATCATTTCTATTCCATTTTAAAGTCATAATCATGTATAAAATAAAGAGTTCATTTGTTGAAAAAAAACATTGCTTCATAATAAGAATACAATATATGTTATATCATATAGGATAATGGGTTTAATTTTTTTATGGTCTAGTTGTAAACCTGCATAGATTAACCCAACATAGTGTTGGAGATAGTCTCATATTAGCACAAGATTTATCATACACGAACCTTTCCACAAAAAAATTAATCATTCATGGGATAACAAAATGTTATTACTATGAGAGTTAATAGTATATAGAATTGCGTTTCACAAGATTAATCTTACGTGTGCTCTATTTCATTCTTACATTACCCTCTATGGAGACACTTTTAATCACACAAAATGTATGTTTTAATTCCATGAATCCTGTGGCACACACAATTATTCGTATGCGGTCTATTTGATTAATATGATACAGTTCCTAAGTTAATCATATATTGATTCCAATAGAACATTTTTAATATTACCCAAAGCCTTTTACAATCATACAAAATCCATACCGCAGGCCAGCTGTGTGTGTTTAAATTTATATATTGATTCACATACCTATAGTTTTATTTGATGTAGTTCTATTAGTATCTGTGTTAGAATAGATAGGCCCATCTGTTCATTTATTCCTACAAATCTCCAGGGTTTCAATCCATTATTGGGAGAAGAATTGTAATCATACATGCGATTAAGAAAAGAAGAAAAAAAAATCATTTTTCTTAAAATTTAATTTTAGATTTCATTATGTTATTTTTATGTCGTTTATAAATCACAAAAAAGGTATTTTGGTGTATTTAATAATTTATAAATGTTTTTATGAACTGATTAATTATAAATTGTTTACAATTAATTAATAAATATTTAAGAAACATTTATAGAATAAATATCCATAAATATTAAAATTTAATACTTAAATACCAATCTAAATTATTTGGTATGACTTATAATTTAAAAAATAAGTCTTATATATAAAATATATTATATTTAAATTATGGGTTTATTCATAATTAATTTGAATTATTCAAATTAGTTGTCTTATTTGGAGGTTATTTAAATTGAATAATAATGGGTTTTAATGATTGATTTGATGACGGTTTTAATAATGACAATATGTGATATTAATATACTGTAAAATAGTTTACAAAATATAATTAAAATATTAAAGGATAATATTTCATGTAATATCATATATTTAAGTAAATTAAATATAATTAATAATTTGAAAGATTTTATATTGGGAGTAAATATAAAATTATTATATTTATTCAACATCATAGAATGTCTATAATAAATGACTAATTTATTTATTTTTATATTTAACATTATTTATAAATTTTTATCTCATTTTAAACATGTGAACTATTAATTTATTTAAAAATTATTCACTACTTCATTGATGAATATATTTTTTAAATTATGAATTGTGATTTATTATTTAGTTTAAATTATTAAATTATATCTAAATTATCATACATATATATAAAGTGTTACATTGCACATATGACAATTTAGTTAGAATTATAATACCCAGAAATTGAATTATTTTTGAGTTGTGATATTAATTTATGTAGTTAATTTTGATATATATATATATATATTAAGTTTTAGAGTGAGAATGGAATTAAGATATACATTGAGTAAAAAATCCCTACATAGAGAGACTTTGGGTTAGAATTCCCACTGACCTAGAGGCTTAAGCCTTGTTCTAGAAAAATGGGGGCTGACTATATATGGAACCAGACTTACTCATATAGAGATTATTAATTTCATATAATTCTAATCCTTATCATGAAACAATTTCATATACCCTTTGCATAAGATGAATTTGGATATGTATGAATATGGGTAGATTTTAATTTAGTTTTATAATAAAAGCTATGAGTTGTGTAAAGAATTTCACATCAATATGTTTTAAACATATTGATTTTGTGGAAGGAATAATATTCTAAACTAAATCACTAGAATAAAAAACACATAAAGAAAGTAACATGAGTTAAGAAGGTGAGAATAAATCCCCTTCAAAATACTAAGTCTTATATTCCATCCAAAATGGAACTTATCGAGACCTCTATTATACAACCAGGTATTCCTGACCAATGATGGGGTCTCTTGTATTATCTTGTCTAAGGAAATCCATTAATGGGTGACCATAATAGTAATAAGTTCCTGTTACAGGTATTTTATTTAGGTTACACTTAGCGAGGAGACCCTAATTGTATTAAAATACCATATGAATGGAGTTGGGTTTATCCTTGTAGTGAATTTGAAAAGGAGTTATCTGATTGACTATCCAAGAGTCATATATTATATGATTGAGATTACACCCCATATAAGTAACTATTTGGTTATAGAACTGCCAAAGTAAACTCATTACATAGTGAAATATTGATCTTTAACAACTAGTATGATGAATTAAAAAAAATCATTTTAGTGGGATAAAATTTAATAAAAGTACTTATTAAATAAATTTAAGACATGATACTGATATAAATAAAAGATATTGTTATATATAATAAAATAATCATTATCAAACTTAAATTTGAGATTAAACATTGAGAAAGGTGAAGCTTAATATAATCTAATCTTGAGACCGTTAACTTGAGAAAAGTTATTAAGTAAGGAAAGATTATTTGGGCTATTCAAATACTTTCCTGAGTAACCCACTGTTGATTTTGTTTTTCAAAAATGGAATTGATATTCTTATGATAATTATATATTTATTAAATTATGGGTTCAAATTCATTATATTAAATTTAAACTAATAAAAGTTAGTCTATTTTGATATACTTAATATAACAGGGTTTGTTAACAACTTGGTGTAACTAGACATTTCAAAAAGTTTTGTTTAGGAAATGAAATTAATTCAAATTTAATTGAATGAAGTGTTCTAACAATGTGAATTAATTCAATACAATTTTACTCAATATTCTCAAAGTATTGAGAATTTATGTATTAGGGAATGATATTTCTAGGTTTTGGTGTTGTATTGATAATACACATGGGTAAAAGTTCAAACTATAAGAAGATAATTTTGTCCACCAAGATTTCTTCTAGTATCCAGTCAAGGTAATTGAAACCTAGAACTATTAGGAAGGAAGATAAAAAAATCATTAGGATAGAATTTTATAGAATACCTGAAGGGGGGTTTTTAAACTCCATTGAAATTTTCTTTTGGGTATAATTATTATAGAAATTAATGATTTGTTTTATAAGGGCATGTGATACCAGATGTATACATTACAAATGTTTTAAATAAACAGGTGTTGAAAATAAAGGGATTAATTGATAGATATTATAGTTTTCATTAATGTGATAAATCAAAGAGTTAAATAATAAAATATTTTAATTAAAAATAATTTTATTGAGCTCAAATGAATCTTATTAAAATATGTGGATAGTTATCTTGTTTCTTTTATATGATAAAAAAGTTTTTTATTAATAATGAGTTGGTTTTCAAAATATGATATGGAGGATTTGATACACATATTTTATGAATCATTAATTTCAATATCATTTTTCATAAGAAGCCAATGATATAAATGTTTCATCTAGGATAAATGTATTTATGCTGATGTTTGTAAGAATATATGGAATTGAGATTTCACCACCATCAAGGAAATATTTGAAATAATAAAATTTTTTAAAGAAACAATCCAATAATATAAAATACCATATATGATATGGATATAATATTTTATTTGTGAAATATTCTCACTAATGGAAATAAAAGTTATTTTCTAAATTCAAATAAGTTTTTGGATCTTATCATGATATTATTTTATAACACTAACAAACATATTATTTTATAATAATTACAAACATTTTCCATAATTGTGCTCTTATAGAGCCTTTCATAGTTATCTCACTTTATGTAATCATCTTAATTACCCAGGGGATGGAAATATAAGAAATTGGTGAGCTTAAAAACTCAGTATGGTAAAAGATATATCATTAAGTATTAGACTATAAACATGGGGAGAATATTATTAAAACATAAATATAAAAATAAGAGATCATAAGTCCATGTATGATAATAAAAAAACACGATAATTCCACATAAGATCATAAAAATATCAATAATAAAACATAAAAGATAAAATATAAAACCTGGGGATATGAAATAATGTGCGGGATACTTGAAAAGTAATAATCACGAAAACTAGTAATTTCAATAAAATAAAATGAATCTTAAAACTTGGAACAAATTTATAAACTTATAAATGTATCAGAAATTCATAATATTGAAAGTTTGTTACAACCATAATCATATGAAAGAATTTGTGAGGAAACCTGTAAAGACCCCTAAAATTGAAGGGAAATTTTTTCTTAATTTTCTTTGGTATTTTACAAGAACGCGGTTTCTAACAGTACTAGATTCCAAGGCCCGGTGTGCCCGGAATTTTAATCCGAAGTTTAGCTCGGGTACGTTCAGTGAACGAACGAGAGGGTTTTTCTAACTTTTGAACCGGTGCTCGGAATTGAATTCTGAGGGCACCGATGGATTCACAGCCCCAGTAATTCCTTAGGAACACCTTTTCCAGAGTTGCGTTTACACGGGAGAAGTTGATAAAAATTGTGGAAGTTAAAATAAAAATTGAGCTTTAATTTTTATTTTTAGTAGGTAATTAAAACCTTTGGGTGGAAGTTGGGTAACCACCCAACTTCCCATGAGAGGTTATGAGGTCGGTGGGGCTCACATGAACCCCACCCCTTCATATTCCCTAACTACTTCAACTCACCATTAGATTTCATAACTTATGTTAATTAATTAGGTGAGTTTAATTTGAATGTTTGAAATTCAAATGCTTAAGTCTTGTTAATAAAATAAGTGAAGTACTTATTTTATTTTGGTTGGAACTTGTTGGATTGAGATGTTTTGGAGAAAAGCTAAGGAACTTGAGGATCTTCTTCTTCATCAACGAATAACGCAAAGAACGCGAAGAACGCCGGATCCTCGGAGATCGACGACACGACGTCGACGAATCATTTCTCCGTGATGTGACTCTCTTCTTCTGCGAAGGTTATTTCCATGATGAACCCTTGCTCAAAGAATACGCTCGAGGTAGGGGTTTTATGTGTTTCTAATTCGTGAATTCTTCCGTCATCTTTCCTCGTTCTATTGGACCACTTGTTATCAGTTAACGGGAGGGGGCCGGACCGCACAAACATGGACGACCCTCCTCCCCGTTATCTCTTGTCTACCTTGTGGTGGAATGGAACGGGTATGGCGCGGTGTCGTCGCACCACATGGGGTCATGCGGCAAGGAATGCACGGCACCGTCGCGCCGCTCCGTTGAATCGAACTAGATCGCGGTGTCGTCGCGCCGCGCCGGAGAACCCCAAAGGCACCACGGCCGGAGCGGGGCCGCGGCGGAGGGGCACAGCGTCGTCGCGCCGCGCTGGGCGGAGCAAGGCCATGACCATAGGCCGCGGCAGAGCAAGGACCGGTGGCCGGTTCCGGGCCGCCGGTGTCAGAGCAGGTGGACCGGCCCGTGCCGGTCCCGTGGAGGCAGCAGCCGGCCGGCCGGTCAGGGGGAAATCCGGGGGTCCGTAACCCCCGGTTGGCCAGAAAAGCGGCCCCCATGTGGGGCTGCGGTTAAAACAAGTGGGGGGGGGGGGCAGAGCCTCCCCGCTCCTCTTCGCTCGGCCTAAATGACCGAGCCACCTGGCTGGCGCCAGTGCACCGGGCCGGCTGCCCAGGCCGGACCGCCAGGCCGGGCTGCCAAGCTGGGCCGCGCCTAGGCCAGGCCGGGCCGCACCAGTCGGGCTTCTCCCAAGAGGGCCTGACTCGGACCTGGGATGGGTCGACCCGGTTCGGGCCGACCCAGAGGGTATCGGGCCAGGTCGGACCGGGCCCGAACCCCCTAATACCGGACCTCTCATGGTATTTTTCCCATAACTTGGGCTGCGGACCTCCGATCGACGCACCTCCAGCTGCGATGTGATCCTTGGATCGAGACGGTCGTTTTGGTATATCGCACTCAAGGTTTTGGAGGACTTTAGGTTTAGCCGGGTTGGTTCGTACACAAAACCAACCGGGCCCTCAGAGCGGAAACTCTTATAACTTGAGCTCCAGACGTCTGATTGATGTGCCGTCGACTTTGATGGATTCCTCTTAGTGAGACAGACATTTTGGCTTACTCCACTCGAGGTTTGGACTCAGTTGGAGTACGGTCGAGTTGGTTTTGACTTACAAACCAACCGGGCCCCTGGGACGAAAAAGCCAATAACTCTCAGACCGGGCGTCCGATTGACGCGCCGTCTGTGACGTTGAGTTCCTGTTGACGATACAGAACTTTTGGATACATCAACTCCAAACTATGTGTCAGTTGATGTATCAGACCCTCAGCTCGTGGATCAGACCCTCCCGAATGAGCTTGATGTGTGCGAAAAACCTAGAGCTGGCTGCGATTGCGACGACGATGATGACTATACAGAAATCCTCCGTGGATTCGACGACGACGACTACAGCACTCAGCGATCCTACATGGATCAGTGCTACCGATCCTATGTGGGTCAGATCCTGTGTGGGTCTGTGCTCAGTGGTCCTGTGTAGGCCAGCGCCTACAGATCCTGTGTGGGTCCGATCCTGTGTGGGTCATTGTGGGGGTTAGTTACCTATAGATCCTGTGTGGGTCCGATCCTGTGTGGGTCATTACGAGGGTTAGTTACCTATCGATCCTGTATGGGTCCGATCCTGTGTGGGTCATTGCGGGGGTTAGTTACCTATCGATCCTTTGTGGGTCTTTTCGGGGGTTAGTACCTATCGATCCTGTGTGGGTCAGACTGCTTAGATGAATCAGTGGCAATATCTGGCCATCTCTATCGTCTTAGGAAGAAGTATACCTGTGTGAGCCGAATCTTGAATTTCAATCCTTATCTTCAATAAGATTGACTTTATATCCTGTGTGGATTACGTTTTGCTTTCCTATGTGGATTGTGTTGTGTTATCCTATATGGATGTGATCAAACTTGGGCTCGGATGTTGGATCCGAACACGAATTGATGACTTAGGTATATGTATGTGCATATACCTAAGTAGTGTTGGATGTTAATTCGTGATTGTATCTTTCCTTTGTGGATTATACTTTGTGGATTCTGGGAGACCTTCAGGGGTCTCGGGGTCCCTACTAAGTAGCTTATACTCACCCCTGCACGGGCTATGCCCACACTACGTTGTGTTGGTTTCAGACTATGGACATCGATGATCGTGGTTGAGGCCTACAGAGCATGTCAGTACCTGGAGGTGGACCATTGGGCGGGACGTACACGGAGCAGATGGCTGGACCCAGGGAGCTGTGGAGGCTATCTGTACCCACCCTTCAGGTGGGACTTCCAGTGGATGGCTCAAGGCTTCGGCTTTACTTTCAGTTGTTTTTTCCCTTTCCAGTTGTACTTTACTTTCAGTTTGGGTTTGTATTCTGGCCCACTTACTTTTCCGCACTTACTATTGTACTCAGTTTTTACTTAGTGTTTACTTCTGCTTACTTGCTCTGTGGTGTTTGTTTACTTTACAAAGGCAATGCCTTCCCTTTTTACCGGGAATTACGCCTTGGTGCTAGTCGCCATCCCCTGACCTATGGAAGGCGGGCTTGGGGTAGTCACGACACGGGCCTCGAGGATGGGTCGTGACAAATTGGTATCAGAGGAGTTCGATTCTACCGTAGAACTCAGGACTCTGATCTTTTTCTATGTGAAGCAATAGTGTCAAGAGTATTGAGTGTGGTTATCATTCCAGGGAGTCCAGTGTTGGTGCGACGGCCAACGTATCCGTACACCAGGACCTTGACTTCTGATTTCCGACTTAATGCACGAAAACATTGATTGCATGTGTGTTTCAAGTTTTCTTTGTGATTACTTTAAGTCAGCTCACCAGGTATACTGTTTGACCATGGCACACCTGTTTCTTTAATAGGATGGACCCACAACGGCAGCCAACTAGGGTTTCGAGCATTGTGCATGACGACAGCCCACCAAGCGATGAGGCCTCGGTACATGGCCCTTTGACAGCAGAGGCACCGACGATACCTCTACCCGCCGAGCCACTGATGCTACCAGCCCCAACCGCTGATGATGCACATCGCCTTAGTGCACTGCACGAGTTTCAGCGTCAGTGACCGCCCAGGTTCCGTGGGGAGACGGACCCTCAGGTAGCCGAGGATTGGCTGGAGACAGTTGTACAAGTTTTTAGGTTAGTGAGGACACTAGCAGACCTCATGGTGATCCTCGCAGCAAGCCTCCTACACGCGGCAGTAGGCATATGGTGGATCTTGATGCTCCAGGTGCACGACGAGGCATCTCTCCTCTCTAAGGACTTTGAGGGCCTCTTACGCTCAGAGTTCGTCCCAGCCACCCTCCGTGCGGTGCACATCCAGGAGCTTCTACAGCTGTGGTAGGGCAGTTTGACGGTCGCCCAGTACTCGACGAGATTTACAGATCTCTCGCGCTATTTGACGGACATGGTACGAGACCCATTCTTTCGGGCCTGGACTTTCGAGCAGGGACTGAGGCATGATATCAGCGCATCGCTGATCTCCCTCAGTATACAGACACAAGCAGGGGTACTGGAGCGAGCCCTTCTCATCGAGAGATTTCTTGCTGAGTCTACACCAGCAGCGAGACCTACCGCAGGGCGGCACGTAGCGGAGTCTTCTGCAGCCAGAAGTAAACAGATGATGCAGAGGTCCAAGTAGACCAGGCCATCGGGCGGACGACCACAGGATACTGGCTCGGAGGTGTGGGACACACGCAGAAGAGCCAATCTTACGAGTGGAAGACAGTTCTATGCATGCGACGGGCAGGGCCACCTAGCTCGTGACTACCCAAACCGCCATGCAGAGGAGCAACAGACGGTTGATGAACCACCCAGGCAGAGGCAGAGGTTCGACCGTGGTGGTCCGCAGGGAGTAGGCGGACGAGGTCGAGGAGCTGGTCGAGCGGTTGGTGGTGGGCGATGTTTTGAGGCTCTACCACCACCACCACCAGGAGGTCCACCCCAACCACAGGGGAGAGCACAACTTCAGGCAGCTGAAGCTTACGATCATGGAGCTCCGGAAGTAGGTGGACAAATGCGGGACTAGCTCCAGGCATAGAGGCCCTTGACCATAATGCCTCTAGCTTCTTTGTTTGTGTTACCTTGTGTCCTTGTACTTTGAGTTGAAGTAATAAAAGACACTTGCTTTGGTGACATTTTCTTTCTTGTATTTTGTATGTTAATACTAAGAGATACCGGTTAAAAACTGTTGACTTGACCCTCACTTACGAGATTCTTACTAGAAGAGACCCAGTGACCACACACTGATGCCGATAGTGTGACTCAACCCTTGGAGGCGAGAGTAACAGTTGGATATCTTGGTAGCAGCGTCGAGGCCTTACGATGTCATCCATGGCATGAATTAACTAATCATGACGGGACTGACTGTATTAGGCAAGGAACGTGGTTCATCCATGGGATGAGACCAGATTTCCTTTTCGGCAAAGGAGAAATCTTTGCAGCTTTGCAGAACGTTAAAGTGGAAGGGGAAACCCTTCGTGTGGTTAGTCAGATGTCAGCAGAGCTTCCAGGAGCTGAGACAGAGATTGACCAGCGCACCTATCTTGAGGCTACCAGAGGAGGGATTTGGGTACGTAGTTTACTGCGATATACCAGGGACCGGACTCGGATGTGTCCTGATGCAGGAGCGGGCCGTAATCGCCTATGGATCACGTCAGTTGAGGTAGCATGAGAAGAACTACGCTACCCATGACCTGGAGTTAGTATCAGTGGTCTTAGATCTGAAGATGTGGCGACACTATATGATGGGTGAGCGCTTTATAGTCTATTCCTGTGGCAGAGTTCGTTTTTCGATGCCTCACCTGCCAGCATGTGAAGGCAGAGCTCCAGGTACCAGCAGGCTTGGTACAACCCTTGGAGGTCCTGGAGTGGAAGTGGGACAGGATATCTATAGACTTCGTGACTGGACTTCCATGCACTTCCAGAGGTCTCAACTCCATTTGGATGATTATCGACTAACTCACCAAGTCGGCTAACTTCTTACCCATCAGAGAGCAGGGATCCGTAGAGAGCTTGGGACATCTCTACGTTCAGGAGATTGTATGGCTTCATGGTGTGCCATCGTCTATCGTCTCCGATCAAGATGCTCGCTTTACTTTCTGGCTTTGGAAAGGGTTACAGGAGGCGTTCGGGACGTAGCTACGTCTGTGAACCGCCTTTCACCCCTAGACAGATGGTCAGACGGAGAGGACCTTTCAGACTCTCGGGGACATTCTCTGCGCATGTCTCCTCGACTTTGGTCGCATCTCGGAGGACCACCTACCTTTGGTGGAGTTCGCGTACAACAATAGCTACCACTCCACCATCAGGATGACACCATAAGAGGCGTTGTACGACCGACCTTGCAGATCACCTCTGTGCTGGATGGACCCTGGGGGGTCAGAACTTGTAGGACCAGAGATGGTCCAGGACACGACAGAGAAGGTCCAGGTCATCCAGGAGCGGATTAGGACAGCTCAGAGTCGGTATAAGTCTTATGCTGATAGGAGTCGGAGTCCAATAGAGTTCTAGGATGGCGACCACGTCTTCTTGCGGGTCTCACCTCGACGTGGATTATAGAGATTTGGCCGAGGCGGTAAGTTATCTCCACGCTTCATCAGACCATTCCAGGTCCTCATCAAGATTGGCGAGGTGGCTTATCGCCTGGCTCTACCACCTCAGTTGCACCGACTGCACGACGTCTTCCATGTATCTCAGTTGAGGAGATACGTGAACGACCCGACACATATCATTGACCATGGGGAGCTAGACATAGATGATGGGGCGACTTTTGCGGAGGTTCCAGTGGAGATCGATGATCGACAGGAGCAGATCCTACGTGGATGGTTGATTCCTCTAGTGCGCATCAGATGGAAGCACGGGAACCTCCAGGAGAGCACTTGGGGGCGGGAGGCTCAGATGCGTGCACAGTACCCACATTTGTTTACCTAGTTTTTTATGTATCTTTACGGGGACGTAAAGCCCTGATGTGGGACTAATGTAAAGACCCATAAAATTCAAGGGAAATGTTTTCTTAATTTTCTTTGGGATTTTACAAGAATGCGGTTTCTGAAGGCACTAGATTCCGAGGCCCGGTGTGCCCGGAATTTTAATCCAAAGTTTAGCTCGGGTATGTTCAGTGAACGAACGAGCAGGTTTTTCTAACTTTTGAACCGGTGCTCGGAATCGAATTTCGAGGGCACCGATGGATTCACAACGCCGGTAATTGATTAGGAACACCTTTTTCGGAGTTGCGTTTACATGGGAGAAGTTGATAAAAATCATGGAAGTTAAAATAAAAATTGAGCTTCAATTTTTATTTTTACTAGGTAATTAAAACCTTTGGGTGGAAGTTGGGTAACCACCCAACTTCCCATAAGAGGTTATGAGGGTGGTGGGCCCCACACGAACCCCACCCCTTCATATTCCCTAACTCCTTCAACTCACCGTTAAAGTTGATAACTTATGTTAATTAATTAGGTGAGTTTAATTTGAATGTTTGAATTACTTATTTTATTTTGTTTGGAACTTGTTGGATTGAGAGGTTTTGGAGAAAAGCTAAGGAACTTGAGGATCTTCTTCTTCATCGACGAAGAACGCGAAGAACGTGAAGAACGCCAGATCTTCGGAGATCGACTACGCAATGCCGCTGAATCATTTCTCCACGACGCGACTCTCTTCTTCCGCGACGGTTATTTCCGCGACGAACCCTCGCTCAACGAATATGCTCGAGGTAGGGGTTTTATGCATTTCTAATTCGTGAATTCTTCCGTCATATTTCCTCGTTCTATTGGACCACTTGTTATCAATTAACGGGAGGGGGCCAGACCGCACAAACACGGTCGACCCTCCTCCCCTTTCTCTCTTGTCTACCTTGTGGTGGAATAGAACGGGTATGGAGCCGTTCCGTCACACCGCGCGGGGTCATGCGTGGCACCGTCGCGCCGCACCGTTGAATCGAACTAGATCGCGGCGCCATCGCGCCGCGCCAGAGAACCCCGAAGGCACCGCGGCCGGAGCAGGGCCAGGGCGGAGGGGCGCGGTGCCGTCGCGCCGCGCCGGGCGGACCAAGGCTGCGGCCATAGGCCGCTGCGGAGTAAGGACCGACGGCCAGTTCCGGGCCGCCGGCGTAGGAGAAGGAGGACCGGCCCGTGCCGGTCCCGTGGCGGTAGCAGCCGGCCGGCCGGAGCGGGCCGACCGGTCAGGGGGAAATTCAGGGGTCCGTAACCCCCGGTTGGCCAGCAAAGCGGCCCCCATGTGGGGCCGCAGTTACAACAAGCAGGGGGCAGCACCCCCCCGTGCCTCTTCGCTCGGCCGAAACGGCCGAGCCACCTGGCTGGCGCCAGCGTGCCGGGCCAGCTGCCCAGGCCGGGCCGTGCCCAAGCGGGCCGGACCCGGACCTGGGACAGGTCGACCCGTTTCGGGCCGACCCAGAGGGTATCAGGTCGGGTCGGACTGGGCCCGAACCCCCTAATACCGGACCTCTCACGGTCTTTTGCCCATGACTTGGGATGCGGACCTCTGATCAACACACCGCTAGCTGCGATACGATCCTTGGATTGAGATGTTCGTTTTGGTATATCGCACTCAAGGTTTCGGAGGACTTGGGGTTCGGCCGGGTTGGTTCGTACACAAAACCAACCGGGCCCTCAGAGAGGAAACACTTATAACTTGTGCTCCGGATGTCCGATTGACGTACCGTCGACTTTGATGGATTCCTCTTAGTGAGATGGACCTTTTGGCTTACTCCGCTCGAGGTTTGGACGCAGTTGGAGTACGGTCGGGTTGGTTTTGACTTAAAAACCAACCGGGCCCCTGGGACGAAAAAACCAACAACTCTCAGACCGGGCGTCCGATTGACGCGCTGTCTGTGACGTTGAGTTTCTGTTGATGATACAGAACTTTTGGATACATCAACTCTGTACTATGTGTCAGTTGATGTATCAGCCCCTCGGCTCGTGTAGCGGACCCTCCCGAACGAGCTTGCTGTGTGCGAAAACCCTAGAGCTGGCTGCGACTGCGACGACGATGACGACTGTACAGAAATCCTCTGTGGATTCGACGACGATGACTACATCACTCAACGATCCTACATGGATCAGTGCTACCGATCCTGTGTGGGTCAGATCCTGTGTGGGTCAGTGCTCAGCGGTCCTGTGTGGGCCAACGCCTATAGATCCTGTGTGGGTCCGATCCTGTGTGGGTCATTGTGGGGGTTAGTTACCTACAGATCCTGTGTGGGTCTGATCCTGTATGGGCCATTGCGGGGGTTAGTTACCTATCGATCCGGTGTGGGTTCGATCCTGTGTGGGTCATTGCGGGGGTTAGTTACCTATCAATCCTTTGTGGGTTATTTCGGGGGTTAGTACCTATCGATCTTGTGTGGGTCCGACAACTTAGATGAATCAATGGCAATATCTGATCATCTCTATCGTCTTACGAAGAAGTATACCTGTGTGAGATGAATCTTTACTCAATCCTTATCTTCGATAAGATTGACTTGATATCCTGTGTGGATTACGTTTTTCTTTCCTATGTGGATTGTGTTGTGCTATCCTGTGTGGATGTGATCGAACTCGGTCTTGGATGTTGGAGCCGAACGCGAATTGATGACTTAGGTATATGTATGGGCATATACCTAGGTAGTGTTGGATGTTACTTCATGATTGTATCTTTCCTTTGTGGATTATCCTTTGTGGATTCTGGGAGACCTTCGGGGGTCTCGGGGTCCCTACTGAGTAGATTATACTCACCCTTACACGGGCTATGCCCACACTATGTTGTGTTGGTTGCAGACGACAGACAACGCTGATCGTGGTTGAGGCTTGCGGAGCAGGTCGGTACCTGGAGGTGGACCATTGGGCGGGACGTAAACGGAGTGGACGGATGGACTCAGGGAGCTGTGGAGGCTATCTATACCCACCCTTCAGGTGGGACTTCCAGTGGACAGCTTGAGGCTACAGCTTTACTTTTAGTTGTTGTTTTCCCTTTCCAATTGTACTTTACTTTCAGTTTGGGTTTGTATTCTGGCCCACTTACTTTTCCGCACTTACTTTTGTACTCAATTTTTAATTAGTGTTTACTTCTGCTTTCTTGCTCTGTGGTGTTTGTTTACTTTACAAAGGGAATGCCTACCCTTTTTACCAGGAATTAAGCCTTGGTGCTAATCGCCAGCCCCTGGCCTATGGAAGGTGGGCTTGGGGTAGTCACGGCATGGTCCTCGAGGACGGGTCGTGACAAAACCCATTATTCTCACACCTATTTCAACAAACTCGTTATGTTCGTTCCTAAAAATGTGAAAAAACCCATCATGCTCATTCCTATGTGAACAATACCATTATGTTTATACCTTAATATCTATTGAGACATAATATTATACCAATGAATTGGAGGGTGATATAGGAATCCACCCATTATCATTCATATATATATGTGTTCCACTTTAAAACAATCATAATCATAACTTAAATAACCCATGGAAAAAGAATTGGGTTATTATACATATCACATTACATGAACTTAAGAAATCATAGGATATAAAAATCTCATTATCCAAAAGGGTTAATAATTTAATAAAATATAAACCAAAACTCCATGATAGATATATACTTTTAAGATAATTAGAATAAAATCTTGAAAAGGGTTTTTTTAAAACCTTTGGTCTTCATCATTGTAAAAGTTGAAGTTATGAGTCCATTTTCAAAAGGACATTTTTTTAATATAAATGAATCGAATATCATAAATGGAATTTATTTTTGCTAAAAATATATTTTTAAACGTAATTAAGGAAATAACCTCAATCAAAATGGAATGTATTGGAAATATAATGCTCAATAATATGTTTCATAACTCAAAGAATGGATTTTTAGTTACAAAGTTTCTTACCTTTACCCTTGATTTCCATTGAATTATTTAAAATCATGTGTCATAAATATAAAAATATTAATTAATTATTTTAAAAACTTATTCTTATATATTTATATTTATAATCATTATTTATATTAATTATCTTTATGTATTAGGTTTTTGTAATATCTTTTCAATATCGGTTGTTAAAAATCTTAACTGTTTTGAACTACGTTCATAAAAGTAGTGTCAATATTCCCTTTTTATCCTAAATATTACCATTTAAAAACATTTAAGGTACAATAATTTATGTTTTATAAAGATTTATAATGTTATAATTCCATAACATGGGTGTTTTATTCACATTTCAATAAAATGAAAACAGTAATGAACCAGTTTGGGGTTATTTACTAATATTGACGGATTACCTGACAATGATAATCCCTTTTTGTATTATCCAAAAAGAAACATATTGATTATATATATCAATTAATTATATATATATAAAATATAAAAACCCACTATAAATTGAAACCATTTGTGTTTGTAAGTGAAGGAAAACAAAACATGTATATTCACGGGGTCGGTAGTCCGCACAACACACAATTAGCATTTCTGTTACACAATGAATGAAATGGGTGGAGTTGGATAGTAAGTGATCAATTTATAATAATATATAAAATATTTAAATCATATTTTTTCATAAATACCATAATTAATACCATCCATGAAGGGTAGTGATAAAGAATTGAAAGAATTACTTCATAAAGGCTACAATCCACACACATGCACTAACAATGATTCTTGTTTTTATTAGTAAATGGAAGAGAATATATAATGGTTGTAACATTATTATAATTAAATCTCAAAAAAAAAATAATTATTATTTTATTATTATACTATGGTTATGTTTGGTTTAGAAAGTAAATAATAAGAAAGAAACATTAGGAAGGCTGTGATACCATTGTTGATACCTTAAATTTCCTCTTGAAAAAGAACTTATAGTTTAGGGACTTAGGATAATTTGTGGGGAAAGAGGAACTAGGGAATATAAATGAATTCAAGGATATAAATTTTGGGTTTGTTCTCAAGTAAATCTTTAAATATGAGTAGATTATTGAATGGGTGGATGTGATCCCCCTTTTACAGGTGAGGAAGAGATACTTTTGCATGGAAAAGAATGGTAAGTAAGGGGTAAGAATGGAAACATATGGAATTTAGGTGATTTATATGAGTTAATATTGGTGAGACATGTAGAAAATACTTTTCAACCTAATTTTTTTTATAATGTCAAAAGGTCATGTTAATTATGTAAAATTGGAGCCACCTTAGATTAATCATTTAAACACTTATTACTCTTAATTATCTATTTTTCATGTCAATTATTTTATTAATAAAAATATAAGTAGAACCTAATTAGAATATTTTTATAGTATATATCCAAATTTGGGCTCCATTTACCCTAATTCAATTTCTAAATAGTATAAAATTAACTTTTAAATTACTAGAATAATGTGTCGAAAAACCGATTTTTCTAGAAAATGTCATTTTAATCTTCAAGTGTTATTAATATTATTTAAAACTGATTACTAATTAAATTAGTGTAAATTAATTTTTTTTTATTTCTAAACATGCTATTAGGGCCTTAATTTAAAACATATTAATTAATACACAATATTTTAAAAAATATTATTCTTTGAAAAAAAACATCTCTACCACAACAACATATATTTAATTTGTAAACATAATCCAATGCATAAAATGAAAGTGACCACAATAATTAAATTTATCATGATAATAAAAAATATGTGAGTTATTTTATATAGTTCAATTTATAAAATTTGTGAAAATTAATTTTAATATAATCATGCATAATTTTTTTAAGAAACATATATTTTCTAAGAATAAAATGAACATTGTTTTATTATACACTTTTATATAGTTTTTATAAAGTGGATACTTATAGTGATACCCTCAAACTTAATATCTATAATATAATGGTAATATTTTATTATAGTATCATGTTTTTTCAATTTAATTCACTATTTTGTAAAAGAAAAGATACTCACATAGTACTTAAGGAAATGTAATCCTCGAAATTGTGGGTCACTACATTATACCCACTTAAAATAATAGCATCCTAAAATTTTTATTACACAGAGGGAAAAAAGTGAGATAAATTACCTATCATCACCTCCTATGGTTCCCAAGTGGCCTCTTAAATTTTATGTTTTCTCTATAGAACCATGAATAGATGAGTGGTATTGTTTTGCAACATCTTATCTCTTCGATCAATAATTTTCACTTGTTTTTCATTATATGAGAGATTATGTTTCTGTTACAAATATTTCAAGATTAGCACATGTGAAATGTCTGATATTTACTTTTTCCAAAGTGATATATAGAACACATCGTGTACTTAGGATAGGTGAGGATGGAGCACTAAGTGCTAATCTATGACCCAAACATGACCAAGGATCTTGATGACCCCAATTTATCTAGGGTTAATCTTTCCTTTCTTCTCAAACACCACAACTAAATTCCATGGATATATTCAAAGTAACATCATTTATGTCATAGACCATCCTTAGAAACACTTTCATTTCCTTCTTTTCTTGGTGTTGGATCTTTCTGTTTGAGGTTCGGGTTGAGTCCCGATTAATATTTCTGAAATTTAGAAGTTTAGGTGGATTTTGGCATGTGCATGGGCACCACACAATTAGTGGAAACCATGAAGTTTAGCACAGGTACCCATTAAAAATTTCCTTGAGGTGGTAAGAATATACCACATGGTTTGAGCATGGTTGGTCAAACTGTGAGGTCTGGTCATGTAGTTCCTCCTTGTGCAGTGGCTACCGCACGGTTAGCACACAATTTAGTAAAATGTGTGGCCAAACCGTGTGATCAACCTATAAACATAAAATATTAAAAACCCTATTCTAACCTTTTTTACCCAAAAGTCAAACCCCATTCTCCTTGATCAATTTTTTAAGATTAGAGGGCTCCAAAACCTTCATCCCAGTAGTTATCCTCCCTTCAGGGATCAATCTACAAGCTTTCAAGGTATGCATTTAATGTTTTGGCCTTTTGCACCTTACCTATCCTTTATCTATCAATTTATAGGGTTATACTTATGGTGTTTACCTATTGGAATAACCCTAGGTTTTATATTTTGTGTGTGATGTGATATACTTTTGATTCTATGGTGTGCGAATGAACCGTGGGGCTTAAATCTCTCTTCTTTGAGAGTTTTATCATGTTCTCAAATTATTGAGGTAGGTGTTTACATTATTTTCCTTTTATACACAACCCATTTATGCTTGTGTTTTTCCATTTATTTTTTAAATTTTACTCTCATGCCTATGGAGTTTTGGTGTAAATTGTTATGGTGTTTTTGGAATTGGTAGAATTTGTTAAAATTCAGATTTCAAAGTGATTATTGAAATATGCCTAACTCTATGTACATTTAATGTGTTCATTGAGATACCATGTGTTACTTTAAAATGAAAATGGTATTTTTGTGATGTTTTTATCCTTATTTATGCTATGACAAAATTTTTGGATTGTGAGTTTGAAATTTTGTGTGTGTGTGTGAATTTGTAATTTTTAAGTCAAGGTGTTTATCAATGGATTATTATATTTGTTGGAAAGAATGTGGTGTTTATTTAAAATTGTTTTTGAGCTATGTCATGGATACTTGTGATGTTCCATCATATTTGGGCACATCCATGTGTTCTTAGGATATACACATGGATGAGAGAAAAAATTATAATGGACGTACTTAACTTAATAACCTAGATTTGAAAACATTTACCCCTCCTCATTCCATCTCCTTCAAACTCTTGGACCTTCACTAAATTCCACTTTTTTCCATGTAACTCTAACGTGTTTTTAAATGTTATGTATGAAATCATGGGCCGTTTGGTACTTTATAAAGGATGTCTGGATTCTAAATGGTATGAAATCCAATTTGACATCTTTGGTTATTTTGTGAATTTTCATTTTGGATTTGAAAATTTTCTGAAAGTGGAATTGGTTTTGGAATGTGAAGGTCTATTTGGAAATTTCTCATGGGAGTGGTGCTTCACTTTTTTTTATAATTTTTTTGGATATGTTTTCGGAAAATTCATTTGGATATGAAAAGTTAAAGGCCCATTTGGAAAATTATATTGTTTTTAAAGAAAGGGTTGATTGTTTATATAATGGGGAGACCTGGTATGAACCTATGATGATGTGATATATATATACATAGTGGTAAATTCTATTGGGTATTTTCATAATTGGTATTATATAGGTGGTGTCCATGTTTGGGGTAGTAAAGTGAAGTGATGGTAGGTAAGGTGAGTCATTCGTGCAAGGGCCTCCTACTTACACAATACACTTTTTCCATGGGTTTTCTGGGTGTATTTTAAAGGGTCGAGTGATGGTTGATGATCAAAATTGATTATATGGGTTGGTACCCCCTAGATTAGCTGAGAGGCTAGGTGGAATGTCTCACTATATTGGTCAGTTTAGGGAGGCTAGTTGGTTGTTGACTAGGGACCTTCACCATACACTGACAGGTGGTTTTGAACTGAGTATGTATAGGGATCTCTTTAGGGATGTTTATAAAAATCCCATGGTTACTATTTATATCTATTGGTTTATATTCTATGGAATCTATTTTCTTATTTATTTTTCCTGTTTATTTTTCAACAAAGCCTAGAATTATTTCAGGGATTTTGGTATGGGTTCTTGTATTTAAATGGTGACCCATTTTGAAAATAGATGGGTGGTGTCTGTTTTTTTAAAAAGAAAGGTAGTTTTTTATATTAAAATGATAAAAATATGTTTTTATAAATGTATTTAAAACTAGTGTTAATGGAATTTTCCTAGGAAAGGAAAATTATGGATTCATTGGTGGTTTCCTACAGAGCTGTGTAGCTCACACCCTAATTGTGCCACTTGGTTTCAGTAGACCTGATCTATTTTTTAGGTTCAACTTCTTTTTTATGTTTTATAGTTCAGCTGGATCATGTATTGTGTTGGTCTTGTAGAAGGTGGTGGAATTTCTATCAGATGGATATCACATTGGTAACAGTTTGGTATTTGTTTTAGTTTCTTGTTTTTTCAGTTGTATCTTGTAATTGAATCAATTTATACATTTATTTGATATTTAGTTTTGGTTATTCTTCTTGTTTAGTTTTGTTTTATTTATCCTATTTATTGGTCTAAAATCATCCCCACTTGGTTTATATTTGATGATCGACACTTGTTTCCACCCCGTGGGGATACGGAACACCCTTCGGTCTGTGCCGCGGACCGGGTCGGGTGTCGGGTGAGACGACATCCCAGCCTAGTCCATGAAAAAATAGTATCAGAGCAGGTTGTTATTTATTGTTTGGGGTTTCATGTATATTGGATATTAGGATTTTCGAGTCTCAGGAGGTAGGTTATGGGTTGGTTCCTGATCACCACTACTCTTGACGAGATCAGAGTTGCGAGGGGTAGTCCGGAATTTGAGACTTTTATCTTGTTTTGGATTGAGGAATTACAATGGAGGCAAGCCAGTGTTATTCTATGATTTCAAATATATTAGTGACTCATATGGAGTCAGAGTACATTGTTCAAGGTCCTCTTAGTGTTGGTTCTTACATGGGTCATGTCCCTCTACCATGTCTCCAAGTTAGTCATAGGCACTAATTCCTCATTTCGGTGGTTTAATATGAGTTTTCCATTGACTTTTTTCCTTGTGTGTGAGATTTATGTTTTGATTTGGGTTTGGTTGTGTTGAGTGGATTTTGAAATGAAAATGGTTTTTGAAAATGGAAATTAATTTTTTCTAATGGGTTTGAATGTGAAAAATTGGTTTTAAAAGAAATTTTTATTGGATTTTAAATTTGGTAAATGCTTGGGTTTTGATAATGAAATGGTAAGAATGGACCTTGGTACTCCTTATGAGGATTAACATGTGTGGAAAGTGCATGTTGGCATGTATTTTTGAAAATGGATGAACACATATATGATGGTTCATGGGATTCCATGAATGTGTATTTGAGATCAAAGGCTTGGACTTGTTTTTCCAAAGTGATTTTGAATGAGGAAAATGATTCTAGGAATTGGTTTTTATTTTATGATGCATGTATTGTTTTGTGAAAAGTGGATTTTGCTTTTGTAAATGTCCTTGGAAGAAGGAGGTTTTTGGAAATTGAAATGGAAATGGGGATTTTTAAAAGAATATTTTTGGCTGTGTTGGTATGATTTAATTTTTCAAGCCTGTTGTTTTGGCTCGAGATGTTTCTTTTTTTTGTGTTTGGGTTTGATGTTTATTTTGGATTTGTGTTTTCTGTGTTAATCAAAATATTCCACCCAAAAAAGTCCCTAAAGTTTCTAATGAGTCATTCCCAGTTTCTAGTTATTCTCGAGTGTTGCCTATTAATCATGGTGATCAAAGACCACTAGAGGCAGTGGACTGGATTTAAGAGGCCAAGTATGTCTTCATATTGTTGGGAAATCCTGAAGATGTCAGAGTTCATACTATTTTGGGTTTGCTTGAGGGTCCATATTTTGATGAATAAGAGATTGTCCCCATTATCAATGCAATTTGGGATGATCTAGGATTCATTTAAGTCCATATTTATGTGATGTTTTATACCTAAGGTGGTGAAGATGAAGAAAATGGAAGAGACCATGAGTCATCAACAAGGCTGGTGGACGGTGAAGGCCTATATTGAAAATTTCAAGGAGATGGTTTCCTATTCTCTGTAGGTGGAATCCCAAGATCTTATAAAGGATTTACCTTCCTTTAGAGTCTTCATATATAGATTAAGAAATGAGTCTAGTCCTCTAAGGATCTTCATTTTGATAAGTTGGTGGATGAAGTGTTTCTAGCCGAGTTGGTTTTTGGAGTGTAGGTAGTTAGAAATCTGGTGTCTCATGTTGTTCGTGAAGGTTCACCATCTGTAAAGGAGTGAATTCCAGAGGAACCTATCTTTAAGGGGTCTCTTTAATTGGTTATAGATTCCAGTTCATCAGAATATTCACTTGTGTGCCATCAGTGTGGCCGGTTGAGGAATTCAACGCCGTCTTGTCACAATCCTCCAAAGGCATGTCATCATTGCGGCTGACTGTGTTTTCTGGATAGGTTATATAGGAAGCGTCACCCAAAGAATATGTTGTGATTGGAGGATGTCAACACCTGACTACGAGGATAAATATTCTTTAATCATTAGGGATCCAGCTACATTCCTCAGAGTGAAGCTCATGCATAGTAAGAAGTTTTTCAGTGTGTGTGGAACCTTGGCCTAGTTTTGTTCCTTGTGTTGTGGTGGAAGCATTTAAAGTTTCCTTGTTATAGTTTTTATGCTATTTTGAGTTCATATTTCCATTTTAAAAGTGTGATGGACTTGTTATTTCATTATCTAAGTGGTTTTGTTCATCTAAATGTGGATTCTAGAATCATTCATTTTTCATTGAGCGTGTTTGGACCTTATGTGGGTTTGTTTTGGTTTTAGTTGTGCTCATTTGGAGATGTATGTTCTTGTGGAAATCTATGTCCAAGGTTTGAGTTTGTGTTCACTGTTTTTCTTTTTGTGGGTTTATCCCCTTGTGTTAGGGGTTTTGACTGGTATGAGAAATTCTTAGTACGAGTGGTGTTTTGTTCAGCTGATGTGGTGAATTTATGGGGTTTTGGTTTGTGTTGGGAGTTCCCAGTCCTGGTGGTGTTGGGATTTTTAAAGGTCCCATGTAAGTACTGTTGTGATGGGGGTATAAATTTTGTTTGTATTAGTTGAGTACTTGTGGTGGAGAGAACTCACTCATGTTCTCCACTCATTCTTATACTATGGTTTCTTTTTGACTGGTAGAGTGTGACTTGTGGATTTAAGGGTCACCTAGAGGTTTTTAATTCTTTCAGATTTGATTGGCCATGGATTCGAGTTTTGGTTATCTTTTAGTTGGGTGACTTTCTGGGGAAACAAATTGTTTGCGGGGGGGGGGGGGGGGAGAATTTTCACACCCTGACCTTGTAAATGGATTCATTTTCTTCTATTTTGTTCATGGGTCTCTCCAGTTGAGGTTCAGGTTGAGTCCCAGTTAATATTTTTGAAATTTGGAAGTCCAGGTTGATTTTGGCATATTCACGGGCACCACATGGTTAGTGGAAACATGGGGTTCTACCCAAGTACCCGTGTGGTAGGTCTTAGAGATGGGTAGAAGCTACCACATAGTTTGAGAATGGTCTATCAAACCATATTGTATGGTCATGCGGTCGGTTCCTTCTTGGGAAGTGGGTACCATAGAGTTGGTGAAAAGTTTAGTAAGTCATACGGACAAACCATACGATAAGCATAGAACATTAAAATATTAAAAACCCTATTCCAACCTTCCACAATTTTATCCCAAAATAGGACCCCATCCTTGTTTAGTTTTTGTGCATGAGAGGGTTCCCAAACCTCTCTTCCCTTAGTTATCCTCCATTCATGGATCAATCTCCATGTTTCTATGGTATTTTTTAGTGGTTTTATCCTTTCCCCCTTTCCTATCCCTTATCTCTCAATTTCTAAGGTTCTTCTTGCGGGGTTTCCCTCTTGGACGAATTATAGGGGTTAGGGTTTGGGCGTGATGCAATTTCCATTGGATTCTAGGGTGTGTGAATGACCCATGGGGCATTGATCTCCCTTCTCCGAGAGTTTCATCACCTTCACACACCATTGAGGTTGGTATTTCCATTATAATCCTTTCCATCACAACCCATTAATGCTTTTGTGTTTGCAATTTGTTTTTAAATATGATTCAAATGAATAGGGAGTATTGTTGTTAATTTTTATGACGTTTTGGAATTGATAGAGTTAATTATAAATTGGTTTTCAAAGTGATTCTTGAAATATGCCTAAGTATATGTGCATTCAAAGTGTTTGTTGAGATACCACGTGTTCCTTTAAAATGAAATTGGGTATTTTATGAATTTTTTTATCCTTATTTATTCTATGAAAACAGTTTTTTATTGTGGGTTTGAAATTGTGTGTGTGAATTGGTAATTTTTAAGGCATGGAATTTATCAATGGCTTATTGTATTTGTTAGAAATATTGTAGTGTTTCTTTAAAATAGGTTTTGGTGATATGTCATGGATAATTGTGCTGTGAAATTGGATGTGGTAACATCCATGTGTTCTTGGGATACACACATGGATAGGAACACAAATGATAATGGCCTTGGTTAACTTATAAACTCGGATTTCAAAACATTGACCTCTCCTACTTCCCCCTCTCTTTCAACCTCTTGGTCTTTAACGAAATCCCTCTTTGTCCCAAGTAACTCTAATGCGGTTTTAAATGTTTTGTATGAAATTATGGCATGTTTGGTACTTTAGAATGGATAGTTGGTTTCTACATGGTATGAAACCCTGTTTGGCATCTTTGTTTATTTTTTTAATTTTCATTTGGGCTTTGAAAAAGTGTTGAAATTGAAATTGGTTTTGGGATGTGAAGGTACATTATGAAATTTCTCATTTAAGTGGTGTTTAATTTTTTTGGAAATGGTTTGAATTTTTTTTGGAAAATGCATTTGGATGAGCAAAGTTAAAGGCCCGTTTGAAAAATTACCTCGTTTTTAAAGAAAGGGTTGAATTTTTATATGTTGTGACAACCTGAATGGAACCTTTGATGAGGTGATATATATATATATATGTATGTATATAGTGGGAACTATTATTTTGTATTTCCTTACATGGGTTATTGTACTGGTGGTGTTTGTGATTGGGGTTGGAAAGTGCGGTGATGACATGTAAGGTGAGTCATGCGTTCGAGGGCCTCCTACTTACACAATACACTTTTACCATGGGTTTTTTGGGTGTCTTTTAGAGGGTAGAGTGATGGTTACTAATCAAACCTGATTAGACAAGTTTATACCCACTGGATTAGCTAAGAGTCCAGGTGGGATGAGCCACTAGATTGGTCAGTTTAGGGCAGTTAGTTGGTTATTGACTAGGGAGCTTCACCATAAGCCGAAAAGTGGTTTTGAACTAAGTAAATCCATGGATCACTCTTGGATGTTTAACAAAATACCATGGTTACTCTCTATATTTTTTAGTTTATCTTTTACTACATCTATTTTGTTTTTTATACTGCCTATTTATTTTTCTACATAGCCTTGTACTGTTTTTCTTGGATTTTGGTATGAATTATGGTACTTAAATGGTGACCCGTTTTGAAAATATAGAGGTGGTGTGTGTTTTTTTTAAAATGAAAGGATGTTTTTTTTATTAAAATGATAAAAATATATTTTTATAAATGTATTTCAAAATTGTGTTAATGTACTATTCCTAGTTAAGGAAAAGAATGGATTCTTTGGTGGTTTCCTACTGAGCTGTCTAGATCACACCCTACTTGTACCACTTAGTATCGGCAAACCTGATCTATTTTATAGGTTCAGCTTCTTATCCAGATTTTTTGGTTGATCTAGCTCTTGGGGAGGTTCAATATTATAGAAATTTGTGATGTTTAGGACACATGGAAATAACATTTATAGTGGTATGGTCTTTGTTTTAGTTTCTTATTTATTCATCTGTATCTTATAACAAAATATGTTTATATATTTATTTGAGATTCAATTTTTTGTTATTATTATTATTCTGTTTCATTTTATTGATTCTATTTTTTGGGATGAAACCATTCCCACTTGGTTTATATTTCAGGCATGACAATCGTTTTCAGCCCGCGAGAATCAGGAATTCCCTTTGGGCTATGCCATAGATAGGGTCAGGTGTCCGGTTGGATGGCATCCTGGCTTGGTTCATGACAATGTCACCAAATTCAAACTATAGATCACATTGAAAATTGTCATGACCCATCCCCTAGGGCCTGTGCCGTGAATACCCCAATCCCGCATTCCATAGGCTAGGGGCTAGCGAATAGCACCCAAAAGGTGTATACCTATAACAGGAAGTCATTACCTTTAACCCTGTACAAATACACAATCCAAGAACTCAACAAGAAGCAACCACAAAGTAAACTGCTGTGGTAAAAAGTGTACTGAAAGTAAAGGGTCTGGAATACAAGCCCAACTAGAAAGTACAATTACAACTAAAATAGAAAATAGCTCATGGATCATCCACCACAGATCCTACCAGAATGGTAGGTACAACTCATGATCAGTAATCATTGTGACATGTCACGTTACATAGTCCACCTCTAAGAACCGTCCAGTCCTGGCTCTCTCATCCTCGATCAACGTTGTTCGTCGTCTTCACAGGACACAACAAGGTGTGGGTGTAGCCCGTGCAGAGGTGAGTATAACAATACTCAGTGGGGACCCCAAGACCCCTGAAAGTCTCCCAGATTTCCTCCAAGGAAATAACCACAAAGCAAGACCTCAACCACAAATCAAAAAGCAGTCATCAAATCTACTTAGGTACATGCCCATACATATACCTAAGTTATAAAGATATACTCGTCTCATACATGACGTAACATAAGGATCCAACCATTAAGCTTTAGCACAACTGATCCACGAGGGAAGAATACCACAAAGGTAACACCACGAAGGTAACACTACGAAGGTAAAAGTACAAAAAAGGTAGAACCATGAAGGTAAAAGTACTACAAAGGTAACACCACACAGGTAACACCACAAAGGTAAAATTACCACAAAGTTAAATACTCAGATCACACCAGGTATATAACTCAAGTACACAAGTACAAATGATTAGTCATAAATCAAGATCATCTTATTTTGTCGAGAGGCTCTGGTGTTGACCCAAAAAGGATCGATAGATGATGACCCACTTAGAATCTACAGGTAATGAATCACACATGATAAATAGATACTGACCCACACAATATCATTAAGTGATGACCCACACAAGATTGATAGATGATAACCCACATAGGATCAATGTTCTTTCTTCACGTTACAGCCAGCCATGAGATTCTTGCACTAAGCACGCTTTATTTCAGGAGGATCCACTCCTCAAGCCATCAGTTTTACCTCAACCACCAAAAAGTTCCATGAAGAAGTATTCCAAAGTACTTATATGTTTTAAGGGTTCCAACATGACAGACGACGCGTCAATCAGACGCCCGGTCTTTGACTTATAAGCATTTTAGTACCGAGGGCCCGGTAGGATTCGGGTTCGATCCAACCCAGCCATACACCAAAATTCTCCAAAAATCAAGTGCAGTATACCAAAAGGACTGTCTATCTACAAGGATTCAAATGCCATATATGGTTAGTCAAATGAATTCCCGGTTCACAAGTTATGACTCTTTTAGTAAAACTGGGCCTAGAAGGGTCTGGGTCCGGTCCGACCCGGTCTGGGCCGATCCAACCCGACCCAGACCGAACCGGACTAGTCCATCCCAGTTGGGCTGGGAAGTGGCAGGGGATACCCACCTTGGTGGTGCGTCCCACTGGGCTGGCATGAACCAACCCACAGAGGGGCGCGACCTGCTGGGCTCGTACGACCCAACCCGCGGATGGCGCAGTCCGCTAGGCTTGTGCAGCCCGCTGGCTGGGGCCTTCTCTATCTGGCGCGAGGGGGTAACACACCCCCTTTCTCCTGAATGGCTAAGCCATTTGGGGGGTGAAGCGACGACATGACTTGGAACCACCTGGTCTCCATGATATCCGTAAGGGCGGGTCCCTCCTCCTCCGCTGCGGCTTCGAGCCGCGACCATATCCAGTGGTTCACGGTGGCACGCCGCTCCGCCTCCATCGCCGGCCGGTGCCGGCCACCCTGCTCGACCACCATGGCTAAAAAGCTGCAGCCTTCCACTCCAGCAATGCATGATGGTGTGCTTCACCACCTCCGTGGCCAGTAGGTGCTGTCCGCTCTGTTAACCGCCTCGACCTCCTCCTGTGGCGCGCCGCCTCCATCGCGGCCAGCCAGTGCCGGCTGCCTCCATTGTAACATCCCAGGTAAATAAAGAATATAACTTTTTTTTATATTTATTAAAATTTGTAAATTAAATATTAATTTTACTTTAAAGGGGATTCTATGTTCAATGACATACCTGATACGCAACAAAAGGTTTCATTGAAAACTTACGTTACACACAACGTTGAGTTATACTGAAAAATATTTATATAATATTATTATTTTAAATGGTAGTTAACGCATAGCCATTGTATTGGCAAGAATGAAAAAAACTAACCATATTATGATTAAATATGTTTCTTAAATGTTTTTACATTTATCCAATAAATTTTAGAGGCTTAAAATAAGAAAGAATCCGATTTTAAGCACAAATACTCTAATATTCATTAAAAGGTAGATTTGCCGCCTTTTGATTGAGAACCCTATTTAAATCTAGTTTTGGTCACCTTTATATATTTTATTTGACAAAATAAAATTCTTATTTAGAATTGGGATATCAAAAATTTACTTTGGGTAAATTTTTGGTATTTTTTTGATAAAATTCATTTTTAATGAATAATGAAAAATACTGTATTTTATTTCAAAACTACCTTTTAATATAATATATTTATAAGGTTAGATTAACTTTTTAATTCGTTTTAAAGTATAATTATATTATGTTTTTACAATTTAATCCAATTTTGGTCATTGTAAGTAACTTCACTTTGAAATTGGAAATACATAAGTGTCAATATTTTTATAGTTATTATTTCTTAAAAACACGTTTTTTTGTTTTGACAATGGGAATTAATTTTAAATTAATTTCTGCCACCTTTTGTTTATAATTTCTAAAAATGGATTCCATATTTTTAATCAGGAGGTACAAATTGTGTAAATAGGTATTTTTTATTTTTATACAATATGAATATTTACTACAGTAAAAATTTTATTTACCATGGTTAAAGGGTAAATCTGGTAAATAAGGTTAACAAAATATTATTATAATAATATAAAATTACCATAACATATGTACTAATCCTATTTTTTAATACATTTTTGACCATGAGAATCCTTGGGTCAATTTTGGGACCCCATGAAGCCACTTAAGAGTGATAATGACACTTTATATTAATTAATTTAAAGTAAAGACAAAAATGACATAAACACATATCTTTTAGTAAATCAATTTTTACATAGGATTATATAAGGTATATATTAGAATATAAATATTAATTTTAAATCTAAAAATATTTCCCATATCATGGTATTTTTTTATAATTTTTAGACATCAAATAAATAAAATTATTTATGACACAATAATGATGGAGTGTTTACCTTATTAATGAATGATTTAAATAAATAAGATTATAAAGACTAAAAAAATATCCAAAACCAGTCAAATTATTACTGGAAGATTTTATTTCGAACATGAGTCATCTTATATTCAACTTTAATAAGTTTTTGACCTTTATAAATCTAAAATCATTATATAATAAAATAATGTTTTTAAACCTTCCTAAAGATCCCCTCCTCCCCCTTATAAAAATACCTCACTTTTAACCCATTACAGAAACTTATCAAGCCCCTTGCCTCATAAAAAATATATCTAATTAATCTACCTAAATCTTTATCCTCCTCCTAGAATAATTCCCATAGGTAGAAGTAAATTAAAGTAATCCTTTTGGTTCAAACCAATGGTAGATACCCGATTTAAAGGTAACATCTTCTCTTAATTTCTTTTGTTTTATTTTACTTTTCCAACCTCATAAACTCTTTTTATTACTTTATTTTATAAAAACACCAGAATCCTCAATATACTAGGTTTTTTTATGAGAGTGATTCTAACTACACTTACACAAACCTCCATCTAATGGGTAAAGAACACACTGTTTCTGTGGACGGCGAACTACTGCCTCACGAAACGATGATTGTTCAATATTCTCCTACCACCTATCATGGTGGCCATTATGATGGCACTGTATTTATATATGATATATATTATGTTTATGTTTTCTATATTCTTCTGTAATTTTTATTTAAAAACATACCTTTATGATTTCCAATATGTGTAAATACGATAATTTCATTTGAGAAAGTGCGAACTACCGCCCCCTCAAGGTGATATGATTCGTTCATGACAGACATGAAACGTATAAAGAATGGTGTTAATGAAATTATGTAACATATATATATATATATATATCAAATTATATTATACTGGAATTATAATATACCTATGTATCATTAAGTTTTCATTCAATTAAATATGAAATAGAAATGGAAATAACGTTCATGCGTACGTACGACTTACCGTCTCCATGAATGGTGCATTTCATTTCTTATCTCCAAATGTTATATAATAGTATAAATACGTAAATATACTAGATATATATGATATATATGATATCTAAATAATTAATATCATTCTATATATAATGTACTTTTGACCACATGAACAACTTGTAATTATAAGAAGTTCATTTTCGACTCAAGTACCAAATATCGACAAAATGACCATTATTAACTTAAATGATTGAATAATGTTTATAACATGGTAATAAGTGATATAAAATAAATAATAAAATTGAAAAATGTTTTTAAGAAAGTATAAATTAACTTTATATTATTATTCAAGAGATTAAAGAACGAACGGGTCAAGTTGAACACGAGGTAAGGGGTTTCTTATCTCACTTTTAATTCTGTGAGATTTCCATTGTTTGACACTTATTTATTGTATGTGGGGTATTGTATACTAAAATTTGATATATATTACCATGATTCTCTTTATATTTATGGTATTCTATGATTCATTTGGTGGTTATGAACTTTTGGTCATACGCTCAATTGATTACAACGTGGTTATGGGTTTTCATCTCACTTCTTATTCCCGTGAGATTCATGCTATATTTGTTACTATTTACTTTGTTTAGTGTATGGACTACCAAGTATTGTACTCTTTGTGTAATATAATTTAATTTATGGGTATTTACAACTTCATCGTATGGTCCTTCTTTCATGGGGTGTATGTTTCATAAATTACTAAATCGGTAAGGGAACCTTTCACCGCACTCTTTTAGTCAAAGGATTCTTTTTGTTATGTATTTTAATTTATATATTCTTATATTGGGATATGATTATTCTATATCCTTACTGCTGTACATTTTATGCTCAAGTGATGAGATAATCTTTTCTCTCTCATCAACCAATTTTCTGAATTTTAAAGTGACGTCGTTAGGCTGTCGAGTTTCTATAAAAGAACTTCTTAACCCAAATTTCAATTATTTGGGTTAAACTTATAATTCTTGATTATGTCATACTATGAATATGTGTGAATTTATTCTGATTGTTTTACACTTAATATCCACTTATATTGGGTGTATTATTATTTTTCACGTATAATTATGTCATTGATTTGGCCTTAATCTAAGGATATGATCTTTGTAAGGGACCTTGTATCAATTTACATTCCATTGAAAATTATTTACTTTTGAACAAAAATTCACTTTTATATGGTGTTTATACTGCCCTTTGATGTATTATATCATGAATCTCTCTTTTCTCATGATATTATAAGCTTTTATTGATGTTATTCCTCAATTGTTTGTATTTAAGTGTCTCTCATTTTGTTAAAAAATCTTTAACTAAAATACCATTTTAAATGTTTTAAAGATTTATTCTTATAAATATTTCTCGTTAATGTCCATGTTTTACAAATGGTTTTTAGTATTTATTTATATGAACATTAATGTTTTAAAATGTTAATTTCTATAAAATTTTCAATATGGTATGGGACACTTTGATTCGAAAAATTTATTTATCAAATGTTTTAAATAGTTTTGAAAATGGTTTGATAAAACATTGTTTATTTCAATATCTTGAATTGATACATTGTGATTGGAATGTGGAAATATTATCTTTCCTTTATGCTTGTGTTATGTGTTATGGTTATGTTATGGTTATTGGGAATTGTTTGTGTATATGGGTGGTTCCGTGATAAACCTACGGAGGGTGATCCCAAGATATCTCTTCAATGCATTGGGTAATGTGATAGAGGTAAATGTTAATGTTTATCCTAAGATATTTAGGAATTATACTTTGATGGGTATTCTAATGTAACTCCCTACGTAGCTGTGATAGCTATAATGTTAGTATGATATGGATACCAGAAGTTACCTTTATGATTTATGATTTCTATTTGTTATTCATAAATATTATGATTTCATGAGGTATGTTATGATCGAAAAGTATGGTTTCATTGATTTTTATTTATTTATGGTTGAATATTTCTTTTCCTTATTTTATAACCCTTACTGAGCTTTTTATGCTCATCCCATGTTTTTGAAATGTTTTCCACATGACTTAAAGATGAATAGGGTTAAGGATGAGATCAAGGAAAAGTCATGCTATCTAAAACTTAGAACTAGACATGTTTCTTTTGAAGAGTTTTTATTTTATGAAAAAATGGATACTCAGTTATAGTGTCTACATGTAATTTTCAAGTTGATATGTAATAGTTATGGCCTAATTCTCTAAAACTCTAAACCTAAAAAGATACTCAATGTAAATTATTCAATTAATTCAAGATTATGTAATGTTTTAAGGCTAGGTCCATATAGCCATCACCTGCCAGTGCCGCACCGATGGTCTTCTACGGGCCACCGGATGAGCTCTGGTGGTCCGTTTTCCATTCAATCGCACCTACAGACTTCCCAGATCATCTCCTTTGCTTCTTGACCCTCGGATTTGGGTTCCATCCAACCTGAAAATTTACCCGCAAAGAATGAAATGATTAAAATATGGTAGAGGGACCAGGCCTTGTTCATTTGGACCGCACCCTCGATGTTAGCATCTTATCAAGGGGGAGGAAATATGATTCAACAATATCTTGAAAATAAATGAGACAAGAAATAAAACCTACCTCAAGACTCATTGAAGAACGTCCGCACTTGAGGAGGGGTCAGTGTTTGTCGATTTGTGATTCAGTGTCACTCATCACCATTCGCTAGAACCAGTCCCGTCTTCCAAGTGGTTGGTGTCGCGGTACTTTTCCAAAGCTTCATCGCTTGGTGAATCCGTGCCAAAACCCCTCCCCAAGCTCCATATAAATAAGAGGGGGAATAGGTGGGTAATACCGTTGGGAATTTATGAGGTTCATTTAATAATAGAACCTTACTAATTCCAATGGTACAATTACAAACATTGAGGAGTTAAGCCAATTAATGACTTGACATTTCATTGGTCCCACCATTGCAGATCGTCTATTGGAGGAAAAGAAAGGAGAGAAATAAAATAACTTTGTTATTTTATTATTCTTTTAAAATTACAAAATCTATTGTTTTCTCCCGACCTACTACAGTGGAAGTGAAGGCTTCCTTAAGTGAATCCTGACGCGGTGGATTCAACGGTTCTCTCGGATTTTTAATCCGAGCACCGATTCAAAAGTTAGAAAATGCCACTTGCTCATTTACTGAATGCACCTTAAAAAAAGTTCAAAAATTCATTTCGGGTACACCGGGCCTTGGAATCAGGTGCCGTCAATTTTCAAAGACTCATAATAATTACATATACTTAAAAAAAATTACATAAGAAATCCGGGTCTTTACATTATTTCCACCTTAGGTATTTTCATCCCTGAAATACACAAAAAAGACTAAGGAAAAAAATGGGGGTACTGAGCAGGGATATGAGCCTCTCTCTCCCATGTGCTTTCCTGAAGGTTCTCGTGCTACCAGCGAACACACACCAGAGGTATTGATTGTCCATGGATTACCCACTCCTATCGATCCCCAATCTCCACTAGAACCTCCGTAAATGCACTACCACAAAAACAGTTTTTCGCAGCGCCCCCCCTTTATCAGCGCTAACGAAAAAGCGCTGATAAAGGGGGGTGCCTTTATGAGCGCTTTTGTTAGCACTGATAAAGGGCCCCCCTTTATCAGCGCTTGTTTAGTAGCGCTGATAAAGAGGGGCCTTTATCAGCGCTTTTTTAAAAGCGCTGATAAAGGGTCGGCTTCAAAAAAAAAATTTAAAAATATATTAATATATTAATATATAAATATAGTTATATTGTTATATAAATATAATATATAATTTTTAAATATATTTTAGATAAGTATAAATGTACATTTACACTTATTATACTTAATATATAAGATATTTAGTGAAAATGGATTCTTAAAAAATTAAAAAAATATTTTTAACTAATAATTTGATAATAATTATGGAGAAATAGTTATTTAATAACAATTTGAGGACTAAAAAAATTAAAAAAATTAAAAAAAGATCCAAAATATGTTGAAAACGCAACGCAAACTTCAAACGGCCATAACTTTTGATCCGGGTGTCCGTTTGAGCTCTACCACATATCAAATCGAAGCCTGTGACGAGATCTACGTCGCTGTGACTCAGGGGGACCCCAGTAAAGCATTTTTCGAGGCCAAAGGAGGCCCAGAAGGCCTCCAAAACTGAGTTTTTTGTCGGGGTACCTAGATATTTTAACATTTTGTGGATTTTCAAACTCGTTTAAGGGGGTATTATTGGGTTTTTTTGGAAGGGACTGAATTTATTCCAAGGTATTACATTCATATCGATATTATGTCTTTGAAATTTAATCCTTTTTTATAATGCACTACTATTTGTAATCAAATATATAACTATATGTACATATTTTTTATATATTCGCACCTAAAAATTAAATTTTTTAAATAAATAATTAAACATATTTACATATAAAATATATTAGCTTTATCTAAATAATAACTAATATCCACTTTATTTAAAATAACAATATATGAATATTTATATACCTATATATTAATCTAACTATATATATATATTAATCTAACTATATATATATTAATCTAACTATATATATATATATATATTAATCTAATAACTATATATATATTAATATAACTACATATATATATTAGTATTACTATAAATATATATATTAATATCACTATATATATATTAATATAACTATATATATATTAATATAACTATATATATGTTAATATAACTATATATATATATTAATATAAATATATATTACTATATGAATAAATATAACTAAATATATATATATATATAGATATATATTAATATCACTATATATATATATTAATATATATATATATATATATATATTAATATAACTATATATATATATTATAATATAACTATATATATATATATTATAATATAACTATATATATATATTATAATATAACTATATATATATTAATATAAATATATATTAGTATACGAATAAATATAACTATATATATATATATATATAGATATCATGAATTGGAAGACAAATCAAAATAGAGTAGTGGTAAAGGCTTAGGTGCGCTGGGGGGAGGTCTCGAGTTCAAATCCTGGTGGAGGCAGGGGCGCGCGCGCATGGGGGAATATAGCAGAAAGCACTGTTAAAGGGTGGAGGGGGTGCGTGGGGTGATGTAAAAGGGCAGAAAAGCACTGTAAAAGGGGGGGCTCAAGTGCTATAAAAGCCCCCCCGATTGGCAGTATTTTTTTAAATTTTTTTAATTTTTTTTTTAATTTTTTTAATTTTTTTTTTAATTTTTTTACCTTTTATCAGCGCTAAAACGAAAGAGCTGATAAAAGAAGTGCTGATATAGTACCCCTTTATCAGCTCTTTTTTTAGCGTTGATAAAGGGGTCCTATATCAGCACTTTTCGGAGCGCTGATAAAGGGGACCCCCCCTTTATCTATGCTGGCTTTATCAGTGCTTTTTCTAGCGCTGATAAAGGCCATTTTTAGTGCTGATAAAGGCCGTATTTGTAGTAGTGATGTCACCCCATAATCAATGTCCTGCTCCCCATGGTCGATGAAGTGAGATGTGTCAGGCACATATCTCCCCAGCTGGGATACGTGGAAGACATCATGTGCCCTTTCCAACTACAGTGGCAATTCCAAGAGGTATTCCACCTCACCAATCCTCCGAAGTATAAAAAATGGTATGATAAACCTCGGTGAAAGTTTTCCACCTCGACCAAATATTTGTAGTCCCCATTGAGGGTAGAATCACAAGAATATATGGTCTCACTCCTCGAACTCCAAAGGTCTCTATCTTCTATCAGCATAAGACTTCTGTCTGATCTGTGTAGTCTTTATCTTCTCCTGGATAATATACACCTTCTTAGTGGTAGCCCATACCAACTCTGGACCAATAAGTGATGACTCCTCTGGGATTGTCCAGTATAAAGGTGATCTGCATGGTCGACCGTACAAGGCCCAAAATGGTTCCATAGCAATTGTGGAGTGATAGTTGTTTTTGTATGAGAACTCTACCAAGGGAAAGTGATCCTCCCAACTACGGACAAAATCTCATACGCAAGCACGAAGCATGTCCTCCAGTGTCTGAATGGTCCACTCCATCTAACCATCCATTTATGGATGAAAGGTGGTGATCAAACGTAGCTGAGTCCTAAATGCCTCCTATAATCTCTTCCAAAACCGGGATGTAAAACATTCATCATGGTCAGAGATGATCGTCGATAGTACCCCATGAAGCCATAAAATCTTCTATATGTAGAGGATTCCCAAGAACTCTACTGATCCCTGCTCTCGGATGTGTAAGAAGTGCGCCAACAAGGTGAGTCGGTCAATGATCACCAAGATGGAATAATTTCCCCTAGACATATTTGGAAGTCCTATCACAATGTACATGGGGGTACCATCCCACTTCCACTTTGATACTTCTAATGGATGTGCTAAGCCTACTGAAACCTGATGCACGTTCTTCACTTCTTGACAAGTGAGGCATCATGAAACAAAATATGCCACTGCTTTCTTCATCCCTGGCCACCAGTGTTGACACCGGAGGTCCTAGTACATCTTTTCCACACCAGGATGCACCACCAGAGGGGACGTATGGAACTCTCTCAACACCTCCTCCCATAACGTCACTGGTACCATGGTGCATCCTCTAAAAAGGATGACATGTTCCCCACCGTCAAAAATTCAATCAAGTGCCTATCCTGTGGATATCTGAGCACGTTGAGACTCATAGTCAATATCTCCAAGTTGTGCTTCCTAAAATCGCTGAAGAAGTGGGGGAGTGATAGTCATAGACTAGAGGCAATCTTATCCATCTCTATCTACAAAGGATATCTGTAATGTGGTTAGCTGCTCTGTCACCTCGCTCAACAACTATAGACTATACCTCATTCTTAGTGCATATGCTACTACGTTCCGCTTACCAAGAGTGTAGACTATCTCAAAGTCATAGTCCTAGAGGAACTCTAGACAACGTCACTGTCTCAGGTTTAGGTCCTTCTATGAGAAGATATACCTGAGACTCTTATGATTAGAGTAGACTGTGAAACGTTCACCCATCAAGTAATGTCACAACATTTTCAAGGAGAAGGCCACTGCTGCTAACTCCAGGTCATGGGTGACATAGTTTTTCTCATGCTATCTCAACTATCACGAACCATAAGCGATCCCTTCTATCTCCTATATTAGGACACATCCATGTCCGGTCCCAAATGCGTCGCAATAAACTACATACCCAATGCCCTCTTTTGGTAGCTTCAAGTTGTTGGAACTCGTCTGTCTCTACCTCAACTCCTGAAAAGTATACTAGAATCTCTCTATCCATACGAAGGCCTGTCCCTTCTTTTTCAAATCTGAAAGGGGTGATGAAACTCTAGAGAAGTCAGGTAAAAATCTTAGGTAGTAACCAACCAACCCTAGGAAACTCTACACCTCGGTCACACTCCTAGGTGGCTCTCAAGCTAGCACAACTTCTATCTTCACCAGATCCACTACAACTCGAGCCTTCGAGATAACGTGTACTAGAAAGTGGATCTCCCGTATCCAGAACTAGAACTTAGAGAGCTTACCATAAAGCTGGTGCTCTCGGAGTGTTTCCAGAACTATCTTCAGATGATAAGAATTATCCTCCTCCGACACTGAGTATATAAAGATGTTGTCGATGAAGACCACCACAAAGCGATCAAGGTATGGATAAAAGTTCATGTTCATGAGTCCCATGAACACTTATAGGGTGTTGGTCAAACCGAATGGAATAACCAAGAACTCATAGTTTCCATACTGACATCTGAAGGCCGTCTTCTTCACATCCTCATCTCATACCCTGAGCTGATGATAGCCAGATCTGAGGTTTATCTTTGAAAACCATCGATCTCCCTTCAACTGATCAAAGAGATCATCAATACTCATAAGTGGATACTTATTCTTAATGGTCACCTGGTTCAGGCACTGATAGTCCACACAGAGTCTTGAACTCCCATCTGCCTTATTGGAAAACCAAATCGGGGCTGCCCATGGAGAAACACTAGGCCTTATGAACCCTTTCCCTTACAAGTCCTCCAACTGTACCCGTAATACATGAATCTCCATGGGAACCATCCAATATGATGGTGTAGATATTAGTAACATCTTAAGGTATAGGTCGATGTAAAAGTCTACCTCTCTACATGGAGGTAGTCCCAGAACATCATCAGGAAAGACATCATCATACTGGTCCGCCACTATAGGATAACTCGAACTCTCAACATCAACTACTTTGAGGGTAAGGCTATCCAACTGATGTGTGATTGGATACACCCTCCTCCAGTAAAGACCATCCTATTCTAAAAAGTTTCCCTTCTCACTGGTGAAGGAAAACCTAGTCCCATCCTCATGGGCACACCACACTTTGCGCCTAATATAGTCAATATGAGCATGGAATATGGATAACTAGTCAATACCCAATATGATGTCGTAAGGCCTCAACACTGCTACTAAAAGATCCCAGCCGAAGATCTCATCTTCTAGAGTAATCTCACACTGTCGGCACCAGTGTGTAATTGTCGAATCCCCTCCCATAAGAGTCTCTATCCGTAAGGATCGACCCAATGACTCCATAGGAATCTCTGAGCTTTGAATGAGGGCCGTGGAAATTAAAGAGTGAGTGTAACTTTTGTCTATAAGTACTGCGTCTATGGTGGAGTAGAAATAGATCCTTCCTCTAATCATCTATAGAGAACCGTGGTTATAGGACTCAACTGCATGGAGCTGAGCTCGTCCCTGTCCTCCTGGTCCTTGTGGTCAGGGTGGACCACTTAGAGGTGGTGGCGGTAGAAACTCGAATCGCCGCCCACTGCCTGCTGCATGAACAGCTCCTTTAACATTTCCACTGCTCTGCAGACCTCCTCGATCAAACCTCTACCTCTGTCTTGGTGGTCCCTTGACCATCTGCTGGTCGTCCGTACGACAGGTCGGGTAGTCGCGAGCCATGTGCCCCTGCCCGGCGCATGAGTAGCACTACCTGCTCCTCATCTGTCCTACTATGTCCCGTGATCCCCACACCACTGAAACCGTATCTTGAGGTAATCCACTAGAAGGTCTATCCCGCTTGGTCCCCTGCGTCATCCATCTACTGCCTGCCACATATGGCTCTGCTACCTGACGTCTAATGATGTCTCTCGCTATCGGTGCCTGATCACCTAGGAAGCTCTCCACAAAAAGTGCGCACTCTATCAACCCAGCCTATATTAGAATGATGAGTGATATCATCGATGCTTTTATATCCTATCAGAGACCCTGCTTAAAGGTCTGGGACCTAAAGAAAGGGTCTCGTACCATGTTAGTGGAGTAGTAGGAGAGATCATTGAACCTCACTGAGTACTAGGCCACAATCATTCTGCCCTACTATAAATATAGTAGCTCCTGTATACGCACTGAGCACAGGGTCGCTGAGATGAAATCTACCCTAAAAATTCCCTTGAATTTCGCCCAAGTGATGGTATCCTTATCGTGTAACTGTAGTTTTAGATTCCACCATCTCCCAGTTGCTCCCTAGAAGAGACCGACAGCTAGGATCACCATCAGATCAGTTGGTGTCCCTACTAAGCGAAAACTTCTAGCCACAAACTCCAGCCAGTCCTCAGCCACCTGCGGATCTATCTCACCTCAGAACCTCATAGGCCTCTGCCGCTGAAACTTGTGTAATGCGCTCAGTCGGCGTTCATCCTCTACTAGTGGGGATGGTGGAAACAGCTACCCAATGAGTAGTGTTGCTGTTGGTACACCACCTGAAGGTGATAACACCGTAAGAGGTCCCTGCACCGAGGCGTCATCACTCAGTGGGCCGTAATCAGGTACTCTCTCAGGAATCCTGGCTGGCTGTCTATGTGGAGGCATCCTGAAAAAAAAAACAGGTGCGCCACAACTAATAAGTTATACCTAGCAAGATGACTCAAATAAATCATAAGAAAAAAACTTTTCAAAATGCATGCAATCACTGTTTTTGTGCACTGAGTCGGAAATAATAATTCAAGGTCCTGCCGTATGGATACGTCGGCCCCCACACCAACACTGGATTTCCCTAAACTAAAAACCACACTCATAAAACTTAACACTATCGCCACATTGAAAAGATCAGAGTCCTAGTTCTTTAGTAGAACCAACTCCTTTGATACCACTTTGTCATGAACCGTCCCCTAGGGCCCATGCCGTGACTTCCCCAAGCCCTCCTTCCATAGGCCAGGGCCTGGCGACTAGCACCAAAAAGGCGTATCACTATAATGGGAAGACATTGCATTTAAACCTGTATAAACAAACCATCCAAGAACTCAAAAATAAGCAACCAAGAAGTACACTTCTATGGTAAAAAGTGTACTAAAAGTAAAGGGGCCAGAATACAAGCCCTACTGGAAAGTACAAGTACAACTGAAAGAGAAAAAAACTCATGGATCGTCCACCACAGATCCTACCTGAAGGGTAGTTACAGATCACGATCAGTAGTCACTGCAGAACATCACGTCACATGGTCCACCTCTGAGCACCATCCAGTCCTAGCTCCCTCAGCCTCTATAAACACTGTACATCGTATGCACAAGACACAACAAGGTGCAGGAATTTCCCATGTAGGGGTGAGTATAGCAATAATCAGTAGGGACCCTAAGACCCCTTAAGATATCCCAGAGTTCCACAATAGAAAAAACCACAAAGCAAGACCTCAACCCAAAAGCACGAAGAAGTCATCAAATCTACTTAGGTAAATTCCCATAAATATACCTAAGTAATCAAGATATACTCATCTCATACACGAGGAAACATAAGGCTCCAACCTTTAAGCCTTTAGCACAACTGATCCATGAGGGAATAATACCACAAAGGTAATGCCACGAAGGTAAAAGTACCATAAAGGTAACACCATGAAGGTAAAATTACCACAAAGGTAACACCCTGAAGTTAACACCACGAAGGTAAAAGTACCACAAAGGTAAGGACTCAACTCACACCAGGTATATAACTCAAGTACAGAAGTACATATGATTAGTCGTAAATCTAGATCATCTTATTCAGTTGAGAGGCTCTTCTACTGACCCAAACAGGATCGATAGATGTTAACCCACATAAGATTGCTAGGTGCTGAACCACACAATATTGATAGATATTGTCCCACACAGGATCGCTAAGTGCTGGCCCACACTAGATCGATAGATGCTAACCCACACATGATCGATGTTCTTTCTCCAAGTTACAGCTAGCCACGAGATTCATTCACTAAGAATGCTTGATTCCAGGATGATCCACTCCTCAATACATCATTCATACCTCAAAAACCAAAAAGTTCCTTGAATAAGTATCCGAAAGGACCGCCATGTCATATTGGTTCCAACGTGATAGACGACACGTCAATCGGACGCCCGTTCTGTGACTTATAAGCGTTTTAGTAGTGAGGGCCCGGTTGGATTCGGGTTCAATCCAATACGGACATACTCTAAACTTCTTTAAAACTCAAGTGGATTATACCAAAAGGACCATATCACTCCAAGTATCCCAGCTCCATAGATGGTTCATTAAATGGACACCCGGTTCACAATTAATTGCTCTTTTAGCGAAACTAGGCCTAGAAGGGTCCGGGTCTGGTCCGACCCAATCGGACCGACCCAATTTGACCTGGTTCGGGACGACCCAACCTGGTTTGGGTTTGACCAGGCTTAGCCCGAACTATCTTGGGCCGGAATAGTTGGTCTAGGCCATGACGAGCTCGGCCCGCTAGGCTGGCACTTCCCAGCCCACGAAGGGGCACGACCCACTGGGCACATGCGGATCAGCCTGCCGAGGGCCCGACCGGTCCCACAAATTGTGTAGATCACTGGATGGGTCCCGCCCTAGCTGGCACAGGGGTGTTATGCACCCCTTTCTCTTGAATAGCTAAGTAATTTGGGGGGTGAAGTGGCGGCGCCATGTGGTGCCGCCTGGTCACCGTGTGACCCGAAGGGGCGGGTCCCTCGTCCTCCACCACAACTTTGAGCCACGACCATCTTAAGAAATGCACGATGGCACGCCGTTCCACCTCCATGGTTAGTCGATGCCGACCACCCTTCTTGACCATCATGGATGAAAAGTCATGGGCTTCCCCTCCCGCGGTGTGCGACGACACACCACACCACCTTCGCGGCCGTCCGATGCCGACCGCTCTATTGACCGCCATTGCTGATTTCCGCACCCTCCTCCTATGGCGCGCGACAACATGCCCCCTCTATCGTAGTCGTCTATTGCTGGATGCCGCCATCGCCTGCCGGCATGGGTCGACGGTGCCTCCGCGTCGGTAGTCTTCCACGGGCAACCAGGTGAGCTCCAGTGGTTTATTTTTCTACACGATCACGCCTATGTACTTCTCGGGTCGTCTCCTTCACTTCTTGGAAATCATATTTGGGTTCTGTCCAAACCAAAAATTTACCCTCAAAGAACACAACGATAAATAGATTGCGGAGGGACTGAGCCTTGTTAATTTGACCCACACCCTCCGCATTAGCGTCTTATCAATGGGGAAGAAATATGATTCAATAATCTATTGAAAATAAAAGAGACTAGAAATAAACCCTACCTCATGATTCATTGAAGAACATCCACACTTTAGGTTGGGTCTATGTTCGTTGATTCGTGATTTGATGGTTCTCATCACTATTCGCTATAACTGGTCCAATCCACCAAGTGGTTGGCATCACAGTACTTTTCCAGAGCTTCATCGCTTGGTGAAGCCATACCAACACCCCTCCCCAAGCTCCATATAAATAGAAGGGGCAAAGGGTGAGTAACACCATTGGGAATTTATGAGGTTCATTTAATAATTAACCTTTCTAATTCCAATGGTACAATTACAAACATTGAGGATTCAAGCCAATTAATGGCTTGACATGTCGTTGGTCCCACCACTGCTGCTCATCCATTGGAGGAAAAGAAAATAGAGAAATAAAATAACTTTATTCATTTATTATTCTTTTAAAAGTCCAAAATATATATTTTTCTCCCAACCCACTATGGTTGAAGTGAAGCCTTATTTAAGAGAATCCTAGCGCTGCAAATTCAATGGTTCTCTCTGATTTTTAATCTGAGCAACAGTTGAAAAGTTAGAAAATGATGCTCACGTGTTTACTGAACGTACCTTAAAAAAAGTTCAGAAATTCATTCCGGGCACATCGGGCCTCAAAATCACATACCGTCAATTTTCACAGACACACAATATTTCTATATAATTAAAAAAAATTACGTGGAAAATCTAGGTCTTTACAAAAATTATCTACATATCTCTTATATTGGCCTCGTGCCACTTCCACATAATGATGATTGGTTTTAAGCTTCTGCATAATTTCATGGACATGGTCAGGACCTATCTACTTCATCTCTCAAACTTCATTCCATCATATTGGAGTCCTATATCTCTTCCCATAAAAAGCCTCATATGGTTCAATCTGAATGCCAGAATGGAAACTATTGTTATATTATAACTCTATCAAGGGAAGGTGTAGATCCCAAATTCCTTGGAAATACATCTAATAAGATCTCCACAAATCCTATAGAGTTTTAATTATCCTCTCAGAATTATTGTCTGTCTTAGGATTATATATAATGCTAAGGATTATCACTAAATCGAACACTTTTTTGAAGAATTCTCCAAAAACATGAGATAAACCTTAGATACTAATCAGATATAATGGATATTGGTAACCCATGCAACCTTATCATATCCCTTATATATATCATGGTAAGTTGGTTAAGGGCGAAATATTCTTTGATGAAAATAAAATGCACTAAATTTGTAAGGTAGTCCACTAAAACCCAATGTTCCTTATAGCCTTTATATGTTTTGGAGAGTTCTTAAATAAAGTACCCAATGATAATTTTATATTTACATATGGGTATGGGTGATGGTTTCAACTTACCCTTAGATTTTTTTTGTTAAAACAGTACTTGATGGCATACCAAGAATCAAGATACATACTCTATAATCTCTCTAATCATACTATCCCACCAAGAGATTTGTTCTAGATATATTTATATCATTATACTTCCAAGATGTATATAAAAGTATTATCTATGTGAATCATCCAAAAGTTCCTTCTTCTATTATAACTTTCATGGGAAACATATTAATATTTTGGACCTTATTACTCCAACTTTATCAAAGTTAAAATCTATAATATTCACCACCCTTCTTTATATCTCTATATCATCTTTTTGGGATCCACTAATATTTATTTGAATGGAAGTTTGAGCAATCAATTTAGAAAGATATGATTTATCTCCTACCATAATTAATTTAAGATTCATCCCTTCCAAATCCATGAGTATTGGGTCCTTTTCAATCCTCATCATGGATATAGTAGCATGATATTTCCTACTCAGAGCATTAAGCATCATGTTTTCCTACCCTAGGAGGTAATGTATTAAGAATTTTTAGTATTTTATCAAATAAAACCATATCATTTGGCACAAATTCAATTCCTTCTTTGTGGATATATATTTCAAGATCTTTTGATAAATATATATAGCACACTTTTCTCCATAGAGATAATGTCTCCAAATCTTTAATGAAACCACTAGATCTAAGTCATATTTTGGGTAATTTTGATCATGATTATTTAATTTGTGGAAAATATAAGAAATTACCTTATCATTCTTTATAAGGAGACAACCCAAACCCTTTTTTAAGAATCCCTATATATAAAAAACCTTTCCCCATAGAAGGGTAATGTAAGTAAAATAATAGTGACCATCCACTTATTTAGTTCCTTAAAATATTATTCACATTCATATATCTAAAATAAATTTACTCCCATCTTTGTCAACATGGTTAGTGGAAATTATATCCATGAAAAATTTCTCACAGAGTCAGTAATATCCTACGAACCCAAGAAAACTATGAATCTCAGTTATAGTGGTTGGTATGTGGAATTTCTCAAAACCATCCATATTTGATAAATCTATGTATATGAATTGCTTGTGATTACATGACCCAAGGATGAAACCTTTTCTAGAATTGACAATTTTCTAATTTTATATAAAAATTAATTTTTCTCAAGTTCGTTAACACTATTTTCAAATGATCTTGATGATCTTACTTTATCTTTGAAAATATAAGAATTTAATCAATAAATACAACCAAAAATTCATAAAGGTAGTCTCTAAAGACCCTATTTGTTAGATATATGAAGAAATTAGAGGAATTGGTAAGTCCAAACATAATCACAATAAATTCATAGTTTCCATACCATGTACTAAAATTCATCATAGATATATCCTCCATTTTAAACATTAACTGATAGTATCCGGATCGAAGTTCAATATTTGAGAGGCATTGATATACTAATATTTGATACAATATATAATTGATATAGGGTAGAAGACACTTGTTATTGATCTTTATTTTGTTAAGATCGTGTTATTAAATTCTATAATGCATTGACCCGTCATTATTTTTGACATATATTCTAGAAAACCCCATGATGAATCATTTGAGTGTATAAAAACCTTGCCCAAATTTTCTTACAATTTCATATTTAACTCCCCTAATTCAATGGGATCCATTATATAAAAACTCATTGAGATAGGAAAGGATATAGGTATGAGTTTGATTGAAAAATTAACCTCATGGTCTAGGAAAAGTCCAAGTAACTCATATTCAAATACATAATTATATTCCCATATGATAGACATGTTTTCAATGTTGAATTCCTCCCTAATAATTTGATCCAAGAGTCCCCCATTTTTGTGTACCATAACCCAAATTATAGAATTTTCTTCCATAGGGAGTTCATAATCATCCTTTGGTTGATACATGATAACAAGAGGATTTGGGATATGAAATGAGACTTTATTATTCTGATAGTTGATATGTTTTTTATGTTGGTAAATCCAATCCACATCCAATATTATTTCAAATTCAATCATTGTAAGAATAATTAGATTGGTTGGAAGTATCATCCCACCAATATCAATCAGAGGAGATTTATAAATATTAAATGAGATCATTGTGCCACCGGAGGTTATCATTGATAATTCAATATATATTTCACAGGGTGGTGATTTCACATTCTTAGAAAACTTTTATGATAGAAAGCAATGAAATAAACTAATATAAATTAAGGTATTTTCATATTAATAAAATTGATCAAGTATACCTTATATCACCTCATTATATTGATCTACCTCATTGGATGTGATAGTGAATTAATTTCATTGTTCCATTGGTTTGTTTGGTTTATAAGTCCTATTTTCTTCATTGGATTGAGGGTAGAGAATTGATTTACATAACTTATAAACATCATGTATTGAAACATTTCAATGTGGGTGGATTATTAACTTGTACCTTCTTACCTTATGTGGTGATAATCAACCTATTAGCCTAGGTTCAATAGTTGTGGGCCTGGTGTCCTACTTTACCACACATAAAAATCAACCATGATCCCTTGATAAAATTACCATGGTTCTTTCTCCTACATTTATTTGATGTAGGAAATTTTTATTTCTTCAAACCATGTGTCTTATCATCGGTGCTTATATGATACTACAGTTTCCATTTAATTTCCCCAAAATGTTGAAAGGTTATAGTTTTCAACTCAAACTTAAGAGAACATAAAAAAATATCTTCACAGAATATAAAGTCTCTTATATATAACTCCCCTCCAAGACTCGAATTTAAGCCAGTAAATAAGCGATCAATTATAATCTTGGTATCAGAGAGAAAAAAGGAGGCATGCCTCACAAGTCTTAAAAAATTTTCTTCATTTGACCACATAGAATAATTCAATTTTTTCATAAATTATTGGAATTCCAACTCTTTTATTATATAAATATTCAGGGGAAAATACATAGTGAAAATATATTCTTTAACTCTTACCATTCCATAGAGTATATGTCCTCCTTTTTCGAGTTGTTCTTAATGAGACTCCACCACTTGTCAACATCACCTTATACATATTATATGGGAAAAAAAATTCACATGGTCTAAGCACCAAATAATGGATGATAAATTTTCTATTGAATTTAACCACCATTAAAAAACCAGTGGATTATAAGACTTACTAAAAGAGTGTGGATATTTCCTTATAAATGACTCTATAGAAACTTTCTACCTAATTGGTGAAATTTAGGAGATCAACTTGTTTTGGTTTATTTTCTATAGTTTTAGATAGTTGGGAGAGAATTTTAATGAGTATTTTCATTCCATCCTTAATATCATTAGGTTGACTGTTGAAAAAAAAACTCCACATTTTCTATTACACCTATTGTTTACTCAGTTCTTTCAAGTTCCCACATTTACCATTTAAAAAGGAAAACCAAGAATGAGTATACATATATTAATAATTATACATAAATGAAAAATATAAACATAGAATAATTATTTCATAAATTATTTGTATACATTAGCCTATGAATATATAGGTTTCAATCTATATTTTCCATTATTGGATTTATAACTGAACTAGTTATATATATTTAAATCCTTCATAATGGTTTGTAAAGACAATTTGACTAAATAATGAATATCCCCCAGGAGTGTGTAAATTCATTTTACAATTTTCAGGTATTTATAAACCCTATTTTGAATATTTTTTTTTGTTTAGGGATGTTTTAGGTGGAAATTTGGGAAATTTTGAATGTTTTTGGGATGTGCATGGTTGGTGCACAGTTTTCCATAAATTTGCGCCCTCTTAGTGGAAACCATGAAAACAAAAATAGTGGGGGTTTTTACTGCAAGAACAATTTTTTACAAACCATGTTCCCACAGAGTAGAAACTATAAACCATGGAAACAAATAGTGCGTGGTTAGGTTGCACACTTTGTCTTACTATATGGCCCTACCGAGGAAACCATGTGTATAAGAAAAATTTAATCAAAAAATTAATTTTAAAACACTGAAACTCCCAGTTTAATTATGTGCTCTACATGCTAATTTGACCCCAAAACATTTTCTTCTTCCTTAGAGGCTCCCAAGAGGTGATTTTGACCCCTCTACACCCCTTTGGAAGAAAATAAAATATAGGTGAATGATATTCGATCCATTCCTGGTAAGTTTCCTTTACCTGTTCTCTTTCTCCCATTCCCTAATATTTCCTCCATAGGGTTTTATAGATCTTTGTTTTGTTGGAGGGCCTAATCCTAGTTTTTTGGATCATGAATCTAGTTTTTATTCTCAGATCATCTTTTTCATCATTCTTCATTGGATTTTTTTAATTATAAATTTCCTTTTCAAGATCCAATGATCCCATGGAAGGTGGTTCCATTTATGATTGAAAATTCAATTGAATCTAATTTTTTTGATTTAAATTAAATTTCATGATTTAAATGAATTTTTTTTTCAATTTATTTATTTAAAATAAAATTCTATTGAATTGGATATTTGAAATTGTATTTGGCATGAAATTTAAAAAAACCCCTGATTCCATTAAATTTGGGTGTGTTTTGAAATTGGATTGAAATTGTTTAAATTAAATTATGGAGTTTAATTATAGAATTTTAATTGTGAAATTGATTTGATGAAATTGATTTCAAATTGGTATTCGAGAAAATGACTTAAAATGGTTTTGATAGAAACCCGATTGTTTTATATGGGAAAATGAATTATTTTATTAAAAACATGTGTATTAGTTTTTAAATGGAAATTGGAATATTTGAAGTGGGAGAATGGGATGAATTTTATTTTAAATAGTTTAAAAATATATTTTTTTCATTTATTTTTATTAGAGAACATGCATGACTAGGTAATTAGTGAGTTATTCGAGACAACACCCTATTGAAAATTTGGAAAACTATAAATACATATGAAGTAGGCCACATACCTTATGGGATGGTGATGAACCCTCATTAAATAGTGTCTGAGGGACATGTGTAAACATATTTTCTGTGATAACTATTTGAGTGTGAGGGAGTCCCATAGCCTAGAACTATTATAACTTTTGGTAGATGACCATTTTTCTCGTTTATTTGTATTTGAAATATATGAAATTATTTTCTATAAACTATTTTACACATGACTTCTGAATTTATATAATTTTTTTTATATAAAATGTTTATTAAGACATTTTTTAATGTATTTCCATCATTTGAAATGTAAATCATTATTTATTTAAATTATGATTTGGATATTCCATACTTGTTTATTTATAATTTAAAGATTTATTTGGTTAATTAAATGTGGAATCTTATTATATAATCCTTGTTGAGACCCTACTCGGTTTTAGGGCACACCCTACCCATGATTTTTTGTGTTTGTTGATTATCTCCTTCCAGGTTCGAACAAGGGAAAAGTACCACTTAGAGGTGGTTCTAGTTGTTGATCTTTCAAATTAGAGAGTTTTTTCTACTGATACTTGGGTTTTTTATCACGTTTTATTATAATTTCTGGTGGTATTTTGGGTTTTAATACCTATTTTAATACTGGTACACTTCTTCCTATGAAGTTTTTCTTGTATTCATACTATCTTGTTTATCTTTCTTCCGTTCTGTTTTTGGAAAATTCATTACCACTTTAATATTGTATGATAAAATTTTATAGTCACCAAACCTTGGGGATTGGGTATTCACTTTGGGATATGTCAAGGCTAGCTTAGTTATTAGGTTACTAGGTTATCCAGACAAAATCGTGAAAAATTGGTTTCAAAGGTGTAGGTTTTCCATCTTTCCTTGATGTTAGTATGTAATTGTGTATTATTTTTGAGACATAGGAGGTAGTTATAACTGAGTACCTAAAAAAATATCAACATAATGAGCCTTGATTTTCCAAAGGTTGTTTAGGGAAAGATTTATTGAGGATTAGTTCTAGTGTTTTCCCTACTTTTTATTTGTATTGGGTTTAAATCCAAATATTTTTTGTCTATCTGTTGGGATTTATTTCCCTTTTTTATTTGTTTGAGTGTTAACCTGATGTCTGCAATATTATCTAATGATGTTATATAATATCATACCTTTGAGAATATGCAAGAAAACAAATCTAGGAGGAAGATTTTGATGAACTACAATGAGCGAATCCTCTCATGGACCTGAGTATGGTTTTGGTGATTGTGGGTACTATCCAAGCTCTAGGACATGTACCACTACCAGTTCCCATTCATGGTCCAACTGTGGAACCTCATGGGGGTGTTTTATAGATTCATGCTTAGTAGTTCCTTCACCACAATCCACCAAAATTCAATGGATCCAATGATACTCAAGAGTATATTGAATGTTTGAGAAGTATTAAGCATTTGTTTGGGTTATTGGATACACCCAATGAGATCAAGGTAAAGTGTTAAATGTTCGTGCTGGAGGGACCAAGAAGGAGATGGTGGGACATGATGGTGATGATGAAGAAGCATGAGATATTAGAGTGGAAAGACTTAAATTATTTTTTCACTAACTAGTTATATCCAGAGTCTATGGTATTAACCAAGGCTATTGTGTTTTTCAAACTTGAGCAGGATGACATGACTGTGACATAATATGAATATTATTTTGCTAAGCTTGTTCAATTTTCACCTGATATTATACTGAATGAGATGATGAAAACTCAATGGTTTGATATAGGACTTATATCTGATATTTTTTCTTATGATTTCTTACTAATTATTCATTCTTATACAGATGTTATGGATAGAGGTTTGATGGTCAAAATAGAAATAGCTAGTGAGTTAGGATTGATAGAAGTTTATTTTTCACCCAGTGTTAGTGTGAATTCCTCTTATGGAAATAGTAAGTGTGATGAATCTCAAGATGGTTCTTGATATTAGGGTTTTTATAAACCTACTACAGTGCCTAAAAGAGGCCCTTTTATTTTCTATTAGCATGGAAAGCCTAGTAATTCTAAACAAGGTTTCACTAAGGCACCATATAACTTTGGTTCATAAAAACACTCAGGTCACTTGCAGAAGTTATTCTGTATACATTATTCTCCACATAGTGGAATAGGATCATATTCACCTTCAAAAATTGTGATTAAACCAGATGATTCATGAAAAAAGGAGTTCTATCCATATGCATTCATAATTAAGCTTCTTCACATAGTGGAAGAGTCTCCAAAGTGAGTGGATACGGGCCTGACAGCTGTTAGAGGTACCGTCACTATAGACTCATCACTAGTGACTTATTTAGTTGATACTAGTGCATTTAATTCCTTTATTTCAACATGTATTGTTAATCCACTAAATCTTCCTATGAATATTTTCTCTTATGTGATGGATAATACTACAACCCATGGAACAAATAGAGAGAAGGGTCTCCGTAGTCCAACTTGTGTTTTCTCTTTATCAGTTGTTGAGATCACCTGGGATTTTTTGGTTATTGACAATAACCCTATTTACATCATATTTTGGATGGATTGACTTATCTCTAATTAATCCTAGATTGATTGTTATCTTCGACGAGTCTCCTTTACTACACCTAACGGGGTGTGATATACATTTCAAGGAGAATGGGACATGAGGTCGAGTAGAGAAGGAACCTATTCTCTAGACGTGGGTAATGTAATATCAATGTTTTATTTTTATCTATAGGATGAATCCTTGAGCGGTGACCTTGATCTAGTTATCATCAAGTTTCTTGATGTTTTTATTTTTAATTCTCTAGTTTTCTATCGTTATGGGAGGTATAATTTTCTATAGTCCAGTAATTGGTACTCAAAAAGTGTCTATTATTTATTACCACATGAAACTAGCTAAGATGAAAGAGTTGAATAATTAGTTGGATGATCTTATAGAGAAAGGATTTATATATTTGAGTGTATCACCTTGGGAGGATCTGGTTCTCTTTTCAAAGAAAGTGTATGGTTCACTTCTGCCTTGTGTAGATTACTAAAAACTCAATCGAGTTACAATAAAGAAAAAGTATCCATTGCCACATATTAATGTTTTTTTGATCATTTTATAAGGAAAAAATGGTTATCAAAGATTGAAATTTTATATGGTTTCCATCTTTTGAAGATAAAATATTTAAACATTCATAAAACCACATTTTGGAGCTGGTACAACCATTATGAGTACCTTTTCATTCCATTTGGTTTATCTAATGCTCCTTCAATTTTTATAAAGTTAATAAACATGATCTTCCATGAGTATATTGAAACTTTTGTGGCTGTATTTATGGATTAAATCCCTGTTTAATCAATGTTTGAGGAAGATCATGTGCTTCAGATGAGAGTTGTTCTTAAATTGTTTATAATTCACCTACATTATGCCAAGATATCGAAATGTGATTTATGGATCCAATAATTGTAATTATTAGGACATGTTGTTCTAAAACATGGTATATCAATTGATACTGAAATGGTGAAATTTATTATGATATAGGAACAACCACTTTTTTTTGAAATACATAGATTATTGGGATTAGCGGGGTTTTATCATCTGTTTGTTAAGGATATCCCAATGTTGGATTCTATGATGACTGCTCTGAAAAAGAAGGGAGTAATGTTTTCTTAGGATGGGAAATTTCAGAGTCCTTTTGTTGATCTGAAATTTCATTTGAATACTAAGATGGTGTTGACTCTTCCATAGGCTGGCCAGGGATATGTGGTCTTCTATGATGCATCGGGTTCAGGATTGGGATGCGTTCTTATTTAGGGTGACCATGTTGTTGCTTATATATCTCGTCACCTTAGGCCACATGAGAAGAATTATCCAACCCATGACCTTGAAATTGATTCTATGATTCATTCTCTTAAGATTTGGTGAAATTAACTTTTAAGAGAAAGGTTTACCATGTATTCTGACCATAAGTGACTGAGTTATATCTTCTCTCAAAAAGTTTTGAATATATTCCTGAGGCATTGGATAGAATAACTATAATCTTTCCACTTTGACATCACCTATACCCTAAGAAAAGATAATTTCATAACAAATGCTTTGAGTCAGAAAACTCTGACCCAGACCATGAATTAATCACCATAAGAGTGGAAGTTGATGGATATTTTTTCAAAGTTTCATATTAGAGTCTATGAATCAAGGGAATAGGTTACTTTGGACAATTATCAATTGAACTTTGATCTTCTCAATATTATTCTTTGGGAAAAATAGTATGAGGATGAGTTATGCTGCATTAGAGACTTTCTTTATGGTTGAAAGACCATACTTGTATGGTCATTCTCAAATGAGGGTATTCTATTCTATCAGAATAGATTTTTTTTCCATTAGTGGTAAGGAAATTGGTGATGGTGTATTTCCATAAATCCTAGTGGGAAGTGAACCTAGGAAACAAGAATATGTTCTATGACACACGACATAGATTATGGTGTCCATGTATGAGGTGGGGCATTAATGAATTTTGTTTCTCATTGTTATACGTCCTAATAGATCAAGGATGAGGACTAGAAACCTTTGGTTTTATTTAGACACTTCCAGTGCTAACTTGGTAGTGGGATGAGGTCCATATGGACTTGGTGATTGGGTTTCTACCTACCCATAGAAAGAAGAATGAAATATGTGTTGTAATTGATAGACAGACTAAATTGTCTCATTTTATACCCAATTTTGATACAGCCAAGGTTGAGGGGTTGGGAAGTATCTACAAAAAATATGTTGTACATTTTAATGTATTTACATATGTTATAGTCTTTGATAGGGATCCTCAGTTCACTTATCATTTTTTGAGAGAAATTCTCGAGTCACTAGGATCTTAAGTCCGTTTGGCCATGACATACCATTTGTAGTTGGGTGGACAGACAAAAATATCTATATAGATTCTTGAAGATCTGATTTTCACCTCTGTTATTGACTTTAGTGGGGCTTGGGATGACTATATGGGGATGTTTGAGTTTTCATATAATAATAGTTACCAGTATGAAATCTAAATGGATCATTTTGAGGCATTGTATGGCTAGACACGTAAATATCTATTGTGTTGTTTGGAGATTGGTGAAATTTACATGGTTGGAACAAGCTTGGGTCAAGAGATTAAGAAAAGAATTCCGTTGATTCATTAGAAAATATTTACTGGATAGAACCGATATAAATCTTATACTGATTTTCATCAAAGACCATTATAATTTTCGGTTGGTGGCCATATATTCTTGAAAGTTTCACCTTGTTTGGGTTATCAATGACTTTGGGGGAATGTGAAACTTGATCCTAATTTTATGGTACCTTTTGAGGTTGTTTTGAAGAATGCTAAAGTTGATTAACATTTATCACTTCTACCATAAATTATGGAAATACACAATGTGTTTCATGTATCTTAGCTATATAAGTACCAATCTAATCCATATCATGTTCTGAGCTGGAGTGATCTTGATGTCGAGCCTAATTTATCTATGAATGACCATGCAATTAAGATAGTTAATTCTAAAACCAAGGCACTTCATGGGAGGATGATACCTTTGGTTTGAGTGCTATCGTAGAACAGTTCATATTCTCATTAGACGTGGGAGAGGGGGGAATTGATGTGAGAGGAGTGGCCTCATTTTTTGACGTGGATGCTTATTAATAGGAATTATAAGGATGAAAAGTTTCTATGGTGGGGAGTCTATAACATTATATTACTATATTAGGTATTCCAAAACGTTGATTTTGAAATTTTTTGGTTGGGTTTAATTTAAGGTTGTTTCAGGTGAAAATTTTGGAAATTTTTATAGTTTCTTGGTTGTGCACATTTGGTGCACGGTTTTCCCAAACCCTGTGCCCTCTCAGTAGAAACTGTAAAAATACAAATAGTGGGGGGGTTTCATGGATATCACACGGTTTAAAAAACTTTTCACCCAACAAGTAGAAACTATGCACCTTTTCAAAAAGGGGTACATAGTTAGGCTCATGATTTTTATAACTGTGCAGCCCTTCCAAGGAAACTATGCGCATGGGAAATTTTTAATCAGAAAATGAAATTTAAAACCCCGAAACCCCTAGTTGAAGTGCCCAATAGGATCATTCAACCCCAAAACTTTTTATTCATCATTAGAATATCCCAAGAGAAAATTTTGGCCTCTATACACCCCTCTGGAAGCAAATCAAAGTTAGGAGAATGACATTCAATCCCTTCCTAGTAAGTTTCCTCCTCCCATTATCGTTCTCCAATTCTATCATCTTTCCTCCATATGGGTTTATATATCTCCATGTTATTGGAGGATCAAATCCCCTTAGTTTCTGATCTTGAATCTTGGTTTGATTCTGGAATCTTAGTTTCCATCATTCTTCATTGGAATTTCCCGATTAGGGATTTGTGTTTCATGATCGAGTGATCCCGAGTTAGGTGGATCATTTTATAATGGACAATTTAAATAACCCTAAAATGAATGATTTAAATTCATTTACTTGATTTAAATGAAATTGTTTTCAATTGGTTTATTAAAAACCAAATTCTATTGAATTTGGGTTTTTAAATTGTATTTGGCATAAAATTGATGAAAAACTGCTAATTCTATTGAATTGGGGTGTGTTGTGAAATTGGATGGAAATTTTTTAAATAAAATTGTGGAATTTAATTATGGAATTTTAATAGTAAAATTAATTTCAAATCGGTATTCAGAAAATGGATTAAAATGATTTTCATATAAACCTAGTGATTTAATATTAGAAAAAGGCATTAATTGATTAAAAGCCCATGTATTGGTTTTTAAAATAAAATAGGTATATTTGAAATAGAATATTGAGATGAATTTTTTTAAGTAGTTTTTAGATAAATCTCCCATCATTGATTATTATTAGTGAACATAAAATCATAATTATTTAGTGAGTTATTCAGAACAATACTCTATTTCTGATTTCAACACTAACAATACATATGGGGTAGGTCAATACCCAATGGGATGGTGATGCATCCTGTTTAACAAATGTATGAGGGGATGTTTTTACACATATTTTGATGATAACTATTGGAGTGCGAGGGAGTCCCATAGATCTGAACTATTATACCTTTTAGAAGATGACTATGTTAATCATTTGTTTATATTTGAAATATATGCCATTGTTTGTTGTAAACTTTTTTACACATAAATTTTGAATTTATATAATCCATTTTATATAAAATGTTTATTAATCAATTAGTTTAAAGTATTTCCACCATTTAAAACGACAAGATTGAATTATTTTAAATATTATTTTAAAATTCCATGCTTGTCTGTTTAAAATTTAAAGCTTTATTTGGTTAATTAAATGTGGAATCTAATTATGTAATCTTTGGTAAGACCCTACTGGGAATTTAGCTCACACCCTACCTATGCCTTCAAATGTTTTTAGATTATCTATTTCCATGTATGAGAAAAGGTAAATTACCACTTATAGGTGCTTATAGTTGTTGATCCATGGGATTTGAGAGTCTTTTACATAGGTACTTGGGGTTTTATCCTATTTTATGGTACTTTGTAGAGGGTACATTGGGGTTTCATACTAGTTCATATTCTTGTACACTTATCCTAGTGGAGTTTCTCTTGTATGCATACTAACTTGTTTATCTTTATTCTATTGTGTCTATTAAAAATTAGTTCCCCTTTTCATATTGTATGATGCAATGTGATTTCTTCCAACCCAAGGGGATTAGTAACTTACTTTGGTCTATTTCAATAATGAATCTGTTATCAAGTTACCGGTGTTTCTAAGATGGTTTGTGATAGAGTGTCAAACCTAGTGCGCAATAATGGCCTATTCACCATGCACCAGAATGATGGATGAGATATAATCGACCAAATATTTTTGGTGTTGTTACCCTTAGATGAATTTGTACAAAAACAAATTCCACTTATAGAATCTAGAAAAATATTTATCTCTTGGAAAACCACATAATCCATACTTTACCAAAACATCAGGATGCTATACTCTACATAGATCATTCCTGAGACTTTTCCCTAGTTTTTTCACTAATGTCCTATAAGCTATTATCAAATAATAAATAAACTAATTTCCAAAAAAAATAAACCATCCTTTGATACCAAATATATATAACCAAGCTAAAAATAACTTATATAATACATTAATCTCAAAATTTAAATAAAACATCACACAACAGTCACATAATCCTTGGAACAAAAGGTTTTGCTTCTTGAAAATTAGTTACACAAACATATTATTTTATAAAACATTAAAATAAATATTCCATAATTTTATTCTTATATGTCCTTTCCTAAACATATAAAATGATGTAATCATCTTTATAACCAAGGTAATGGAAACATAAGAAATGGGTGATCACAAAATATTAGTAAGAGGAAATCAATATAATAAAGTATTAGATTATAAGAATGAGGAGAATGTGAGGAAAATATAAATATTCAAATAAGATATCATAATACCTTGTATAAAAATAAAAAAACACGATGGATCCATATAAAATCCTAAAAATATCATTAAGGAAACATAAAATATAAAACATGTAACACATGAACATGACATAAGGTGAAGGAAACTTGAAAATGTATAATAATGAAAGCATGGAATTTATTGGAAATAAAATAAATATTGAAACTTGTAATAACATGATAAAAAACATGGAAATGCATCATAACTTGATAAAATTTAAAATTCAGAACATCCATAAGAATTTGAAAACATGTGTGAGAAAACCCATTATTCCCATGCCTATGTAAACAAAATCATTATACCCACACCTAAAAACGTGAGAAAACCCATCATTCCCATGCTTGTGTGAACAAATCCATTATATCTATGCCTAAATATATCATGAGATGTAAACTTATACCAATTAATTAGAGAGGGATATAGGACCTCACCCTTCAACATCCATATATATATATGTTCCACTTAATAAGAATCATCATCATAACTTAAATAACCCATGGAAAAAGAATGTGTTTCTTAAACATACAACACAACATGAACTTAAGAAATAATATGATATCAAAATATAAGTATCCAAAAGGGTTTATAATTTAATAAAATACAAAACATAACTTCATGATAGATATATCATTTAAATATAATGAGAACCAAATCATGAAAATAGTTTTTTGAGAACATTTTGTATTCATTGTTTTAAAATTTATAGTTATGAATCCCTTTTAAAAAGTACCCTTTATTTTTAAGTTAAATGAAAAGAATAACTTATTTGAAATTTATTTTAATTAAAAAACAATTTTATCCTTGAAATAATGAAATAAAATCATTCAAAATTTTATGTCATGGAAGTAATATATTCAATAATAAATTGCATAACCCAAATAAAGGATTATGAGATACCAAGTACCTTACCTTTACCCTTACACAGAATAATTTATCCTATTATATCAAAATGATCAAAATATTAATCAATTATTTAAAAACTTTATTATTATATATTTCTTGTTATAATATTTATTTATAATAATACACTTCATTTATTATATTGTTGAAATCTATTTGCAACATTGGGTGTTAATAATATTAACTATTTTGAACTAGGTTCATAAAAGCAGTGTTGATATTCCTTTTTCCGTAAAAAATAATCATCCAAAAACCATTAAATCTATATGAATTGATATTTTATAAATAATTATAATTTTATAATACAATTACATAGGAGTTTCAGTCATGCTTGATGAAAATAAAAATGGCAATGAACTAGTTTTGGGTTATTTACTATTATTGACAGATTACCTTATGATAATAATAAATTTTAATATTATAAAAAAAATATATATTAAAAATATATATTAATTATAAATATTATATATACCGACACACTATAAAGTAAAATTATCAATGTTTGTAATTGAAGTAAAATGAAACAAATCAATTCATGGAGACAGTAGTCCACACAAGACACGATTAACGTTTTTGTTACCCAATGAATGAGAGTGGTGAAGGTGGATAGAAATTGATAATTATACAATAACAAATTATCCATATAAATCATATTTATTCTTAAATATTACCTTTAATACCATCCATGGGGGTTGTTTATGAAAAATCAAATGCATCCCTTTATGAAGGCGGTAATATGTGCACACTCACTAAAGATGATTCTGGTTTTTCTAATTATATATAAGAGTGTTAATAATGGTTGTACCATTATTATAATAAAATTTCAGAAAAATAATTAATATTATTTTATTATTATACCATGTTTATGGATGGTTTATAAATGGAAAAATAAAAAAGAAATGCCAATAATGATGTAATACCAACGTTTGGACCTTGAACTTCCTCTTGATAAAGGCATTTGATTTGAGGGAATTAGGCTAGTTTTTGGTTACCAAGTGAAATAGTGAGTGAAATGGACTTAAATTATAGGAAATATGTGTATTTTTTTATGGAAATTTTGAAATATTAGTGGAGTTTCTAAAGGGTTGAAGTGATCCCTCTTTTAAAATTGATGAAGTGGGGCTTTTCCATGGAATAAAATGGTATGTAAGGGGTAAGAATGGAAATGAATGAAATTTAGGTGAGTTAGGGGAGGGAAGGTTAGTGAGAAATTTAGGTTATATTTTATGACATATTTTTTTCTATATGGTCTAAGGGTCATGTTAATTTAGGAAAATTTGATCCACCTCAGATTAATCATTTAAACACTGGCAACTCTTAATTAAATATTAATCATGTCAATTATTATATTTCTAAAAATACTATTGGACCCTTATTACCAAATTTTGATGTGATAAATCTAAATTTCGACTCCCTTTATCTTAATTAAATTTTTAAATATGATAATATTAAAATTTAAATAAAAAAATATTATGTGTTGAAAAACTGTTTTGATAGAAAAATGTCATTTTAATCATTAAGTGTTCTTAATCTTATTTAACATTTATTACCAATTAAATGAGAGTTAAATCATTTTTATATATTATTAAAAATATTATTAGGGTTTTAATTTAAAATATATTCACTTAATATATAATATTTTGGAAAGTAATATTCTTTGAAAAAAATAACTGCTCTACCAAAACAACTAATATTTAATTTGGAAACATAATTCTTTACCAAAAAAATTAACCTAATAATTATATTAAAAAATATGTGAATAATTTTATTTTATTAAATTTAAAAAAGTTATAAATATTAATTTTAACATAAGTTCACATAAAAATAATTTTAAGAAACATATATTTTTTAGGCATAAAATGACTTTTGTTTTATTATACACTTTTATATAGTTTTAATAAAGTAGTTACTTTTAGTGACACTCAGAAACTTAAAAACTATAATATAATGGTAATATTTTTTTTATGGAATAATTTTTTTGGTTTAATTTAGTTTTTTTATAATAAAATCTACTCACATGTTATTTAATTATGGAAAAGAAATCACCAAAACTAAAGGTCATTACACGAATTACAAAGAAATGTAATGAGTTTAGTGTTACCCTTGAAAGTGCAGTGAACATAAGGAAAACCTATAATTTTATCATGTATGATATGTTATATAGGTTCTTATGTATTTTTTTTAAAATTTCCTAAATAATTTTATCAATTTAAAATGTATCATGATTATACAAAAGGCAATATCAACTTTATAGTTCTTTACTATTGGATATATATATGAATATATTGATATAAATGTCATGAACTGAAATTATAATTGACCTCAAAATATATGAATTTATGTTATACATAAACAATTTTCATCATTGATAATTATAGGTCATGATAAATTTTTTATGGTTCGTGTGATTGATATTCTTGTATCGAGATACATAATATTTTCATGAGGCACAAAACAACCTTTTTCTTACACCAAATACACAAAAAACGAACAACATAGAGAACCATACACTATATATTTGGTATAGTACGATTTCTTAAATCATATTTTGAGTCCCCACTACCTAATGTGGGAGAGACACCTAGCATGGGAATCTTCACACTTTAATACCTTTCTTATAAAAGCCTTGATGATTTTATAATCAAGGGTGGTTATGTATGTTAATGATCCTATCATTGGTTGGAGTATAAATGTAGGATTTTATATCTCAAATGAAAAGTATGTAATCTAGGACATCGATTTAGATAGGCCAAGGAAGTGTACTACCACATTTAGATAACAAAAAATAGTCTGATTATGTATTTGGGCCAGGGAGATATGATTTTATCTTTTATTAAGGTGAATTACGTGGGATGTATTTATCAACTTGGTTGGTATATAATCATATAATTGAGAATATATGAGTAGGAAATATGGGATAGACATACCCAGTGTCTCATTTTTTTTACTTCTTGTCTAGGAAAAGTGAACTATATAAGAATGAATGCTTGTAAATGATGTAGATGGTGGACACTTATATACAGAAACACGTGTTTTATAGAGATCATGCTAAATCCATTTATTTCTTGTGTTGTATTGATGATTTTATAGTGGAATTAAATTTATTATATTTATGGATTTAGTGATTCATGTTTATTTTAAATACTATTATGGCTAGTGGAATCACCATTTGTGGTTTATTGAATGGGGATTGAATTTGACCCATAGTGCTACTTTAAAATTATTCAAGTGTTAATCCAAAATAATTTTTGGTGGGTATTAAAAAGTTATTGCATATGATTTAATATAAGGTGAACATGATTAAAGCTTCCCAAAAGTGTTTTGGTATACATCCAAAAGAATTTTTGGATATGATTTCATAGGTTATTTTATATGATATAGTATAAGGAGTGATGGAACAAAGTATATAAGGCTTTAGTGAATGTGGGATATTGAATGGGATATTCCCAAATGCCTTAAACCCATATGTTGTGGTTTGAATATATCATTTTATACATTATTCATTGGATATAATATGTCCCAATAACTAACTTTTCATGAAAGGTACATTCCTTGAAACATGATGTTATATGATAATTTTTGGATCTCTTCCACTAATAAGATATCATAATTAAAGTGTTTCATTAATCCAAAATGCATGGGAGAAATTAAGATGTATTTATATGATGAAGTCATAAATAATAAAATATATTTTTTAGGTGTTATAACAGATCAATAAATTATTAGTGATCAAAATGTATCACTTTAAATTATATAAGAGGAAAATTCCATGTTATAGGGTGTGTGAATCTCTACCAAAACCCTCCCACCCAAAGCTCACTTCTCCTCCTCTCTCTAATCCACGAGTTACTATCATATCATGAGGAAGAGAAGGATCCTATACAAGATATTGGGTAATTCAAACTATCCCATGGATACACCATAGAAGAGGTATTTCATTCAGATATATCATTAGTGATCTTTATCATGATCATTTGATGAAGGTGGTTGCTACAACACGATGATATAAGGTAGAAATCTCATTCTTCATTCTATATTTACAAATGGTTTCAGTTTATTTCATGGAGAACCTATTTTATGGGGTTTTTCAGGAATCCAATATGTATAATGCATTTCATTAAATCAATTAAAACCCATTTCCCCAATGTCCCAATTATAAGGTTTCTAAGGTATCACTATGTCCCCATAGAAATCACATTATATAGTATAATCACTTATCATAGTTACCCTCTTAGGTACCCAAAGGTATTCCTTACAGGGTTATTAAAATTTAGGTAGTAAAACCCTTTTATACAAAGTATATAATGAACTCATTTATCCCATTATTCATTATCAAAAAATAAATATATTTTTTTCATGTTAATTTCATAAGAATTAATGAAAATTTCAAAAAAAAAAATAACCCAAGAATAATCACTTAAACTTAATCAAATATGCCTTCATCCATGAAAAAAACATTATATAAACACTTTGAAAAATAATAATAAAATATAATACATCATAAAATGAAACTATTTTCATTATTAAAATGAAAAACAAAGTTCTCATGTTGATAAAAACCTAACATACACCATTTTTATAAGTGAAAAATTTATACTCATCATCAAAATTCCCATCATGGAGTGAATTCAAATAGCAATGATCAATCATGAAGTACCAAAAACATTATCATAGATATAAAATATTGGATTTATATCATTTAAATCATGAAATTATATATGAAATAAATCATATTTTAATAAATTAAGATAATTACATAGTCACCACCCTCTCTAGGCTAATCAACCATTTTCAGTATGTATTATCCATTTTACATTTTACTTAGACCTATAAATCCATATAAAAAACAATATAATAAATAATAAAATCATTATAAAAAATAGAATATGTCCTGATATGTGGGATTACTTACTAGAAAGCCATAGGATGAAGAAAAAATTCTAACAGGGTAAATATGTCATTTAAAGGACCATTCTATCACAAAAGAGAAATTTATTTTTGGATACCGGTTTTTTAACCTTAATATAGTGAAAACCCCATTACGCATAAAAAATATGTTATATATATAACATATGAAGGATTGTAAGTTGGAGAATATAGATAATATAATAAATTAGAGGAGATTATAAAACATGTCCTGAATCCTTTCTTGGGAGAGACGGGGGGGGGGGGGGGGGGCTCAAGGAGATATCCTCATCCCCTTACACATGATGGCCTCCATGGGAAACATTGTAAGGATTTTACCTTTTTATATATATATATATATATTAGGTTCTTAATAATAATAAAAATATTATTTACTATATTTATATGGTACAATGGGGAAAATATAATGGACACACACACACACACATGCACCTGAGGAGGCTCAAACCCGAGAACTCCTCACACCACCATAATAGTAAAACCACTAGGTTTCACCCTATGAGGAATATAACAATGATGATAATGACAATGAGGATGATGATGTTAATAATAAGGTTAATTTAATATTAATAAAATGTAAAAAATTATAATAATATATGTGGAATATATAATTATTATTAATAAGAAAAATATCATAAGATTACATGTAAAATTTACATTGATAGAATTTTATACAGAATAATATCAACTACCAAAAATATAAACAACACTTAATAAGAAATATTTTTTTTTTTGAAAAAAAGAGAAAATTTTAGAACACATTCTTTAATTACTTATACAAATTAAAAAGTTAAAAATAATATGATAACAATTCCCAAATTTCTTATTAAATACCTTGGGAAGTTGGGGAAAAAACTTGAGTTTTCTGGTGAGCTACAAAGAATGGATGGTGGGTGTGCATGGTTTCCAAAAATTGACACCCAATATGAATTAAACAATATTTAAAAACAATAACACATCATAATTTCAATGAATAGTTTACAAATTCTTCACAAACTATGCGTTAATTTTTTTAATAACAATAAAAAATACTCACTATTTTATCCAAACAATAACGTTAAAATAATGATTTTTTTAAAAAAATGAATAATTATGATGTTAAAGATAATGTTAGTAATTTAAAATTCTCCCCACATATATTATAATAAAAAATAGAAAATTTATTAGGGTATTTTTATTGAAAATGACCTAACACTAAGAAAGATCACATTTATTAGAATTATTTTCTTAAAGAAATTATATATATAATTTTCCATTCAAACCCACCATCATAACAATTATAATTGGGTTTGTTTGTCTAGACCCAATTAAAAAATGGTTAGGGGTTTTTCTATTTTAACTCGATAAGCCTAACCAATGTATAGGTTTCACCCAGAAAATACTTTTTTAATTTTCATTAATGAAACATTCATGTAATATTCTAAATAAAAAGATACAAACTCAAAAATAATATTTTGCACACACATGAAGTGTTTGGTACAATGAAATTAAATAATAATTAATTTATGATGATATTAATATAAGATATATTCCTTTGATTTGACATGGTTATATACAATAATATTTTATATCACATATTTAATATGCTCATATGTATTAATGAGATCGTATTGAGAAATTAAACAATAATTTCATGGTAGAAACCATAAAGAAAACATTTATTTTTGAGAGGTTTAATAAAAATATATAAAAATAATGAAATTCAGACAGTATAAAATTCACAATCATATCTATTAAAAGGGTTTAATTGAACATAATTAAATTTTAAGAGAAACAATTTTAAAATATAATGATCTTCTACATTAAAACTAGGAAGTCAAAACTTGTGTCCAATGAAGATTAGGTATATAAATATACATGCATTTATTGATGACTATGAATTATACAAAAAGAAATATAGAGATCTAGAAATTTATACTAAATATGATACTAGACCATATGAAATAAAGAAAGAGATTATGTTGATTCATCTATTATGATAGGTTGTACACTTTATCAAAGATAATTTTTATCTCCTAATAATATTTTCATTTCAAATGTTGATTTATAAATCCAAATGATGAAAAAATGTTAAGATAATTTCAAAATGATCAAATTTATAATAAAATTATATGTCATCTAATTTAGTTCACATAATAGAATAGAATTGGTCAATAAAATTATGAATTTGGAAATAAATTTCAAAAGTTGACCTTGAGATTGCGTAAAATAAAATAAATAAATGTTGGTGTATTAATAATCAATATATTTCATGATTAATAATATAATGAAATAATATAGGATATCATATATCAATACTCAAGAGGGTCTATCACAAATCCCAAGACACATTCCCAATCATTGCGAGGTGTAATCAAGTGCCAAGGGAATCAATTTTATGCATTGGGAATTATTTCACCCAAAAATAAAACAGAGAAAAATGAATGTGACTAAATAATAAACTAAATAAATATCCAATTCATTTAAAATTATAAATAAAAAATTTCATATCAAAATATTGGAATAAATAATACAAGAATAATGAAATAGACATCATACAAAATATTAATAAAAAGAGACACACTGCTAACTCCTCATGACACATATGTTGGTTGTACACTAAAAATGTTAATGCATGAGATGCATGTACACATGAATTAGATGCATGAGAAAAACACAAAAACACACACACATAGACATTATATGATATTATATACAATATAATTTCAATATATTCATATGATGCATGTGATTTTCATGTATGCGATGCATAAATATAACATATATATGTATTATTTATTTCCCCAAATGGTCTATTCATCATTTAAAATCTACTATGAATGGATTAAAGTATTTTCATTAAATTCACTAATTTTTTAATTAATTATACCCCAATAGTTTAAAAACAGATATGATGCATTATAAATTTGGGTTTTCTTGAGCTTCAACTATATGAGAGGATGAAATCCCATACTTTTGGGTGTGTGATGTGTATAAGCCTCTTAAAAATCTATCTTCTTTAATAAGAATAATCATCTCACCTAAGAAGGATCTAACACTCCTTCAATTGTATGGGTGTCCTCATGAAATGTCCATGGATCCATTGGTCAGTGTTCTCCCTTATAGGAATGATGATTTTATTTACTAATCCTCACGATCTTCCTTAAACACTATATATGTATGGAATATCAAAACTGATGATGTTATTAAATTCCATGTACTATATTTTATAATATTATTTAGATATTAATTTCATGTAAATAGATATCATGTATTTTAGGTTTTCTTCCATTGGATATGATCATTAGATGATCATATAAAACCCATCTGTGTTATTATAGGGAGGTTATTCAAGAAATAAATGTATTTTGATATTTGTTTTTCAAAGAAAAGAGCATATTTTTTTCCATAAAACTGAAAGATGATTATATAACCTTACGTGAGCTGTGTAAGGGTAAATATGATTTACCTTTATGAAGGTAGTTTGTGTAAAGGATATACCCTTGCATGAGTCATTATGTAAATGCATATTTTACTTTACCCTTAAGCATTACCCATAAATAGAAGGTTTGCGTATGGGTAACCTCAATGTTTACTTTACACAAATGTGTTGTGTAAGGGTAGTACCCTTACGAAAGAGGTTCAGATAAGGGTAATTGTCACTTTAACCTTATGCGTAATGATATTAGATCCTCTAGGTAAAGTTCCATGATGTTTACCTCTACAAAAATTATGATGTATTATGAGTACCCCTACCTAAAGGAATTGTGTAAATGTAATACCTTTATATGAGAGTTATATGTAAAGGTAATCTACATATTACCTTATGAAGTAGGTTTCAAATCAAGTTTTGTAAAGGTAATTTTTATATTACCTTTACATAACCTTTATAAAACCTAAGTTACCCTTATACAAAGCATCTGTGTAAGGGTAATAGGAAGGATAACCTTACCAATAATATGGATTTTTCATAAGGGTAAGCATAAAATATATTTAATTTTTTTTAAATATTAAATGGTTTTTATGGTATATAAAAAATTTATATATAAATTTTTTTGGGGATATTTTAATTTATAAGGATTTCATAAATAAATAAATAAATTATAAATTGTTTATAATTAATTAAATAAATGTTTAAAAAACATTCTTCCAAAATATTAGTGTTTATTAATTAAAAATTCCTTTTGAAAAATTAAATTCCATTCCTTATGATATATAAATAAATTGTTTATTTAGAAATCATAAGAGCTGAATTAGGAACTTTTTATAAATTAAAATATATATGATGTTTAGATTATATAAAATGATTATAAAATTTATATTTAATTATAAAATGTTTATAATTCAAGAAATATAATAAAACTAATTTTATTATAAAATAAAAATGGGTTTATATTGAAATAAATATAAAATGTTTATATTATTTATAAATTATAAAATGTTTATAATTAGAATTTATTTATGAATAACTGAAAAATGTCTCATGTTTTCGGAAAATAAATCAATTGTTTATATATTTTTTGAATTTCCATGATATTCATTTTCATTAATTTTTTTATGAAATGAAAATTTTATGTGTTCTCGTTTATATGATACATTTATTATAGGGTAGAGCCTTTCATATCATTTCTGGTTTGATATCATAAAATTTAGTTTTCATATAACTTGGAGTCTATTTTGATACTTAGATATGATATTGGGATTAGTTTTTTGGAATAGTTTGAACATATTAGGTGTTACATTTTTTAGGAATTTAATTCTCTATTGAGTAAAGTGTCCCCAGGTAGAGGGAATTGGGATTGGACCAACTACTTTCATGGAGAATTTACTTGGATAGGAAAGTGAACGAGGTTGAATATCTATTCAAGTGGAGTTTTTAAATCTAAAATAACTCGATTACTTTAAATAAAGTGTTCATTTTCCTTATGCATATATTAAATTTGGATTTTTATGAATATAATTGGATACTATTTTTTGGTGATTAAAAAAAACATGTTGGTTGTGTAATGAGTGACACATTAATGTGTTGTAAACACATTAATTGGGTTGTTGGAATGGGGATTACAAAACTAAATTATTAGAAGTATTCATAAAAAAGAATAAAACATGAGAAGATAATAATTACATTAGATGTAATAAATATGAATTGAACATGCATATATTGTATATTAAATTGGGAAGACATTAAAATGAAAATCCTTAAAATAATAAGTCTGGTATTTCATCCAAAATGGCCATTGTTAAGACCTCAATCATTCAACTCAGAAGGTTCTTCCATAGAAGGGTTCCCTAGAATTATCTTGTGTTAGGAATAAAATCTATATATAACAATGGTTCATCCTTGGTTATTTTCTTCCTTATTTGGCTTCCCTTGGGTTGTCTTTATTATTATATTCTTAGTGATTGTTTTGGGTCACAATTAGCACATAAAACCTTGTGAATGATACCATAAGAATAGATTTGAGTGAATCTATACAATTAATTTGGATAAAATATTATCCATTGAAAAATCCAAGAGTCACAACTATTGTGATTGGGAGGATTACATACCTAATAAATTATGTGATGAGAGGAATTCCATATAAGACTCAATGAAATATGGATCTTGTCTCACTAAATGGATATAATATAATGGGTCATCAATTTTAGTGGAATAACATTCTTTAAAATTCTTTAATTAAATGCTATAAGACATAATATTCATCTGATAAAAAGTTTTGTTGGAGAAAAATTCATCAATATATTCAAAATAAAATTTGTATTAATCCTTGACATGAGAATAATCATATAATGAGATTCTAATACAGGTAGCTTATGAAAAGTTCCTAACAAATGGAAATATTCTATGTGTCAGAATAGTTCTATACTGAGAAAAAAGTGTTGAATTTTCTCAACAATAAAATAAAGATACTTATAGAAGAATGGAAAGATTTATTAAAGGTTTTAGAGGAACTAGATGATAATTTAACTAATAAATTATAGTCTCATATACTCAATATTATTGGGTATCTCAATGATATTCAATATGATTGAATATTTTCGGAGAGACTAGATAATTCCTATAAGTCTTATTCTGGTTAATGAGTTTATTCTATTATTATTTATTTAAATATTTGGGTAATATAGATGAATTTAATAACATATTAACCAGTATTATAAAAGTGTTTATAATAGATGAAATTGTAATATTATGTCTATGTTTTGGTACTTTTCATACAGTAAAAGGAAGTAAAAGTTCAAAAATATATGATATAAAGTTGTAAGGTCCAATAATATTTCTTCAAGAAGATAGTTAAGGTCATTTAATTTTTTATTATTATTAAGAATTAGTAATTATTCTGTATGATTGGATTATGTAAAAGAACATAAGGGGTTTACTAACTCATTGGAATAACCATGTTAGGTATTTATGTTATAGAAATTAATTTTTCGATTTTGGAGGGTATGTGAAACCCGAAGTATATTTTAGAAGTGTTGTAAATATATACGAGTTCAGAAAATGAAGTGATGAATTTAAGTATAGAGTTTTATGTAATGGATAAATTAGTTTCTACATGGTTGACCAAAAGCTGGAGAGGAATTTTTAATGACGTGAATTTGTTTTTCTTATTTAAATTTTTAAACTATTGGTTGCTTTAAATGAATTAGGTTGTTTTATTGATGGACATTTGATTACTATAGATTTTATATTTCAAAGAAGATATGGATAAAGGTATTTAATCTTGGACAAATAGTTTACCCATATATACTCTACACACATTTAATTCCATATAATATATGGGAATAATAGTTTATTCGCTAGATATTCCTTCTAAAAGAAAATTAATGTTATTTCTTAAAACATAAAGTAGTTTGTGTTGAGTCTTAGAAAGATATTACAAATAGAATATGATGCCTATGAGAAAAGTGGGATTATGTTTGGACTTAAATAAGTTCAAATTTATCAAATAAAATAATGTATGAATATGATTTTAAGTGATTTTTTCACTTAATATTCTAAAAGTAACGGTATGTGAAAATAAAGAAAAATGTTAATAGATACATTTATTTACTGTAAGAAAGTAAATGTCAATGTTAAAAAAATGATTTTACAAATATAATATTATAGTGATTCTTCACATAAAATCTTAACGAATTTTAGGATATGTGATGGTAAATAAAAATATAAATAGTTACATTAAGTTACCATAACATGTAAACATCACCAATTACTTAATGGTTTATACCATGAAATATAAAAAGTGTATCACTTTATATCCTAAAAACGTTTATGGTATGTTGGTAAAGAGGAATTTAAATAGTTACATTAGTTACTATAAAAAAGTGGATATCACTTTATCCTAAAATATTTTAGGATATGATGGAAAAGTAATAATGTTAATAGTTACATTATTTACATAATATTTCAATGAAAATGTATAATAGAAGGGTTTATAAAGATGATGATGATTTACTTAGAAAGAGTTATAAGTAAAAACTATAATATTACATTATGAAATTTTATTTTATAATGTTAAAGAGTTTGAATATAGGTTTAATGAATTGAACTTATGAAATCAGATTCCAAAGTGTCACCATTATTCAAAATTTATATCTTTATACATGTTACTCATGAAGAGGCTAGTGGGATTATTTTATCATATGGTAACAAAGGGATGTGACATAAATTAAATATGAATGTAAATTTTAAAACTATTTTTGTAAAAACAACATGAAAGTCATGTAGAATCTCTTAATAGATTGTATGCAATGATTGTAAACATATCATGTATTTATAATAAAAAATATCCATTTATCATTCATTTATGTGTGATGAAACATTACTTTATATAAATAGGTAAATGATTAATATCCCCTAATTGTATAAATTTATATTATTCCCTAACCAATGAACATCATGAATTGTAATGTGTTGTAATGATATGTAAAGGTTAACGTTACTAGATTCTTATATCTATTAAAAATGGTTGTATATGAGATATGCATAATATATTCATAAATTAATAAGTAGAGACTTATTTCTTGGACTCATACATGAAATTATATCTCATATAATTTCATACGGTGATAAATATACTGTAACACCCAAGAATTTTATGTTATATAAATCATCAAAGGAATCTTTTTATACACAACACTTGCTTGGCTTGATTTACACGAAATTGCGACCTTCCTCGATAGCTTGCGTCGTACGCAATACTGAGTTTCACTAAACAACGATATGCTATTAAAATATTATTAAAACTAGCCGTTATGAATAGTAATAACCACTTTTTGAAATTTTATAAATTTTATTTTTCAAAATGGACTTCATTTTTGGATTCAGAATATTGAAATTAGCCTAGGGTGAAATTTTGGTATTTTTCTGAAAACTTTCAATTTTTGATGAATAGTGAAACCACTAAGTGGTAGTTAAAAAACTAAATTTTTCATAAAACTTAATTTTACCGCTTCTGTGAGTGGAATTTCAAAAATCTGAGAGACACGGTTGATGTCAGTAAGTAAAATGTGGTTCAATGAGATGAAAATAATTTTTTGGTGAATAGTAACTCTTTACTTTTTTTTACCACGGTAAAAAGTAAATAGGGTAATTAAGGGTAAATATGATATTATTATTATCCTAACACATGTCCTAATTATATTGGATAAGTTTAATTCGACCAAAAACAAACTTAGGAATAAAATATGACCATTTAGGCCCACTTGGATTAGATTAGGACATTTATTATTAATTTATTTAAAGAAGGGTTAAAATAGTTAAAATCAAAGTTTAATAAGTAAATAATTTTTAATATGGGGTTATAAATAAGATAAATTAGACTATAAATATTCATTAGAAAGATAAAAAGATTTCCTACATAATGGTAATTTATTTGTAATTTTTAGACATTAAATAAGTTAATTTATTTATGACACAATGATGATGCAGTAATTATCTTATTAATGAAATATTGACATAATTGATGTTATAAATACCAAAATAAAGGTAATTTGAGATTTTTTATGAATCCCACTAATTTTATAGGTTAATATGATATTTTAGTATTTATTTAAGTAACTCGGTTCGAACTAATAATTCTGTTATGATTTTCACAAAAATCAATTACTAAATAGTGTCAAAATTGACATAAAATAGTTTTTAAAACAAATGTTATATTGGTAATTGTTATTTTATTCCTAAAAATCTAAGGTTCGGCCAAATGACTTAGATAAGGTTATATATATTAATAATAAACAACTTGGGGTTCGTTTGGCTGCTTATAGTAAGTTTATTAACCTTATAGTATAAGAACACAAGAAGACATGGTAAAAGTAAAATTATTTAACTTAATGTTAAATCTAAATGATAAGGTTAAAATAGGAACCTAAACTTGTCTAAATTCTATTGGATGAGAGTATTTCTACCCATCCCCACCTTAGATTCTAAATATATCAATTTGGAGCTATTTAAAACCGAACTTGACTTTATAATAAAATAATAGTTTTAGTTATTACAAAGGTGCCCCTCTCCTCCCTTATAAAAGGACACCTCCTCCCCCTCTTCCTCACACCACTTTGAGCCTTCAAGATCGGCCAACCCCTGCCAATTTCTCCTCTCCACTTCCCTAGAGACATCCTATAGGTCCTGGTATTCTTCAAAGACCAATGTTAGTGCCCTAAAAGAAGGTCTCAAAGAAGCACTTCAAAGAAGAGGTAATGTCCGTTACCGATTCTTTCATCTTTATTTCTTCTTCCTCTTCTTCTTCTTTAGTTGTTTCATTATGAAGTAATAACATCAGTATCAATCATATACTGATATGTTATTATAATTATGAAACAACCCTATTTCACCATCTATCCATCCTACGGAAAAAGAAATCACCGCGCGTGCGTACGTACGGAATACCGTCTCCACGCCGTAGTGTAATCTATTTTCCACCACCACCTTACTTTTATGGGTATAATGGTGTAAATAATGACTATATATGACTATTATAAAGTGATATTGATTCTGAAATAGTATACATATACTCCAATACAATTCCACGATCATAGGAACGATATCATCACTCGTGCGTACGTACGGAATACCGTCTCCACGATGTGATGCGACTCGTTCTACATGATCTTCATTTCATAATGATTATATAAATGAATTGAATGAATGAATATGATATATATTACACTAATACCATTCTGGAAATGAGGTATCTATAACCTAAAGAAAATAATAAGAATTTATTCGACAAAACACGCATAAGAACAAAAAGTTATAAACACCCGAATAACAAGTAGCAATGAAATATTACTACTAAGAAGCTAAGAATATGACCATATATGATATCATAAAAATAAGTATGATTCTGGAATAATTCAATAACATTATTTAAATCATTATACAGGAGGTTCGGACACTTACAAATCAAGTCGGACCTAAGGTAAGGGAATATATCACAATCTCATTCTATCCGAGATTGTTTATACTTTGGTTTTTACTGGGGTGTATTTTATCATCCACATCCATGTTTCCTCAATATGTAATATTATTTCCATCCACATAAAATTGTTTAAATCCAATTTTACCCTTCGGTGAGTTTTTAGTAAAGAATATGAAAGGAATCTTTTGTCGTTTTTCGTATGAGGTACTTTTTGACTTTTCCGACAAAAGTACAAAGAATGTTTTTTTAACTTATACGACATGAATGGATTTTTAAAACATTATTTCCAAGAAGATTAATTTACAAGTTTTCAAGTTTATTTTTAATCAACTTCTTTTAGTTTAAAGTTGTATGACATGTTAAGAAAGGAAAAATGTTTTTGAAGAAGAAATGATATTTTCCTCAAGAATGAAGTTCAAGTGTTTTATCAAAATTATTTTCCATCTAAGATAATAAAGGGTTTTGTTTTTATCTCTATTATTACATTGATTTGATTATGTTGTGATGGAATTATATTTTTATGAATTCCTTTATCTTATATGAATTGTTTTATGATGTCACGATGTTTAAGATTCCCATTTTTATTACATGGGTTATGAAATGATATATGATATATGATTTTGTGGCACACATAAGAATAGTATCATTATGAGATGGGTGGGACCTATATCTCCCTCCAATGCATTGGGTAAAGATTTTATATCTCATGAGATAGACATGGATGGAATGGTAGGTTATACCGGTTCAGTGAAACAGGACTGAAACGAGGGTGACTCGGTTCAGAAAGGGACTTTGTCCACTAAGATAGTCTTGGCAATGAGTCTTGACTAACAAGAAATGATTCTCTATGATTATGTGTGTATGCCACAAAGTTTCATGTTTTAAGTTATGATTATTGTGATTACATTTCACTGCCATGATTTATCCCATGTTATGAAATTATGATCTCTTTTGCAGGTTAAGATTTCTAAAAGTTATGTGCTTATGTATACGATGTGATTGATATTTATTTTGTTTACCCTTACTGAGCATTTGATCTCACCCTTTTGTATGTTTTATTTCCCCAGGTCAGGAAGAAGGTTATTAAGTAGACTATGCCAAAAAGGGACTTTAGATATGATGAAATAAATGGGAGGCAAAGTAGATGCTTTATGAACTAGTTTTTTATGTTTCCCAGTTTCTAAAGACACTATAACTATATGGTCCTTTCGTGGTTTTGTTATATGTTGTAATAAGTATGCTTCAATTTTGAAGTATTAACAATGTATGTAAAGTATGGGTCATTATAGTTAGTATCAGAGGAAAGGTATAATCAACATTTGGAAACTAGGATGTGAAAGACTTAGTAAGAACCCTAAGGATAAGTCTAAGCATAGAACACAATCTTAGTGTTTTAGAAATGGCCATGAATAACCTAGGATAAGACCTTATGTGTGAAATTTTATTCTTTATTTTGTGGTTTTCCTATTATAATTAGTGTTTCTCACACTATTCTTCTTGGTTTTAGTCAATGGCTGGAACCCGAAGGAATCGTGTTAATGCGGAATGCGACGGGAAATGCAATGATTGTCCCCCTGAGCAACCAAACGTTATGGGAGCTAGAATGAAAAATCTTGTAGCCATTCTCACACAACTTTCTCAAGCTATGAATCATGCAGGACTTCCAAACGAGCAAAGGAAGGAGAAACATTCTGTTGAATCCTTCATGAGACAGCGTCCACCTTCTTTCAGCAGGTCTACTGATCCATTAGTTGCTGAACAATGGATTAGTACTACTGAAAAGATATTTTTAGTTCTTCAATGTTCTGAGCATGATAAAGTCATCTTAGCAGTGTATCGTTTGGAAGGTGATGCTGATCAATGGTGATATCTTATTAAGAATACGAGGCAAAGGGATGAAATTGAGTCCATGGAATGGGAAGAGTTCAAGAACTTATTTTTCAATAAGTACTTCCCTCGTATTCTCCGAACAAAGATGAAGAAAGAGTTTCTTGAACTAAATCAAAAGGATGATGAATCTGTTGGTACCTATGAAGCAAATTTTACAAGACTTGCAAGGTACGCTTCTGGTATTATTATCCAACCTGAGAGTAAGATCGATCGATTCTTTAGTGGCTTAAAACCAAGTCTTCGAAGGGCGTTAGCCATAAGGGACTTCAATAGCTACGAGGAAATCGTTCGATGTTCTCTCAAAGTCGAGATGGAGATTGGAGTAACCCATCAGTCATATGGGTTTGATAAGAAGAGGAAAATAGAATTCAAAGGAAAATCTAAAGAGCACACTGAAAAGAAGATGAGCTTTCCCTTATGCTCAAAGTGTGGAAAGAAACATGGAGGGAGTTGTCTTAAAGGGACAAGTAAATGTTTCAAATGTGGAAAGGAAGGTCATCGGGCATTTGAATGCCGTGATGATGGGAAGAAGATGCCTAATGATGCAAACAAAGGAAGGGATACACAGAATGAACCTACTACACTTCAATGTTTCAAGTGTAAGGAGATGGGGCATTATTCCAATAAATGCCCTAATCCAAGGGTTGATGATGTTGGTCGACGTCAACAAACTCTTAAGGCTAAAGACAAAGGAAAGTCACATGCAATTTCTATCAGCGATGTGGAGTATGATAACGATGTGGTGAAAGGTACACTTACCATCCACTCTAAAGTAGCAAATGTTTTATTTGATTATGGATCCACCCACTCTTTTATTTCTGAAGAATTTTCTAAGGGTATCACCGTATTACCTCAACAATTAGATGTTGAGTTAGCTGTGACAACACCTAATGTCACAACAGTCGCATCAAAAGTTTATAATTCTTCTCCGATTGAAGTTTGTGGGAAAGTGCTTCCTGCAAATCTTGTGATCCTTCCTATAGTGGAATTTGATGTGATTCTTGGCATGGATTGGATTTCTTTATATGGAGCTCATATCAATTTCCAAAGAAGGGAAGTCACATTTCATATTCCAGATCAATCTATGATCGTCTATCAATGCAAGGATGAACATAACCTTCCAGTGGAAATTTCTTCCATTTTATGGGTATTGATTCCACTAAATGAAGGTTATTTATCTCAAATTATTGGTGAGAAACTCATGATTAAGAATATGCCCATTATACGGAAGTTTGATGATGTCTTTCCGGAGGAATTACCGGGACTTCCACCAAATCGTGAAGTTGAGTTCTCAATAGAACTCGTACCGGGTGCTTTGCCTATTTCAAAGACACCTTATAGAATGGCCCCAATTGAGTTGCAGGAATTGAAGAAGAAAATCCAAGAGAATCTTGATAAGGGATTCATACGCCCTAGTGCGTCACCTTGGGGAGAACCTGTTCTATTTTTTAAGAAGAAAGATGGATCAATGAGACTCTGCATTGATTATCGAGAACTTAACAAGATCACTATCAAGAACAAATATCCTCTCCCGTGCATTGATGACCTATTTGACCAACTATGCGGAGCTCAATACTTTTCCAAGATTTATCTTCGTTCAGGGTATCATCAATTAAGGGTCAAAAGGGAGGATATACCAAAGACGACTTTCCGTACAAGGTATGGACACTATGAATTTATAGTGATGCCATTTGGTCTTACCAATGCCCCTGCTATCTTCATGGATCTGATGAATAGAGTCTTTAGAGACTATCTTGATCAATTTTTGGTAGTCTTTATAGACGATATTCTTGTCTATTCAAAGAGCAAGGAAGAACATGAAGATCAATTGATAATTATATTGAATACCCTGAGAAAGGAGAATCTTTATGCCAAATTTACCAAGTGTGAATTTTGGCTTCAAAAAGTTGCATTTTTGGGTCACATAATCTCAAAAGAGGGGATATCTGGGGATCCAGCAAAAACAGAGGTTATCGAAAGATGGTCGAGACCAACAACAGTAACTGAGATCCGAAGTTTTCTTGGTTTGTCTGGATATTATCGACGTTTTGTGAAAGATTTTTCACGATTATCTAATCCACTCACCAAGTTGACTCGAAAAGGAGTTAAGTTTGTCTGGACGGAAGAATGTGAAGAGAATTTCAAGGAGTTGAAAAGAAGGTTATCCAGTGAACCTGTGCTCACACTGCCTTGTAGTGGAGAAAGGTTTGTGATCTATAGTAATACATCCAATAAGGTATTAGGGTGTGTTCTTATGCAAAATGATATGGTGATAGCTTATGCCTCACGACAGTTGAAAATCCATGAGAAAAATTACCCAACACATGATTTGGAGTTATCTGCGGTAATCTTTGCATTAAATATTTGGAGGCATTACCTTTATGGTGAAAGGTGTGATATTTATACTGATCATAAAAGTTTAAAGTATATTTTCACACAAAAGGAGCTGAATATGCATCAAAGAAGATTGTTGGAGCTGATTAAGGATTACGACTGCTCAATCCATTACCACCCTGGGAAAGAAAACAAGGTGGCAGATGCATTAAGTCGACAAGCCCATGCTAGTTTATCCATGATGAGGATCACAAAAGATCCAATATTTATGGATTTACAAAGGATGGATCTTGGAATTATAATGGAAGGGGAAAAGCCTTATCTTTCTCAAATGAATGTTCAACCATCTATACATGTGAAGATTAAAGAGGCACAGAAAGAAGATGTCGAGTTACAAAAGAAGGTGAGAAATGTTCTTGAGTTCAACCTTGATTGTGATGGGATAATAAAGTTTAGGAATCGGGTTTGTGTTCCTCCCATCCCCGAATTAAAGAAGGAGCTGCTGGATGAGGCTCATAGTTCTTCATTCTCTATTCATCCTGGAAGCACGAAGATGTATAGGGACCTGGAAGAGTACTTATAGTGGGATGGCATGAAAAGAGATGTTGCTGAATATGTCTCTCGATGCTTGGTTTGTCAACAAGTTAAAGCTGAGAGACAGAAGTCTAAGGGAATGTTACAACCATTACCCATACCCGAATGGAAATGGGAAAACATTACTATGGACTTTGTCACAGGACTTCCTAAAACAACCAAAGGCAATAATGCTATGTGGTTCATAGTTGATCGTCTTACAAAGTCTGCACACTTCATTGCTATTAGAGAGGATTTCTCTCTGGATCAGCTTGACAGAATATATGTAAAGGAAGTGATAAGATTGCATGGAGTACCACTTTCTATTATATCTGATCGGGATCCGAGATTTACCTCAAAGTTCTGGCGAAGTCTTCAGCATACTCTGGATACAGAGTTGAGTTTCAGCACTGCTTATCATCCTCAATCAGACGGTCAGTCTGAGAGAACAATTCAAACCCTAGAAGATATGTTGAGAGCTTGCTCTATGGATTTCAAAGGAGGTTGGGATCAACACCTACCTTTGGTGGAATTTTCTTATAATAATAGCTTTCACTCCAGTATTCAGATGGCTCCTTATGAAGCTCTCTATGGAAAGAAATGCAGGACTCCAACTTGTTGGGATGAAGTTAGGGAAAGAAAGCTATTAGGACCTGATCTCGTTGATGAAATGGCAGAAAAGGTCAGATCTATTCAACAACACATAAGAGTAGCTCAGAGTCGACAGAAAATTTATGCCGACAACCGAAGAAAAGACCTAGAGTTTGAAGTGGGTGATAAAGTGTTCTTAAGAATATCTCCCTGGAAGAGGGTTATGAGATTTGGAAAGAAGGGGAAGTTGAGCCCCAGATATATCGGTCCTTTTGAAATGCTGGATCGTGTTGGGAAGGTAGCTTACCGATTGGCGCTTCCACCGAATCTCTCTCAAGTTCACGATGTGTTCCATGTATCTCTCATGAGAAAGTACATACCTGATCCTTCACATGTACTCAGCTCAGAAGTTGTACCACTGGAGCAAGATCTTTCTTATAAAGAACAACCGATAGAGATTCTGGATCGTAGCGAAAAAGTACTACGAAATAAGACCACTCGATTGGTGAAAGTTTTATGGAGGAACCACCAATTAGAAGAAGCTACATGGGAACTTGAGGATATGATGAGGGAGAGGTATCCTCATCTGTTTGTTACAAAGTGACGATTTTCGAGGGCGAAATTCATTTTAAGGGGGGTAGAATGTAACACCCGAGACTTTTATGTTATATAAATCATCAAAGGAATCTTTTTCTACACAACACTATCTTGGCTTGCTTTACACGAAATCGCGACCTTCCTCGATAGCTTGTGTCGTATGCAATACCGAGTTTCACTAAACAGCGATATGCTATTAAAATATTATTAAAAATAGCCGTTATGAATAGTAATAACCACTTTTTGAAATTTTATAAATTTTATTTTTCAAAATGGACTTAATTTTTGGATTCGGAATATCGAAATTAGCCTAGGGTGAAATTTTGGTATTTTTCTGAAAACTTTCAATTTTTGATGAACAGTGAAACCACTAAGTGGTAGTTAAAAAACTGAATTTTTCATAAAACTTAATTTTACCACTTCTGTGAGTGGAATTTCAAAAATCCAAGAGACAAGTTTGATGTCATTAAGTAAAATTTGGTTCAATGAGATGAAAATAATTTTTTGGTGAATAGTAACTTTTTACTTTTTTTTACCACGGTAAAAAGTAAATAGGGTAATTAAGGGTAAAGATGATATTATTATTACCCTAAAACATGTCCTAATTCTATTGGATAAGTTTAATTCGACCAAAAACAAACTTAGGAATAAAATATGACCATTTAGGCCCACTTGGATTAGATTAGGACATTTATTATTAATTTATTTAAAGAAGGGTTAAAATAGTTAAAATCAAAGTTTAATAAGTAAATAATTTTTAATATGGGGTTATACATAAGATAAATTCGACTATAAATATTCATTAAAAAGATAAAAAAATTTCCTACATAATGGTAATTTATTTGTAATTTTTAGACATTAAATAAGTTAATTTATTTATAACACAATGATGATGCAGTAATTATCTTATTAATGAAATATTGACATAATTGATGTTATAAATACCAAAATAAATGTAATTTGAAATTTTTTATGAATCCCACTAATTTTATAGGTTAATATGACATTTTAGTATTGATTTAAGTAACTTTTTTCGAACTAATAATTCTGTTATGATTTTCACAAAAATCAATTACTAAATAGTGTCAAAATTGACATAAAATAGTTTTTAAAACAAATATTATATTGGTAATTGTTATTTTATTCCTAAAAATCTAAGGTTAGGCCAAATGACTTAGATAAGGTTATATATATTAATAATAAACAACCTGGGGTTCGTTTGGATGCTTATAGTAAGTTTATTAACCTTATAGTATAAGAACACAAGAAGACATGGTAAAAGTAAAATTATTTAACTTAATGTTAAATCTAAATTATAAGGTTAAAATAGGAACCTAAACTTGTCTAAATTCTATTGTATGAGATTATTTCGACCCATCCCCACCTTATCTTCGAAATATATTAATTTGGAGCTATTTAAAACCGAACATGACTGTATAATAAAATAATAGTTTTAGTTATTCCAAAGGTGCCCCTCTCCTCCCTTATAAAAGGACACCTCCTCCCCCTCTTCCTGACACCACTTTGAGCCTTCAAGCTCGGCCAACACCTGACACTTTCTCCTCTCCACTTCCCTAGAGACATCCTAGAGGTCCTGGTCTTCTTCAAAGACCAATTTTAGTGCCCTAAAAGAAGGTCTCAAAGAAGCACTTCAAAGAAGAGGTAATGTCCGTTACCGATTCTTTCATCTTTATTTCTTCTTACACTTATTATTCTTTAGTTGTTTCATTATGAAGTAATAACATCAGTATCACTCATATACTGATATGCTATTATAAGTATGAAACAACCCTATTTCACCATCTATCCATCCTACGAAAAAAGAAATCACCGTGCGTGCGTACGTACGGAATACCGTCTCCACGCCGTGGTGTAATCTATTTTCTACAACCACCTTACTTGGATGGGTATAATGGTGTAAATAATGACTATATATGACTATTATAAAGTGATATTGATTCTGAAATAGTATACATATACTCCAATACAATTCCACGATCACAGGAACGATATCATCACTCGTGCGTACGTACGGAATACCGTCTCCACGATGTGATGCGACTCGTTCTACATGATCTTAATTTCATAATGATTATATAAATGAATTGAATGAATTAATATGATATATATTACACTAATAATATTATGGAAATGAGGTATCTATAACCTAAAGAAAATAATAAGAATTTATTCGACAAAACACGCATAAGAACAAAAAGTTATAAACACCCGAATAACAAGTAGCAATGAAATATTACTACTAAGAAGCTAAGAATATGACCATATATGATATCATAAAAATAAGTATGATTCTAGAATAAGTCAATAACATTATTTAAATCATTATACAGAAGGTTCGGACACTTACAAATCAAGTCGGACCTAAGGTAAGGGAATATATCACAATCTCATTCTATCTGAGATTGTTTATACTTTGGTATATACTGGGGTGTATTTTATCAACCACATCCATGTTTACTCAATATGTAATATTATTTCCATCCACGTACAATTGTTTAAATCCAATTTTACCCTTCGGTGAGTTTTTAGTAAAGAATATGAAAGGAATCTTTTGTCGTTTTTCGTATGAGGTACTTTTTGACTTTTCCGACAAAAGTACAAAGAATGTTTTTTTAAATTATACAACATGAATGGATTTTTAAAAAATTATTTCCAAGAAGCTTCCTTTACAAGTTTTCAAGTTTATTTTTAATCAACTTATTTTAGTTTAAAGTTGTATGACATGTTAAGAAAGGAAAAATGTTTTTGAAGAAGAAAGGATATTTTCCTCAAGAATGAAGTTCAAGTGTTTTATCAAAATTATTTTCCATCTAAGATAATAAAGGGTTTTGTTTTTATCCCTATTATTACATTGATTTTTTTATTTTGTGATGGAATTATATTTTTATGAATTCCTTTATCTTATATGAATTGTTTTATGATGTCATGATGTTTAAGATTCCCATTTTTATTACATGGGTTATGAAATGATATATGATTTATGATTTTGTGGCACACATAAGAATGGTATCATTATGAGATGGGTGGGACCTATATCTCCCTCCAATGAATTGGGTAAAGATTTTATATCTCATTAGATTGACATGGCTGGAATGATAGGTTATACCGGTTCAGTGAAACAGGACTGAAACGAGGGTGACTCGGTTCAGAAAGGGACTTTGTCCACTAAGATAGTCTTGGCAATGAGTCTTGACTAACAAGAAATGATTCTCTATGATTATGTGTGTATGCCAAAAAGTTTCATGTTTTAAGTTATGATTATTGTGATTACATTTCACTGCCATGATTTATCCCATGTTATGAAATTATGATCTCTTTTGCAGGTTAAGATTTCCAAAAGTTATGTGCTTATGTATACGATGTGATTGATATTTCTTTTGTTTACCCTTACTGAGCATTTGAGCTCAACCTTTTGTATGTTTTATTTCCCCAGGTCAGGAAGAAGGTTATTAATTATACTATTCCAAAAAGGGACTCTAGATATGATGAAATAAATGGGAGGAAAAGTAGATGCTTTATGAACCAGTTGTTTATGTTTCCCAGTTTCTAAAGACACTATACCTATACGGTCCTTTCGTGGTTTTGTTATATGTTGTAATAAGTATGCTCAAATTTTTAAGTATTAACAATTTATGTAAAGTATGGGTCATTATATATACTTAGGGGTTAATGAATATTATCAATCATTCATACCTTAGGTTAGAGAGATATCTAGAATGAGAACCTTCCAAATTTGATACCATACTTACACAAGGAAATATATGATACTAGATATTACATAATTGGTTTAGAATATTTATGATTATGTTAGTTATTGGAGTGAAACCAAGATGATATTTGTCTACTTGTATAAAAATTTTAAGACATATATCCCTCAATTGAATTAGACTGAAGAAATCAATGTTCATGCTTAGTTGGTTCACATATGATGTGATCAACTACTTAGATAAGTGACATGTGATGTACTTGTTGGATAAATTAATGACATGTTATATTTCCATTGAATTTGTTGTTATTTTTTAGTAAATCATGAAATTATAGGAGGATAATACAAGATTGACATGTTCCTTTTTGAGTGGTCACTCAATGTCATGGACAAGGGATTATATAAGTATGCACATGATCTATATAAAACATCTTGCTGTGGAAATGTTAATTTAGAGATATGAGTATGTTTGATGGAAATCACATCATACCCCTTAGTATATTGATCAACACTGATGCTTTTCTAATGTCCACTCATTGCATACATCTATTAAATATGTATTTCATAGTTATTTTCAACGTGGTTATGGCCCGCAAGGTCAAAAATTTAGGCCCTTAGATAAGGATAATATTTTTGACAGAGTATTTTTTTTTAAAATAAATGGATTTTGATGAAAAAACATATCTAAAGAGTTTTGATAAATTCACAATGAGTTTTGAACTTTTTCATAAAGTCTATGGGATTTCAGTGTAAGTGGTTATTTTTAGATGTGCACTAAAATGTACATCCATGAGATGCGTGAGACATATATATATTATGATATTATATATAGTACACATTTAATATACACATATGATGCTGTATTTTTATTGCACATGAATCATGAAATATATATATATTATTTATTTCTATTGACGAGTTTATTCATCAGTTAAAATTACTCATGAATGGATTAAAGTATTTGAATTAAATTCTGTGAAAATGTTTTAATGAATTATACCCCAATAGTCATAAATGTATATGATGCATTATGAATATGAGTTTTGTTATGATTTAGCTATATAAGTGTATAAAATCCTCTCATGTTGGGTGTGTGACGTGTATGAGCCTCTTCTGATTCCCCCTTATTCCCAATCACTGTTAATCTTACCTGAGAAGGCGCTCATATAATTTCAGTTTCTTAGGTTTCCTACTGAAGCATTCATTGATCCATAGTTTGGTGATATCTATCAGTTTTTGGGCGATTTTATTCACTACTACTCATTATCATACTCAAACACTATCTATGTATGGAAGATCAAAAGTATTGATTTTAATGAATTCTTGGTATTTTATTTTATAATATTAGTTATATGTTAATTTATTAAAGATAGATATCCAATGTTTTTGGTAGTCTTATACTGAATATGATCATTAAAAAACCCATCAACATAAAACCCTTATATACCACCACCTCTATTTATCTACAAAGGTGTTAAGGATATAATATCTAAGAAAAAAATAGATGCAATCCACACATGAAAAGAAACTAAGAGAAAGAAATCTATACACACACCAAAGTGTGTATGTAGGGTTTGGGTGAGATCCTAGTTGGGTTTTTACCAAATTATATATGTTTAACCATTAAATAATAAAACATTTTGCGATAGTTTTAACTACATGTATGGATGTACATTTTTATTTTTAGGTAAAGTACCAAGAAAAAATGAATTTCTATTTTTTCATTCCAAACTGAAGAAGTTATACAAGTGGATTTAAAATATATAGGAACACAAATTTTGAAAAAATTGTGATGATATAATAATAAAATTCTTGAAAAGAATCATGGAGGACTACATAAGGGTCTATAGATGTATAGTGAACTAGGATTCTCATACATGGATATTACATCTTTTTAGATAAATATTCAATACATTATATAGACATGTTCCTAAGGACTATGATATATTAGTGCCTTTGGAAACATGGACACATATTCCTTAAAACAGGTAAAATATCTCTAAAATATCACAAAAAGATCTTTACCTTTAGTACTCTTCACAAGAATAGCCTACTTAAGTCATTCTTCATAACTCAAGGAAAGGAAAAATAAGAAATAGTGATCTAAAATTCTCATTAAGGGTAAACAAGGAGGATACATAAGCATAAAATAAGAATAAGGGTATGAGAATATGATCATAATATTGGGAAACTATACCCATAGTATCAAATATCATAAAAATGAATCCTATCATAAATATTGGTAGTTTATAAGACATGAATCATAATGAAATCAATGAACATAAGTCATGAGAGCATAACATTGTCATAAGACATAGACTCGTGTAATACACATCGATTTATTAAATTATGAACATCTATAAATAAAAAAGGCTCACTCAATAAGTTAAGGACATGAAATAAAGACCTTAAATAAACTTATGGACATGAAACTAGGTCCACGTATAACACTGTGAACATGTAATCAGATTCACATGTAACATTCTAAACAAGTAACCAGGTTTACCCATAACATTGTGAACATGTAATCTGGTTCACACATATGCGACTACACCTCCTTGGTGGGAAATACTACCATCCCTAGTGACAACCATATATTAATGTATTGAGTTCACTCCACAATTCAACCATGCATATCTCATAGGATATATATATCTTTACATAATTCATTATAGGGAGATATAGGTCCCACCCATATCATAATGAAAACCATATTTATGTGTGTCAACAGATCATAAATATTAATAATATCATAACAAATTATATGAAATGGTTATCCTAAACATATCATTATATCTTAACCTAAGTAAAATATAAATGTTTCATAATCATTCCATCATAAAACAACCTGTGAAAAGAAGTGGATTTCATAAACATTTTGTAATGGTATAACCCATAGAATAGAAAATAGTTTCATAAAAGTCATTCCATAAAAATATAAACCATTTGGAGAAATAAAATTCATGGTATCCTTGGATCATATAACTATTAAGACACATGTAACACTAATTAATTTCACCTTAGATGGAAAATAATTTTGATAGATCATTTAAAAACATTTCATGAGGAAAATATACTTTCCACTTTGAAAAATAATTTTTAGAACATAAAATATTTTGAAAATTATTTCCTTTGAAAAAAAACTTGAAAACAAATAAATTAATATTTTAAAAATAATTCAAAACACTATTTAAACATAAAACCTTTTTGAAAACATTTTCTTTTAAAATAACCATTGAAAATTTTAAAGGATGCTTTGAAAATAATTTAATACACTTCTTTAAAAAATGAAAGTTTTGAAAACTAATTTTCCTTTTAAATGATCTTAAAATATCATTAAAAAATTTTAAAACATTCTTAGAAAACATAGTTTTATAATAAAATAGATTTTTGACCGAAGAGAGAAAAAAATTCATATTTTCCAAAAAAACATTTTCTTAATTATCTTAAGTACCAATGAGTGAAAAAATAGTACTGTTACTTGAATATATATAGAATATCTATTTTACAATAAAATTAATGATAATTAATAATAGGTATATCATGATATTTAAACATTATATACTTGATCATAAATAATCTTAATGAATGATGAGATTATAGAAAAAAACTCTTACCACTTTTGTAAATTTCAATCAGGATCCCTATCAAATAATTATATCACATGAAGCTTTAAATATAATTAAAATAAGTATATTATTTATATTAAAAGTCTAAGGGTCAGTATATAAAACTCTTAAAATAATGTATGTGCATATCATAACATGTATCTTAAAGAAGGAAAATTACGACAAAATGACCTTACTGGTTGGGTAATATTGAAACTGAAACCCCATGAATGATAGATCCAAAAATAGATATGTAAATACCAAATATTTTAAGTATAATATCAATAAAGTACAAAAATAATAATTATATACACCACATAGAAGAAAGAGGTGGTGAATATAGCATGTGTCTCACAAAAGTGAAAGTGAGGAAAAAATCCCTTATATTAAGTCTTGGCTTCTGTCGTACTTGTTCAACACTAATTTAAAATAAATATAAGTTGATTATTTATATATAAAATATCAATATTAATATATATAATACCATAAATTATTTTATTATGAATTTATATTAACTTTATATTAATAATTCTATGTTAAATTAATGTTTAGGGTAATAATTATTTTATTTTTCATACATTTTTTGACTTTCTATTATTGGTACTCTTAATTAGATCAATATTGAATTATCTACATAATTAAAAAATGATATAAATATCATATATATTCATTATATAAATATTTAGAGTTATCCATATAATTTATGTATAGAAAATGAAATACACCATTCATAGAGACGGTTGGCCATATGCATGCATGAACACTGTTTCAATTTTCATATATTATTAAAAGAAAGTAAATTAAATGATATATATATTATCAATATAGTTTAATTTTTATTTCTTGTATATTAAATATTTCTATTAAAGTAATACTTAATACATTCCATGTAAACCGTGAATTAATCACATCACTTCGTGAGGTTGTAGTCCGCTGTACACACAAACAAAATTATCGTATTTCCACAAAATGGAAATCCTAAATTTATGTGTTATATAATAATTAGATAAGAATAAATACATCATAAATATCAAATATATCATATATAAACATAATTTATAATGTTATTATCAACCTTGAAAGTTGGTAATGAAAAAATGAACGACATCAATACTCAAGGTGGTAGTCCACCGTACACACGAACAATGATTTAATATCCCATTTGATGTAAGTGTGAGGTTTCAGGTCATAAATGTAACATAAATATATATTATTATAATGTATATACTTATGTTTTTATGTAATCATTATATCAAATTAATTTAATGGGGTTGAGGAAGAAATGAAATAAAAATGTTCATTGATGAACGTTACCTCTTCTTCAGATATTTTCTTTTGGTTTTCCCCAAAGGCCTTTCATAGTTGAATTTATGACCCAAATAAGGATTTTATGATGAGGTTAGAGGAGTTTAGAAGTTATTTTTATAGGTTTTTGGTGATCCAAATGTCTTTATAGGTGTGAATAAGTGGGGAGAGTGAATGCCTTTTAATAATTTAGGAGGACTATAATTATTGTAAATACCAAAAAATATTCACTATTAGGAGGTCTCCCTTACATAATGTGCATAAAATATTTAATAATAGTTGAGGGTATGGATGTATTGTTCAATAAATACCTCCACTACAAAACATAAATACATTTTTATCATGTTAATCCTTAGACTATAAGTTTACTCAATTTTATCTTTATAGTCCATACCAAGTTAAATTATATCTTAATATTTACATAGATAATTAATAATTTAATATGACAATTAAAAGTATATTTATTAGAAAATTTAGAACCAATTATTATATATATTTATTCCAATTAAATAAATTAAAATCCTATGTGTGTCTAAAATTAATTTTTATACAAACGCATGTAATACACAAAACCCCCTTTTAACCTTAATCATGTTAAATAATTTTAACTATTTTAACCAATAATTATGGTAAATAATTAAGTAAAGATTATTATATAATATAAATTATTCTTATTTTAAATATTAAATCCGTTTTTCTAATTCAAACCACTTATTTAAAAGTATTTAATTTAAAATTAATCCTACATATGCAATGAGAAAGCATATTTTTAAAGTGAATTTTTTAAATGTTTACAATGTTTTTTTATCCAATTTAAATATAAAATTGATCAAAATGACCTTAATTGAATTAATAGATTTATAATTTAGATAATTATACTTTAAAAAATTTTAAAATATAATTTAACTATATAAATAATTTATATGAAAGTTCATTTTTCAATTAAAATCATGTATTTTTTACTATTCAAAAAAAATGATTTTTTCTAAAAAAAATCCAAAAATTCACCATAATTTAATTTCTATATAATAATTTATTAAAAAGTTTATTTTGTAAAATTAATTTTCTAAAAGTGTTAAATTTTAATTTGAAATTATGTGTGTCAAGAACCATTAACCCGTCTTTTAGAAAACATATTAATTTTTAGAAAACAACTTTATTTCTTTTAAATGATCATTATTTTAATTTTATTCAATTGATAACTAATAAACATGTGAAATATATATATTTTAACAAGTTATTTAATCATATTCATTCCCTCCATTCCAATGGCTAAACAATAACTGTTGTATTAAATAATAATATTAATAATATATTCGAGTTTTGTAAAACTCAATATTGCGTGAAACAAAAGCTATCAAAGGAACTCATTATTGTGTGTAACACAAGAAAAAATATTTTTTCATATACCAAAAGATAAAATCAATGTTTGATATGTTAAAATATTAACTTAGGGTTGTGTGTAAAGATTGATTAACTTGGTGAAGCATACAATTCAAGCCATCAAATATCTTAAATTTATTCTAAAAAAATAAAAATTCATAAAAACTTGGGGTGTTACATTCAACCTTGCTTAAAATGAATTTATCCCTATAAATTCATCTTATCCATCAATGGTTTAAAATTTTAAAATTTTTTCATAGAAACCCCACATTTTACAAATTGATAATAAAAATTCCCTTAAAAAGTAAAATTTGGAAACATAACGGTACTTAAAGTAACTCATAACTTGTTTTGCACAGAAGAGAACATAGGTGGGAAGTAATGATTTGGACATGGAAGAAAATCATAAATAATTATAGGGAGTGATAAAGATCACTAATTACCAAAATGTGGGTGATCCATAGAAATTTAACGACCAAAAAACCATAACACAAATAGGCATTAAAAGGCCATTGATATCATAGAAAAGGACGACAATAAGAAAATATTTTATTTCAAGATCTGCTTCCTATAGTTGAATAATTTTCACAAGAAGATATAATTAACTGATTTTAATCCATTCAATATGTAAAATATCACCCTTGGGCTGTTCTAAATAAATTTCCACTTCATTTCTTACTTCGATAAATAAAGGCAAATTTGGTTTTTCTAAAGAAATAATTGAACAAATGATCCATAAATTGAATGAGAAGTTATTCCATCTATATTTAGTTATAATCACAAAAAATGGTAAGCACATGTTATCTAATATGTACAAATATTTATATGGTGAAGTAATAAATTAAAATTTAAAGACTCATCTAAAGTTCAAATCAAACCATTCTATAAATGGTTAACCATATAAACCTTAAAAAATTAAAAATATAAAGGAAGGTTACTATATTTAAAAAAACCGACTTATCATTAATCTCAAATATCCAATAAAGTCACTCTTTATTGTCACATACCAATCAAATGAATACATTAACCATGTATTATCTTAAAACATAGTAATAACCTAAATTACCATAAAACCGTATTGAAAACATGAAAGCTTCTTCATTCCTTAAATAAATCATAGATCATTTGATATATTACCTAAATCTAAAAATGTTTTAAACTTCATCCATGATAGAATAACCCAATTTTTCAAAAAAAATCATTAATCAGTTTAAAGGTAATTATTACTATCCAATTTAATTTATCCAATCCAATCATATTTTTATACCAACATAATTATCTCAACATCAAGAATATATTAAGGGTCGCCTATACCCTAAACACATGTTTTCCATGAATATCACATTGTCAATAAATCAATTTCTAGTATATCAGCATAATTTAACATATCCTTTCTAATCCTTAATTAAAACTTACATTAAACAATACTTATATATTTTTTAATTTTTATAATTTAACTTTTGAATTCCGATACATAAATACTTCATTCATATCACTTCATTCTAAAACAATTAACAAAGATTCACAATTCTATTTCATAATAGTTCCTTCCTTACTCATGTCATTTATAGTCTCTTCATCATCTGTAATATAGCCATTACTTATACAACCATTCTAATTTTCTTCAGAAGATCTTCCCTAAGGAAATTGATTTCAATAATGACTGTAAATTGCACATTTAAAGAATTAATCCATTGATAATACCTCAGAGAGACAACTATTCCCATCCATTGTGTTCACCAAACTCGTAATTTTTCCTTTTTAGTTACTTGATTTATGCACTTATTTTCCACAATAAAAATATATTCATGTTCCTATAAGACATCCACTTAGGTGTGTCTTTCCACATTATCGACATGTAGGTAACTAATTCTTCTTTCCTCCATGGTCACCACTACCAGAACCCTTAGTAAACTATTTTCATTTCTTTTTAGGTGAGTCTGAGAGTTGGTTAAGGTACACATTTTTAATCATGTTCTAGAAAAAATTAGTAGGAATAATCAAAACATCCTTTACTATATTAATTATCCCATATAGATTCTAATTAGTGAATTATCCATCACATTCAATTTTAAACCAGTTTATTCTAGTTTCTTCCATCAACTAAAACAAAAAAGCATAGCGTGAGAAAAAAAATCACAGTGAAAATTCACATAATCATGAAAAATTAAATATACACTATCTAAATCATAAGAAATCATTTTTAATCTATAACACCTTAGGTTTATCCTATGTTATTCACAGTCATCATATATTTTAATCCTTCATGATGGCTCATAAAGAGTTTGTGAATTTATAAATCATATCCTTCAGAAGTGTCAAATTATGTGTGTCGTAAGTTCCATTTTCGTACACCATTTCCCAATAGAGTCTAGCTCAATATGGTTTTTAGAGGTTATTATCCTAGGTTAATCTATTCCAGATCCATTTCCACTTATAGTATCTATACAAGGATATATTGTGAGGAAACCACTCATTATATCTTTTACCAAAATTCCAATACATTTTCTTATACTTTGAATCATCCTTAGACTTATCCTTATAAACATATCTATAAATATCCTTAGAAATATACTTAGTTATATCACTAAAGTATTATCATCATATTTTCTAAAAGTTAACTTAAAATTTCCATTGATACCAAATATATAAACCTAGGATTCTTATACATTGATATTACATCTTTTTAGATGAATATTCATAACATTATACCAATACATACCTAGGGAAAGTAACAATTTAGTGACTTTGGAAACTTGGAATCATAGTATTCTACATTGGTGAAATATCTTCAACATATCTCTTAAAGATCTACCCCTCTAGTACTCTTCACAAGTATACCCTACTTAAAACGTTTATTCATAACGTGGGAAAGGAAAAATAAGAGAGGGTGGTCTCAAATTATCCTTAAGGGTAAACAAGGAAGATACATAAGCTGGACATTAGAATAAGGGTATGAAAACATGATCATAACATTGAAAAACCAAAGCCTGTATATTAGAGATAATTTTCATGAATCATGGAATAAATGTTGGAATCTTATAAGACACGAATCACAAGTAAATCAAATAACATGATTCATGGGATAAAAACATTATAATAAGAAATATAATTATGGAATACACATCAAAATATAACATTATGAACATGTGTAAATAGAAACATGTTCACTCATTATGTTAAGGACATGAAATTAATTCCTTGAATAAACTTATAGACATGAAGCCGGGTCCACACATAACATTTAGAAAATGTAATTAGGTTCACAGATAACATTGTGAACATGTAACCAAGTTCACACATAACACTGTGACCATGTAATCAGGTTTATGCATAGGTGACTGCACCTCTTGGGAGGGACACACCACTATCCTCAGTGGAAATCCTATCTTACTATACTGGGTTCACTTTCTACTCTAGACATGTATTTATTATGAGATATATAAATATTTACCCTATACACTGGAGGGAGATATAGGTTACACCCATCTGATAATGAATACCATATTTATGTGTTGCATAATATCATAAAAATTTATCAAACCATAACCCATGAAATTAAATGGATATCCTAATAATTTCATAATATATTAGACTATGGAAAATAGATAGGTTTCATGATCATTTCACCATAAAATAAACCATAAAAAAGATGGTTTAATATGCATTTTTTCCTGGTATAACCCCTGGAAGGGATACATTTTTCATAAACATCATTCCATAAAAATATAAAAAACTCATAGAAAGAATATGATTGATGTCCTTGGATCATATTACTAGTAATTTATAGGTAACACTAATGGATGTCATCTTATATGGAAAATAATTTTGAATGATCACTTATAACATATCTTGAGAAAATTGTCATTTCCTCATTGAAAAATTATTTTTAAAACATAAAACATTATTAAAACCATTTTATTTGAATATAAACTTGAAAAATTATAAAGTAAGATTATAAAAATCATTTAAAACACTTTTTAAAAATTAAACCTTTTTGAAAAAATTTTAATTGAAAATGGCCTTTGAAACTTATAAAGGAAGCTTTAAAAATTATTTAAGTCACTTTTTTTAAAAAATTAAACATTTTCAAAATAAATTTCCTTTAAAATGAGATTAAAATATAATATATTTTGTTTTGTTTTTTAGAAAACTTTTTTTTGGAATAAATCATATTTATTACTAAAGAGAGAAATAATGTCATGTTTTATGATTTTTTTGTTAAAAGAATTTTCTTAATTATATAAAGTACCAAAGAGTGTAAAAATGGTACCATTACATGAATATATCATAAATAAATAGATGATAATAAAATTTATGATAATTATTGAGATGTATATCATGATATTTTACTTTGGAGACTTGATAAAAAATAATCTTGATGGATGATGAGATTGTAGAAATCAACTACTACCACTTTGGAAAATTTAAATCAAAATACACATGAAATAATAATATTAAATGAAGCATAAAATATAACTAAAATAAGTATAATCATGATATTAAATTTTAAAGGGGTAGTATATAAACCTTATAAAATAATATAAGCGCATAACATAACTTTTATCTTAATGAAGAACAATTGAGACAAAATTCCCTCACAACTTGGGTAACTTTGAAACTGTAACCCCATGAAAGATATATCCTCAAATGGATATGTAAATACCAAAAATTTTAATTATAAGAATCATAAATTAAATTCATGGTATTATATACACCACAAATAAGAAATAGGTTGTGAATATATCATGTCTCCCATAAAAGTAAAAGTGAGATGAAAATCCCTTACTTTATGTCTTGAATTCCATCATAGTCATTAAAAAATAATTTTTAATAAATATAAGTTCATTATAAATCTATCACAGAAACATATTCATATATATCATACCACATATTTTTTTATTGTGAATTTATATTACCCGTTTATTAATAATTCCATGTTAAAGTTATGTTTCGGGTTATAACCCCTTTTTTTTTCAAACGTGTTTTGACTTGTTATTATGGGTCCTCTTACTTAGATCATGATTTAAATATCCAAATAATTACAAAAATTATATAAATATAATTTATATTTATTATATATTTGTTTATCGTAATCCATAAAATTTAGTGATAGGAAATGTAATACACTGTTCATTGAGATGGTAGGTTGTACTTACACATGAATACTATTTACATTTTCTCATCATATTAAAAGAAAAAAAGAAAATGATATATATATTATAATTCAATTATAATTTTCATGTAATATATATCAAAATATTTACATTGAACCCATTTTTTAATACATTAAATTTAATGTGTGAATGAATCACATCACTTTTTGAGGCGATAGTCCTCCATACACACAAACAACGTTACCATATTACTAAAAAATTGAAATGATGAAGGTATGTGTTATATAATATTTATATTATAATAAATAAATTATAAATATCATATATATAATCTCTAAAAGAAATTTATATCATTACTCCCAACCGTGAAAGGTGGTAATGAAAAATTATCGATAGCAGTTCGCAAGGTGGTAGTCCTCTATACACATGAACGATGTTTTCGTAATCTATTTGATGGAAGTGTGTGTGGTTGTTGATAATAACATTAAAATAAAAAAATATTAATATTTTTATGATAATTAGGTTACTATATAATAATGATAAAAATATAATTTAAGGTTTTGGAGGAAGAAGTAAAACAAAAATGTTTGTTGATGAATGTTATCTCTTCTTTGAGCATCATCTTTTGGTTTTCACCAAAGGACTTTAATGGTTGTCTTTAAACCCAAATTAATTATTCTAAGATGATGGTATAGAAGTTTACAATTTATTTTTGTAGGTTTTATTTTATCCAAATAGCTCTATAGGTGTGAAGAATTGGGGAGAGTGATTTTTTTTATAATTGAGGTGGAGCATAATTCTAGTAAATACCCAAATGTATTCATCATTTGGAGATTTCCCTTACCTCATGTGCCTAAAAATTTGAAAAATATTGGAGGGTATGGATTAATTGGTCGAGAAATACCTCCACCACAAAAAAATTATACATTATTTTATCAATTTATTCATTAGTATTTAAGTTTACCTCATTTTATCTTTATAGTTTTTACCAAGGTAACTTGTATATTTTTTTCCAAGGTAAATTATCCTTTAATATTATAATTAAAAAGATATTTTTTTGATAATTAATATCCTATGATTCTAAATATTATGTCCAATTAATTTAATAAAAATATTATGTTTGAGTAAAATTAATTTTATTACGAACACATGTAAAGCGCAAAACCGAGTTTTAACCTTAAACACATTAATTAATTTTAACTATTTTCACTAATAACTATGGTTAAAAATTAAGTTGAAATTAATATATAATATAAATTATTATTATTATTAATATGGAATCAATTTTTCCAAACTATATACACCAATGTAGCATAATTGAATTTAAAATTAATCCCGTAGAAGCGATGAGAAAGCGAGTTTTTATAAAGTTTTTATATCTAATTTAAATATTAAATTTATTCTAATGAACTTAATTAGATTTATATATTTAAAATTTTACTAATTTTAATTTAAATCAAAATTAAAATAAAATTTAACTATAAATATAAATTAGGAAAAATGACATTTTTCAAATAAAATTCTGTATTTTTTACTATTCATCAAAAAAATGAAACTTATCAGAAAAATATAAAAAATTCACCAAAACCTAATTTTTATATTCCAATTTAAAAAATAAAATTATTTTTTTTCTTAAAAATATTATATAATTGGTAAATTTAATTTTAAATTATGTGCGTCAAATACGATGCAACTATCTTTTAGAAAAGATATTATTTTTTATAATTTTTTTCTTTTAATTGATTCTATTTTATTTATAGCAAATGATTACTAATAAAAATGTGAAAACCATATATTTTAGTTATTTAGTTAATCCTATTTATTCCCACCATTCCCCTAGTTGGATGATAACTATTATATTAAATAATAATATTAATAGTATATTGTTGTTCGATAAAAGTCGGTCTTGCATATAACACAAGCTATTGAAGGAACTCAGTATTGTTTGTAACAAAAGCCAAAAATAGTGTTGTGAGTACCCCATGCTATAATAAATGTTACATTTATCCGAAGCATAACTTGGTGTTCTGTATATAGAAATCCTAACTGGGTGTTGCATCCTTTGAAATCAATTAATGAAATTTAATTTATTCAAAAAAAATTCATAAAAACTCTAGGTGTTATAGTTTGGGAGTCCTAAGAACACATTTTATATATAATATCCTTGGGGTGAAGTTCCATGGGGGGACCTTGAATTATTAGATACATTTTATATGGTAGTTCCATGTCCACCCAGATTAGGGTTTCTATGGGGGAACTTGAATAAGATATGCCAAAAATTCTTAAACTTATATGTTGAGTTTTGGCTATATCATTTTATATGATATAGGAATATAATTGGATATGATATTCCCCAACCATTTTCTTTTCATAGAGATCCATTCATGGAAGTTTAGCATTATATTATCATGTTTGGAACCCTTACCCTAATAAGATATTAAAATTAATGTTTTTCATTAATCTTAAACACGTGGGAGGAAGTAAGATGTATTTATGTGATGAATTTATAAATAAAAGAAGTTATTGATTCATGCATTGTATTACATGAATAAATTCATAAAAATCATATATATTCCATAAGTATTATATTATAAGTGACTTCTTTTCAATGGGTTGTGTGACTCTACACAAACCCTCACACCCAAAGATCGTTTCTTCTTCTCTCTTTACTCCTTGAGATACTTGCATATTGTGAGTGAGATAAGGATACAATCCATGTTGTTGGGTAATTATATATAGCTTTTAGATACACCGTAGTAGAAAAATGTCATTCATATAAATTTTTTATGATCTTCATTAAGTTGATTTAATGAATATGGTTATTTTAGATCAATTATGTAAGGTAAATTTCTCATTTATCATTGTATATTTACACATTGTTTCAGTTTCTTTCAAGGGTATCCCATTTTATGGGTTTTTATATTACTTCCAATGTGTTCAACAAGTTTTATTAAATCCTTTGAAACCCACTACATGTATCAAATCATTTCTATTCCATTTTAAAGTAATAATCATTTGTAACATAAAGAGTTCATTGCTACTGTTGCAAATAAAAAATAGAGAATAATAAAAACCCTATGATATATGTGATATTGTATAGGCTGATGAGTTTAATTTTATAATAGTGTAGTTGTAAACATGCATAGATTAGTCCTACATATTGTTGGATCTAATCTCACTTTAGCATAAGATTTATCATACATTAACCATTCCACAACACATTTAATCTTTCATGGGATAATACAAAGTTATTACTATGTGAGTTAATAATGCAAAAACTAGTGGTGCATAATATTAATCATACATGGGATCTATTTAATTCTTAAAATACCCTTTAGACACAACTTTTAATCACACACCATGCATGTTTTAATCCTACACATCCTATGCCACACCTTATTAATCATTCTCATACTATTTTATTAATATGATGTAGTTCCTAAGTTAATCATATGTTAGTTCCAACCACACAAGTTAAATCTCATGATTTTTTTAATATCATGTGAGCCATACCATAGGCTACCTGCATGTGATTAAACTTATTTATTTATACACATTCCCTTTGCTTTATCCCATGTTGTTCTATTGGTATCTATGTAATAACAAATATTCCCCTCAACTTATTTATTCATAGGAAGCTCTATGGTTTCAATCCTATGTTCGGAGAAGCATTTTAATCATACATGAGATTAAGAAAACTAGAAAAAATTGTTTTTTTTCTAAAATTCAATTATGGATTGGAATTTATATTTTTCATACTGTTTATAAGTTATATAAATGGTATTTTGGGATATTTAATAATTTATAAGAATGTTTATGAACAGATTAATTATAATTTTTTAATTAATTAGTAAATTTTTATGAAACACTCATAGAATAAATATCCATAAATATTAAAATTTAATACTTAAAAACCATTATAAAGTTAATGGAATGCATTCCAATTTTCAAAATAAAGTCATTTTTTTATAAATTTGAATTAATTTTTTTTCATAATTAATTTTAATTGTTAAAATTAATGGAATTATATGGAAGTACATTAAATATAAAAAAGGGGTTTTATGATTGATTTTATCAAGGTTTAAATAATTATAAATTTGGGATATTAATATTATGTATAATAGTTTACATAATATAATTAAAATATAAAATGTTAATATTTTGTGTAATATCATATATTTATGAAAATTCCATATAATTAATAACATAAAAGAGTTTATATTGGGAATAAATATATAATTTATATAATTATCAAACATTATGGAATATCCTTAATAAATGAATAATTTAAAATCGTTTATATTATTATTATTTATGAATTATTTATAAATATTTATCTCATATTTAAATATTTAAATTATTCAATTATTTAATAATTATTCCCTACATTATTCATCAATATATTTTTAAATTATGAAATATGATGTATGTTATAGCTTAAATAGTGAAACTTTATCTAAATTATCCTATATTAATATAAAGAGTTACATTGTATGTATAATAATTGAGTTATATTTCTTATACATGAAAATTGAATTATTTTTGAGTTATGATATTGAATTAAGTAGTTAATAGTGATTAAAAAATATTAGGGGTTAGAGTGATAATGTAATTAAGATATCCCTTGAGTAAAACATCCCTCAATAAGGGGAATTTGGGCAGACCTCCCACTAATCTGCAGGCTTAGTCCTTATTTAAGAAAAATGGGGGATGATTATATGTGTCTCCATACTTACTCATGTAGAGTTTTTTAATTTCTTAGAATTATAATCCATTACATTAAACCATTTCATATACCCTTTTCATTAGATGAATTTGGATATGTATGAATTTTGATATATTTTAATTTGGTTTTGTAACGCAACCTATAAGTTGTGTAAAAATTGAATCATAAATATGGTTTGAACATATTGATTTTGTGGAAGGAATAAAATTCCAAAATAAATCACCAAAATCATACACTCATAAGGAAATAACCTGAGATAAGATGGTGAGGTTAAATCCCCTTAATATGTGGTAGATTCCTTCTAAATAACCACTCGTCACGACCTCTATTATACAACCAGGTATTCTTGGATAAATATGGGAGACTATAGATTATATTATGTAAGTAAAGCTAGTAATGGGTGACCTTAATAGTTGAATGTATTTGTTATTGGTATTTACTCTAGGTTACAGTTAGATAAGAGACACTGATTGGATTATGTTACCATATAACTAGATTTAGGTTTATCAATATATTGAATTTTAAAAGGAGTTTTAAGCTTGACTATCCAAGTGCTATATATTATATGATTGGGATGAAACCCTATAAAAATAACTATTTGGTTAGTGAACAACTAAATAAGACTCATTACATAGTGAAATATGAATCTTTGACTAGTAGTAGGATTAATTCAAAAGGGATTATCATTTTAGTTGGGTCAAATTTAATAAAATTACTTATTAAATGAATATAAGACGTGATAATAATATAAATAAAATATTTTTTTATAGATAATAGCATCATCATTATCAAACTTAACTTTGAGATAAACCATAAATAAAGGAATAAGTATTTAGGGTGCTATTGGTATTTCCCAAGAAATGATCGGAGACTTGAATAAAAAGTTGTTGGTTCTAATATGATGACTGTGATTTATATTGATAAGGCTAATAAAAAATCATAATGAAGATTAATTTGAAGGTTATTATAACTCTATGATTCTAGGAATGGTTCTGCAACTTTTGGTTTAGATGCTATGCTTACCCATAGATCACCATCTCTCATAAGGGTAAGGCCTTTGATTTTTAAAATTGGTTTGTGGTGTAAGGTAAGGTGAACCAATCTCACCCACTTTATTAATTATAGATCAAAAAGCACTCTCAAGGAACATTCATAAAAATATTAATGAGGGGAACATCCTCCCCTTTGGAAACTATTTTGGTACTTGAATTATATCCCTAGTCATGTTTTCTGATGACATGCATTTCTTCATTAATGGAAGGTAGAGATCAATTAACAATTTCTCAAATATCATATCTTCTTATAGAAAATAGCGTGTTCAGAATAACAACTCAAGAAGAAGTAGTGTTTTATTTTCTAACATGTGCCTTAGATGATGTTCCAATGCTATTTAATCCAATATTGGTATCTAGCATATCATCTAATAATTGTTTACCTCAGTGCTCTTATCTCTAATGGAAGAGTGAAGAAAGTTTTTTTTTAAGATATCACTATCTGGATCATGGGGAGGATCTACAACTGGAAGAACATATTCCTATCATTTAGAAGAGGAATTAATCTTGTCAATAGTATTCAAACTTCCATTCTGATGTATGTTTTATCCATTATCAATTCCTAAAAAGGAATAATCAAGAGATTGAAGAATTTCATTACACCATTCTTTGGGATGCCAACCAAATCAGGCACTTTCACTGGGCCTCTTGGCAGCAGATGGAAGAAATAGTGGTGAAAGGGGGTATTGATTTATGTGATGTGAAAGATTACATGCATTCCATTTAAGAAAAGTTGGCATTGGAAATTCTATAAGGGACTTCTATTTGGGCTAAAGTTTCTATAAGAAAATATGGGGATGATTGGAAGAGTTCGAATAGTTGACCTCAAATACTATCAGGACTTTCTCACTACATTATTAGTCAACTATATGAGCTGGATGAAGACCATAATTGGATCATTGGTTGTGGTGACATAAATATTTGGAAGAAAAACTGGTTAGGTTCACTTCTAAACTTTTTAGGCTGCCCCATTCCATCAATATTATCCAAAGAGGCAAGTATTTATCTAGATTTCCTAGATTCAATTTTGAGCCAGGACCAAAAAATTATTTATAAAAGTATCATCCTTTCAGACGAACAAGATAGATTCATTTTCATTGGAACCAATTCCAGTAGGTTCTGTATTCGGGACTTTAGAAATATGTTTTACTCTTCTAATGACATGAATATTTGGGCTTCCAAACTATGGTGCAAGGAAATCCTAGGTAAGATTAATTTCTTATTTTGGTGCTTAAGGAACAATGAAATTATAACTAAAGAAATCAATCAAACAAGAGGAGTTTCCATGGAATATTTTTGTTACTATTTCCCAAGTCCTTATCTGGAAACAACAAAGCATTATTTTCCTTATGGAGATTTGGGATAGGAGTCCGAAACTTTTTTCAATTGGGAATGAACATCAATGTTTTGGTTGAGTCTATGAAAATTTTTTATTGAGTCATTGGTTTTGGTGACATAAATATTTGAAACCACTTGATGGTCTCTTTGGGAAGCAAGAAACAAATCCCACACTGGTGTGACTCAATCTGTGCATTTCCTTCAAATTTTAATTAATGTTGTAGTGGTAGAATTTGGATTTTTTATTAAAAATGATGTTTTATCTTATAGTCTCAAAATATTTCTTCTGAGTGTTTATATGTCTTCAATTACCAAAAATCCAATCAGAGTCGATGGGTCAAATGGAGACTATATTGCATGGGTTATAAACTCAATGTTGGAAGTCATTGTGTTACTGGGAAAATAGGGTGAGGCGGTCTGGTTAGGGATTGAAGAGGTTCAATGTTGATAGGATTCAACTCATTATTTGGTGCCTGTAATTCCCTTTGTGTAGAGACCAAATCTATGAAGCTAGGTATTTCTCTGTTCAGGAGCCTCAATATTTTAATCATAGAAGTTGAATCTGACTCGTTTGTGCTTATTAAATTTCTCCAATAGTTTTTTAATCTTCCAAGGGACTTGGTTTACTCTATCGGGTATTTTGGAAACTATATTAAATATAATTTTCATGTCATTAAAACCTATAATTAAAGGGATTTTGCAACTGATTCACTTTCTAGACAAGGTAGTCTAGGAGAGACAACTATCTACACTATCTTTGGGTCTCTACCAAATGATTTAAAAACTTTTGTTAAGAATGATGCTTAAGGACTTCACTATTTCATGTCCTTATGAGTTTCCCTAGTCTTTCTTCCTTTTATATTTTTCATATTTTCCTTGAATAAAAATTTACTTTTCAGTTGATAAGTCCAACAATATTTATTTAAGTATCTAGTTAAGGTAATTGAAATATAGAACTATTATGATGGAAAATAAATGAATCTATAGGATGTTTTTTTCGAATACCTGAAGGGGTTTTTGATACTCTATAGAATTTCCATTTTAGGTATCATTATTATGGTAATTAATAATTTTTTTAAGGGCATGTGATACTAGATGTATACATTACAAATGTTGTAAATATAATGGACTTAAAATCCAATTTAATAATTGATAGATCTTATATTTTTGATTCATGTGATTAATAAAAGAGTTACTATATAAAATATTTGAATACAAAGAAAATTTATCAATATAATGAATCTTATTAAAGGATGTGTATAGTCATCTTGTTTCTCTTATATGATAAGATAATCTGTTTATTAACAATGAGTTAGTATGACCAATATGATATGAAATATTTTATTCAAATTATCTATGTTGAATAAAATTATTTATCAATCTTGAGAATAAGACAATGATATAAATGTTTCAACCAAAATAAAATATTTTATCCAGATGTTTGTTAAAATATATGAAATTGAGATTGAACCGCCATCAATGGTATATTTCAGAGAATAATATTATTTTAATGAAAAAATACAATAGCATAAAATACCATATATGATATGGAGATAATATTTTATTTATGAAATATTATCACTAATGGAAATAAGAGTTATTTCCTAAACACACAGATATTTCTAAATCTTATCATGATATTTTAAAGAGAATATATACTCTAAGAGGATTTTAAGAGTAAGTTTAAAAATATATAAGTTCAAAGTAAACAAATAAAATGTTATTACAATAAAAATTTAAAATTAATTTCACTTAATATTTTAAAAGAGTTTAGGGTAAGATGATAAAGATAAATTTAAATAGTTACATTTAGTTACCGTAACAAAATTATTTCAATTTTTCATAAAATAGTTTAGTATGTGTTAATAATTGATAACGTAAGAAGCTATATTAGCTAACAAAATATTTCAGGGGAACTTTTTGATGAAACAGTTTCCAAGAATAATGATTTTTAACTTAGAAAGTTTTTTACATAGAGAATAAAGGTTATTAACATTATAACATTTAATGTTATAAAGTTAAGAAGTTTGATTATTTAATTATTTGAACATTATGAATATTATTCCTAAGCCTCAATATTATTAAAACTACCATAATTCATTGATTCTACTCACTAAAGAGTTTATTGGGTGGGTTTTATCAAGTGGAAACATAGAGACGTGGTTTGAATTATAGTGAACCAATCTAAAAATGACATAAATAATACATTAATTTCAAGATTTGTATAAAACATCACACAATAGTCACATAATGAAAGGATATAAAGGTTTAGTGAAACACCACAAGAGTTTTTTAATTATTTTTTTCTCATTAATTTATTCTTTTTGATATGTTGCATTTCACGCAACATTAAATTTATCTTGTGTTATATGAAAGCACCAGGTTATTCTTACTTTGTGCACAACATCAAGTTGAAATTTTACTAAACACAACAAATAGATTAGTTTTTTGTATATAAAACACTATGATTTCCATATGTTACACAAAATACCAAGTCCCTTCGATAACTTGGGTTACACAAAAGACTGGGTTTTATCGAAATTCAATATACTATTATTAGAATGTTTTTATAATTATCACCTTGATTTTAGAATTTAATATATGAATGATATTGACTAAACCATGAAACTAGGGTTTATAAATGTATATAATAGTAATAATTTTGTAATTAATTAGTTAGAAATTATAGTAAAAACAATTTTAGAATAATGAAATTACTTTACTAAGAAAAATATTTTTCTATATAGAAACAAAATTTTATCTCAATAAATTAAACAAACCAATTTTTATGAATGTTTTTAAAAAAAATTATATATAATATATTCAATTAATATTTTTTATAATCCTTTAGTATATTTTATATACACAGGATAAGAATAAATCCAAATATATGAATAAAAAGAGTTATTTTTCTGAAACGTAATTTTACCCCCTTTTAATGGTGAGCCCATTTTAAATATAAATTTATAAACTTTTATAATTTTATATGTAAAAATAAACATAATTTTTAAATTAATAATATCAAAATTTATTTGGATGATTTTATGGTATTTTTACGAGAAGTTTCGTTATTTTGATGAAAAGTGAGAACCATTGAATTTTAATTCAAAACATTTTTTCATTTAATTTATTTACACTATTAAATTATATTTTAATTTTTTTAAAGTATAATTAGACCAATTATATATTAATTAATACTATTTAGGTTGTCGTTACCAATTTCAAAATGACATTTCTATATTTTGGACTTTCTCACTTTCAAAACCCATTGTCTCGTCTTGTCTACGTGATTAATTTTAATTAATTTTCTACCACTTAGATGATTAGAATTTAAAAAATTGATTCCATATTTGGAATCATAATATTTTATAGTTTTTCATAATTTCAAATTATTTTTTGACCAAAAATATTAGTGAACATAAATAAAATTTATTATAGGGATTAATGTAAAAATGAGCTTAATTAATGACTAAACATAGAAATTATTGGTTGGCCATAGTTTGGACACTAAACCTATAAGGATATATAATGGTCCATTTTTAACCCTTAGGGGAAGAGTAAAATATGGGCAATACACAATTATTTTTTAGAATAACCAATCTTTCATTTTCCCCACTTATAAAAGGCCTCCTCTCCTCCCCTCTCTTTACACTTCTCAAGCACTTTCGGCTCAACCAACATCTTCCAAAATATTCTCCCAAAATAAATCCATCTATCCTGTAAGACTAAATGTTGGAATAAATCCAACCATTTAATAACTTTGGTGTAAACCAAAATGATTTACCCCAAAAGAGGAGGTTTTAATGTGTATAAATAAAATCAAAACTGAAGGTAATGGTTTTATCGTCTCACTTTTATTTCAGTGAGATATATGCTACATTTTTCACTTATTCTTATTTTGTGGTGTATATAATGACCTAAAAAAAGTTATATCAGTAATTTATTTTAATTAATGATATTAAAAGGTTTAATTTATGTTATTCTTTCTTGGTAATCATGATTTAAAAGATACTCATGTAGTAAGGGAATTTCATCTCACTTTATTATATTCGTGAAACACATTCCATATTCACAAACCATTTTTTGTGTGTGGTATATATAACAACCATGAATGTATTATATGATTTTTATTATCATATTTATGGTAATTTAAATATCCATTTGATGATATATCTTACAGAGGTTTTACGACTCAAAAGTTATCAAATCAGTAAATCAATTTTGCCTCAATTTTCATTCTTTGAGACACTTTTTTATGTTATACACATGTAGTATTTTCTAGGGTTTATATACTAAAATTTTACATATTATATCATGAATATTCTTATTTTCATGATATTATAAGTTTCATGTAATGTTTCTTCTTTTTGGGGATTATGATTTAAAATTTTCAAAATGGTATGAGATATTTTGAAATGTTTAAAGATTATTTTCCTGGGTAAATATTTTAAATTATCTATTAATTTTTTTACATATAGGATAAAATGAATTGATATACTTTATAATTTATTTGGGATCATATCCAAGAACACCATTCTAATTCTTTCTTTGAATGGTTTGTTTTTCTGATAAGACAGTTCTTATGAAACCAGTTTCTCCTCAAAGGTTTATACCAAAATAAAATGATAATGAAACCCACCTATTTTCATGGTTTATTATATGAGGAATTTTTTGTGAATACTGTATCCTTTCCACAGGTTATGATATAATTAAGTGTTTATAATATCCATTTCATTTCGTGGGATATGATAATATACTTATGACACCCATCACCGTTTGTGGGTCATGATATGATGAATATTTTATTATTTTGTGGAACATGGATGTATGATATAATTATTTTAAAGGTGATAACTATATATCCATATATTTTATTAGGTAATTATTTATATATCATGAATATGACAAGTATAGAATGAAAAGTAAACTCAGTTCAGTATGACTGGGATGAAATGAGGAGTGAACTTTATTCAGTATGATAATACATAAATGAGGAGTGAACTCGGTTCAATAGGATAGGGATGAAACTAGGAATGAAATCAATTCACTATAATAGGGATGGAATGTGATGTGAACTTATTTCAGTAATACAGGTCTGTAATGGGAAGTGAACATGGTTTTTTAATATAGGGCTATAAAGGGGAGTGAACCTAGTTCAATAAAGGACTTTGTACACTAAGTTTGTCTTTATAGTGAAACTTTATTACCAAGATGGTTTGGGGATTTAACCAATTCCACTAATATGGCCTTAGAAATGATTCTTTAACTAATATTGAAATAATTTTATATGTTTATGTGACTTCCATAATACCATCTCTTCTAATTATGTTATTATTTATTAGATTGTACTCTTGGTTTTCATGTGATTCATGTATTATGAACTACCAATATTTATTCAATGATTTATGTTTATATTATTTGATATATAGTATATGATTTCCATGTTATTATCATGTTCTAATAATCTTATTCTTATGTTATTATTATGTATCTCCTTTATTTTTTATCCTTATTGAGTATATGATCTCCCCCATTTTATATGTTTTCTTTTCCCAGGTTATGAAGAAAGGTTATAAGTAGGATTACTAAAGAGGAATATATTTAATATAGATGTTAAAGAAAATTCACCCAGTTAGAATATTTGGTTCCTTGTTTCCAAAGATACTAAAATATCACATCCTCGAACATATATTTTTGTAATATGCAGAATATTCATCTAAAATGATGTAATATCCATATATGTTAATCCCAGGTCTCTATAGTTGGTATTAGAAGAAATGTTTATTCAATATTTAGAAACTAGGTTGAGAAAAATTTTATGAGATCCATTGGGAAATTTCTAAGGATATATCTAGGTATGTCTCCAAGGATAAGTCTAAGGTATCATAGATTTAAGATAACATGTCATAATTTAAACATCCAATGAGAGATTTTTCATGATTATGTGGTTTTAAATTATGATAATTGTTTCTCACACTATGATTTCTAGTTTTAGTCAATGATAGGGTTTATAAGGAAAATTGTTAACATTGAATGTTTCAAATGTGGAAAGTATGGGGTTTATGAAAATTGATTTCTTGAGTAGAAATATCATGAAGAGAATTAAGAATATGGTATGATTATTGGTTATAGTACTAAAGATAATGAGACTAAATATTACATATGAAAGGTATGGTATTTTCTTCAAGTATTTTTTACATTAAACAAAATAAGAATTATTATATTGAGGTTGAATAACCTTAAGACACGATTAATATTTCATATTATAGGAAATAGGTATCAAGGAAGAATTTGATAAATCCTAAGTAATGGTTTAAGAATAATTTTGGATGATTGAAGTATATAAGGATTGTTTATAGAAGTTTTTCATTAAGTAATTTCAAGAATGTTATAAAAGGTACTGATGACCTAGAAAATTCATTTAATGGTAAGGTTACATTAAATTTAACCCTTAAAATGTTTCTGAGGATTTGAAAATGTTACTTTATATGGATAAAGAGACAATGATATGGATAAAGTAAATTTGATAGCATTTATGACCTCAGAAATGATAAAGTATTTGTTGAAAAAATTTGCTATGTTATCATGGATGAAGTTTACAACTTTATTAATTTAAGGAATATATCCAGTAATCCTTGGAATAAGGAATCATGCATGTTTTCCAAAAATATCTATTATTATTTAGGTTATTAAAATGTTTCAAGAGAATATAAGATTAAGGTATTCATCGGATTGGAATGTAACAACCAAGAGCTACTTTATGATACATGAGGGATCAATATTAAGCTGATTTTAGTGACCTACATTCTAAAGATTTTTATTTTCATCTTTTGGAAAGGTTAAAAGGTTAACCATTTATGTAATGGTTTATGTTAAACTTTGGATAAAGTTTTAGAGATTAAATTATTATCTCATCACATGAGGATTTATGCATACTGGATAACATGTCCTCACCATTTTACTGTGATGTTGACTAAATATATATGGAATGAATTATCATTATATTTTTTGATCTCACATTATTTTAGTTCTTAAGGAAAGAAAAATTAACCTCCATTACTTAGAGTAAGAAATGAAGTGAGAATTCATCAAGTAACAACTAAAGGATGAAATTATTCATAAGGAATAGAATGAAATCAAGTAAGTATATATTTTTTAGGAATTTTTTTTAGGAAAATGGTCTTGAAATAATTTTTTTTCCTATTATCATCTTTTTTAATGATATAAATGAACCATTTCATGCTTCTTAAGTTTTTTTCTAATTGTTAACATTATCTAGATCACCCACTTTCTTGTTATTAGTGATAACTATAAATCCCAATAATCATTTATTAATTTATTACTGAGTCATGTTTTCACTTTCCACTTATTTTCCATTATGTATGAGTTATATTTGGGTAACTATTATGGTTACAACTTTAGCTTTTGAAAGGATGTTTTTTTATTCATTTTTAAGATGTGGGTTTCAATGAAGGGAACTTTAAAGTATTAAAACATTGATAACCTAGAAGAATTTCAAGGATAAAATTCATTTTAAGGGGGGTATAATGTAACACCCCTAGATTTTTTGATTTATTTTCTTTCAAATTAATTTAATCTTTTTGATATATTTCATTTAACAGAACACTAAATTATCTTATGTTATATAAAAGCACCAATTTATTGTTGATTTTTAGGAAAAACAAAGTTGATATTACACTAAATACATTAAATAGAGTAACTTTCGGTACATGAATCATTATGATTGTCTTGTGTTATACACAATACCAAGTCCATTTGACAGCTTGTGTTACACGCAAGACTGAGTTTTACCAAACTATAATATACTGTCATTATAATTATCACCTAGCAATTAGAATGAAAGATATGAATGATATTGAGTAAAAAATTATACCATGGTTTTAATATGTATATAAAATGTATTTTTTGGTTATCAATTAGTTATAAATTAGAGTAAGATATATTTAAGAATAAAGAAATTAATTTTCTAGGAAAACTATTTTTCTATGTACAAAAACAATTTAATATAAATAAATTAAACCAACCAATTTTTATAATTTTTTAAATAAAATTTATATATTCTATTTTCAATCAATATTTTTATAGTCATACAAATGATTTTATAGACATAAGATAAGAATAAATCCAATTATATGAATAAAAAGATGTATTTTTCTAAAAGGTAAATTTTATCCTTTTAATAGAGAACCAATTTTAAATATAATTTTCACACATTTATAATTTAATATGAAAAAATGAACTTCATTTTTGAAATTGGAATATCCAAATTTACTTTGGGTGAATTTTTGGTATTTTTCTGAGAAATTTCATTTTTTGATGAATGTGAAAATATTGAATTTTAATTATTTTTTTTCATATAATTTATTTATATAGTTAAATTATATATTAATATAGTTTTAATGTATAATTAGACCTATTATTTGTAAATTACTATAATTTAGGTTATTATAACCAATTTTACAGTGAAATTGGATATAAAATCATTTCAAACTTTTGGATTTTTTCGCTTTAAAAACCCATCGTCTTGTCCTATCTATAGGATTAGTTTTAATTTAATATATTCCACTTATATGAGTATAATTTGAAAAAATATATTAAATATTTGGAATAATATTTATTTATAACTCCTAATAATGTCAACTTAGTTTTTTACTAAAAATATTATTGAAGGTAATTGAAATTTAATATAGTTATTAAGGTAAAAATGAGCTTAATTAATGAATAAACATTGAAATAAGGTGAAAAAATAAACCTAAACTTTTATAAAAATTACCGGATGGATATAGATAGGCCATGAAACCTATAAGTATCTATAATGGTATATTTTTTTACCCTTTTGGTAAAAGTAAAATAAGGGCATCACACAATTGTTTTCAAGAATACCCAGTGTTTTCTTTTCCCCACTTATAAAATGCCTCCTCTCCCCCTCTCTTTACACCTCTCAACCCCTTTTCTCTCAGCCAAAACCTACCTAAATATCCCCCTAAAATCCTTCCCTTCATTATAGATGCCTCAATTTGGGAATAAATCCAACCAAGTAATACCTTTGGTGAAAAACAAAATGAGTTACTCAAAAAAGAGTAGGTTTTAATGTGTACAAAGAAATTCAAGACTGAAGGTAAGGGTTTTATTATCTCACTTTTATTTCTGTGATATATATTATATATTCACCACTTATTTTTACTATTTTGTGTATATACTTACCTATGAAAAGTTATATCATGAATTTTATTTATTTTATGATATGAAAAGTTTTAATTGATGTTATTATTTCTTGGGGATCATGATTCAAATGTTACCCATGTAGTAAGATAATATCATCCCACTTTCTTATATTTATAAGATAAATTCCATGATCACCACCCATTTATTTTTTTGGTCAATATACTAACCATGAATTTATTCTATTATTATTATTCTCAAATTTATGGGAATTTACATATCCATTTGATTATCTCTATTTCATGGTGTTTATGGATAAAAAGTTACCAAATCAATAAATCAATTTTGTCTCAATTTTCATTCTTTTAGATAAATGTTATGTTATACACCTATATTATTTTACGGGGTCTATATACTCCCATTTTATATGCTATATCATTAATATCCTTGTTTTAATTATACTATAGGATTCATGTAATGTTATTACTTCATTATGATTGCGATTTAAATGTTTCAAAGTGGTGTATGAAACTTTGAAATGTTTAAAGATTATTTTCGTCATGAAATGTTTTAAATGTTTTTTTAAAATTCATCTTAAATATAATATGAAAACATTTTATATAGTTTTTTGGATATATTATCCAGGGACACCATTCTTATTCTTTCTTTTAATGGTTTATGTTTATAATGAAAAGTTTATTATGAAACCTGTTTCTCTTCCACATGTTTTACCATGATAAAAGGATTATGAAACCCAATTATTTTCATGGGTTATTCTACGATGAAATTATTGTTAATATTGTCTCTTTTCCCTAAGTTATGGCAGAATAAAGTGTTTATAATATCCATTTCATTTCATCGGTCATGATATGATATTTTTAGAACCCATATCTTTTTTACGGGTCACGATATAATGAATTTTTTATTATTTTGTGGCACATGGATGCATGATATTATTATTTAATGGGTGAGAACTATATATTAATCTAATGAATTAGGTAAAGATTTACATCTCATGTGTATAAAAGGGCTGGAATTAGAAGTGAACATGGATCCATATGAGAGGGATGGAATGAAGAGTGAACTTGGTTTAGTATGATATGGATGGAATAAGAAGTGAACTTAGTTAAATATGTTAATGATGGAACAAGTAGTGATCTCTATTCAGTATGATAGGGCTAGAAGGGGAAGTGAACCTGGTTCAGTAATACAAGGTTTAAATGGGAAGTGAACCCGATTTAGTAATACAGGGCTATAATGGGGAGTGAACCCGATTTAGTAAAATACCGTGTCCACTAATATGGTCATGGGAGTGAACCTTGACTACCAGGATGGTTTAGGGAGTGAACCCATCCCACTAAGATGGATTTAGTAGTGATTCCTTGACTACTATGGAAATAATTTTATATGTTTATGTGTCTACTATAATCCCATGTCTTATGATTATGTTATAGTTTCATGGATTATGCTCTTGATTTCCTTATGATTCATGTCTTATAAACTTACAATATTTATTCCATGATTCATGTTTATGTTCTTTGATATGCAGGGTATGATTTTCCATGTTATGCTCATGTTCTCATACACTTATTCTAATTTTATGCTTATTTATCTTCTTTATTTTTTACCATTACTAATAATCTTAGCTCACACTTTTCTTATGTTTTCTTTCCCTAGGTTATGAAGTAAGGTTATAAGTTGGAGGACTAAAGGGGACGATCATTAAGGGATAAATTAACAATATTTCACAGAGTTAGAAGATAATATTGTAAGTTTTTAAAGACATTTAACTATTACAGTCCTTGGGAATGTATTTTTGTAATAGGTTGAATATTTATCTAAAATTATGTAATATACACGTATCTTAAGCATGAGTCTCTATAGTTAATATCTTGGAAATTAGTTAACTAAATGTATTATTTTATAATACTTGAAAATATATTTTCTATAATTATGCTACATTAGACTCTTTCATAGATATATCACATTATGTAATCATATTTATAACCTAGAAAATGGGAGGATAAAAAAAATAAAACTCAAAAAATAAATAAGTTAAAATACATAACATAAAGTATTATATCATAAGAATGATTAGAATATTATGAAATCCTTAATATCTAAATAAGAGATCATAAGTCCATTCATGATAAAAAAATTATGTATTCATATAATATAATATAATGACCATTATTGAAACATAAAATATAAAACATATAACGTGTGATCAATAAATAAGGTTCAGGATACATGGAAAGTAATAACCAAGAAAACCTGGAATTTATTAGAAATAAAATTAATATTGAAACTTGGAATAACATGATAAAAAAAATTTAAATGCGTCATAACATGAAAAAATTTAAAATGTTTCACATCAATAATAATGGTAAATCATGTGTGAGAAAACCCATTATTCTCATGCCTATGTGAACAAGCTCATTATGTCCATGCCAAAAAATGTGAGTAAACCCATCATTCCCATACCTTTATGAGAAATATCTTATGTCTATGACTAAATATATCATGATATATAATATTATACCAATTAATTGGAGGGTGATATAGTACCCACCTATCATAAATGATATATCTACATGTCACTTAAAAATCATCATATTAAAAACGTAAATAACCTATGAAAAAATTGGTTTCTTGAACATATATCATAACATGAACTTGAGAAATCATAGGATATCAAAATATCATTATATAGGATGGTTAATAATGTAGTAAAATACATAAAATCACTTCATGAGAGTTAGATAATTTTATGATAATGAGGACCAAATCATGAATTTTTTTTTGAAAACATTTTTTATTCATCATTTTATAAGTTAAAGTTATGAGTCCATTTTCAAAAATACCCCATTATTTTTAATATAAATTAATGTAATAACTTACATGAAATTAATTTTGGTTAAAAATAACATTTTCCTAGAATTAAGGAAATTACATCAATCAAAATAGAATGTCTTGGAAATACAATGCTCAATAATATTTTGTGTAACTCAAAGAAAGGATTTTGAGTTACTAAGTCCTTTATCATTACCCTTGATTTATATAGAATTATTTAAAATAATGAATCATAAATATAAACATATTAACTTTTTATTTTATAACATTATTCTTGTATATTTATATTTATAATAATTATTGTTAATAATTCTCTTCATGTATTATTTTTTTTAATTTCTTTTCAACATCAGGTGTTAATAATGTTAAATATTTTTACTAGATTCATAAAAGATATGACGATATTATTTTTTATCCCAAATATATTAATTTAAAAAAATTTAAAGGTAATTTAATTTATTTTTTTATAAATAATTATTTTGTTATAATACCATTACAAGGTAGTGTTAGTCATGTTTCAAGAAAATGAAAATGAAAATAAACTAGTTTTTTGTCTTTTAGTGATATTGAAAGATTATTTGATAATGATAATTTCGTATTATGTTATCCAAAAAGAAACATATTAATGTTATATATCACTTATATATATATATATATTTATTATATTACATTTATTCACACACTATATGCTAAAACCATCAATGTTTGGAAGATAAGAAAAATGAAACACATTTATTCAAGGAGGCGACAATCTACACAACACATGATTATCATTTCTGTTACCCAATTAATGATATGGGAGAATATATATAGTAATTGATAAATTTCAAATAATATATAAAATATATAAAATATATAAATAATATTTATTCTTTAATACCGTAATTAAGACCATATATTATGGGTGTTGATGAATAACCGACAACGTTGTTTTATGTTGGCTACAATCCGCACACAAACACTAATTCCGATTCATGTTTTTATTAGTATATTTAAGAGAAAAAATAATGGTTGTACCATTATTATAATAACATATCAAAAAACTAATTATGATGTCAGTATACTATGGATATGGTTAGTTTAGAATATAAAAAATAATAAAGAAATGTTATGAAGGATGTGAAACCAATGTCGAGACCTTGATATTTTTCTCGATGAAGGCCTTAGATTTTAGGGAATTAGGATAATTTTTGGTGAATATGGGAAATAAGGAATAAAAATTAATTCAAGGAACGGAAATTTGGGTAGGTTTTGAAAAAAATTGTGAAATATGAGTGGAGTTTTGAAAGGGTGAAAGTGTCCCTCATTTAATGAGTGATAAAGAGTGACTTTTCTATGGAAAAGAATGGTAAGGAGTAAGAATAGAATTTCATGAAATTAAGGTGAATGTGAGGGATGGTTGGTGATAAAAGTAGGTAATAATTTAAAACAATTTTATTCTATAAGATCTAAACTTCATATAAATTTAGTAAAATTGGAGCTACATTAGATTAATAATTTAAACACTCATTACTCATAATTAAATATATATCATGTCAATTATTTTATTAATAAAAATATAAGTAGAAACTAATTTACAAATTTCAATGTGATGCATCAAAATTTTTTATCCATTTATCCTAATTCAATTTCTAAATAGTATGAATTTAACTTTTAAATCTAAATAATAATTTGTTAAAAAACTATTTTAGAAGAAAACATTCATTTTAATCATCAAGTGTTCTTAGTCATAATTAACGTTAATTACTAACTAAATGATATTAAATAAAATTTTATAATATTTAAACATATTACTAGGGTCTTAATTTAAAATATATTCCTTTAATACATAATATTTAGAGAAATATTTTTCATTGAAAAAAAACTACTCTATAGTGGTAACTAATATTTAATTTAGAAACATAATTATATGACTAAAATTAAGCTAAAAACATTCCTTTATTTGGTCATGATAACAAAAAATATGTGATTCATTTTATATGAAACAATTTATAAAAGTTTTAAAAATTAATTTTAATATAAGAACACATATTATTTTTAAGAAAAATATATTTTTTAATAATAAAATGAACTTTTATTTATCATACAATTATATATATTTTTTATAAAGTGGTTGCATATAGTGATACACAATAACATAATGTATATAATATAATAGTAATATTTTATTATGGTAGAATGGTTTTTAATTTGATTCATTATTCCATACAAGAAAATCTACTAACATGGTATTTAATTAAGGAAAAGTAATCATCAAAATTGAAGGTCATTAAATTTGACCCCTTAAAAGAATTTCATCCTAATTTTTTTTACATTAAGGGTAAAAAGTGAGGGAAATTATCTCTTATCACATCCTCAGTTTCTCATACGGTTTATGAAATTTTATTTTTAATCTATAGAACCATGACTAGAAGATCAGTCTTCTTCAGTAACACCATATCTCTTTGATCAATAATTTCCATATGTTATTCCTTATATGAGAGATCATGTTTAGTTGCATATCTTTTAATATTAGCACACGTGGAGGGTTCAGTATTAACTTTCTCAGAAGAAATAAATGGAACACGACATATACATATGATAGGTGAGGATGGAGTTATAGGTGATAATCTATGACCCAAACACGATAAAGGATCTTAAAGGGCCTGATGTATCTAGGGATCAAATTCCATTTCTTTAATAATATAATAACTCAATTCTATGAAGATATTCTATGGAAATAATTGTCACCGAATTCAATATTTTCTCTCATTGATTATTATCTACATAACTCTTTTATTGAACTTGTTCTAATTTCAAATTCCACTAAATGGCTTGAACCTTCTTCATCATTTCATAGACAAGGTCCAGACCTAGATGCTTCCTCTCTTTGACTTTATCCCAGTTTGATGGAGTCATGTATCTATTACCATAAGTAGCCTCGTATGGTTCAATATAAATTCTATAATGGAAAATATTTTTATATGATAAATTCCCCAAGGGAAGGTGTTGATCCCAAAATCCTTGGAAATCCGTCGAATAAGATCTCGTCATATCCTCTAAAGTTTTAATTTTCCTCTCAGACTGACTATCTATTAGAGGATGATATATAGTTATAATGATTAGCTATGTCTCTAACACTTTTTGAAGTATTATCCATAACATATATATTAACCCCATATCTTGAACATATACAATGTATAATGGTACTGCATGCATCTTTACCACTTCCCTTATATATATATTGGTGAGTTGGTTTATATGGAAATCTTCTTTTATGGTAGTAAAATGCATTGAATTTTTAAGACAATTTACTACAACCCAAATAGGGATATAGCTATTTGAAGTTTTGGGGAGTCCCATAAGGAATTATAAAATAATATTTTCCAATTTTCATATTGGTATGGGTGATGGTTGGAAAATTCATTGAGAATTTTTTCATTAAATCTTAACTTAATGGAATACCAAGCATCGAGATACAAACTCTATAATATCTCTCATCATACAATCCCACCAATTTTTTGTTTTATATCACTATATATCTTTGTTATTCCTAGATTAATATAAAAGTATGATCTATGTGAATCATCCAAAAGTTTATTCTTCAATTATATATTTTATGGGACACATATTTGGGTTCAAAACCTTATAACTCCATATTTATCAAAGTTAAAATCCGTAATATTCACTACCTTTTTTTGTAGCTCTATGTTATATTTTTGGGATTTGATCTTTAGGTGAATGAATGGTTAAGAATTAAGTTGGGAAATATTTGATTTATTTCTATCCATTTTTACTTAAAGATTCATCCATTGAAAATCCATGAGTATTGGGTCCTTTTAAATCCTTACAATGGATAGAGTAGCATAATCTTTCCTACTAAAATCATTATCCACCTTATTCACCTAACTGGGGTGGTAATTTACTGAGAGTTCATAATATTTTATGAACTCCAACCATATAATTTATCAAAAATTTAATTCCATTAATGTGAATATATATTTAAATCTATTTTGATTAATATATTTATATAATAATTTTCTCTATAGAGATAATGACTCCAAATCCTCAATCAAAAGATCACTACCGCTTTCTCTAAATCATACATGATGTAATTTTTCTCATAATTATTTAATTAGTGTGAATCATAATAAATTACCTTATCATTATTCATAAGGACACAACTCAAACTCTTCTTTTAAGTATCACTATATACAATAAAACCTTTCCCATGGTAGGGTAATGAAAGTACAAGAGTAGTGACTAACCTCTTCTTTAGTTCCTTAATTTTTTTTCATTCCTCTATCCAAAGGATGAATTACACCATTCCATGTCAACATGGTTAGTGGATTTTATATCCACGATAAATGTTTCATAGAGAGTTGATAATATCATAATTGCATAAGAAAACTATAGATCTCAGTTACAGTGGTTAGTCTGGGGAATTGCTCGATAAATTTCATATTTGATCGATCTATGAATATAACCTTACTTGCGATTACATGACCCAAGAATGAAAATTTTTATAACCAAATTCACATTTAATTAATTTTGAATACTAGTTCCCCTTTCGTAAGATATTTAATTTTTTTAAATAATATCCATGCTCTTTGTTGATATTTGAAAATATAAGAATTTTATCTATAATGACAACAAAAAATTGATCAAGGCGGTATATAAAGACTATATTTATTATATCTATAAATAATTTAGGGGTATTAGTATGTACAAACTACATCAATATGAACACATAGTTTCAATAAATTTTACATAAATCCAACATAGATATATCCATCATCTTTAACTTTAGCTGATAATATTCATATGGAAGGTCAATATTTGAGAATTATTGATCTGCTTATAGTTGATCGAATAGATCATCAATACGGCGTAGAGGAAACATGTTAATGATCAAGATTTTATTAATCTCATGCTAGTCAATGCCAAGATGCATTGATCCACCCCCCTTTTTGTCAAAATGAACTGGATTATCCCCCGGTGAATCATTAGGACATATGAAACCCTTGTCCAAATTGACTTTTAGTTTCTTCTTTAACTCCCCAAATTCAATGAGATCCATTATATTCAAACTAATTTAGATAATAAAGTATCCAGGTATGAGTTTAATTGAAAATTAAACCTCATTATATAGGGTATGTACAATGAGTTCATCCAAAAATATATCATTATATTCCCATATGATATGCATTTTATCAATGTTGACATCTTAATCATTTGATTCCAGACTCCCTAATTTATGGGTACCATAACATACATTATTAAATTTTCTCCCATAGGTATTTTATAATCATAATTTTATCAATACTTGATTATAAGATTATTTGGGATATGAAATGATACTTCCTTGTCCTCATAGTTGATATGTGCTTCATGATGGTAAAGCCAATACATATCCAATATTTTATCAAAATAAATCAATATAAATAAAAATTGATCTATAGGAAGTTTATTCCTAGAAATATCAATTGAAGAATATTTATAAATCTTAGTCATGATCATTTTTCAACAAGTGGTTTTCATGGATAATTCAATATACATTAATCGGGGTGGTTATCTAACATTGTTAGAAAACTTGTGTGATATAAAAGAATAAAATGATTCAAAAATAAAATATGGCACTCATATATCTAGAATAGAGATCAAGTATATGTTTTATCACTTCATTATCATGATTCATTTTAGTGGTAGTGATCACAAATTCCATTCCTCATTCCCTTTTTTTGAAGGTTTCTAGAGATTATTTTCTTTATTTCATTCAGGTTTGGGGAATTTATTCACATAAGTTTCAAACACCTTTATCTTGATTCATTATAGTGTAGGTGTATTATTATCATGTACCCTATTCTCTTATATGGTGTTAATTGTACTCTTAGACTTGGTTCAATAGATGTGGTCCTAGTGTCATACTTTACCACACAAAAAACACTTCCTTAATCCTTTGTGAAAGTTACTCTTCTTCTTCCTCAGAAAATTATTTCATATTAGAAATTTATATTTCTTCTAACAATGTTTCTTATCATCAGTGATTATATGATACTCCAAATTCCTATTATTTTCAATAGATTATTGAAAGGATCTAGTTTTCATCTCAAACATAAGAGAACATAAAACAATATCATCATTCAATATGAAGTATCTTATAGGTAACACCCTTGGAAGAACCATCTTTAAGCTAGTAAATATGTGATGAATTTTACTCTTGGAATCAGAGATAAAAATAGAGGCATACCTCACAAGTCTTCTGAAATTTTATTCAAATGACCCAAAATAATCACCCTTTTTTTCTTTAATTACAATAATTCACACAATATTCTTCTTTTAAGAGTCTATGGAAAATACACAGTAGAAAACATCTTCTTGAACTATTTCGATTCCATAGATTTTATGGCCTTATTTTCTATATTATTCTTAATGAGACTCCACAACTTGTCAGTATCTCCTTTTAAATGATAGATGGGAAAATGAACATTCTCATGGTTTAAGTAGTTGAGAATGTAAAATAACTTTTCCATTTCATTGAACCACTATCAAAAAAACTAATGGATTAGAAGAGCAACTAAAATATGGTGGAAGATTCTTCATAAATGACTTTATAGTATGTTTTTCCATATTTGGATCATTTGGGATTCCAATATGATTTGGATGGTTACACACTATTTGAGATATTTGGGTGAGCACTATCATGAGATTTATCATTCCATCCTTAATCTAATTTGGTTTATTGTTGGTAAAACTCCCCATTTTCCATTGCACCAATTATTACCTCAGTTATTTCAAGTTCACACCATTATGTTGATTAAAGGAAAAATGGGAATGAGTATGCTTAAATTAATGATTGTATATAAATGGAAACTATAAATAGTGGAGGAGTATTTAATAAATTATGTGAATAAGTTAGCCTATGAATATCTGGGTTTCAAATATCCATACATAGAGTTTTAAATAAACTAGTTATATATATTAAAATCCACTGAAATAGTTTGTAAAGATAATATTATTAACCAAATCATATCCCCTAGGAGTGTTATACCTGGTGCGTAGTAATGGACAATTCACTAAATGTTAGAATAATGGCAGAGATATAGTCGACCAACTCTTTTTAGTGTTGTTACCCCTAGGTGCATCTATAAAAAAATCACTTCCACTTGTGCTATCCAAATATATATGTATTTATAGAAAAACTAAAAAATCCATACTTTAAAAAAAAACATCAATATTCTATCCTATAACTTGAATCGTCCCTTAGAATTTTCTCAAGGGTTTTTTATAATTTTATATAAACTAATATCCAAACATAACTAATATTTAAAATAACCAAACCATCATCTGATAACAACTATAGTTCCCCAAGCTAAACATAATATAAATAATATATTAATCTCATGATTAAAATATTACCTCACACAATAGTCACATAATCCTTAGACCAAAAAGTTTAGTGTCTTGGAATTTAGTTGCACAAACATCTTATTTCATAGCACTTACAAACATTTTTCAATAATATTTCTCCTCTATATGTTTTCCTAAACATCTAACATGATGTAATAATCTTTATAACTTGGGGAATTGAAACATAATAATGGGGAGAGCTCAAAATCTTATTAAGGTAAAAGGAATATCAAAAATTATTATATTATAAGAAAATAGAGAATGTTAAGAAAATAAAAATATATAAATAAAATATTATAATTAATCTTATGGTAATAAAAAACATTCTATATCCACATAAGACCAGCAAAATATCATTAATAAAAAATAAAAGATAAAACATAACATGACATAAGGTGCCAGATACTTGAAAAGGTATAATCCTAAAAACATAGAATTTATTAGAAATCAAATGCATATAGAAACATGAAATAACTTGATAAACACTATTGAATTGTGTCATAGCTTTATAAACATGAAAATGTAGCACATGCATAACCATAGGAAAATTTATGTGAGAAAACCCATTATGCCCACTCATATGTGATCAAACTTATTATATCCACAGTTGAAAATGCGAATAAACCCATCATGTCCATGCCTATGTTAACAAAACCATTATATAAATGTCTGACTATCTCATGAGATATAATATTATACACTTTAATTATAGGGAGATATATTACCACCCCCTTTATTATCTGTATATATGTGTTCCACTTAAAAAAATCATAATCATAATATAAATAACCCATGTAAAAAGGATGTGTTTATTAAATATATTACATAACATGAACATAAGAAATCATATGATATCAAAATATAAATATCTAAAAGGGTTTATAATGTAATTAAATTCAAAACATCACTTTATGAGAGATATATCATTTGAAGATAATGAGAACAAAATCATGGAAAGTTTTTTTTAAAACATTTTGTATTCATTGTTGTAAAAGTCATAGTTACAAGTCCCTTTTAAATAACACCTTAAAAGAAATTATTTTTGTTAAAAAAACTTTTCCCTTAGAAATAATGAAATAAAAACAATCATAATGGAATATATTAGAAAGATTATGTTCAATAATAAATTATGCAACTCAAAGAAAGGTTTTCAAGTTACCAAGTACCTTAACTTTACTCTTAATTTCCACATAATGCTTTAACATATTGTATCGTAAATATGAAAATATTAATTACTTATTTAAAATACTTATTGTTAAATATTTATATTTATACTATTCATTGATAAAAATTCTCTTCATTTATTAGATTATTGTAATATATTTTCAACATCAGGTGTTAATAATCATAGTTGTTTTGAACTAGGTTCATAAAAGTGGTGTTGATCTTCATTTTTATCAAAAATATCATCATTTAAAACCATTAAAGGTAATGGAATTGAAGTTTTATAAATTATTATAATATTATAATACCATTACAAGGTAGTTTTCGTCATGTTTGATGAAAAATAAAATGGCAATGAACAAGTTTCTTATTATTTATCGATATTGATTAATTACCTTATGAAGATCATAAAATTTTATGTTATAAAAAAATAAAAATAAAAATATTAATGACATAAATAAATTCTAAATATTATATATACTCACCCACTATAAAATAAATCCATCAATATTTGGAAGTTAATGAAAATGAAACTTTTTTATTCATCGAGGAGGCAGTCTGCACACATAATTAGAGTTTTTTTACCCAATGAATAAGAGTGGTGAATGTGGATAATAAGTGGTAATTATAGAATAATAAATTCATCATATAAATCATATTTATTCTTAAATACCTCCACTTAGCCATCCATGAGGGGTGATTATTAAAAAATCAATGAATTGCTTCATGGAGGGGGTAATATGCACACAGACACACACACTGATGATGATTCTTATTTTTATGAGTTGATTGAACATAATAAATATTTATTGTAACATTACTTTAATAAAATCTCAGAACACTAATGATGATAATTTTATTTTTATACCATGGTAATGGTTAGTTTATAATGGAAAAAATAAAAAAGAAATCTTAAGAAGGATGTAATACCTATGTTGTGACCTTAAAATACCTCTTAATAAAGGCCTTATATTTTAAGAAATTCAGATACTTTTTGGTGACCATGAGAACTATTGAGTGTAAAGGACTTCATGGATAGGAAATATGGGTGGGTTCTCAATGATAATTTGAAATTAAAGTATATTATTGAATGTTTGTATGCGATCCTTCTTTTATAATTGAGGAAGAGGGTATTTTTGATAGAAAAGAATGGTATGCAAGGGGTAAGAATAGAAATTCATGAAATTTAGTTGAGTTAGGTGTGGGAATGTTGATGAGACATTTAAGTTATACTTTATAATTTTTTTCTATATTTTTTAGAGGTAATTTTAATTTAGGAAACTTCTGGCCACGTTAGATAAACCATTTAAATAATTTTAACTCTTAATTAAATATTAACCATATCAATTATTTTATCACTGAAAATATAATTATACAATTATTATCAAATTTATATGTGATAAATAAAAATTTGGGCTCCCTCTATTCTAATAAAAATGGTAAATTTTAAAAAATTAACTTTTAAAAGAAAACATATAATGTGTTAAAAACGTTTTTTTATAAAAATAGATCATTTTCATAATTAAGTGTTATTAATTCTATTTAACATTTATTAAAAATTAAATGAGTGTTTCATAATTTTTATATATAATTGAACATCTAATTAGGTTGTTAATTTAAAATATATTCATTCAATATATAATATTTTTAAATTAGTATTCGTTGTAAACAAAAACTTCTCTACCATTGAAACTAATATTTAATTAGGAAAAATAATTCTATGACTACAAAGAAATTGACCAAATTACATAATATGACAATTATTGTAAAAAATATGTGATTAATTTTGTATGATTAAATTTATGAATGTTTGAAAAATTAATTTTAATATATGTGTTCGAATTCTTTTTAATAAACATATATTTTTTAGGCTTAAAATGTTTTTTATTATACATTTTTTATAGTTTTTATAAAGTTTCTAATTCTAGTGATACCCACAATGTTAATGATTGTAATATAATGGTACTATATTTTATTATGGAAGCATTATTTTTTTATTCATTGTTGAATACATGAAAATCTAATCACACAATATTTTATTAAGGAAAAGTAATCACCAAAATCACGAGTCTATATAGGAATTACATGGAGAGGTAATGAGTTTAGTAGAAACGCTGAAAGTGTCGTGAAAATAAGGATAATCTAGAAGTTTATGACATATGATTTGTTATACTGGTTCTTATGTATTTTTTTAAGCATTCATAAATAATTTTGTTAATTTAAAATTTATCATGATTTTATAAAATGAAATATCATCTCTATAGTTACTTCATGTTGGATATATATGAATATATTGACACACATGTCATTAAGTGAAATGATAATTGACCTCATAATGTATGAATTTATTTTTTCCCTAACTAATGTTCATCATTTATAATTATAGGTTATGATGAAATTTTATGGTTAGTGTGAGTGTAATTCTTATATCGAGATACAAAATATGGTCATAAGGCCCAAAATAATTTTTTTTCATCATATTACCCAAAAAAATGTACCACATAGAGCACCATACACTATGAATTTTGTGTACTAGGGGTGATTAAAGCATATTTAGAGTCCCCAATACCTAAGTTGGGTGATAAACTTAGCATGAGATGCTTAAAAGTTTGATACTTTTCTTACCAAATCCATGATGAATAAGTAGGGGAGGTTAGGTATGTTAATGATCCTATCTTCTGTTGGATTATAAAGATAGTATTTTATCTATCATATGAAAATTATGACATCTGGGACCTTGATTGAGATAGTCCAAGTAAGTGTAATACCAAACTTTGATAACACATATGGTCTGATTATCTATTTGGGCGAGGGAAATGTGACATTATAATTCACTAAGGTAAATGAAATGTGATGTATTTATCAACTTGATTAGTCTATACTTGAAGAATTGAGAATATATGAGTATGATATATGGATCAAACATGATTTGTGTACCATATTTACTCATTTTCCTCAAAAAAGGCATTATATGAGAAATAATTCTTATATATGATGTAGCTCGTGGACACTTGTATAAAGATACATATGTTTGATGTAGATCATGATAAATCCATTTATATATTTATTATAATTGATTCTTTTATAGTGGACTCTCTTTGATTATATTTATGGATTATATGATTCATAATTATTTTCAATTCCAAAATGTCCATTGGGATAATCCTTTGTGGTTGGTTGAATAGGGGTTGAGTTTGACTCATAGAGATACTCTAAAATTATTTGAGAGTTAATAAATAAGTGTTTTATATGGGCATTAAAAGTTATTTCATATGATGAAATATAGGGTGACCATGATGAAACATTCCAAATTGTTTTTAAAAGATATCAAAAATAATTTTTTGATATGATTTCATAAGTTATTTTACATTATACAGTATAAGGCGAGATGACATAGTGTTTATAAGGATTTAGTGAAAGTAAGATATTGAATGATATATTCCCTAAATAATTAAACTCATATGATGTGTTTTGTCCATATTATTATTTAAAATATTAGTTGGAAATGATTTTTCCTAATAACTACCTTTTAATTAAAGTCTCATTCCCATTATCTAGATGTTATATGAAATTTTTTAGATCTATTACACTAACAAGATATCACAATTAATGTGTTTCATTAAACAAAAATGCATCAAATAAGGTAATATGTAGTTAAATGAAGAACTCATAATCAATCAAAGCCATTTTTAGCCATTATGATAGATTAATAAATGCCCAGTACTCAAGTTGTGTCTCTTTGGATTATATAAGAGGATAATTCCATGTTATGGGGTTTGTGTGTCTCTACTAAAACAATCCCACACAAAGATAACTTTTCCTCCTCCCTATACTCCCTAAGTTACTATCATATCATAAGGGAGAGAAGGATTATACCTGAGATTTTTTGTAATTCAATGTGGTCCATGGATACACCATAGAGGAGGTATGTTATTTGAATACATATTTAGTGAAATTTTTCATGATAATTGGATAAAGGTGGTTACATTCAATTATTCATTTTATATTCACACATGGTTTTAGTTTCTTACATGGAGAACGTATTTTAGGGTTTTTTATTGCATCTAATGTGTATAAATAGTGTTTTTAAATATATTAAAACACATTGTCACCATATCCCCATGTTAAGGTTTCAATGGGTGTACTATTTCCCTATAGAAATCACATTATATAGTATAATCACTTATCATAGGAATCCTATTAGGCACCAAAATATATTCCCTATAAAGTTGTTAACATTCAGATAGTAAAACCCTTTTATATTAATTATATAATGAACTAATTTATTCTCTTATTCATTATCTAAATATAAAAAAATCTTCTATATTTCACAAAAAATGATTGGAAATTTCCTCAAAAAAGTGATGCATGTATAATAAATTTAACCCAATCAAACACCCCTTTATCACTAAAAACCTTTATAAAATCATAATAAATCATAATACATCACAAAATGAAAATATTTTTCTTATTTTAATGAAAATAATAGTTTTTATTTTGAAAAAAACCTAACATAAACCATATTTATAAGTGAAAAATTTAGACTCATCGTCAAACAACCCATCAGGGTATGAATTCAAATAGGTAGGATCACTCAAGTAATTATGAGAACATTATCATAGATATAACATATATAATTTATATCATTTAAATCAAGAAATTTTATATTAAATCCATCATGGTTTAATAAATAAAGAGAATTACATAGTCACCATGTCAGGAACCAGTCCGGAAACCATGGTACCCTGATACCCAAGTAAGCCCTAACATGGACAGAAGGGAATTCCTGAACACCATAGGATGGGGACTAGATCTTAGAATATTACAATATAAATATGGAATTTATTTTGAAAATTAATAGAGGATGAAAAAATAAAAAAGTTAGTATGCTCAGAAATTTACAAAGATAAAGTACCAGAAACCATATAGGTATATCAAAACCCAAAATAGAAATTTATGAAAGAACTCAAAAACAAGAAAGATAAAATCCAACATACTAAATGAGACATCAATATAATCCCAAAGTATTAAGAACATCAACCTACTCCAAGTTACACTTTAACTTATCTCTAAATTAGTATAAGGAAATTTATAAATGCTTGATGGAAAAGGCATGGCATGAGCTATAAAGCCCAATAGGATGTCACTAAGTGTTCCATAAAAACTAATCCATAATATGGAAACAAATATTGATTTCAATTTTAATAAAACATGGAATGGAAATAAACATTCATATTAAAAAAAAATTCTGTTATTTCAAAATTAGTAAAACATTTCAAACACATCTTAAATAAATATTTTATACATAACAATTTATATAAATCAACTGTCATGAAAAAAACTATTTCATAATCAATGGAATATATATTTAAAATAACCACAACAAGGACCATGGTCATTTACCCTGTGGTATGATAGTTTCTTTTTATAGTATTTTCACATATCCCATATCAGTGAGCATGATAATATTTGTACACACGTCCCTTAGGCTCAGGCTGAATAAGACTTATCAACATCTTGTTAGGGATACGATCTTCCGAACTAGATTTATTTAGAGTTTTCATCATAAATAAATTTCTAGAGAATAATCATCCTTTAATTCCTATCCCAAATAATCCACTAACTACTTAGGATCACATGTGGTCAATCAATCCATATAAAAAGGGACAACAATTTCATTTCTAATCAATCATAATTCTCAATTAAATTCCCCAATTTTCCTTTTTCAAAATTCCAAATCACTTTCTAAACCGATAAATATATTTTTAATCATTTCATGCACTTCCAATGAAAAAAATCATAGTTTTGTATCAATTCAATTAATCCATTTTTTAAAATAAATTCTCAACTAAAATCATCATTTTCAAAATACACACCAAATTCTAATTCTAGTGGAGTTGGGGTTTTTTCAAAAATCCATACAAATTAAAATCACAATTCCAAATTATATAAATTTATATCTTCATAAATTAATTTAAATATGCTTTAAAAATTAAAAAATCAAGGATTACTTGTTTGGAAAAACTAAAATGGAACCACCAACCTTTAATAACAAAATCACAACCCACGACACCCACAATGGGGTTTTCCAACAAAGAATGAGGGAAAACGATATCAATGAATCAAACCTAGAATAAATATTCAATTTAATGGATTTTTGATCCATAAAAAAATGAGGATATAATACTATATTATGAGGATAAAATAGAAAGTGGTATAGATCACATGGGTGATGAATCACTTACCATAGAAGGATCAAATGAGATCCGTCATGGTTTGATCCACTAAGGAATAGGTTTGGAGAAGCCAAAATCGGTTCTTGAGAGCCTACAAAGTCTATGAAATTTATTTGGGTCGATTTAGGGTCAAGTGGGGGGGGGGGGTTAAAAAAGAGGTTTAGGAAATTTTTTATAATTTTTCATAATTAAAAAGTCTCACATGCATGGTTTGTTGGGTTGGGCTGCACAGTTAGAAAAAAGTGCAGCCTAAGCATGTTCCCCTCCACTTGAGTGCATGATTTATAATATATAGGATAAATATTTTCCAAAAAATTCACCAAACATTCAAACCCTCACTTTTTAGGGTTTCATGGTTTACACTAGGAGGGAACAAAGTTTGGGGAAACCATGTGCTAATCGTGTACAACCCAGAGCTTTATGTTTTTTTATATTCACCCTAAATAACCCATAAAAAATAACTACAAAAATGGAATCAAACATGGGTCAAGGTATATATAATAACTATCAATAGTATGTTACAAAAAACCCACCATTGAAACTTTCTATCCCCAAAAATTCTATTAAGAAGTTTCCATATCTAAGAGATAAGGCCACTTCTATCTCATTAGTTCATCATGCTCCCAAGTCCTATGTGAATCAGAACTGTGATGTCATAACACAAAAACCAAAGGTATTATCCTCTCATGAAGTAAATTTTTCTAAAAATAAACTATCCTAAATATATTCTTAGTTATGGATAAATCAAGCTCAATATCAAGATCACTCGAGCTCAAAAGATGGGATGGACCATAAATATATTTTTATGCTTGAGTTACATAGAACACGTTATGTATTTACATCAACTATGATGGAAGTAATAAATAGTAATCCATGTTCCCCACATGCTAAATAACCTCAAAAGGTCCCACAAAATGAGGAGTAAGATTCCATTTCCTCCCAATCCATCAGTGACCCAACCGAGGAGAAACTATCAAGAGAACACAATCACTAATCGAGAACTCCAATTGTCTAAAAAGAAGATCAGAATAATATTTATATCAACTATATATTGTCAACATTCTTTGATGAATCAATTGAATCTCCACCGCCATCACCTGCACCAAACTCGGTCCAACCAAAGAAGTTAATAAAATCTCTAACCAACCCAAAAAAGATATAAAAGTCTGACCATACATGGCCTGAAAAGGATCAATTATGATCATGAACTGGTATCTATTGTTATAAGAAAACTCATCTAATCCTAAATGATAATCCCAGGCTCCACCAAAATTGAGGATACAGGCATAAATCATACCGTCAAGAATTTTTATATCCCTCTCAATCTATCCATACATATACATATTCTTCTCATCAAAGTTACTCTAAAATTTATTATCCCAAGAAAACTCCACCCTCTTTCGAGTGATAACAGTCATCAGAGAATCCAACTTTGAGAAATCCTTTAAAAATCGATGATAATACCCATATAAATCCAATAAGCTATAAATATCAAAAAATTATATGGTTTCTCTATCTCATAACTACTTTCACGCATTTAGGATCAATTGAGATACCATGTTTTGAGACCACATGTCCAAATAACTTCACTTACTGAACCCATAAATGTCATTTTGATTGCTTTGAATAATTAGGTGATTTCTCAACAATTCTAAAACTTCTCTCAGATTAAATGTATTTTCCTCCTCAGACATAGAGTAAAATATTATGTAATCCAAAAATACCACCATGAACATATCAAGATACTCATGGAAAATATTGATCATCAAATCCATGAAGACTGTATGAAAATTGGTTAGACCAAATGGTATGATAAGACACTCATAATGGCCATACATTCTCTATAAGGACATTTTAGGAATGTTTGATTATTTTATTCTAAACTGATGATAACCATTTGAAATATAAATCTTTCAGAGTAACTACTCCCCTTTCAACTGGTTAAATAAAACATCAATAAATAGAAATAGTAACTAGATATTTAATATAACATAGTTGATTTTCTAGTAATAAACATATAGAAAATGTGTTTCATTAGCTTTCTTAGCAAAGAGAATAGACATCGCCCAAGGTGAAACACATAGGAATATAAATCCTTTCTCAAAAAATATCATCTAATCGAGTCTTTAAATGTTTTATTTTAACTAGAACCAATTTTTAAGAAGGTATAGATACAAATTTATTACTCAAAACAAAATCAATACTGAACTTTACCTCTCTTACCGGTATAAAACTAGTGGAAAAAAAGGAAAAACATTAGAAAAATCAAAGAAAACTATAGAGATATCATCACTCAAAGATTCCTACACCAGATCAAAATCAATATATAATTTACTTTCCCCACCTCTGGATAAGAATATTTGGATATACTCAACCCCATGTCCAATTCTCCCTTGAAGACATGACACACCCCATTAAGCCTAGTAAAGAAGACCCATAGATGATATAAGTTAATTCATGACTTATTAGAAATGATCCAATAAATCTAAAAAATTGAAATAATTAGTTTCATAATGAGAACTATAAAATTTATGGTATGATCAAACTAGGATAAATAGAATACACAAGTAGGTCAATAGAGACCCTATTCTCTCTTCATTCTGAGGGGTATAGTAATATACATCACATAAGAAAAAATCACCATTAGAAGATTTTATATGTTCACAATACGTGTCTATATAAACGAATGGGATGCACCAGTATCAAATAAATCATTCACTAAAGATAAATCTATAGTAATGGTACCTTTCATAGTCACTGGACTTGTATCAGATTCCTCTAGTGACTCATCCACTATGTGAAGAATATTCATTCTGTGTTCCTCTGGACAGAACCCCTTAGATCTTGGAGAATATTATTTCACCATTATACATTTGGTGCTGATGATCACATGCCACTACATGGGGATGAAAAGATATAACATAATTTATGTAGGTTACCAGAGCTTCCATATGAACTGTAGGTCATGAATTCCTCAATGAAAATCCTTTTTGAATGACTTTTTCCATAGTGGAATAAATTCCAAGTAAATTTTTGAAGAACTATATGAGGTCTAATAGAAACCTATTTTCTATAACCCTCACAAGACTCATAAAAATTTCTATATCCATTAAAGGAACTCAAAAAACTATCACTGGGAGAAAAAGGAACTCCTGTTATCCCTGACATACCAGCTATATCAAGTTCAACAATCAACACCCTATCTAGAACACCTATAAAAAAGAAATATTTAGAAATAAAATCTGATAATGAATATTATATCGAATTCCCATCTTGAACCACTGAGTATTCAACTTCTCATTCAATAAAATCTTATGTAAAAACTAAACAAGATCAACGAATCATTTTTCATATTCTATCATGGTTCTATAAGCATTCTTGAGTTTAAAAAACTCTATATCCTTAGCTAACACCATAGAAATTGGATAAAACTTTTCAAATTAAAAAAATTAATGTCCTTCCAATCATATACCTCATGATTCATTGTTATCACCATCAATTACCACCATCTACTGATAGGTCTCGCTAGCTTGAAGCTGGATCATTTTAGATTATTTGAATCAAAATTCTACAATAACTAAAAAATAATATCTATAATACTCATCCAACCATTATCCTCTTGAAGACCTTTTGATCACTGGAAATACAATGGATTCTGGCAATGGAACTCCTAATAACTACTTCAAGATTAATCTCTATGAGGTTCCATAGTTGGAGCCTGAATGGGAACAGGTGTAGGTTCCTTTCCTAAAGCTTGAATGGAATACATGATAATCTCAATGATATTCTAGTCCATGGGAGTATTTTCACACTTTGGTTCATCACCATCTTCCTCTTGGTGTTTATTCACACGTCTTATCATTGGTATGATGCTACACAACATCAACAAACAACATTGAAGACATTAAAAGATTACTTATACCAATAACTCAAACAATATCAATGGAAAAAATAATTCCATCAGATAGGATATTAAGATTTGGATTTCAACCTATAAAAATATTAAGTAGGGAAAATACTAGAAATAGATCAAATTATTCCTCAAGATGCATTTCCCAAACCACCCTTTTTTTAAAATAAATTCTTAAATCAAATTATCAATTCTATAAATTTCAAAATATGACCAAAATTCCAATTTCATTCAAATTGGTTTTTTTTCTAGAAATACATACCAATTCAAATCAAAATTTAAAATTTTATCAAATTTTGTTTTCATAAAAAAATTGAAAGATATTTCAACAATCAAGAAAATCATTTTTTATTTATTTAGAAAAACTCAAATAAAACCACTCGCCTGAGAATAATGAGGGAAGACAAAATCAAGGAACTAATCCTATAATCAAGATTAAATTGAAAAGTGTTTACATCCATAAAAATATGATAAAAATCTCTCTAACAAGGATAGAAAAATTGTTTGGGATAGAACACATGGGTGGATATTCAATTAATGGAGAAGGACCGAATGACATACAACACGATTTAATTTTCCAAATGATGGGTTTACTGGAGCCAAAATAACTTCTTAGGAGCCTAAAAAACCTATTAAATCAATTAAGATTAATTTAGGGTCGAGAGAGGGTTTAAATGGGGGTTTAAGAAATTTTTTATAAATTTTCTTAATAGAAAAATCTCTCCCACACAGTTAGCTGGGAAGGGTTGAATGGTTAGCCAAATAGTTCACCCTAACCATGCACCCTTCTACTGAGGTGCATATTTTCTATTAGGTAGGAACATGGTTTATCAAACCGTGCAAAAACCATGAGAAACCTCACTATACAGGGTCACACCTTTTTAATTGGAGGGTGTACCATTTGGGAAAAGTGGGAACCTACCATCCATGACCCAACAACTTTAAAATTTTTCCAAATTCTACTAGAGACACCCATAAACAATATCCAACCAAAAAGGTAATCCAAATTGGGTCAAGGAATACCTGAAAACCAATAAAAGGATATTACACACCTACCTCTTTAGGCCACTCAACCATTTTGATAATTTATTATCTATAATACCCTTCATTTAAACCAATAAAGTTATAGAAAAAAATTATAATAAATCATACAATCATTTGAAAAAGTCATCCATGGCCTGATACGTGATATTACTTACTAGTGATCCATAGAATGAAGAAAGAATTCTAAAAGGGTGTTTATTTCATGTAAAGGTCCATTCTAACACCGAAAGGTGTAATCATTAAGGATATTAGGTGATTCTCATTAATATGTTTCAAATAACATTACACATAATCTTTAGGCTAAATTAATATCAAATAAAAGAGTGAGAGTTGAAGAAGAGAGGTAATATGATGAAGGATTAGAGAATAATGGACATATCTTTGCTACTTTCATGGGAGAGATGGGGGTGGGAGTTGAGAAGAGCTCCCCATCCCCTCACACATGAAGACCTCCATGAAAAAATGGGGAGGCTTTTCCCCTATTCTACATTTTAGGGTTTTATTGATAAAAAAGAATATTATTAACTATATTTGTGTAGTAGAGTGAGAAAAATAATATGTTTATGAACATGCACAATAAACCTGGGAGGATCGAACGTGAGACCACCCTATTCCACCACATGGGTGTAACCACCAGCCTGCACCATATGAGGTATTTAATTACGAAGATGATGATTATGATGTTAATAATAAATTTAATTTAATATTAATAACAAGTGATTAAGTCTAATAATATCTATAGAACATATAATTATGATAAATAAGAAAAATATCACAAGATTACATGTCAAATTTACATTGATAGAATTTTATATAGAATAATATCAAAAACCCAAAATATAAAACACTTAATAAAACTTATATTTTATTTGAAAAAACAAGTGAGACATTTTTAACACCAATATTTAATTACATAAAAAAATTACATAGATAAAAATAATAAGATAACATTTCAACAATTGTCCACGAAAGGCCTTGAGAGGCTGGGGTACAGAATTTTAGTATTTGGAATAGCTACCAAGAATACTTTTTTAATGTGCATGGTTTCCTAAATCACGAAACAAACATTAATTTCCCACAATTTTAAAAGTATAAAACTTCCCAAATACTATGCAATATTTTCTAGACTATGCATAAACCATTCTTCATTAAAAAACAATAAAAAAATACTCACTAGCTTATCTCAATAATAATTTTCAAATATTTTTTAAAAAAATTGAAAAAGTGGGTTGTTAAAGTTAATATAAATAAATTATAATTCTCTACATATATAGTACTATAAAAATTGGAAATTTTTTTAGGGGACTTTCTAAGTGTGAAAGTCCTAGCATTGACAAGGATCACATTTCTCAATATCATTTTATGAAAGATGAAATTACATATAATATTTATAAGTAATTAAAATAATATAAGTGGTATTATTTGTGTGTATAAATAAATAAACACACACACACACATTTATAGTATAATGTATTTATTTAAAATCAAAAATTTCAAAAATATGTTTATTCATGTAATACTAAAATATATCATTTATTTATTAATTAAGTTTAATATTATTACACACACACACACACACATATTCATCGCTATATAGACACACACACAAATTATATAGAAAAAATATTTTTAATTTTTAAATATTTATTGATTTATATTTATATTTATATTTATATATATTTATTAATATTTTTATTTATATAAAAAATATACAATGTCACTATATAATAATTAAAAACATGAACTCTCACAGGGATGAAAAAGGGTCAACAAACATGCATATTATTGAATATTTGGTATAAAATTATGTCATCTGATTTGTTTATCATAATGGAAGGGAATCGATCAATAAAATTACTAACATGGAAAACAAATTTTAAAATTGAGACTGAGACTATGTATAGATGGAATGAATCCCTATAAGAGGGTTAATAGACAACATAGTTCATAAATAATAATGTCGATTAATTAAAAATTTTCTATACATTCAATACTATAATAATATAAAAAAATTCAATGTTCATTCTTAATGAAAAAAAGAGATATAAATAAAAGAAACTAGCATTTAGAAGGACCAATATCCTTATCACCTCTTTTTTTTACTAATGAATTGTATATATAATTATTAGAAATTTTTATAATAAGATAAATAATATTTATGTCTATATATGTACATTTGTGTTGATATCAAAATTTATTTACTTATAATAAAAAAATTCCATAATATTTTAAATTTATAGAAATAACTAAAATATATTTCTTTATTTAATCATGTTCATATTATTGCATATGTGTAAATATTTTCTGTCAATATTTTTATTATTTTATTATTTCTGTTCATATTTATATATATTTATAATTTTTTATTTTTAAAAATTATATATAATATTTATATATAATCCCAATTTTTTAAGTTACTTATTATTTCAATATATATTTATATTTTCTATAAATATATTAGTAAAAAATACTTTAAATTTAAATACATATATAAATACATAATACACTTGTATATATAAATAAATATTCATATAAATACATTTATATGTATGCATGTGCATATATATATTAATACTAACAAAAATATTTAAATATGTATATATATAATTGCACTAAATATATATAGGTTATATTTATATTTGATTATTTCTTTTTTTTATAATTATATAGTTATTTTTGTGCTATTATTATTAAGTGAATTGTGAAAATTTATACACCGCATATGATGAATATAAATTTAAAAAATATATCATTTAATAATATGTCAACAGAATATGTGGAATGGGAAAAATATTTCATTAAATTTATAACAGACTAAAAAACGTTTATTAAAACATTACACATCCATGTTTATATTTTAGTTACTTGAAGAAAATTGGACCAAATGTGTTGGAAGAACCTTTTTATGTTACATAACTAAGTAGAGTTTTAAATGATGGACTAAAAAGGGAGAATATGTAAATGCAACTTCTGTGACAGAGATGGGTGCTGTAGTGTACGATACATACAAAAAGGAAATTTTATATTGAGATTAATTTTATTCATTACAACTTTAATATATATGGTAACATGTTTGGATACAATATTAAAGGAATGATTGATTATTCTATATGTTAAGAATGTGCACACTAATATTAAAACATTTTATAAAGATAGTGTTTATTGGACATCACATATTTTTACAATAACAAAATCGATACCAACGGAGGGAAACATATTCTATGGGAACTTAGAATATGGTGTGTCAACTTATTCATTAAAAAATAATGAATAATTTAAGAGAGTAAATAATGTTTCCACTAATTTTGGTAAATTTTTTTTTTTGGAAACATTAAAATAACAGGTTGGGAAAAAATATCAATTTTTTTGAAACACTATATCATAATTATTCATATGTGAGCATGTTTCTTAACATAATGTATATAAATAAAAATATTTGGGATAATGTCACTGGTATGTTACTCAGTTCACAATTTAATACTAAATATTCCATAAAGGTGAGGTGATAAATTCTTTATATGAGGTTAAGAAAAGAGTTTAAACCATTGAATGAGGGAAGACACAACTTTCTTCCTCTAGTGACTCACACTCCTTCCAAGAAAGAGATAATTAGTTTTATAACTTTCTTAATTATATAACCATCCTAGAGGGAAATGTACAAAATAATAATAATATTTTCTTAATGAAATAATTAAAGTTAAGGGTTTTATAATAACATGATTTTCTTATTTTTATGCTTAATTTAATTCCCTTATCTATATATTTTATTTTTCTTAAAAATAAAAGACACAAAATCTATAGGATTTTTTTATTTTTAAAATAATATTGAAAAAAGTTATTGATTTTTATAAGTTTCAAAAAATTGAAAGAAACATTCCTATCATATTTTGGGAACTAGATATGTTTTTCCAACCATTATTTTTGGATATTATATTACACATTATATTTCATCTTGTTTGATAGATTAAATTTTTTTTTCTATACATTTGAGATAAAATTACCCTATTGAATGGTATATAATGATATTGAAAGGATATATCCCAAATAGAATCAAACCAAAGATATATTATTTTTAAATGGTAAATTATTGAATAATTAATTTAATTCTATATTAAATACATACCAGACATGGAAAAATTGGTATCTAAAAAAATTATCATACAGGGAACTGTAACACCCTGAGATTTTATAAGATATATTCTTTTTAATATATTTCATATCTTCTATTGAATGCTACACCAAGATTATATTGTGCTGTATGCAACACAGTATTAGCTTGCAGTATACACAACACTAATCTTGGATCATGTAACACACAATTTCAAGATTGTTTGATAGTAGTTATTCTACACAACATTGGGTATATATATATATATATATATTAAATGTATAAATGAAATATGGATGGATTTTTTTATACACAACAATAAAGGAGTCTTGCACTACACGCAATCCTGACTTGGCTTGCATTACACGCAATCACGACCTTCCTCGATAGCGTGTGTTGTACGCAATACCGGGTTTCACTAAACAACGATATATTATTGTAATATTATTATGAACTAGATGTTATGAATAGTATTAACTAAATTTTTTATTTTATAACATTATTATTAATCTTACACATTTTCTAGAACATGGTATAAGAACAAAATAAAATGTTCAGGTAAAATAAGTATTTTTCAAAAAATGAAGTTTTTCCACCATTTGATGGCACACCCACTTTAAATCTAGTTTTTGAAATGTTTATAAGTTAAATTTTACAAAATAAAATTATTATTTTGAATCAGGATATAACAATTTACTTTGGATAAAATTTTCATATTATTCTGATAACTTTCATATTTTAATGAATAGTAAAAACACGGTATATTTTAAATAAAAATTACTTTTTTCATCGCAATAATATATATGGATAGATTATAATATTGAGTGGTTTTAACGTATAAATAGAATATATTTTTACCATTTAATACAATGTATGTCATTATCATTGATTTTACATTGAATTCATAGGTAAAATCATTTCAATCTTTTGCAATGTTTTAACTTTTAAAACTCATTTTCTTAACAACGGGATTAATAATAAATTAATTTCTGCAACTTTTGTGTATTGAATTTATAAAAAAAGATTCCATATTTGGAATCAATCGGTCCAAATTATATAAGTAGGCTACTTTTTATTTTTGGGCATTATGAATAGTAACTACGGTAAATTTTATTTACCATAGTAAAAGGTAAATCAAGTAATTAAGGATAAATATAATATTATAAAATTACCCTAACACTTGTCTTAATATAATTAGATGATTATATTTCGTCCTAAGACATATTTGGGTTGAAATGGAATCCATTAAAACCCACTTGGAGGTGATTAAGACCTTTAGTTTATTTTATTTGAAGGAAAGTGAAATTTGTCTCACTCAACATTAATAATTAAAGTATTTTTAATATAAGTTCATACAGAATAGAAATTCGGTTATAAATACTCATTTTAAAGATAAAATTTTTCTCTTTATCATGGTAATTTACATATAATTGTTAAGAGATATTTAATTATCTTAATATCTTATACATTAATGATGCAGAAATTATTTATTTAGTGAAAAATAAGTAATATAGTTTTTATTTAAATAATAATACCCTTTAAAAAGCCCACAAACCTGACCAAAACTTATTGGTAGTGTATATATACAACATAACCATCCCATGACCAAATATATGACCGTTTTGAGTCTTATAAAAGTGACTATGACACTTATAATATTTTATTTTAAATGATGTCAAAGTTGTCACCTTCAAAATTTAATAAATATAACATTTTAAAAGATGGGTGTTTTAGAATATAAATCCGACTAAAAGTATTATTATGAAATATATAAGATTTATATTCATCCTAGTATTTTATTGTTAATTTTTATGCAACAAATAAGTATATTTAATAATTATACAAAAATGTTGTAGAAATTATTTTATCAAGAGAAGTATCAAATAAATGGTTTTACAAATAGTAAAATAAATATTATATGAACTATTTAATGTAATACAATAATTTTATAGATGAATATGATATGTTAGAAACCTATTAAATATTTTAGTTCGAATATATCCTATGCGTGGATTTTATATAAATTTAAATAAATGAATAGTGTAAAAATTGACACTATTGTTATTTTATAAAAACAACATATTATTAAATTGTTTAAAAATCACATAAAATATTTAGAAATTATAAATTGAAATTTATATATTCTAAAATGTCATAAAGTATCCAATTATGGAAAATTAACAACACATAAGTGATTATTTGTAACCATTTAAAATTTAGAATTTTATTACAACAAATAAAATTAAATAGATTAAATAAGGATAAATAAAAATGATAAGGTTTAAAATAAGATCAAAACATATATAAATTTGATTGGTTGATGATATTAAAACCATATCTCATATAATATTCTAATTGAGTCATTTTTGGAGGTTTTTATGTGGGGTTTGAATTTATATTAAACTAATATTTTTGAGGATTCCAAAGGTGCCCCTCTCCTCCCTTATAAAAGGGCACCTCCTCCCTCTCCGTCTCAAACCTTTTTGAGCCTTCAAGCTCTACCAACCCCTACAAATTTTCTTTATCAACCTCCTTATTAACATTCTATAGGTCCTTTTATTCTTGAAAGACCAATTTTAGTTCCCTAAGAGGAGGTTTCAAAGAGGCGTGTCGAAGAAGAGGTAATATCAGTTATCGATTCTTTCAAATTTATTTCTTCTTCTACTTATTATTCTTTAGTTGTTTCATTATGAATTAATAAAATTAGTATAAATAATATACTGATATGTTATTATAAATATTAAACCACCATATTTCACATTTTATCCATCCTAAGGAAAAATAAATCACCGCACGTGCGTACGTACGGAATACCGTCTCCACGCCGTGGTGTAATCTGTTTTTCCACCACCACCTTACATGGACGAGTATAATGGTGTAAAGAATAACTACATATTATTATTATTATAAAATCATACTGATTCTAAGATATTATATCATTCACTCCAATTCTATTCAATAAATATGATAACGATATCATCGCTCATGCGTACGTACGGATTACCGTCTCCACGACGCGATGAGATTCATTTTCCATGTTAACAATTCAAGAATGATTAAAAGTATATACAATAAGTAATCATGAAATATATGACATAATAATTATACTTGTTTTATGTATATATATATTTATGTCATCTACTTAATTCCATTCAATTCAATAAGTAAATGAAAACAACGTTCATGCGTATGTACGACCTACCCTCTCCATGAACGGTGTGTTTCTTTCCATTAATCGATCTTTTATATATATGTATATTCTGAATATATATTATATATAAATCATGTTTTATATTCTGGAATTAATTAATCATGATCTAAGTAATCATATTAATAATTACAAGTCAAAACACGGACGATAAATGAAACGATTTTACCCGAAACACTGCTTTAATATGGAACTTACAAAAGAATGGGTAATATAAAGTCATAAGTGAACCATATATGATATCATAACAATTAATATGATTCTATAATAAGTAAATGAAATTATTTAAATCATTATACAGGAGTTTCGGATATGTACGAATCATATCAGACCTAAGGTAAGGGATAATGTTGCAATCACAATTGTTTTCTATCCGAGATTGCTTATACGTAAGTATTTACTAGGGTTATATTTATCATCCATGTCCAAGTTTTATAAAAATGTTTTCATGTATGTTTAAAGTTCTTTTAAACCATTTTTTAATTTTACTACATGGTATGTAAGGAATCTTTTTTTTACCATACGTGGTACTTTTTGACTTTTCTGGAAAAAGTACAAGAAGAATGTTTTTTTAACTTATACGACACCAACAGATTTTTATGGTTTCATAACGCCTTATTTTCATGAAGCTTACCCTACAAGATTTCATGACTATTTTCAACAAAATACTTTTCTTTTAAAATTGAATGGCATTTTTTGAAAAGAAAATTATTTTCAAGAAGAAAGGATATTTTCCTCAATAATTCATTTCAAGTGATTTATCAAAACCATTTTCCAACTAAGATTACATTATTTCATATGTGTATGTTTCAAGTATAATGTATCTATGATTTATATGGTTTCACTTTTCTTATGATGAAATGATATCCATTTATTTTATATGGATTATGTTATGATGGAATGATGTTTATGAAACCCAATTTATTCTTTGGGTTATGATGAATGATTTATGATTGTTTTGTGGCACATGTAAGAATGATTTCAATATGAGATGGTTGAGACCTATATCTACCTAAAATGTATTAGGTAAAGATTTATATCTCATGAGATATACATGGATGGAACGACAAGTAAATCCGATTCAGTAATACAGGGCTGGAACGGCAAGTAAACCCAGTTCAGTAAGGGACTTTGTCCACTAAGATGGTATTGGCAGCAATTCCTTGGCTACGATGGAAATCATAACATGTGATTAATGGTTTCCAAAATTACATGTTTTATTCCCATTCCATTTTATCATGATTAATGTTCCATTATGATCTATGCCTTATGTACTTCCATGTTTTATGTCATTGCTCAAGATTTTGATGTTTAAATATTATGTTCATGTTTTTAAGTTCAAATGTGTATGGTTTGTTTTATTTTCTCTAGGCTTACCCTTACTGAGCATTTGAGATCACCCTTTATATGATTTATTTTCGCCAGGATATAAAAAAAGGTTTTAGGTAAGAAAAAAAGGGATGATATTTATGAGAGATGTTGAAGATCTTTTATGAAGATTAGAGGATTATTTTCCAAGTTTCCAAAGACACTAAACTATTACGGACCTTGTGTATCTGTTTTTGTTATGTATTAAGTATTTAGAAAATGTAATGTAGTGTCCATGTATGTCAAGCTTTGGGCCTCTACAGTTGGTATCAGAGGAAAGGTTTATTTAACCTTTGGAAAATAGGATGCGAAAACATTAGTGGGATCCCTAGAGATATTTCTAAGGTATGTCTAGGGATTAACCTAAGGATAAGTATACATATAGGTTATAGTGCTAGAATTATGGTAAATAGCTTATAATTAGACCTAAGATGTTAGATATTGAAGGTACTCCCCCTTTATTATGTTGTTTTCCTAGTATGTTTTTTTCCTCTCACAGTATTCTTTTTGGGTTTTAGAAAATTACTGGAAATGGGAAGATTCACGGTAATGGAGGATATGATGGAAAATATAATGATATTATTCACGAGACACCAAATGAAATGGGATTTGGAAGTCCAAACTTCGTTGTTATGCCCAATCAGAAATCTCATAACATGATCAATAATCTCAACTTTGGTAAGTTTCCTTACTCAGCTAATAAGAGGAAGATGGAGTTTGATGATGATCATAGAGGAAATAAAGTTCAATTCCCCTCATGTAAATCATGTGGGAAGATGCATCAGGGATAATGTTTCAAAGGAAGTAGAATATGCTTTGGGTGAGGAAAAGAAGGACACAAATCCAGTAAGTGCAAAGGAAAAGGTTCAATTAACACCATGGATAAGGATAATGGTATTGCTACGAAATCAACAATGATTGGATGTTTTAAATGTGGAATGTATGGGCATTATGCAAACCAATGCCCAAAGGGAAAATCTCATGAAGAGAATAAGCATGGTCATATGGGTAGTATTTATGTGGATGATGATGAGGAGACTACAATTGATATATGAGACGAAAGAAGTGTTGAAGCTTGGTCAATGGTTTAAGAAGGTAGTGGAATGATTTATGTTTATCAAGAGTTATGTTGTATAGGTAATGGTACTATGGAATAAAGACACATCTAAGGATTTTTACACTATTGTTTTTCCTAAGTATTTGATAGTATATGTTGAATGGTACTAGTAACCATGAAAGGTTATTTTAATATTTTTGGAAAGTAGATGATATGCACATAATGAATGGATAAGGAGAAAATAATATGTATGATAGTATTAATGAGATCATGACTTATATAAGGAAAAAGTGATATCATGGTTTGAGTATATCAAATTTTTTTGATTTTGGTATGTGGAAAGAGTTAGCTTTTGACAGCATTCAAATTTTCACTAAGGTTCAATGGGTATGAATTTTTCAATAGAATACATGATTAAGGAATTCACATGTTTGTAATGTGACCATCAAGATATATCGTATGATATATGGGGGAAAATGATGGTATTCACATGCTCGGTAGATTAAATTTCTAATAATTGTTTTCTTTATACTATAATATTGGACAAAAGTATTTTAGATAAGTCTAAATATTGGAATGGATTATGTTTGTAATAAATTAGTATTGTCTAAGGCTATTATTTTTTTTCAATATTATTAAAGGGATGTTACAATAATGTAGTTTTAGAAAAAGGACAACCTGCAGGATGGGCGAAAACCCGTCGCGTCAGAAAAGTTTGTGGGAATCGAATCCACAACCGAAGTGCGATAGGCCTTTATCGCCTACCACTGGCCAACAAGAAGTCCCTGGTTAGTAGAAACAAGTTTTATTTTATTAAGCGGTATGATAGATGAAGTATAAGTACATTTTTGGAATCATATATGATTTATATCCCCATATATAGACTTATGTACTTTTAATAACTTTTTCTTACCTTTTTTTGAGACAGATGGAATGACCCATAATTCTATCACATGATCTGCTAACACTTTAAGAATGAAAAATTCAACTTCATTTCTTTAAGAGATGATGTGGAAATTGTTCAAGGCACAAAAAAAAGTGAGATTGTACCAAAATAAAGTAAGTATTTCTTCTAATTCAAAATTTTCAACAGTAGGGAAATGATTTTGAAAAACAAAAATGTTGTCCTAGTGCTCTTATATCTGATGAATCAGATGGTCCCTTAGATCATCACAAATTTATGGCTTTGTGACTGTTGGCTTTATCATAGCCATGTACTCTACCACTCTCCATCAGAACTTGATGGTTAGATTTTTATTCCATATACATATTTTCACCTATGATATCCTATGTGGAAACCCAATGATTAGTTAATTTGGGTAACTGTTACGTTTCATACTTTAGTTTTTAGAGAAAAGTTTTGGTATTGCTTTTTATGATGTGGGTTTCTGTGAAAGAAACTCTCATGTAATAAACCATTTATAACCCCAATGAATTTCGAGGGCGAAATTCATTTTAAGGGGGGTAGAATGTAAAACCCCGAGATTTTATAAGATATATTATTTTTAATATATTTCATATATTCTATTGAACGCTATACCAATATTATCTTGTGCGATACGCAACACAGTATTAGCGTGCAGTATACGCAACACTAATCTTGGATCATGTTACACATAATTTCCAAATTGTTTGATAGTAGTTATTCTACGCAACATTGAGTATATATATATATATATATATTCAATGTATAAATGAAATATGGTTGGATTTTGTTATATGAAACAACAAAGGAGTCTTTCACTGCACGCAACCCTAACTTGGCTTGCATTACACGCAATCACGACCTTCCTCGATAGCGTGTGTTGTACGCAATACCGAGTTTCACTAAACAATGATATATTATTATAATATTATTATGAACTAGATTTTATGAATATTATTAACTAAAATTTTGAATTTTATAACATTATTATTCATCATACACATTTTCTAGAACATGGTATAAGAACAAAATAATTTTTCGGGTAAAATAAGTATTTTTTAAAAAATGCAGTTTTGCCGCTTTTTGATGGCGCACCCACTTTGAATCTAGTTTTTGGAATGTTTATATGTTCAATTTGACAAAATAAAATGCTTATTTGGAATCAGGATAAAAAAATTTACTTTGGATAGAATTTTCGTATTATTCTGATAACTTTCATATTTTAATGAATAGTAAAAACACGCTATATTTTAAATAAAAACAAATTTTTTCATCACAATAATTTATATGGTTATATTATAATATTTAGTGGTTTTAAAGTATAAATATAATATATTTTTACCATTTAATATAATGTTTGTCATTATCATTGATTTTACATTGAATTCATAGGTAAAATCATTTCAATCTTTTGCAATGTTTTAACTTTTAAAACTCGTTCTCTTAACAACGGGATTAATTTTAAATTAATTTATAAAAATTTTGTGTATTTAATTTAGAAAAATTTATTCCATATTTGGAATCAGTGGGTTGAAATTATGTTAATAGGATACTTTGTTATTTTTAGGCGTTATGAATAGTAACTACGGTAAATTTTATTTACCATAGTAAAAGGTAAATCAGGTAATTAAGGGTAAATATAATATTATAAAATTACCCTAACACTTGTCTTAACATAATTGGATGCTTATATTTCTTCCTAAGGAATATTTGGGTCGAAATAGAATCCATTGGAATCCACTTGAAAGTGATTAAGACCTGTAGTTTATTTTATTTAAAGGAAAGTGAAATATGTCTCACTCAACTTTAATAATTAAAGTATTTTTAATATAAGTTTATAAAGAATATAAATTCGGTTATAAATACTCATTTGAAAGATAAAATGTTTTTCTTTACCATGGTAATTTATTTATAATTTTTAAGAGATATTTAATTACTTTAATATCTTATACATTAATGATGCATAAATTATTTATTTAGTGAAAAATAAGTAATATAGTTTTTATTGAATTAATAATACCCATTAAAAATATCACAAACCTGACCATAACTTATTGGTAGTATATATATACTCTATAATCATCCAATTATCGAATATATGACCGTTTGGAGTCTTATTAAATTGATTATGACACTTATATTATTTTATTTTAAATGATGTCAAAGTTGTCACCTTCATAATTTAATAAATATAACATTTTAAAAGTTGGGTTTTTTAGAATATAAATCCGAATAAAAGTATTATTATGAAATATATAAGATATATATTCATCCTAGTAATTTATTTTTAATTTTTAATAAAAAAATAAGTATATTTAATAATTATACAAAAATGTTGTAGAAATTATTTTATTAAGAGAAGTATCAAATAAATGGTTTTAAAAATAGTAAAATAAATATTATAGAAACTATTTAATGTACTCTAATAATTTTATAGATTCATATGATATGTTAGAAACCTATTAAATATTTTATTTACAATATATCCTCTGTTTGGATTTTATTTAAATTCAAATAAATGATTAGTGACAAAATTGACACTGTCGTTATTTTATAAAAATAACATATTATTAAATTGATTAAAAATCACAAAAAATATTTAAAAATTATAAATTAAAATTTATATAGTCTTAAATGTCATAAAGTATCCAATTATGGAAAATTAACAACACATAATCGATTATTTATAACCTTTTAAAATGTAGTATTTTATTACCGCAAATAAAATTAAATAGATTAAATAAGGATAAATCAAAATGATAAGGTTTAAAATAAGATCCAAACATGTATAAATTTGATTGGATGATGGTATTACAACTTTTTCCCATCCAATATTCTAATTTAGTCATTTTTTTAGGTTTTTATGTGGGTTTTGAATTTATATTAAACTAATATATTTGAGGATTCAAAAGGTGCCCCTCTCCTCCCTTATGAAAGGGCACCTCCTCCCTCTCCTCCTCACACCTTTTTGAGCCTTCAATATCGGCCAAACCCTGACTATTTCCCTTCTAAACCTCCTTAGAAACATTATAGAGGTACTCGTCTTTTTCAAAGACCAATTTTAGTTCCCTAAGAGGAGGTTTCAAAGAGGCGTGTCGAAGAAGAGGTAATATCTGTTATCGATTCTTTCAAATTTATTTCTTCTTCTACTTCTTCTTCTTTAGTTGTTTCATTATGAATTAATAACATCAGTATAAATAATATACTTATATGTTATTATAAATATGAAACAACCCTATTTAACCTTTTATCCATCCTAAGGAAAAAGAAATCACCACTGGTGCGTACGTACGGAATACCTTCTCCACACCGTGGTGTAATCTGTTTTTCCACCACCTCCTTAATTGGATGGGTATAATGATGTAAAGAAAAACTACATATGATTATTATAACATCATACTGATTATAAGATATTATATCATTCACTCCAATTCCATTAAATAAATATGGGAATGATATCATCACTTGTGCGTACGTACAGAATACCGTCTCCACGACGTGATGAGATTGATTTTCCATGTTAACAATTCAAGAATGATTATAAAGTATATATAATAAGTAATCAGGAAATATATGAAATAATAATGCTAATGTATTTATGAATATATATATGTATTTCATCTACTTAATTCCATTCAATTCAATAAGGAAATGAAAACAGCGTTCATGCGTACGGACGGCCTACCGTCTCCATGAACGGTGTATTTCTTTCCATTTATCGATCTATTATATATATGTATATTCTGAATATATATTATATATAAATCATGTTTTATATTCTGGAATTAAGTAATCATGATCTAAGTAATCATATTAATAATTACAAGTCAAAACACGGACGATAAATGAAACGATTTTACCCAAAACGCTGCTTTAAAATGGAATTTACAAAAGAACGGGTAATATAAAGTCATAAGTGAACCATATAAGATATCATAACAATGAATATGATTCTGTAATAAGTCAATGAAATTATTTAAATCATTATACAATAGTTTTAGATACATACAAAGTATATCAGACCTAAGGTAAGGGATAACGTTGCAATATCAATTGTTTTCTATCCGAGATTGCTTATACGTAAGTATTTTCTGGGGTTATATTTATTATCCATGTAAAAGTTTTATAAAAATATTTTCATGTATTTTTAAAGTAATTTTTACCCATTTTTGACTTTTACTACATGGTATGTAAGGAATCGTTTTTTACCATACGGGGTACTTTTTTACATTTCCGGCAAAAGTATGAGAAGAATGTTTTTTTAACTTATACGACACGAACGAATTTTTACGGTTTCATAACGCCTTATTTTCATGAAGATTACTCTACAAGATTTCATGAATATTTTCAAAAAAACACTTTTCTTTTAAAATTTAATGGAATTTTGTGAAAAGAAAATTATTTTCGAGAAGAAAGGTTATTTTCCTCAAGAATTCATTTTAAGTGCTTTATCAAAACCATTTTCCTTCTAAGATGACATTATTTCATATGTGTATGTTTGAAGTATAATGTCTCTATGATTTATATGGTTTCACTTTTCTTATGATAAAATGATATCTATTTGTTTTATATGGATTATGTTATGATGGAATGTTGTTTATGAAACCCAATTTATTCTTTGGGTTATGATGAATGATTTATGATTGTTTTGTGGAACACGTAAGAATGATTTAAATATGAGATTGGTGAGACCTATATCTCCCTCCAATTAATTAGGTAAAGATTTATATCTCATGATATATCCATGGTTGGAATGACAGGTAAATCCGGTTCAGTAATACAGGGCTGGAATGACAGGTAAACCCGGTTCAGTAAGGGACTTTTCCCACTAGGATGGTCTTGGAAGCAATTCCTTGGCTACTATGGAAATCATAACATGTGCTTAATGGTTGCTAAAATTACATGTTTTATTCCAATTCCATTTTATCATGATTGATGTTCCATTATGATCTATGTCTTATGTACTACCATGTTTTATGTCATTTCTCAACATTTTGATGTTTAAATATTATGTTCATGTTTTGAAGTTCAAATGTGAATGGTTTGTTTTATTTTCTCCATGATTACCCTTACTGAGCATTTGAGCTCACCCTTTATGTGTTTTATTTTCACCAGGATATACATAAAGGTTTTAGGTAAGAAAAAAGGGGAATATCTTTATGGGAGATGTTTAAGATCTTTGACCAAGATTAGAAGATTATTTTCTATGTTTACAAAGACACTAAAATATTACGGTCCATGTGTGTCTGTTTTTGTTATGTATTAAGTATTCTACAAAAGTAATGAAATGTCCATGTATGTCATGTTTTGGGCCTCTATAGTTGGTATTAGAGGAAATGTTTAGTTAAACTTTAGAATATAGGATGCGAAAACCTTAGTGAGATCCCTAGATATATTTCTAAGGTATGTCTAGGGATGTTCCTAAGGATAAGTATACGTATAGGTTATATTCCTAGAATTACGGTAAAGATCTTAGAATTAGACCTATGATGTTTGATATTGAAGGTACTCCCCCTTTATTATGTTTTTTCCTAGTATGATTTTTACCTCCCACATTATTCCTTTTGGGTTTTGGAAAATTTCTATAAATGGGAAGATTCATGGTAATGGAGGATATGATGGACAATGGAATGATATTCTTCATGAGAAACCAAATGAAACAGGATTTGGAAGTCCAAACATTGTTATTATGCCTAATCATAAATCTCCTAACATGATCAATAATTTCAACATCGGTAACTTTCCTGACTCAGCTAATAAGAGAAAGACAGAGTTTCATGATGATCATAGAGGAAAGAAAGTTAAATTCCCCTCATGAAAATCATGTGGGAAGAGGCATCAGGGAGAATGTTTCAAAGGAACTGGAAGATGCTTTGGGTGCAGAAATGGACACAAATCCAGTAAGTGCAAAGGAAAAGGTTCAGTTAACACCATGGAAAAGGATAATGGTATTGCTATGATATCAACAATGATTAGATGTGTTAAATGTGGAATGTATGGGCATTATGCAAACCAATGCCCTAAGGGAAAACCTCATGAAGAGAATCATCATAGTCATATGGGTAGTATTTATGTGGATGATGATGAGGAGACTAAAAATGATATATGAGATGAAATAAGTGTTGTAGCTTGGTCAATGGTTTAAGAAGTTAGTGGAATGATTTATGTTTATCAAGAGTTATGTTGTATAGGTAATGGTACTATGGAATAAAGACACATCTAAGGATTGTTACACTATTCTTTTTCCTAAGTATTTGATAGTATATGTTGAATGGTACCAGTAACCATGAAAGGTTATTTTAATATTTTTGGAAAGTAGATGATATCTGCATAATGAAGGGATAAGGAGAAAATAATATGTATGATAGTATTCATGAGCTCATGACTGATATAAGGAAAAAGTGATATCATGGTTTGTGTATATCAAAATTTTGGGATTTTGGTATGTGGAAAGAGTTAACTTTTGATAGCATTCATGTTTTCAATAAGGTTGAATGGGTGTTAATTTTTTAATATAATACATGATTAAGGTATTCACATGTTTGGAATGTGACCAACAAGATATATCGTATGATATATGGGGGATAAATGATGGTATTCACATGCTCGGTAGATGACATTTCTAATAATTGTTTTCTTTATACTATAATATTGGATAGAAGTATTTTAGATAAGCCTAAAGATTGGAATGGATTATGTTGGACTTAAATTAGTATTGTCTAAGACTAGAATTTTTTTTCAATATTTTTGATGCGATGTTATAATAATGTTGTTTTAGAAAAAGGACAACCTGCAGGATGGGCGACAACCCGTCGCGTCGGACAAGGTTGTGGGAATCAAATCCACAACTGAAGTGTGACATGCCTTTATCGCCTATCACTGGCCTACAAGAAGTCCCTGGTTAGTAGAAACAAGTTTTATTTTATTAAGCGGTATGATAGATGAAGTATAAGTCCATTTTTGGAATCATATATGATTTATATCCCCATATATAGACTTATGTATTTTTAATAACTTTTGCTAACCTTTTGTTTGAGACAGATGGAATGACCCATCATTTTATCACATGATCTGATAACACTTCAAGAATGAAAAATTCAACTTCATTTCTTTAAGAGACGATGTGGAAATTGTTCAAGGCACAAACAAAAGTGAGATTGTACCAAAATAAAGAAAGTATTTCTTCTAATTCAAAATTTTCCACAGTAGGGAAATGATTTTGAAAACCAAAAATGTTGTCCTAGTGCTCTTATATATGATGAATCAGATGGTCCCTTAGATCATCACAAATTTTTGGCTTTTTGACTGTTGGCTTTATCATATACACGTTCTCTACCACTCTCCATCATAACTTGATGGTTAGATTTTTCTTCCATATCCATATTTTGACCTATGTTATCCTATGTGGAAACCCAGTGATTAGTTAATTTGGGTAACCTTTACATTTCATACATTAGTTTTTAAATAAAAGTTTTGGTATTCCTTTTTATGATGTGGGTTTCTATGAAAGAAACTCTCATGTAATAAACCATTTATAACCCCGACGAATTTCAAGGGCGAAATTCATTTTAAGGGAGGTAGAATGTAAAACCCCGAGATTTTATAAGATATATTATTTTTAATATATTTCATATCTTCTATTAAACTCTAAATAAAGATTATCTTGTGCTATACGCAACACAGTATTAGCTTGCAGTATACGCAACACTAATATTGGATCGTGTTACACATAATTTCCAGATTGTTTGATAGTAGTAATTCTATGAAACATTTAGTATATATATATATTCAATGTATAAATGAAATATAGTTGGATTTTGTTATATTCAACAACAAATGAGTCTTGCACTGCACGCAACCCTGACTTGGCTTTCATTACACGCAATCACGACCTTCCTCGATAGCGTGTGTTGTACGCAATACCGGGTTTCACTAAACAACGATATATTATTATAATATTATTATGAAATAGATGTTATGAATATTATTAACTAAAATCTTAATTTTATAACATTATTATTCATCTTACACATTTTCTAGAACATGGTATAAGAACAAAATAAATTTTTCTCGTAAAATAAGTATTTTTCAAAAAATGCAGTTTTGCCGCCTTTTGATGGCGCACCCACTTTGAATCTAGTTTTTGGCATGTTTATAAGTTCAATTTGACAAAATATAATCCTTCTTTTTAATGAGTATAAAAAAATTTACTTTGGATAAAATTTTCATATTATTCTAATAACTTTCATATTTTAATGAATAGTAAAAACACGCTATATTTTAAATAAAAACAACTTTTTTCATCACAATAATTTATATTGTTAGATTATAATATTGAGTGGATTAAAAGTATTAATATAATATATTTTTACCATTTAATATAATTTATGTCATTATCCTTGATTTTACATTGAATTCATAGGTAAAATCATTTCAATCTTTTGCAATGTTTTAACTTTTAAAACTCATTTTCTTAACAACGAGATTAATTTTAAATTAATTTCTACAACTTTTGTGTATTGAATTTAGAAAAATGGATTCCATATTTAGAATCAGTGGGTCCAAATTATGTTAATAGTCTACTTTTTTATTTTTAGTCATTATGAATAGTAACTACGGTAAATTTTATTTACCATAGTAAAAGGTAAAACATGTAATTAAGGGTAAATATAATATTATAAAATTACCCTAACACTTGTATTAACATAATTTGATGCTTATATTTTGTCCTAAGGCATATTTGGGTCGAAATGGAATCCATTTGAATCCACTTGGAAGTGATTAAGACCTTTAGTTTATTTTATTTCAAGGAAAGTGAAATATGTCTCAGTCAACTTTAATAATTAAAGTATTTTTAATATATGTTTATACAGAATATAAATTAGGTTATAAATACTCATTTTAAAGATAAAATGTTTTTATTTACCATGATAATTTATTTATAATTTTTAAGAGATATTTAATTACCTTAATAGCTTATACATTAATGATGCAGAAATTATTTATTTAGTGAAAAATAAGTAATATAGTTTTTATTGAATTAATAATACCCATTAAAAGGCTCAAAAACCTGACCAAAACTTATTGGTAATATATATATACACCATAATAATCCAATTATAGAATATATGACCATTTTTAGTCATATAAAATTGATTATGACACTTATATTATTTTATTTTAAATGATGTCAAAGTTGTCACCTTCATAATTTAATAAATATAACATTTTAAAAGTTGGGTGTTTTAGAATATAAATATGACTAAAAGTATTATTATGAAATATATAAGATTTATCTTCATCCTAGTAATTTATGTTTAATTTTTATTCAACAAATAAGTATATTTAATAATTATACAAAAATCCTGTAGAAATTATTTTATTAAGAGAAGTATCGAATAAATGGTTTAAAAATAGTAAAATAAATATTATAGGAACTATTTAATGTACTAAAATAATTTTATAGATTCATATAATATGTTAGGAACCTATTAAATATTTTATTTCTAATATATCCTCTGTGTGGAGTTTATTTAAATTCAAATAAATGAATAGTGTCAAAATTGACACTATCGTTATTTTATAAAAATAACATATTATTAAATTGTTTAAAAATAAAAAAAATAATTAAAAATTATAAATTAAAATTTATATATTCTATAATTTAATAAATTATCCAATTATGCAAAATTAACAACACATAAGTCATTATTTATAACCATTTAAAATTTATAATTTTATTACCACAAATAAGATTAAATAGATTAAATAAGGGTAAATCAAAATGATAAGGTTTAAAATAAGATAAAAAATGCCCAAATTTTATTGTTTGCTGATATTAAAACCCTATCTCATCTAATATTCGAATTGAGTCATTTTTTTAGGTTTTTATGTGGGTTTTTAATTTATATTAAACTAATATTTTTGAGGATTCCAAAGGTTCCCCTCTCCTCCCTTATAAAAGGGCACCTCCTCCCTCTCCTCCTCACACCTTTTTGAGCCTTCAAGATCATCCAAACCCTGAAAATTTCCCTTCTAAACCACCTTAGAATCATTATAGAGGTCCTGGTCTTCTTTAAAGACTAATTTTAGTTCCCTAAGAGGAGGTTTCAAAGAGGCGTGTCGAAGAAGAGGTAATATCCCTTACCGAATCTTTCAAATTTATTTCTTCTTCTAATTCTTCTTCTTTAGTTGTTTCATTATGAATTAATAACATCAGTATCACTCATATAATTATATGTTATTATAAATATGAAACATACCTATTTAACCTTCTATCCGTCCTAAGGAAAAATAAATCACCGCACGTGCGTACGTACGGAATACCGTCTCCACGCCGTGGTGTAATCTGTTTTTCCACCACCACCTTACTTGAATGGGTATAATGGTGTAAATAATAACTACATATTATTATTATAACATAATACTAATTCTAAGATATTATATCATTCACTCCAATTCCATTCAATAAAAATGTGAACGATATCATCGCTCATGCATACGTACGGATTACCGTCTCCACGCCGTGATGAGATTCATTTTCCATGTTAAAAATTCAAGAATGATTATAAAGTATATATAATAAGTAATCGTGAAATATATGATATATTAATTCTACTATATTTATTTATATATATATTCATGTCATCTACTTAATTCCATTCAATTCAATAAGGAAATGAAAACAGCATTCATGCGTACATACGGCCTACCGTCTCCATGAACGGTGTATTTCTTTCCTTTTATTGATCTATTATATATATGTATATTCTGAATATATATTATATATAAATCATGTTTTATATTCTGTAATTAATTAGTAAATATCTAAGTAATCATATTAATAATTACAAGTCAAAACACGGATTATAAATGAAACGATTTTACCCAAAACACTGCTTTAACATGGAATTTACAAAAGAACGGGTAATATAAAGTCATAATTGAACCATATATGATATAATAACGATGAATATGATTTTTTAATAATTAAATGGAATTATTTAAATCATTATACAGGAGTTTCGGATACGTACGAAGCATATCGGACCTAAGGTGAGGGATAATGTTGCAATCTCAATTGTTTTCTATCCGAGATTGCTCATACGTAAGTATTTACGGGGGTTATATTTATCATCAATGTCCAAGTTTTATAAAAATGTTTTCAGGTATTTTTAAAGTCCTTTTTACCGATTTTTTACTTTTAATACATTGTATGTAAGGAATCTTTTTCGTGTTTACCATATGAGGTACTTTTTGACTTTTACGACAAAAGTAGGAGAAGAATGTTTTTTAACTTATACGACACGAACATATTTTTACGGTTTCATAACGCATTATTTTCATGAAGCTTACTCTACAATATTTCATGAATATTTTCAAAAAAATCCTTTTCATTTAAAATTGAATGGCATTTTGTGAAAAGAAAATGGTTTTCAAGAAGAAAGGATATTTTCCTCAAGAATTCATTTCAAGTGCTTTATCAAAACCATTTTCCATCCAAGATGACATTATTTCATATGTGTATGTTTCAAGTATATTGTCACTATGATTTATATGGTTTCACTTTTCTTATGATGAAATGATATCCATTTTTTAATATGGATTATATTATGATGGAATGATGTTTATGAAACCTAATTTATTCTTTTGGTTATGATGAATGATTTATGATTGTTTTGTGGCACACATAAGAATGATTTAAATATGAGATGGGTGGGACCTATATATCCCTCAAATGAATTGGGTAAAGATTTATATCTCATGAGATATACATGGATGGAACGACAAGTAAATCTGGTTTAGTAATACAGGGCTGGAACGACAAGTAAACCCGGTTCAGTAAGGGACTTTGTCTACTAAGACGGTCTTGGCAGCAATGCCTTGGCTACTATAGAAATCATAACATGTGATTAATGGTTCCAAAAATTACATGTTTTATTCCCATGCCATTTTATCATGATTGATGTTCCATTATGATTTATGCCTTATGTACTTCCATGTTTTATGTCATTGCACAAGATTTTGATGTTTAAATATTATGTCCATGTTTTGAAGTTCAAATGTGTATGGTTTGTTTTATTTTCTCCATGCTTACCCTTATTGAGCATTTGAGATCACCCTTTATATGTTTTATTTTTCCCAGGATATAAAGAATGGTTTTAGGTAAGAAAAAAGGGAAGATCTTTATGGGAGATGTTGAAGATCTTTCACCAATATTAGAATATTATTTTCCATGTTTCCAAAGACACTAAAATATTACGGACCTTGTGTGTCTTTTTTTTATGTATTAAATATTCCAAAAAATTAATGTAATGTCCATGTATTCCAAGATTTGTGCCTCTAAAGGAACATTATAATTGAAGTATTTTCATGAAGGGATATTTTTATGATATAAATTGAAAATTGGGAGCATGATCACATCCATGTTTATTAGAATAATATATATTTTTAATCATCAATTAAAAATCAAAATAACCTTATTTTCAATTTTAATCAAATAAGGGATTAAAGTTACATATAAAAAACAAAGAATCAATAATTTATATATTTTTTAGGAGGAGATATTTTTAAAGAGTTATTTTCAATTCATAAAACCAATTTTTAAATAATATAATAGTTTTATAAATGAACAATTATAAATTAATTATCCTATACATGGTATATAATTATTGTTAATATATTATTTATAAAGGAACACAATTATAAAAATATGATAAAAAATAAAATTGTTACTATTGGAGTTCATATAATTAATTAATGTGTTTTCATGGATAAAAATCTAATTTTTATAAATATTCATTACATTTTGATCCTTAAAAAAATATGGTAGTTAAATTATTAAATATTTTAGGTTTTTATCTTCTTATGTGAATGGGTTGATAGTAAAAGTGAGGTTAATATATATAGATTGATAGTTTTATGGGTGACGTTTGGTAGATATTGATAAAATATGATCCCTTCATTATGTCTTCACAAGCAAAATAGAAATGATATAACATATCAAGTTGAAATAAATTCATCCATAAATATTTTTTATTAAAATAATTTCAAAATTTGAGTGAATATTACATTGAGGTTTATTTATTACTTTATATATAACCATCATTTCATGGGGGGCCCAATGGAGATAGTATCTTATGAACAAGAAAAATTAATAAAGAAGGGATTTGAAGATTAAATTGTTGGGGAAAATCATTGAATCATTAAATAAATAGAAAATATTGAAATTAATAGGTTTGAAGTTTCATATTTGTTATATATATGTGATATGTTTTATTTATATGATCTACAATTAATATATATATAATTTATTTAAATTGATTTTTTTAACATTAGAAGAAATAAGGAAATTTACACCAAATAAAAATACCCACTTTGATTAGAATTATAATTTTTATCCTAAAGGTTAATAATAGGATATAAAAAATAATATAGAAGAGAATATAGAGAATTATATCATTTAAATTATAGATATATTATTTAAAGAAAAGTATAATAGATAGAAATTTTAGATTGATTATAATTTGAACTAGAAACCTTATTAACATAAAAAAAATATTATTTAGTTATATTATGTTCAATATTAGAATTAATATACCAACTGACATCAATAGTAGACAATATATTTTTTTCTTAATAAATTCAATCATGTGGAATGACACTATCATAACCTTTTTTACTACACTGTTTTTTTCATTGATTCAAATACTAAAATAATAATTGTCTGTTTTTTTAAACATACCATTGTTTTAGAAGTATGTATAATTATTTTTTTAATAGTTTCATAAAATACGTATATATTATTCTGAATGACTTATTAAATTAAAATTTTTAGATATTCTGATTGAGATGTCTGTTCTGTCCCACTAGCTATATAAGAAAGAATCATATCCCAAGAAATATGAGATGATTTGATTACCTGATGTGAGGAATATATAATTATGTTTTGTTCTAAATAATTTTAATTTATTTAACCTGATAAGTCTAATGTTTTTAACATTATAAATTTTCATATTTATAATAATAAAAATATTTACAAAATTGAAAACATTCTTCTCAACCTCTATATCCCAACCAATAATTAAGGATATAATATTTCGTGAATTAAAATGTTCTATAAAGGATATAACACATGTAGTATTATATTTTGGAAAATTACATTGAGTGGTGTATTATGTTAGTAAGCTATGTTATAATTTTTTGTTATAAAAGTCGAAATGAATTATTTATAATATCATGATATATGATATAATATATACTGTTATTCATTATATTTATCATATAAAGTGATAAATTTATTATATAAGATATAACTTATGTATTTTATTTTTATTTACACATAATATATTATTTTCTTAGTTTATAAATTATTAGATTCTATATATAATAAAGTATATCATTTTATTCTAATAATTTATTTTCTTATTGATTTATTTGAGTAATGAAGAAAAAAAATATAATATATAACATTTTATTTAATCATTTGTGAATTTTTTAAAGTCCAAGAAGCTCCTAATTTAAAGAAGCAGTTCTATAAAATGGAATTTATGAATTAATTACTTGATATATGAGATACATTAGATAAAATTACACCTTTGATGAATTTACCTTATTACATTGTTTCTTCCTTAATCCTGAGGAGGTAATTGCATAACATGGATGAGAATAGAGGTCATTTAAATGTGTTTGATGTTTTCACATCCCATGGATTTATTTTAGAAGTAATAACCAACTTATTATAGCTAATTGATTATCATATACTGTATTAGTTAATTATCTATTGTACAAGATGTATTCTCATTATATATTATTCATAGAACTATTTAATTATTGTTATGAAGTATTTTATATATTTGGTTTTCATTTTCTATTTTTTATACATGTTAGATGCCAATAAAAACTAATATTGGTATCAGAGTTTCCTTTAATAATGGAATGAATTTTATTTTAAATTATTATTTTTAAATAATAATAATCATATATAATGATAAATGATATCACTATATGTGTTATTATGGGGTTGAATATTTATCATTGGATATCTTAGTCCAATTTTAAATTATAATTTATCACTGGTTACTATAGATATCATATTTTTCGATTGTCTATTTCAATGATTATGATGATATCACAAAAATTGATATGCTATAATGTAATATGAAAATGTATAATTTATTTAGTTATATAAATATATATATATATATATATATATCATAAAATGATATAAGATATCATTTATCATTGTAAAATCAATCTATGAATCTAGGATAGGGGCTGGTAACTAGTAGTGAGATGTCATTTCACACACAAGAGATGGATTTTCCTACTAAACGTACACACAACCACATATTTCTAGGATAGAGTATAATAATTTATACTAAAAAACATCATTTTTAATATAAAATTTGTGGGAAATATAATATATATAAATACCATATAAAAAAATCCATCATTTATAATTAGGGGAAAATATATAGGGGGAAAACAAGCCAAAAATAAAGACATGCCTCAAAAACTGAATAGACAGGACTCCACAACACACCAACTCCAAGAACATACTCCATTACCAACTAGAACCACAAAAGTTACACTAAGATATTACTGCACCAACTTCTTGTCCATTAAAGTCACCTCAAAGCAATTCATTATCTTTATAGACATGCCACATGTGGCCACAAATCCCATGCAGTGTAGACTATAGAAATTATTAGTAATATTCCAAAAAAATATAATGGTAAAACAAAACTGCAAGATGGATAAATATGATTTCGAACCCAGATCTTATTCTGGTAATAAGTAAATAGTGAATAAATGTAAATCGCAATATTCACTTGTGATCTAAACAGAAATAATATATTAAAGAGAACGTAAAATAACCCAAACACCATAAGAAAAAAAAACAATCAAACTAACTAAATCTAAAATATTACCACACCACCTCCCTAAAATCAAAGTGTGTGTGTGTGTGTGTGTGGGGGGGGGGGGTTATACCTCATCCTGAAATGAGTGAAGGTCCATGGGTTTCCAATAACATAGATGGAGGAACAAATCCTTATCAAAAAATAGAGGAGGGTGGGGGAGGGGGTCCTACTCTTTTAGTCACCTGGAGGACCCTCACCTCATCGAGGAAGATCAATCTAGGGGTTACCAAATCCTATGGATCACCCTCACCTTGTACAGAAGAAGGGGGTACTATCTCCATGAACATAGTGATGGGAGGTCCCTTTCTATGTCAATAGTATTCTCGAAAGGATTTTACCTACATTGCATTGCATCATTTAACACCCCTCCCCAGTCCACTTTGAAGAGTAGCAAGACCAAAGTGTTACAAGTCCTTAGACTTACCTCCCAACATGATAGAGGATACCAGCTAGTAGTGGAGGTCTAGGGTTTTACTATATAGGGACTATATACCCTAATATGAGTGTAAAATCAATGAATAAAATAAAAAACATTAACCTCAATATAATATAGAATAATTGGAATCAATAAATAAGAATAAATAATAATATGTGTAGTGTGGAAGAATACAATCATAAACCAATAATCACCCACCATGCTGATTTTATCTATAGATAAAATATAAATTAAATAACATACAAGGCTCTAATATAATCTCAAATAGCAACCTTATCATGATTTACAATATTATCCAATCTCTATGAATCAATCATGACACCCCAAACATATTCCCAACCTGAATCAACAACTAGTGAGGGTTTCCAAAGTACCAAAGTTCCATGGATTCGTAATTAGGGTGTGAATAAAACTCATTATGGAACCACTAATGTGATCCCACACACAACAACTAAAATAAAATGTATGTTCATGTAAAATGATCATAAAATAAGTAAAACAATAGTAGTTAAGTATCATAAATAATAACCACTACCAATCCCCAAGTTCTACCATAGAACCAAGGATTGACCAAACCCTTGTTTGTATAGTTTTAGGCTCTCTTTGATTACAACATAGAATCATTCCAAAATATAAGGTGAAAATTAATACACCCAATCGGTTTTCCTCATGGTCTATAGTATCAAGAATAACTTTCATATCTATGGAGGATTTACAAGGCATCCCTTAGTAACATACATTATCCCCAGATCTAAGGAACATGACCAAGGAATCCATAAGTATTAGGAATAAATTTTGATTACTATGGGTATTACCCTAGGAAATCTAATTGCGTTAGGTGTCTTTTCTGATCCAACATAGATAAATATTGAGCATTTCATAGTTGTTAGGTTTCATCACTAAACCTTAGGAGGTAATCTAGAGTGGTCCATAGTCATTAGGAATTATTACTAAACCCAAGGGTATATCCCTTGGTGTTCAATAATCATCATGTGTCATCACTAAAACTCATGAGATAATCTTGAGAATTATATAGTAGTAGGCTCAATGGATTGATCCAAGGAGAACATCCCAGGTATCCATGTATATGAATACATCTCAGATATAAATACTTCCTCCAATAACACCTCATCATGGAATACCATCTACTATATCCCATCCTGTATAACATGGTCATCCCTTCATGGTCACATCCTATGATGGTCACTATGACCACATAAGTCCATCATAATAAATATGGGTTTTATGGTGACACCCACGGTCATTACTACCCATTTCCAATAGAAACCATCTCACTAGGGAATTCACCAGGGTCACCTATATCTAATTGACATCTCACCGTCTCCTAGGAAAACACATAAGTGAGATGAACTTAATCCTAACCCAATTCCCAATAACCTTAGGCTAGTTTGAACACCAAAACTATTTACCTATATCTATAGGTTCTACCAATTTAGGTAATCACAATAGTAGTGGTGGATAAACACTCACCCCATAAAAATCTAAATAGTCTGAAGGCTTAAAGGAATTTCAAGGCTCTAACATGGACTCATTTGGTTGATCGATCTTAATTTATCACTCTTTATATCTAAAAGTTACTAAGGTAACCCAACACTAGGCACACTATATCAAATTTTGTTATTTTATTTTACTTAATCCCCTCGAAGTTCAACTGTTACATGGTGTACATTTATAATCAAGGCCTCAACCATATAAAACCAAAGAAAATAAATCTATTTTCCAATCTCCCTCATAGATTTGGAACTCTTTTTAATTTCATCCATGACATTTCATTTAAATTAAAAAAATTATTTTATCAAAAATTGGTTGATCGAATATAGTGGAGAGGCCAAATATCATAAGCAATAATAAATCTTCAGAGTACTAAAGGGGCATGTATATAGGACCACCAACCACAACTAATGTTACGATTAATCATCCCAATTTTGTACCAACCTCCACCAAGTCTATGAGCACCTATATCTTCCTAGAAAATCATTAAACAAATAAATAAATAAATTTAAACCAAATTCCCTCAAATTGAATAAATGGTGATAAAATCATTTAGTAGTTTAAATGGAACTTGAATCACGAGATACCATTTGCATTTTACTCATGAAACAACCATAAAACTAGGAAACACAATTAAACATATAATAAACATTAATCTATGGTTAATTTTACCAAAAAACCTAAATAAATCCATTCAATGACATACCTTGAATCAGAAGAAGAACAATAAATTATTTACAACCTCTCCAAACATCATCTATAAGCCACATATGATATCCCATTTAGGTGAAACAAATTTTCCATTCTCTATAGAAGTTTCTAATATGAAAACGTACACATTCAGACTAGAATAAAAATTAATGGAGGGGGGAGGGATAAGGATAACATAAGAGGAGGTATTACTAATAACCAGTGTAAAGAATCATCCCCAAACCACCCTCAAATCAATGTAAAGAAAGGGGGAGGGGAGGGGGAGGTTAGGACTCCCCCAAATCCATGAAACCTATGCGGGTAAAAATTTAAGGGGGTTTTATTTTATAAACCTCTAAAATTCTTAAAGAAATAGGAAAAAACAAGTTACACCGTCACCCAAGTGGCCGCACTATGATTTTTCAGGCCATACCATCATTTTACCCCCTTTCTCTATTCAAGGACTACAACACCTCATGGATATCAATCATGTACTAAATGAACCTTTCATATTGTTAATTACCTATAACTTCTTTTTATAGAAGATCGACCACTCTAAAATTATCCAAACGTACCTCAGAACACCTGTGACCCTCACCACACCTTAATACATGTATAAAAACACCATTTAAATACATTTTAATGATAAAAAACCTATCTCGAGCCTCAATTACTAAAAAACTATATACTAAATTGAAATTTCCAAATTAGAGTAAATTTCATAGTCTATCCAACCAAAAAGGTATTAAACATCATGGAAGTGAACCACAGTATCTATATGTCTTCATAAAGGCTAATATCTATGAACAAACTCTAAACATCTCTAATGTATCCTGTTATCATCTTTACAAAAATAAAGAACTCATATATCCTAAAATTCCTAAAAACTCTAAAAAATAAATAGACCCTCACTATCATATTATATGTAAAGAAATTTCAAGAAAAAACTATTTTTTGTCCAATTTTTCCACTCGACTGAGAAGATATAGAAAACATAAAAAAATAGAATTTTTACGACATGTACTTATAATAGACATGAAATGTGATACTTAAGATAAAGTTATTCAATTACCATCATTGTCTAGTCATATGGTCACAATATATACAACATGTTATTTTGATGATATGGCATATTTTTCCAAAGAGTCACCCAATCATCTATCACGTAGATTATGTCATGTGACTTAGACCCACACAACTAGACTTTTGTATAAACATGACATGTGGAATTTGAGATTAAATAGGATTGTATTCTATCGATATATGAGTCATGTGATACTATACCACAAAAAATTTTCACTAGGAAACATAATTTATATAAAAATATGGATGACATAGCTGTGTATTATAAAACATGTTATTTCATATATCTAACATGATGTGTTATTTGAATTCCACGCCATGTATAAAAAAAGTTTTCTTGGAATGTACACAATGTATTTATTGGTTGTGTAGCTCTTCAAAATATAATATGTGTATCAAAAATTCAAATAATATAATATTTAGCTCATCATTGTAAAGTGTAACTATATCAAATATAATACCTTACTTATACACAAAGGATACACACCATGTGATATTTATCACTATGTGGAAACCCTAATACAAGTATCTTATGGGAAACCTAGGTTGTTGTGCTTCCTCCTTTGATAGATTATACCATTGCTGCCTCTTCCAACAAGTCACACCACTTAAATTTGAGACAATTATTTCCAACCAAATTCTTTTATTCCTTTTCAAATTTAAGGTTGACATGCCACCATCAACCTTTAAGGACCTATTCACCATAAAAGTCACCACATGAAGTCCTCTAGATCACATCACTAGGAATTAAAAATGTAAATTGTGAAATTAATACATGAAAAGAGGATTGGAGATGTGGAAAAGAAGAGTTAGTGACTAGTTTTATTATATCTACTTAAATATTATTTTGATTTATGTTCCCCATGAATACATATATTCAGGAAACCTCATAATGATCAATGTAAATGATTTTTAATTCTAAAATTTAAAGTCAATAGAATAATCTTTATTTAAGAATGTAATCAATTATCTAATAAGAATTATAGAGAAAGGATTTTTCAATGAATATCATTAATAAAGGAGATATCATATAATTCAATAATAATATTCTTCCAATATAAAAAACATGGAAATTAAATTCAACAATCCATGAAGAATAAGGTAAAAAATTCTGGATATCCCTACCTTGTGGTTATAAAAATAGAGCCTCAATTCATTCATTGATTCCATAAGATTTTTTAATTATTTTCATGTTAATAAACCCCTAATAATTTTTTTATGTTAACTCGTCCATCATCTGGATATCCCATCCTTTACTCCCTTGTAGGGATTATGTAAATAATGAATTGATGAACCTAAAAGGAAGATAATAAGAGGAAATTTATTTCATTAAATAGTTTGACTAGTGATTAAATACAAGAAACAAATTAATCTAAAACCTAAAACCCAATAACATTAGACATTAACCTTTTAGGTAAACCCCCCATTCCATAAACAATTGTTTTTCAAAATTAACACAAAATAATTCTTTAATAATTTTCTGACATTTGAATGAATGAGATAAATATTTATTTATTTAAATAATATTAATTATCCTCAAAAAATAAAAAAACTCATAATTTCAAAAAAAACCTAGCTAGATGGTAAAAACTATGTTTTGAGACAAACATAATGGTTAGATTTCTTTATAAAACTAACTATGATGGATTTATCATTTTACTATTTTTAATGATTTGGGAATCCAAAACCCAAGAATATGCTATGTCCCACTCATGGGAAAAAATGAGTCACCACATACCTCCCACCTTTATACTTTTAATTTTTGAAAAAAGGTTTTTTAAATAAGGAATACAATTAAACAACCGTATGTGAAAGAGTAGTAAACCCTTGAACTCAATTTATCCACCAATGGTGGTCCAAATTATATTCATACGCAAAACAGAAACCTTTTAAGAAAAAAAATCCTATTTTAAAACTATCATCAAAATATACAGCATAATAATTTCTATAAGGTCCTATCCTTAAAAATTACATAATATTGAATTGAGATAATAATTCACATTGAGGATCTTTTCAGGTTTATAGTTTTAAGGAATTAGGCCATAACTATTACATTACATCTCCAATATTACAAAGTAGACACTTCTACTCAGTATCCATTTTTTTTTCAGAAAATAAAAAATCTTAAATGAAAAAAAATTATTTTCTTGATATAAATATTCTGGAATTCTTCCTTTCTCTTACCCTTCCTTATATCATGTGAAAAAACATTTCAAAAACTTTGGATGAACATAAAAATCTCATTAAGGGTTATAAAATAAAGAAAGAAAACATTAGTCCATAAATACATACAAGTCAATGAAATAATACTCTTTAATCTTTAACATACCACCCAAGATCATAATATTTATGAATAACACATGTAAATCATATATCATAAATCATAAAAGAAACTTGTGGCATCAATAACATACTTACATTCTAGCTTTCACAGCTATGTAGGGAGTTACATTTAGAATTCCCATCACAATATATCACCTAAATATATTAGGATAAACATTAATGTTTACCTCTGTCACATTACCCATTTCACCGGAGAGTTATCTTGGGCTCACCTGCCCTTGGTTTATCACCATACCACCAATATACATAAACAATTCCCAAGAACCATAACATATTCACAACACATAAAACAAACATAAAGGAAAGATAAAATTTCCAAATTTCAATAAAAATATATCATTTAAATATATTGAAATAATAAATCCATTATCAAAACCAATTTCAATACCAAAATATGTAAAAGAGTATATAATATTTATTTTCCTTTTAAAAACATTATGACTTGTTAAGGAAGACAGATATCAAATAACATTCACGATGGCGGAAAGGTCGTTGTTATAGAGTACATTAAAAAGAAGCATTCCATTTATCATTTAGTAAAACAGTACATAGAAAAATATTCCATTTAAATTAATTGAAAAGTTGAAGGATTTTATACACCATATAAAAGAAAGTTGTGTATAAGTCACGTCATGCCTCAATGAAAGAAGATTGAGACGAAGTCCCTTACCTCAGGTTCGACTTGACTCGTTCATTATTTAATCTCCTAAATAATATAATAATGTTAATTTATTCTTTTTTCATAAAATTTTTCAAGTTTATTATTCCTTTCATATCACTTATTAACATGTTATAAACATTATAGAATCATTTAAGTTAATAACATTCGTTTTGTCAATATTTGGTACTTGAGTAAAAATGAACTTATTATAATTACAAGTTGTCTATGTGGTAAAAGGTACATTATCTTCATAATTATATTCATGATTTAGATATAATATATATAATATATATCTATTATATATATGTATTGATAAATGTATAAAAAATTGGAGATAAGAAATGAAAATGCACTGTTCATGGAGATAGTTAGCCGTACGTACGCATGAACGCTAATTTCATTTATATTTCATATTTAATGGAATAAATACTTAATTATACATAGATGTATTATAATCAAAGTATAATATCATATATAATTTCATTAACTCCATCTTTTATACATTCCACGTATGGCATGAATGAGTCATATCACTTTGAGGGGGCGGTAGTCCGCACTTCCTCAAATGAAATTATCGTATTTACCCATTATAGAAACCATAAAGCTATTATATAAATGAAAAATACAGAAGTATAGAGATAATAAAAATATAATATATATCACATATAAATTAAGTTCCACCATAATTTCCACCATGACAGGCGGTATGTGATAATTAAACAATCATCGTTTCGTGAGGCAGTAGTTCACTGTCTACAAAAATTGTATGTTCGTATCCATTAGATGAAGGTGTGTGGAAGTGTAGTTAGAATAATTATCATAAAAACAACCTAGTATTTTGAGGATACTATTTTTTTCAAACAAATAATATTAAGAGAATAGGGAGTGGAGAAAAAAAAAATAAAAGAAAAGAACTTGAGAGAAGACATTACCTTTAAATTGGGTAACTGCCTTTGGTATGAACCAAAAGGATTTCTTGAATTGCATTATTCCTAGTGGAACAATTATAGAATGAAGATAGGGATGTTGGGAGATTATTGGATCATATGTTATACGAGACAAGGGGCTTGATAGGTGTGAGTAATGGGTTAGTGGTAGTGTCATTTTATAAGAGGGAGGAGGGGCACTTTAGGAAAGCTTTGAAATATTATTTTATTATAAACTGAATTTAAATTTCAAAAGGTCCCAAACTCATTAAATTAAAATATAAGGTGATAATTGTTATAAATACTTTCAAACAATAGGTTTTAGACAAGTTTGGGTTTCATTTTTCACCTTATCATTTAGATTTAACCATTATTTAACTAATTTAACTTTTACCATGTCTTCTTGTATATTCATACAATATGGTTAATATAGTTAATATAAAATTCCAAGACACACAAAATGGATAATTAATGAAAATTTTAACATCATATATGTCATCTGGATGAATCATATAATTTTAGGACTATTTTATCATTTAATAAAATATTGATTGATTTAAAAACTCATTTATGTCAATTTTAATACTATTCATATCATGACTTTTTAAAAAATCCAAACCAACTTGATTATTTCAAAAAAACTTCATTAATTCAAAGATAAAAAGTCATACTCATCTCTAAAATTACTTTATGGAATAAAAATTATTAATATTTATAATCTCATTTATTTAAAACATTCCTTAATGAGGTAATCATTACATCATCATTGTGTCATAAATAGATTTATTTATTTATGTCTAAAAATTATAAATAAAGTACCAAAATTTAAGAAATAATTTTATATCTATAATGGATATTTATAGTATAAACTATCACTTATATAACCCATTATAAATATTGTTTTACTAATAGATATATGTTTATGTTACATTTTCCTTAACTTTAAATTAATTTTTATCAAGTGTCATTTTCACTTACAAGTGGTTCTATGAGGTCCCAAAATCGACCCAAGGTTTCCCATGGTTAGAAATGTATCAACCAATAGGATTAATACACTTGTTATTGTAATTTAATATTATTATAATATTATTTTTTACCCCTATTTACCAGATTTACCGTTTAAACATGGTAAATAAAATATTTACTAAAGTTACTATTCATAATGTCTAAAAATTAAAGTTACGTATTTACACAATTTGGATATCCTGATTCCAAATATGGAATCAAAATTTTCAAATTCAAAACACAGAATTTTCTGAAATTAATTCCCGTTGTCAAAGCAGAAAAAACGTGTTTTTAAGAAATAATAACTATCAGAATATTGACACTTGTTTATGTTCAATTTCAAAATTAAATTACTTAAAATGACCAAAATTGTATTAAATGGTAAAAATATAATCTAATTACACTTTAAAACCAATGAAAAAGATAATCTAACCATATAAATAAATTATATTAAGAGACAGTTTGAATTAAAATGCAGTATTTTTCACTATTCATTAAAAAAATGAACATTATCAGAAAAATACCAAAATTTTATTCAAAGTAAATTTTGATGTCCTTATTATAAATAAGAATTTTATTTTATAAAATATAATATATAAAAGTGATAAAAACTATATTTAAAAGGTTTCTCCATTAAAAGGCAGTAAATAGACCTTTTAAAGAATATTAGAGTATTTATGCATAAAATTGGATTTATTCACATTTTAAGCCTCTAAATTTTATTTGATAAATGTAAAAACATTTAACAAACATGTGTAATAATATTTTAGTTAGTTATTTTCATTCCCACCAATACATCGGCTATGCATTAACTACCATTATTTTTTTTATTATTATATTATTTTTCGGTATAACTCAACGTTGTGTGTAACGTAATATTTCAAAGAAACCCGTTGTTGTGTATCGGGTACGCCATCAGACATAGAATCTAATTTAAAGTGAAATTAATATTTAATTCACTAATATTAATAATTATGAAAAATGTCATATTATTTATTTACCTGGGATGTTACACTTCCACATCATCATAATAAAGAAAAAATATTGCATTTAAATGTTATCATCCAAACACACATCTTATGATTTCCACCTCTTCATCAGAATGATCTGATTTAAGTAAATCCAATATAGTACCTCAAATAAATAACATGATCAAATTAAATGAATCCTAGTAATATGTCACTTAACCTATACATTTTAAATTCATATTAATTAAAATCTATGAAAATAATTAAAACTAAGAACTATAGACACCGACTCTGCAAAGGTTCACTAACAAGAGTACCTTTGGTGGTATCATTATACTCCGCATCTTTTTGAAGAAATATTGATGATTTTAAAATGATAACAATCTATTACAAATTATTCTACAAAGAAAAACAATGGAAACTCTTAACAGACCCCATAAGATCCTTAAGTTAACATGATTCTTAAGGTTTGATTATACTCCTCATCATTTCTTTAAAAAGTGCAAAACCAATGTTTCAAACAAAATGCACAAGGAAAACACATAAACTCTAGCTTAATATTTATATTCCATTATAAATCAAACATATACACCTCAAAATACAAAAGATATAAAATTTATTTCCATATATGTCATGATGAGTTTTTTCTCACTCTGTATGAAAGATAAAGTTGACCATATCATGAAAAAAATAGTTGATTATTTAAACCTCCCCAAAACTGACGTTTGGATTCCCTATGACCCATTCCACCACAATCCAAAGTGGATGATCTTGACCTGTCCAGATGACCCTGATCACTTAACTACATATCCTAGGATAATACCTTTCCAAATATGAGTGACCAAAACCATAACTTTTGGTAAAAAATTCTCATATATATAGCTATAAATTCTATATGATGAATAAAATTGAATGCTCGATTAGTTTAAAACCACCAATGTCCCATACTAATCTAGGATAACCCTAAATTAATATTATTTACCATGGTACCTCAAACATGCCTTATGGGAATACTACTATCAATCACTATAAGGGTATGAAATTCTCCCCACCTTCAAATAATTTTCCAGCTTTATCAACTAATAATATTCAATCACCCAAAATACCATAATAGATGTCTCTCTACTGAGCCTCTCTCGCTTGAAAAGGTTTATATAGACTAACACCATTAATAAAAGTTAAGTAACACCACCAACTACCATAATAAATAATTCACATTGAGACTATCTACTTAGATATCTTATCCTTTAATTAATCATAAATTTTCTTGATATGGTCATTAACTACCCCTCTATTATTTCACCACCTTGATAACATAATCCATAAAGCCTCAAAATTAATGTAAGAAAGTTATACCTCCAACCTCATAGAAGAAATACACTAAAATAATATATCTATTGAATATAAAAATATCACTTTCATATTTCTCTGAATAACTGGTTCTCCCAATGTAGTCCTATAATAATCCTTAATTACTCGGAATCCTCATCCTCTGACCTAAAATGAATGATATTTACGTTAACGAAAAAACCAAAGCTGATTTATAGGACTAAATACAACATTAGAGACATAATATATCCCAAATAAAATTACTAGGAACACATTTTTTCTCTAGAAATTAATTAACATAATCTTTAAAATTTTCTCCCCAAAATTCCTAAGATGATGACATATAGTTTATAGATCAATCTCTAAGAACGATACTACTATTTCCACAAGCTAAAAGGGAAAGGGCTAACATTATTTATGAAAAAATATTCATATAAAAAGACTTACATATCCAAAATCATCTCACTAATCATTATTTGGACATCCAAAAATATATTAAAGTTATCAGTCTGGTATTAGAATGAAATGTTTTTACTAAAAAAATCTCTTGAAATGAGAAACACTAAATTCTCTTCTGGGAGAACATCTAGAATTTCATCGACCATTTTAGTAAACATTCGCTTTATAAAATTCATAGATAATGAATATAAAATCACAATATAGTGGTAATTGTACTATAAACTCACAAGGGTTATCCTTCCTCGGCTTTTACGGGGGTCCTACTCATGATTGAAGTTAATTTTTAGGTTACTATATTGACTAAATACCATATTATAATGAAAAAATTCACCCATAATAGAATTGTGCATTATGAATCCACATAAAGAATTATTTCATTGATTCTTATATTTTCTATGAAGAAATCCCACATGAGAACTCTCCCTTCTCCAAGGATAAGCTCACACCACTGGTAGATTTGGGCGAGAGGTTAATAACCTCCATTAGGAGTTCCTATAGAACGATATCAATTTATCATATCTTTTAAAACCTTTAAGTTCCATTAATATATATATAATTGAAATAATAACATGCCTCGATGTGGTTAAGTATATTTTTCAACATAGGAAGAATGAAAATCATAACAAATGCTACTCATGGAACTACCTGATCAAGCTCATCCATCACCAAAATTCCAAATCTTAATATATATTTGGATTCATAAGAACATAATCCTAACCTAAACCTTGTAATATCATAAAAATATATCATAAATAACATCTAATTAAATCCTCATGAATTAAGTGAACCTCATAACATAATTATGTATAATCATGTTTTCTTACTAAATGTGTAACATCTCTTAAACATGAACCAAATTCTATGTAATAGGATAAATATCCACCTAAAAAATTTCAAAACCCAACCATGGTAAAGTAACACTATTTTGATTCCTAGAATGAAATATCCTCTAATATATCATTATATTAGGAAATTTTCAATGTAAGAGTCGCTTTCTAGTAAAAAGGTGTCTAAACTAGATGAAATAATGAATGAGTAACTCCAATGAGTACTCTTTTTCCAAAGGATCATGATCACCTCAAAACATGATAGTCCTTTGTGACTAGAAAACCCAAAATGAAATCAGCCTATATCAAAACTTTTAAAAATAATAAATAATTACTATTTACCATAAAATAAGGCTTGGTTCATGCACAATCAATATGGAATATTTCCTCTACATTTTTAGAACATATACAACTATATTAGTTTCCTAAATTGATTCATCACCACTATGATGGTTAATAGTGAGAGGATCTGGCCTGGGAAGGGGCACATTAGAACCCTACCTCTAAATTTGAGAATTATTTCTATGTGTAGCATATTGTTTTTGATATGTTAGACCCATAACTATTAGATAATATCTAATTGAGTTGATGTAGGAAGTATATGAATTTACACAAATGACCATTGTGTGATGCATGATCCATCCTAATTATACCCAATATTTTGTTCCACATAGTTTGAAGTTTATCAATTAATATTAGAGTGCTCATAAATGCATATGTTGTTCATAAAAAAAACACTGGTTTCCAATTTATTAATATCAATATCAATCTCAAGACTATTTAACACCATTATCCTAAATCACAAACCAATAATATTAAAACTATTAATTCTAAACATTATCCTGGCACCATATACTTTGATTCCATTCTAACATTGCCTGATAAACTTGAACTCCCCATTGTCCTATTGTAGGATTTGTTTACCACTCTAATACAACCTATAGTAGGCTAGGAGTGGGTGGCACAAGAGCCTCATCCCAGTTGGTGAGGACTCGCTAGGTGCATCCAAGAGACCCGAGATCAAATCCAGGGAGGAGGCATATTTCCCGGGGTACTGAAGAAGTATTGTAGTAGGTACTGTAACAGTACTGTAATAGGCACTGTTCAGTACTGTAGCAGCTGGAACTATTCATCCATATGGGCCTTCGGGCCACCGGTTTGGTCCTCGGGTCCTACAAGGCTTTCGGGCCTCCCAAGGCCTTCAGGACAGTTGATTCTCAAGGCCTTCTGGCTACCTTAAGGCCTTAGGGCTACCCCAAGGCCTTTGGGCCACATGAATGCAGGCCCCAGACACACTACAAAAAAAGGAGCATCCCTAGAAGAGGATTCAGAGCAAGTGCACTCACCAGAGAAGAGCCAAATGGATTTTCAGAATGAGAGGGTATGGCTATACCATCGGTACCAGCCCGTGCTTGCACGGGAAGCCTAGCCAGGTAGTCATGCAAAGGTGGAGAGCTACTATTAAGATGCAGATGCTGGGGAGGGGCAGTTCCTTGTAGATAGTCTGGTTGAATTCCTTAAGACCTTCAGGTCATGTAATCTCCTAAGCCTACGAGCTATGTAATCTCTGAGCCTACGGGCCTTGTTAGGGTTCCCCCTCATCCCTTGAAAGGGGGGTTATCAAAAATCAATAAAAATAAAGGCCTTTGGGCCATTCAGGTAGGTAGGCTAGGAGTGGGTGATTAGCACCAAGAAGGAATATCACACACATGGTTGGACTTATCCTAGTAATGTTTCACCTAGCCACATATATCCATAAAAAAATATAACAATGTGATACTAAAATAATAATTAGACATAATATAAAATTTATTTTAAACCATCTAGTTATCCATACCATATTCCAAATTCATCATTAGTAAGTTTTGTAAAATAAAATGTCCCAAAAACATAAAATAAATTCATACCTGAACAACTGAAAAGAGAAGACCCAATGAAAAACTAACTCTAGAAACATAAAAAATCATGAACTACAAACACTAAGAACAATAAATCTACATCTCTATGAGCTCCATGTATACTATAGTCACCTTCTAACTGTGAATCTTTTTCATAGATACAAAAAATATGGGCATAAATTTTATACTGGGGTGAGTATAATCTTACCCAATAGAATTCTACAAAAAACCAAAGGAAATTTAAAATAGAATCTTATAACAAGATGGTAGAAAATACAGATATAGTTTTGGATAAAATTAAACCATAAAGAAAGGTAAATTTCAGTCTTTATAGATATGCTCCATAAGGATCGTATACTAATGCAAACTTAGAATACCTAGAACATCACAAGACCAAAAACATATTGACTACCCATATCCCAAACATTACCAAAACGAATCTTAAAAATAGTTTTGGGGGACCTACACCACATTAAGACATGTATTAGGTTTTCAAGGGTCTAAACCCATATATTGGGGACCCTCAACCAAACTAAAGATAGGTTTTAAACCACATCAACCATATGAAGGACCCTCTTCTCATCGAGGAAGATCAAATGAGTGGTTTTCCAACTCATATAGATAACTATCACATTATCGAGAATAATAAGCACTAGATACATGCCTAGAGTATTTAGAGAACCCAATAAATAAAAATAGTGTGACTACATGGGGTTAAAACTCTTGAATTCATTTAGGTGACCCCCACCCTGGTATAGGTATGTCACTAGATGGTTACAATCCCTGAACCCACTCTAAACATCTTGCTCGGATGTTTTCATTATCTCTGTAAATTTATTTAACTAAAAAAATATAAAATGAACAAAAAAACTCCATCAAATTAAGAGAATCATAATATCAGGTTTTATATAAAAAACACTGTGAATTGACCATTTTTTTCTAACTCCCTATAATTCTAATGTAAGAACATTGTATTCGATAACGTGTATAAGCCATAAAACTAATCATGTAAGGGAATATAATATCACGATAATTTATAATACATTTACCATTTTAAATAAAATTAATCCATGAAACATCTCTCAATTCATTTGATACTGATTTAGCGTGCATCACACACAACAATGAATTTTTTAATAGCTTGTCCTACACACCAGATCGAGTTTTACCAAAAAACAATTTATTATTAAAATATATTGGACTCACCTGTTTTGATAATCCAAAATCCTATTTTGATAATACCAAATAATGTTTTATTTATGTGATAATTATGTTTCACTTACAAGATAATCATATATGTGAAACTCATGTTTATATCAAAGTGATAACTATGTACTTTTAATCTCACTGCTCTCTTGTTTAAGCTCACAATGAAAAATTTCTCAAAGTGAAAAGGTCAATGATGCAAAGGTAACTGATGAAAATGTCACCAATGCATAGGTCACCGATGTAAAGGTCACCAATGAAAAGGTTACTGATACAAAGGTCACTGATACAAAGGTCACCGATACAAAGTCACCAATAGAAAGGTCACCAATGAAAAGGTCACCGATGCAAAGGTCACCGATGCAAAGGTACCCGATTAAAAGGTCACTGATACAAAGATCACCGATGCAAGGCTACTATTGAGAAGGCTACCGATGAAGAATTATCAATTAAAGGCTATCGATGGAGAATTATAAATTAAAGGTTAGCGATGGAGAATTATCAATTGAAGGTTACTGATTGAGAATTATTAATTGAAGGTTACCAATTGAGAGTTATTGATGGAAGGTTACCATTGTAGAGGTTATTGATGAATGTGGCCGATGTGCACTTTCTGTTGAAGCCTACCATTTTGAAGACTACTATTACCAGTCTACAATACTCTTCTACTACATACCTTTTAAAATTCTTAAGATTATTCTAACAGTAATATTTGCTAACTTTAATGCTTCTGACATTAATTAATGCATATTGTAGACATATCGAGAGACCATATCTAGGGACAATATGAGGTATGATAAAGTTCATACATGATGTACTTAAACCTATTTTTCTACCTCAAATATAAAAGAAGAAAAAGAGGTGGGTGTGAGGTGACACAAAATAGGAATAGAAGCAGGTATGAACATATGAAGAAACTTACTCGCTAGATCAAAGACGAACCATTTAGCACTTACAATGAGAACTCAAAATCTCCATGAAGATCATTTGAGGAAAAACTCTCTTCTAACTTCTATACTCCATCAAATCTTGATCAACACCAGAAGAAGAGCACTAAAAGCTTGAGAAGCACTATATTTTGAAAATGACCTTTAGATAAAGACTTGATCATCAATTTCATCACTCTAAGGAGTCAAGAGATGAACTGAGAAAACATAGAGCCTTATAAACTCAATATCATCATATTTTATCTACTATGAACTAGAGGATAAAATAAATCCTTGCATCAAACTTCTCCAACATCTTGTTTTTTCACGTATAACTATGGAAGAGACTATGTGTGGTTTGTGTTGTTTATTCTTCCCATAAAGAACTGTGGTAGAGGGTGTAAACGCAGGAATGTTTGTGAAAACTGTTGTAAATCCTGATACAGGCTGGGTATCATGTTTATTAATTTAAACTTCATGGTGGAAGTTTGTCACTAAGTGGAGAGGATTAAGTCTTGGCTTGAGACTGAACATATTGTTTAACCTTTCTTTGAACTATATTTTTTATACTCGTTTTATCTATTTTTCACTGCTTATTTCTAAAACATTAAATTGTTTTTCATTCACTTTGATAGTTATTTTTGGTAAGTGTGTGTATGTGTTTAATTTAGTAAAATTGTTTCAAAAGTTGAAGAAGTGTTTAACACTAATTCAACTGAGTACTAATCACCCTTTGAGAAACCTATTGACCAATTAGACATCTATATCTATACTTACTTAATTAACTGGGCTGTTTTCAAAATTTGGGTGATCTTTAATATAAAGTCTTTAACAAAAATTTTAAGTAGGAACTCAATTCACCCCCCTCTTGAGATTCCACTCCGACCAACAAGATATTATTGTTTACTATAATTAGACAAAACCTAGATATTAAATTATTAGTTATGAATAGTATTAAATATTTTATGAAAAATGGTCCATACAAATATATGATTAATTAATTGGTTACTTATTATTTATAAATGAATATAAAACCCAATTGAATATAATGGAATTTGTTTTGCTCATAAATGTGTTTCATCCAAATAAATTAAATAAATTATTATTATTTAATTATAATTTTAAAATATATATGTTATATATTCAATAAAATTTTTTTTACATTAATAAAATAGGTTTGATAAAATAAGATATGAATACATTCTGTTTTAGGCTTAATAATTTTATTATTCTTAAAAGGAAATTTTACCACATTTTAATTGAGAGCCTATTTTAAATCAAAATTTGGAAATTTTATAAATTTAACATTAAAAAATAAACAACATTTTTGAAATAAAAACATCAAAATTAAGTTAGGATTATTTTTTTAGTATTTTTATTTTATGTTTCATTTTTTGATGAATAGTGTAAAATACTAAATTTTGATTCATAACTGATTTTTCATCTAATTTTTTGATAGGATTGAATTATATTTTTATTTTTTTTAATGTTTAATGAGATATTTTTTTAAATTAATCCATTTTTGGTCATTGGAATCAATTTAAATTTGATATTGGAAATAAAAACTTACCAAACCTTTGAACATTTTTACTTTAAAAACTCTCTTTGTCATCCCATCCACATGATAACGTTTAAATTAATTTATGCCACTTTTGTGATTTTAGTTTGGGAAAATAGATTCCACATTTTAATTCAAAATAATTTATAATTTCTAATAAGGTCACCTTATTTTTCTACCCAAAATATTAGTAAAAGTAATTAAAATTAATTATAATGATTTAGGAGAAAATTTGCCTAACAAGGGACTAAACCTTAAACTTAATGGCCAAAATGACCTATAAAATTGTCCAAAAGACATTTAATGTTCATATATATATATATATATCATATAAAACAATTTATCTAATTGTTTCCATAATTATATTAACTTGAAATAGGAAATATGTGTGTGGTATTCCCTTTTCATAAATTAATAAGAATTCCACCCCCCCACTATTGAAGTCAATCACCCCTCCCACCTCCTCACACAACTCAAGTCACATTGGATCAACCAATATTTGAATAAATAGCTCCTAATAATCCCTAACCATATCATTTAATCCACTCTTTGGGAACAAATATATCTATGAAATCTATTTTTTGCAAACCAAATGGAGTTACCTAAAAAATATGTAACATCCTTACTCACACTCTTTTGTTTTATTTTCAATATCCACCACCTCAAATATTATGATTACAAGATTATATATAAAAATAAGAATAATAAATATACTTAGAAGTTTTTTATATTGTGCTTTAAACCTGTAGTTACCCACACTTCCTTCTAATGGGAAACAAACTTATATTTATATGTATGAAGATCTACCGCCTCACGAAACAATGACTGTTCATTATTATTTTACCACCTCCCATGGTGTGAATTATGATAGAAAAAACTATTTATATATGATATATATAACATTTTTAATGTATTCATTCTGCTTTAATTCTTATATAACAGATACCATTATGATATTCCTTTTGTGGGAATACAATAACAACATTTTTTTTGAGTGTGGACTACCGCATCTTCAAAGCGAGGTGATTCGTTCATGCTATACATGGAATGTATAAAGGATGAGTTTAATAAAACTATGTAACATATATTAAATATATATTATATTAGAATTATAATATACATATACACATATATAATTTACATTTCATTCTGTTAAAAAGTGACAAAGGAATGAAAGTAACGTTCATGCGTACGTACAACCTACAGTCTCCTTGGAAAGTGCATTTCATTTACTATCTCCAAACATTATGGATCATTATAAATACATAAATACTAGATATATATGATAATTAAGTAATATTTTTAAATTATGGATATGATTAAATAATTATCTAATTAATAATAACAAGAAGTAACAAGTCAAAACATACTTGAGAAACTAGGCAATTAACACATGAAATAGTGAAAATAATGTAAGATTACTAAAAAATGGGTAATAAGATATTTTTAAAAGTTAATATATGATATTATAAATATTATTATGGTTCTATTATAATTTTTTTACATGTTTAAAACCATTATATAGGAATTTATAGAACGTTCACCTAAAAAAATACAAAGTTAGAGTATTTATCTCAATTTACATTCCATTGAAACTTATTTGTTTCTGTAAACCAATTTATATTATTATGGTGTATATAATACCAATTGATAATTTAATATCATTATTCAATCATAATTTATGTCATTTTATGTTTTACTTTGAATTATATCACCCAAGGGGTTTAGATTGAAAATTTACATGTGGTAAAAGTTACGTTTTCAATTTCACTTTCTTTTATGATTGTTAACATTCTCCCAAGACAATAAATTTATTATAATAATTTTTAATTGTTTATTTACATAAATATACACATTATTTGGTGATTTATATTATTATTTCTTAAATCATATACCATTTTTACATATGGTGTTCATTTTAACAATTATTTGTTTAGCTAAGGAATTATTGATAAATATGAATCTTTTATTGAATGTGAATAAATTTTGATAAGACACCTTATTTTTGAATTAAATCAATTATTAGATATATGTTGAATGATTTGGACATTAAATACATAGGTTTTTGGACCATTTAATGAAATAATTTTAGGTTGGAGACTAGTTAATGCAAGACCCTTGATGTATCAGTAGTCTCATGAGATGAATCAGTTGGCCAAACCAAAATAGTTTAAAATGTCTTATCTTGACAGTAAATTTATCATATACCTGAGAAACATTATTTCTAATAATTAATAATTTCCTATTATTTATAATTCATTTATTATTATTATTTTACATGATATTATCGTGTCAACATATCTATAGATTCATTTCATTATCAGTTTATTGATTAAATGGAATGTGTTTCAGTTTCCCACCTTTCCATATTGACTATTATAATTTGTTTTATTTTTTCATCCACTATAATAAATAATTTCTGATAATTTTAGCCCACCCTTATTTTCTTGTTTCTCCAGGAATCCAAGAAGTGTACTAAGACAGATATTAAATGATATTTTATGTGGGAATAAATTAATCCTTAAAAGAATGAAATTATACTGTAATTAGTGTATTTATTTTTAATATAAGACTCAAGTTTGTATCTCATTTACTATGAATACTAAACTCTTTGTTCCTTAGAGATTTTATTCCTTTTAATCATGCCAATGTCATGGTAAAAAAAATGGAATACATGATTTCTAGGGATGGGTCACTATAGTTAGTATCTGATAAAGTTTAGTAGAAACCTTGGGAATAAGATTTAAGAAAACATTGATTATGGAACATATTCCTAAGGTATAATTTTAATATCATTAGATAATAACATCCTATAATTTTAGTAGTGTAGATATTTTTTGGTATTCCTATTAATACATCCATTTCCAGATAATACAAATTGACATAGTTTTGGAACATATGTACCTAGGGGTAACAACTATGACATGGTGTGTCTATATTGACTTGAGCATAACTTAGTACATGATAGAAGGCCTTACTGCACACCTGGTTTTACATTCTCATGGGATATGATTAGGATAATACAAATTTTCTTTACAAACCATTATGAAGTATTTTGAAAATTAATGACCAAGGTTGAACCTAAAGTGTTTTAGATTTAATATAAGGTGCCCTAATTTGTAAATCATACAAATGATATTATGTATAAACCATAGAACAAGGAAGAAACTATGTGGAATTAATTGGATGAAGTACTTTTGTATTGAGGTTGTATTGAAAACCTTAGTTAAAATGTTATTTAATGAATAAATTTGAAATATCTGAATCATATTTATTTTTTGGGAAATTATATTAATATGGTTTTATAAAAGGACATCCTATATCCAGGGTGAAAACCCATCACGTATGGAAAGTCTATGAGTCTCGAACCCATGATTGAAATATGATAATTTTTTAACACTTACAACTGGAATACTCAATTTCATAATTATTTTTTCATTATTTTTAGTTAAAAAATCTAGCAAAAACATTTTAATGATGAACCAGTTGTAACAAATTTTTATTTTCAACAATTAATATATTAACCATATTGTCTTGAGGGAATAGTTATACTTTCCACTCTTTTATGGGCCTTAAGATCAGTTAAAAGTGTGTTCTAGTGATTCAAACATTAAAGTTAATTTTTGGATGAATTAAAATTTGATAATAGAATAACCAAAAGATGGAATTGTTCATATTAAATTGAAATGTATCATGTAAGTGAATTTCCTTATATTCTGAGGTAGTAAAATAATTTATCAATGTTAAGAAACTTATCAAAAAAAATTCCTAATACCATAAATTTTGTTGAAACGATGATCTTCTATATAATTAATGATTTATGAATTTGAGGCCCTAAAAATTCATTTTATCATTAAATTTTATTGTGACTAATGAAATCAATCACCCCTATAAATATTTATTCTTTTACTCCATGTATGTATCTTCACTTTCCGCCAATGTTCTCATATATAGAGACCTAGTTACATAATAGTCCATGTGACCTTTGTAAATCCCATTCAATATTTTATAGAGTATTTTTATGAACCCTTATCATGATGTGGGGTTTAAATAAATAAAATTTTAAATTTCAAACCCTATATATACACGAAAAAATTAAATTACTAGGTTATAGTTTATTTAAGATGGAGAGAATGTAATGCTCCAAAATTCTAAAGTAAGAACATTTTAGTCGATAGCCTATATGACATGAAACACCAATAACATAAGGGAATATAATATCCCAAGAATATAATATATTTACTATTTTTAATAAAACTAATCGATGATATATATTTTAATTCACACAATATATAGTTAGCATGCATTGAATAAAATAATAAGTTTCTTCAATGGATTCTATTACACACAAGACTGAGTTTTATCGAATAATAATATATTATTAATATATTATTATTTATGAAAATTAGATTTAAAATAGATATTAAATTACTTTTTTTGAATAATATTGAATAAATTATTAAACATATGGTCTATGAAAATATAATATGAATTCATAGGTTACCAATTTGTTAGAAATTAATATAAAAACCAATTGAATATAAATATTTTTTTATGATCACAAAGGTTTTTTATCCTAATAAATTAAATCAATTAATATTTTTGAATTATATTAACAAAATATATTTTTTATATTCTAAATTAAGTATTTTTTACATTCATACAATAGGTTTGATGTTCATAAGATAAGAATAAGTCCAACTTTATGCAAAAAAATTATATTTTTCTAAAAAGGAAATTTTACTACCTTTTAATAGAGGAACTATTTTAATTATGATTTTTGGAACCTTTATAAATTTAATATGGAAGAATAAACATTATTCTTGAATGTGAAAAATTAAAATTAGGTTAGGGGGATTTTTCTGTAATTTTTTGTAAAGTTTCATTTTTTTGATGAATAATAAAAAATACTAAATTTAAAATCAAAAATACTTTTTCATCTAATTTATTTATTAGAATAAATTATATTTTTTATTGGTTTTAATTTTTAATTAGATAAATTCTTATCAATTAATACAATTTTGTTTATTATAATGACTATATATTTGAAATTGGATATAAAAACCTAGGAAGCTTTTGAACATTTTTTACTTTAATAACCCGCATTGTTGTCACATATGTAGGATTAAATATTAATTAATTTCTTCCACATATGTGATATTAATTTGGGAAAATAGATTCCATATTTATAATCATGATAATTTATAATTTATAATAAGGTAAACTTAGTTTTTGACCAAAAATATCAGTGAAGGTAATTAAAATTAATTACAATGAATAAGAGGAAAATTAGTTTAACAAGGGACTAAACCTTAATCTTAAGGGAGAAAATGACCTATATAACTATAAAAAATCTATTTTATATTTATATTTATACCCAATAATTCATTTTATATAATTTTATCTATTATTGGATCCACCTTACATAGAAAAAATATCATTGGAATTCCCTTTTCAAAAATTAAATGAATACCACTCCTCCTCCAATATAAAAATGCACTCACCCTCCCACTTCCTCACATCCCTAAAGACAATTTATATCAACTATTATTTTCTCAAATATCTCCTACAAATCCCTACCCTCAACCTTGATTCCTCTATCTATTCATAAATTCATCAAAGGAAGCCCTGTGGTGCAAAACCCAAAGAAGAGGTAACATCCTTCCTCAAGATATTTTATTTTATTTTCATTCTCCACCCTATCAACCATTATTATTTTAATATTATATAAAAAATAATTTTCCTACATATAATAATATGTGTTTATATGAATGTTTCAACCTATACTTAAAAAAACTTCTATCTAATGGTTAACAAACGTAGTGTTTATGTGTATGGTGAACTACTGCCTCACAAAATTATGATTGTTCATTCTTCCTTTACCATCTATCATGGTGAAAATTATGATTTAAATGATGTTTATATAACATATATATATATATATATATAATATTTATAATTTATTTTTTCTCCTTTAATTTTTATATAACATATACTTTTATTCTTTTCCATTTTATGGGAATACGATAACATCATTTGGGTAAGTGTGGACTAATGCCTACTCAAATCGATGTGATTCATTCACACTATACATGGAATGTATAAAGGATGATTTTAATAAAACTATTAAAAATATAAAATATATACATGAAACTGAAATTATAATATACACATACATATATATCATTTACTTATAATTACTTTAAAATACAACAAGGAAATGAAATTTGTGTTCATGCCTACATACGACCTACTATCTACATGAATGGTGGATTCCATTTCCTATCTCCAAAATTTATAGATTATTATAAATACATCTATATTGGATATATATGTTAATTAAATCATGTTTTAAATTCTCTATACGATTACTTCATGATCTAAGTAACAGTAATAACATGTAACAAGTCAAAACATACTTTAGAATCTAGGCAATTAATACCCAAAATAGTGAAAATAATACAATATTACTGAAAAATGTGTAATAATATTTTATAATAAGTTAATATATTATATTATAAATATTATTATGGTTCTGGTATAATTTTGTGACATGTCTAAAATCATTATATGTTAATTTAAAGGGAGTTTACCCAAAATGGAAATGTAAGGTAAGGGTTATCATCTCAATTTACATTCCATTGAGACTTATTTGTTAATATACACAAATTTACTTTATTATGGTGTATATAATTCTAATTTTTTATTTAATAAAATTATTCACAAAAAATTCGTCGTATTTTTTGTTTTAATTTTAATTCTGTCACCCAAGGGGTTTATTTGGGGAATTTAGAAGGGTTAAAATTTAACTTTTAAATCTTACTTTATTTTGTTAATATTAACATTCTCTTGAAACAATTAATTTTTTGTAATAATTTATCACTGTATGTTTCCCTAAATATATACATTATTGGGTTATGGATATTATTATTCCCTAAATCATTTACTAAATTTACATATAGTGTTCTCTTTGATAGTTGTTTGATTAACTGAGGGATTTATTGATAAATCATTATATTCTATTCAATACTGATACATTTTGATAAGGAATATTATTTTTGAATTAAATAAATTATTTTATATATGAATAATGATTTTTACATGAAATAAATAGTCTGTGGAACATATAATTCAAGCCTTACATTTTGGAGACCGGTTAATGCAATCCCCTCGATGCATTGGTTGTCACATGAGATGAATTAGTTGGCTAAAACAGAATTAGTTAATCAGTATTATCTTGATGTTAATGTTATCATGTACTTGGGAAAAATGATGACCAATAATTAAACCTTTAATTTACTGATAATTCATTTATTATTATTATTCATGAGATTATTATATCAAAATATCTATGGATACATTTCATCCTCAGCTTATTGATTAAATGAAATGTGTTTCAGTTTCTCACATTTCCATATTGAATATTCTTATTGATTCATCATTACTTATTCTATACATAACCCTTACTGGGAATTTTAGCTCAATATTATTTTTATTCCTTCCTCAGGAATCAAATAAATTTAATAAGAAAGATATGTAAGGATATACTAAAGGGGAATGAAGCTATCCTCAAAAGAAAAAATGCCGTAATTATTGTATTTTTTTATAATACAAGACTCATGTTTGTATTTTATTTACCAAGAATATGAATGTCACGACCCTCCTTATTCAAGATGAGAAAAGGGATAGAAAAGTGTTGTGAACATCCTTCATCAAGATAAAAAAGAGATAATGACCCATGTGTCCCACCTCCAATAGGCCCTAGGGTGGTGACCAGCCCCAAGGGTATTGAAATCTCACAAAATGGGAGGTATTACCATTTTTATAGTAACCATGATATAGATATATATTCATTAACATCAAAAAAACTCAATGATATATATATATATATATAGAATAATCCAAAATCCACCCCGCATGTATGTTTAATGTAAAACTGCTGGAAATACAATGAAACACTCCAAAGTAAATACCAAAAGAACAAAGTTAAGTAGCAACACAACAACAATACCGACACCCAAGCTAATAAGGTACAGAATGATCAGAATAATCTCTCCAGAAACCTAAAAATAGTTTTATATACGTAGGGTGATCATACAAGTATACTCAGTAGGAAAATCCAATGTCGCTCGTGCACAAGTGGGTGAGGCATACTAATGCCCCTATGAGAAAAAAATAGAAACTCAGAAGGACCTGACATGGTATAACATCTTCCCCATCCCCACAAAGGCACCCTCACCAAATAATGTAAGTAAAGTAAAGTAATGTAGTTATCACATAGAAAATAGGGTAACCTGCACTACTTCCCACTGGTTAATCGTTCATTCATAATGGTGAACATCCTAACACTACCACACTGTTCCACAATCCCCACTACCACAACCTGCCCGCACACACCCATGACACATATCAAAACCCTCTCACAAACACCTAGTTGACAACCACAACACATCTTTACTGCAAAAACCTTATCCACAAACCAAAACCTCATCCCAAAGACACCTAGGAAACACATATCACCCGTAGACACCTGGTCCCCAAGATGTTGGGAAAGGACACCCTCCCCCATAACAAGGGGGTGTTTGGAACTTAGTTATCAACAGAGGCAGGGTGGGTATTGAAATCATAAAGAACTACATGTATATATATAAGTACCAAAAACTCATCCCAACCTATGGGTTTTCCAAATAAACAACCATCCCACCAAAAACTACCAATACTACGACCTCTAATGACTAACCACACAACCATCCATAATGTTAATTCATAATCCCCTCCAATTCATCTAACCCTGTATTCTTCTGCATTAACAATTTATTTAATTATTTATTCCACACTATTTGAGAAACTACCAAACATAGCACACCATAAGTAACATAGTAACCCCGACACACTTCAAAAAAGTCTCTTAAAACTATGGGAGAAATCCACAGACACGGTAATACCATCCTTATTAAAACATATCCCTCCAAAACCATCCTTAGTATCCCCATTTGATAAAAATACCATATCCAATAGAACAACAAAACACAACTAGGTTATAGTCCCACTACATGAACATACCATGCCCAACAACCGTAACACATCCCAGATGCAAACCCACTATTCAAAAAGTTCATACATTCCACAATCAATAAATCTATTACCCTGATATACCATTTTACCCTCAAACCATCCACACACACCATCGTTCTCTCAACAAAAGCACCACACAATACGTACAAAGAAGAAGACATAAAATATCAACACACAATACACTACCACCCCAAACAAAGAACAAGGTATTCAGATTTAACACATTTATAATCTAATTACACTTTAATAAAATTGGGGTTATCATAGCATAAATTTCACCTGGGGGAATCCATTTAATTAACCATATATACATGATTAATCAAGTTTCAATGTTCACAACTATTTAACAGAAGGTTAACAACAAGTATTCATGAGTTGGGTGTGAAAATAGAGACCACCAAAGACCATGATTTTCAAAAGGAATACGAACAAAAAAATCACATCATGCATCAAAGATAATAGATAAAACAACACAAGCATCATCATCATCTTCCCCGCCCCTCATTTATTATTAAGATATCCAAACCCAATATTGTAACAGGTCCATTAATCTTCACAATACCCATAATTTATATTGGGATTCAACTATATTCTCAAAGAGACATGATTTTACCCCCCACATGATACACAATTAAAAGAGAGATGAAGGAATCCCTAGTTGGAGAAACACACAATCAGAAACTATTCCTTGTTCCAAGAACATGGGGTCACACAAATAGTAAGACACTCTAAGGAATACTAAATTCTAAGGCCACAACAGAACACACGACTCCATGAGGAAGAACGGATCAGGTTGAACGAAGACACAAATAAAACAAACTAGGAAGAGAAGATATCATCTTAGAAGAGCCAGATCCTATATCAACAAAAGGGAGCGAGTTATAGGGCCATTAACGTCAGATTGTGATCAAGATTACACAGTTTGACGGTATCAAGGTACCAATAATTTCAAGATATTAAACATATAATTAATATCCTTTAAAACAAATTTAGAAATTCTCAAACTAGGTTTTGAACTTGATTTACAACAAATAAAATGCAAGAGGGGAGAAACTGGAAAAACATGAAAAAGATAGAAATGAATCACCAATCGGTGAGTCACCAATGCGAGTTATTAATAGTGAGTCACCAACACCTAACTCACCAATGTGAGTTACAAATTTGAATCACTAAAAGGAGTCACCAATGTGACCCAATAACACCACTAAATAATTTCTGACCTACTGACGCCCCAACCTTCCAGTGCCCAGACCTACCAATGCCCAGACCTACCGACGCCCTCACCAACTGACGCCTTGACCTACTGACCCCCTGAACTACTAACACACTGACCTACTGACATCCTAACCTGCTAACTCCCTAACCTACCAACCTCATGACCTACCGACGTATTGACCTACCAAGTCCCTAACCTATCGACACCCTAACCTACCAATTCCCTAATCTACCAATGGAAAAACATGAATTTTTCAAAACTATGTAAATGATCTATCGTTTCCTCCAGGAACACCCCAATCACTGGATATTGAAAAATTAATGGAACGAGGAGATCCGGTCCATTACATAATGTACCACTAAAAATATTATTTCCCTCAAGAATTCAAAACTAAACCCATAAGAAAGAGGTGTCTAAACAACCACCCCATAAGATACATCTTAAGGATAAACCTCCTTGTATTGTTCGAAATTTGGAGTGAAACCTCAAAATCCAAGAATAACTCCTCCCAAATATGTTAATCCAAACATACACAATATTTACCACGCAAGAACGAACTATTCAAACACATAAATTAGGGAATTCCATCCTCCAAGGCAATATACCATCCACTATGGGTGTTACTGACTCACTCACACGGGTTTAATCGCATCTAAATTAATGCGTCTTGATTAAGAATTTAGTGTACCCCTTTTCAAATGTTAGGAATTCGTAACACATTATGGAACAAGGAAGAAACCCATATTATAAAAAACAAGGTTCATGCACCACATCACAATGAAAAACACCCAAGAAAGACTCAAAACAACTCTTAGTACCAGGCATGCATATGTGCCTCCCTTTTCCATGTAATCTCCTCTAGGACACCATGCCTCCATAACATGAAAACCAATGGAATGGTATGTCCATGAAGGAACTTATCCCAATGATCGTCGATCTCTATTTTCCACTCCATGAACATTTCATCATCTTCGATGTACAACTATCCCCAATCAATGATGTGGGAGTCATCGTGTAGATAACGATGAATCTAAGAGACATAAAAGACGTTGTGGACCCTCTCTAACAGTGGTTGTAACACCAACTAGTATGAAACCTCACGAAACCTCCCCAACAACTGAAAAGGTCTGATGAATTTGGGAGAAAGTTTTCTCCCTTTACCTAACCTCTACCACCCATATCAAGGGGAAACATTTAGTAACACGTGGTCCCCAACCTCAAAACACTAGGGCCTTCTCTTGGGATAAACATAAAACTTCTTCTGGTATTGTTCTACCTTCATCCTCTCACGGACAACCTACACCTTCTCTATCGTACGTTGCACCACATCCAGAACAAGAATAGCTACCGCCCCAACTTCTTTCCATAACAATGGTGAATAGAATGGCCTCCCATTAAAGGATTTGAACATACCCATATGAATGGAATATTGAAAGATATTATTGTAGGAAAACTCTAAAAAAGGAAAGTGTCACACCCATGACCTACCAAAGTCCATGATGCATTCTCGTAGCATGTTGTCCAATTCCTGGATTGTCTATCTTGTATTCCCATCTATTAAAGGGTGGAAAGTAATGATGAGGTGTAATTGAGTTCCAAAATCATACTGCAATAACCTACAGACTCAAGAGGTAAAACACATATCCCGATCTAAGACAATGGATATCATAACCCCATACATCCACACCACTTCATCCACATACCTTCTCGCTAAGGAATCCACTGTTCTTGAATCCATAATTTTTAAGAAGTGATCCGATTTCATCAGCCAATCCACCACTACCCAGATTGCATGACATCCTCCATCAACCATGGATAATCATATGATGAAATTCATTGATATTTCATTCCCATTCCACTCAGGGACAAATAAGGGTTGCAAATAACCACTGGGAACATGGTGCTTATCTTTCATTTGTTTTCACACCAAGCACTTCTCCACAAACTCTGCTTCAACCCGCTTTATCCAGGGGAACCAAAAATAATCTCTCAAGCCGTGGTACATCTTGTAAACTCTTGGGTGTACCACTAAGTGTATGTTATGAAACTCATAGAGAAATACCTCATGCATCACCATTATAACAAAAAAATTCTCATGTAATATCATCTAATTATGACTATCTTCCAACCATCCCTTCGGAGCATCACCCTGGTCAATGTGATCACACATCACCTCTGCCTCCAAGTCTCCCCATAGAGACTCCTCTATCTACTTCCTCAGAGATGACTACACCATCATATGAAATATACAACCTCCACTAAAATCCATTTCGGAATCTACGTAAAAGGTTTCCAAACCCTCCATCACCCTCCAAGTGTCCGTAGATTCCCGAACAACCTCCCTCTGCTACTTTCTACTCAAATAATATTCCACAATGTTATCCTTTTCTCAGGTGTAAGAGATATCAAAGTTGTAATCTTGGAGAAACACTATCCACTTATGCTATCGAATGTTAAGATATAAATGAGAAAATATTTACTTCAATCTCTTGTGATCCGTGAAGACCACAAAGTGCTCTCTAATGAGGCAGTTCTACTAAAACTTCAACAAGAAAATGACAGCTTATAGCTTCAGATCATGGGTGGAATAGTTATGTTCATGGGGAAATAATTTCCTAGACCCATAAGAGATCACTTCTTGATGCTTCATCATCACACATCCCAATCCTAGAAGGGAAGCATAACCCAACACCTCGAACATCCCCTCTTCCTCTAGAAACCAGAGCACTAGAGAACTAATCAACTTCCCCTATAGGTAGATAAAAGATTCCTAACACTGATCACTTAACACAAAAGCCTGTACTTTTTTTCATACCCAACAACAAAGATACTAATCGAGAGAAATCAGGAATAAATATCTAGTAATAGTCATCCAGACTGAGAAACCTACGAACCTATGCCACATTCTTTTGTGATGACCAAGAAAAAACTACCTCAGCCTTTGATGGGTCCACTGATATACCCTATTTATACACCAAATGTCCAAGTAAGTAGACTTCATGTGTCCAAAACATACACTTGGAAAACATCCCATAAATATGGTGGCATTGAAGAACTTCCCAGATAGTTCTAAGATGCTCAGTATGCTCTTCGTAGGACTTAATTTAGATCAAGATGTCATTTATGAAAATAATTATGAATTAGTCTAGAAACTAATGGAAGTCAGTGTTTGTAATCCCCATGAACACATATGGTGTGTTTGTAACACTGAACGACATAACCACGAACTCGAAGTGCCCATACTTGCACTTGAAAGTAGTCTTCAGGATATCACCCTCCTTTACCCTCAAATGGTCATACCCAGACTACAAATCAATCTTAAAAACCCAACTTTATCCCTTTATCTAGACGAAAAGATCATCTATCCTTGGTAGAGGGTAATAGTTCTTAACTATTACCTGATTCAACCTTCATTATTCTATACACAACCTCAAACCACCATCTTCCTTCTTTGAAAACCAGACCGGAGCACCCCATAATGACACACCAGGTAGGATAAATCCCTTCTTCATCAGATTGTTAATTTGAATCCTTAGTTCCTACAGTTCACAAGGTTCCATATGATAAGGATCCATCAAAATTAGAGAAGCAGTAGAATGGAAGTATATCCCAAACTCAACGTCACATTTAGGGGGTAGAGTCACAACATCGTTAGGAAAAACATCCAATAACTCCCCAAGAACTTTGGGAACCCCCAAAATTTCAACAACAACTGATTCCATTGACATCTCAACTAATATGAAATGAAGAGGCTCCACACACTAAATTACCATCAGAAAACTCCACTCGCCAAAGAAAGCCACGCGTTGGCCATCCACATCTAAACAAATTACCCTCCATAGGAAGAAATAGATGAAAGAATGTTTAGAAAACAACAAGGCAATGCCAATGATGACATTTTATAGATGAATATGTAATAATAAGAGATCCCCAATAGACTGGTGTGGTGCAGACATCAACCTACATCATCGGAAAACATCATACAAGCAATTATGACCTCTAATTGGTGTACTCAACACCATGGATATGGAAAGTCTCTCAATTCCTAGTACAAAAACATGGTATAGAGAAGGCTAAAAAAGGGAGTGAGAATAACCTGATCAAATCAAATCACAAGAAATAGTAATGAATATACCGATCATACCTCGAATGATCTCTATCCCTTAGAACTAATGCCTCTGTGATGTGAATCTATCCATGCCCTGCTCCAATACCCCTCTATTGTCGACCATATCCTTAATCATGTAAGGGTTGAGGTCCCTAAGGAACACCTTGAGGTCGGCCTCCACTTGCTCCGTCTACCCTTGGTGGAGTAGGAGCCTACTATCCATGCTACTAAAATGGCAGGGATGACAAGTTCTCTTAAGGTGGGTGCATAACCTGCACACCTCTGCCATACTGAGCTTGAACTAGGAATTGACACTGAAAGTTCCCATGACCTACACAAGAAAAACACCTTATTCCAAATCCAATAAGAAATTAACGAGGACTATAAGGCCAAAAATAAAATTGCTAAGGTTGAATCCCCACTAGATGAAACCTTGAAGGCCCTAGTGCCTAAGACCTTCTAATGGAAGCCTTTCCCTTCATTGAAACTTGATAGATCCCCTCTCATGGTATACCTCCTCATGAGTTTATCCTATAAACTAATTCCTCCTTCTTATGGACCTCTATGTATTTCAGAAAGGTGAAGGGAGTGATTGCATAGTGGAGGTAAGGGAAGAGACCCTCATCTAAGTATCTCGCCCGAGACTCCTCATATGGAAAGAGATCTAGAGAAAATTAATAGAGATCCTTGAACTTGATCCCCAGCTCCCATACCGACATACAACCATACTAGAGGGACAATATCCCATGTTGATTATCATCCATCATGGTCTAAGAGAGGAATTATTCTTGAAACTCCTTCTCAAAATGTACTGAGAGAACATCAGTCTCCTTTCTCTACCCCAGGTAGAGCGTCCCCCACTAACGTGCATTACCCCACATCTGGATCATAGCTAGAGAAACCCATTACTCCTTCAGAGCTTGGATTAAGCTGGAAGTGATCACTAGCACCTCAAGAAAACTCTTCATCACTATATCTAAAACAATACCTTTGTACTTTCCCACAGTTTGCTGCTGGAAAGAATGAAGTGTCTTCTACCACTTATCATCCCCCCACATTGGTTCAGCCCTCCATCAGTCAGCATGATCGACCTTTTGAGCCTGCTCTTCCTGAGCCACTCGTGGATGATGACTAGGTATAATAGCTGAAAGGTAAATAAGGAAATCCTAAGATAGATTAGTATGGAATTTTATTTAAGTTTCATTTCAAATATTTGTTATTTAAGTTCCAAAATTTCTTAAATCAAACAAGAAAACAAGTCAACATGATGAATGTAACTTTCCTAGGGTCTCTACCCCAAAAACGGTTTAGCCTCACGTGGTTATTTGTTAAGCTCAGAGTCGTTGCACAGGATCACAGGGGGCCCTAAAATCCCATGTTCTAGCTGGTCTGTAATGGCCTATGTCTTGAACCAAGATCACCTAACACTGATTCCCTACCATCCCATGAAATCCTCACTGTTCCTAACTCCAAACTCCATCCTATCTATCAACCATCACATCTGATACCATTCTATCATGACCCCACTTATTCAAGATGAGGGAAGGGATGGAAAAGTGTGATGAACTTCCTTCTCTAAGATGAAAAAGTGGTAATAACCCCTGATTCTTACCTCAAATAGTCTGTGGGGGTGGTGACCCGTAATAAGGGTATTCAAATATCTCAAAATGGGAGGCATTACCATTTCTATATGAACTAAGATAAAAAGATAAGATGTATCAACCTTAGAACAACAAAAACAACTATATATATATATATATATATAGAAGAATCCAAAATCCACCTTGCATTCATGTTTAAAGTAAAACTACTAGAAATACAATGAAAAATATAAATTAAATACCAAAATAAGAAAGATAATTAGCGATACAACAACTATCCAAACACCTGATCTAGTAAGGTCCATCACAATTTATGTATTCTCCTTGGAAACCTAAAAACAATTTTATATATGTAGGGTGAGCATACAAGTATACTCAGTAGGAAAATCCAAAGTCACTCATGCACCAGTGGGAGAAGCATACTAATTCCCCTATGAGAAAACAAAAAACTCAAAAGCACCTAACAAGGTATACTATCTTCCCCAACCTCACAAAGGAACACTCACCAAATAACACATGTCAAGTATAGTAAACTAGTGATCACATTGATAACAGGGTACCCCATCCCACTTTTTACTAGTTAAACTGCTCATCCCTAACATTGAACGTCCTAACGCTACCATGTTCTTCCACAAGCCCCACTACCACAACCTACTTACACACACCTAAGGCACATACCACATCCCGCCAGCAAACACATGGGCCATAACCACACCACATCCTGCCCGCAGACACTTGGGCCACAAACAACAACCTCATCTCGAAGACACATGGGAAACACACCTCTCCCACATACTCTTGGTCCCCAAAACTGCAGCACAACCTACCCGAAGAGTCTTGGGATACTAATTCCTAGAAGAGGGATCTGAGAAGAGGCATGAACCATCCATCCATCCTCCCACAAGGATCCTAAAAAATGACATCCTCCCCCATAATAATGTGGGTGTTTGGCGCGTAATTTTCAATAAGGGTGGGGTGCATATAAAAATAACAAAGAACTACATGTATATATATAGGTTCCAAAAACTCATCCCAACTTATGGGTTTTCAAAATAAATAACAATCCCACATAAAACTCCCCTAGATTCCAACTATAATGCATAACTTCACAGCCAGCCATAAACTTAATTCATAACACCCTCCAATTCATCTAACCATTTATCATTATACAATAACAATTCATTTAATTATTTATTCAGTCTCTACCTGGGAAACTACAAAACAAAACACACCACAAGTAACATCATAACCCATACGTGCTTCACAAAAGTCTCTAGAAACTCTGGGTGAAAGTCCCACACAAGGTAACCCCATCCTTATTCAAAATTACCCCTCCCAAACCATCCTTGATAGCTCCACTGCACAAAAACACCACATCTAGGATAAAAAAAACACAACCATGTTGCAGTACCACTGCACGAACAGACCATGCCCAATAATTATAACATAGCCTAGATGAAAACCTATTGTTCAAAAAGTTCACCCATTCCACAATCAATCACTCTCTCAACCTGAGATACTATTTCACCCTCAATAGATCTTCACAAACCATCAATTCTCTCAACAATATCACTACACAACCCATACGAAGCACAAGAAAAAAAAGATAAACACCCAATAGATAGACACACCAAACTGGGAAAAGGGTATACACACTTAACATATTTGTTCTTTAATTCCACTTTGATAAAATAGGGGTTATCATAGAATAATTTTTATCATAGGGAATCCATTTAATTAATAGAATATATGTGATTAATCAAGTTTTCATGTTCATAGCCATTCAATAGAAGGTTAACAACAAGTATTCATGAATAGAGGGCCCAAATAGATATCAACAACTACCATGATTTTTAGAAGGAATATGACCAAAATAATTCATATCATGGATGAAAGATAACATATAAAATAACAAAAGAATCATCGTCATCATCCCTAACCCATATTTATTAATTAGGTAGAAAAACTAGTTATTGTAACGGGTTTATTCATCTTCACAATAACAATAATTTAGATTTGGATTCAACCGTATTCTGAAAGAGACATGATTTTAGCACCCCACATAATAAAAAATTAAAATATAGATAAAGGAATTTCTATTTGGAATAACACATGATCAGAAACTCTTCCATGCGCCGAGAACAGGGGGTCACAGAAACAACAAGAGACTCCATGGAAGATTGAATCTGAAGGATAGAATATGACAAAAGACTCCACAAGGAAGAAAAGATTAGGAGGAAACAAGGGAAAAATAAAACATATAGGGAAGATAAGATATTGGATTATAAGAGACAGATCCTAAATCAATAGAAGGGGGTGGTTTCAAGGGCCATTAAAGTTGGATTGTGATCAAGATTACATGGTTTGAATATTTCAATGTCTTGAGAGTGTTATTATATTAAATATATAATTAATATCCATTGAAACACCTTTATAAATAGATATGGATCCATCAAATTAAAATAAAGTGCCACATGCACTAGGTGATTTTTATATTTTATCGATCATTGCTTCTCTGGCCAGTGGTCCTCAGGTGGAGGTTCCAGCTTCGACGACCTTCGATCATAGTGTATCTGCTATCGTTGAGACCCCTTCCCCTCAGGGACCTTATGGTTCTCCCCTAAGGTCTCATCAGTCTATGAGATCCTTTCAAGATATTTTGCGCGGATCGTCCCGTGGCTTCTAGCAACGTTGCTTCCCAGAGGTGGGTCCGGTCTCTCCAGTGGTGTCTCGGGCTGGATCCAGCATTTCAGTGGAGGTTCCTTCTATAACATTCAAGGAGGACATCTCTTGCCTTAAATGTAATCTAGTGGCTTTTTTTGGGGCAAATAATCTATCCTTATAGGTTTTCAGGTGGTTTGTGGATTCATGGGGTTTGTGTGGCAAGGTACGGATCTCTAAGATTCATCGAAATTCGTTTTGTGTGGTGATAGAGCTAGAGGAAGATTTAATCCATGTGTGGTGGAAAGATTTTATGCCATTAGGGTGGTGGTGTTTGATCTTGGATCCTTGATCTCTGGAAGAACATAAGGGTAAGGAGAGTCCCCATGCTGCGGTTTGGAAAGGGCTTCCTGGTTTACACATACCTTTTCAACATGGATTGTTTCTAAAGGCCATCTCGAATTTTCTAGGGGGAATTATATGTGAGGATGATCTCACCATCTCCTAAAAAAACATTTTTATTCCTCCGCTATGTGTGGATATGGATATCCCCCATACGATTCCTGAAAATATTTCTTTAATGGTGCAAGGTGGGGTGGCTTTGGACCAAGATATTATGTTCCCAATTTTCCCTAGGTTTTCTTCCTCATGCTATGTCCAGGATCACTCAAAGACTTTTTGTATGAATCAGAAGAAAGGAGGCCCTCTTCAGGAGAAAAAGGAACCTTTGGTTGGTGGATCTTCTCCTCCCCGGTCAGGTAGCATTATCTCTATTTGTACCCAAGATTTGTTTTCAGAGCCGGAGGTTGTTTAGGATCCCTCAGTTGATCCTATGCTTATGGTCCAACCTTATGTTCCTCATGATAGTTATTTTCCCCCTACATGGATCTAGTGGATTCTAAGTCAGGGGTTCTCTCCCTGAGGATCTCGGACCTCTATGAATATATACTCAGTCCTCTTTTGGTGCATGAAGGTGGTTGGATGTGCGAGAGGCTCCTGGATTTTCACCTATCCTCTCTAGATCATTGGTTGTTCCTCTCAACACCTTTAGAGGCCCTTCCTACTACAAACGAGGAGTTGGAGGATGTGGGTGGTTTTTCCTATTCTTATTTTTTTTCTCTAGGCATGTTTTAATGGAGGAATCCAAGAAGGTTATAGTTGATGTTTCAGGAAGCTCAGAGGCATTGGTTTCGTCTAAGGTTTTCCCACCCTACTCTTCCTCTTGAGGGGATTTGAGTAGGGATTTTGTGGAGGCTCCCTCTCCAATGATTCCATTAGTCCCAATATTTTCTATTAAGATCCAAGGTATGTGAACTCGTGCTAGGTTGAGATAGCTTAGGGTAGGCTCCCCCTCCCTCAGCAAGAATACCGTCGTTCTTGGGGCCAAATCCATGATCCCACTCATTTAGATATTATTTATGCTCATCTGAAATTCCTATGGCCTGGGTGCACAGGTGAAGTCCGACTTAATAGCTTTATAAGTTAAGAAACACAAGGTCTCTATTGTTGTTGTCCTCAAACATAAGAAGAAACTTTCTAAGATCAGGGAGTTCTGTCATGAAGTTATAATGCATGGATGCATCCAAGAAGAATTGATCAACCACCATATCTGGATATTTTGGAATGAGGAGGTTTCTTTGGACCTGATTAGCATGAATGAAAATTTTTTCACTTAGAAATTCATGAAGGGATTAGAGTTCTTCAATGTTTCATTTTTGTATGGTAGCTGCGATACTCAATCTAGGAAGAGACTATGGTATGAACTAGGTTCCTTTGATTTGGAGGATCTCCCATGGGTCATGGTAGGGGAATTCAATATCATCCTCAACCATGGAGAGAAGAAATGGATATTTGAATTCCATCAATAGGCTAGCCAGGGCTTTGCAAGCTTCATATAAGGAATGGGTCTTCTAGATATGGGGTACTCAAGAGCTCCTTATACTTGGTGAAACAACCAGAAGTGTGGCAGCCGTAGATGGAGCAGGCTCGATTGTTGTCTGGCCAACACCAATGCCATCAACAAGTTTCCAAATGATAAGGTTAAACATCTTGTCCATGGTATATCTGTACACTCACCTATACAAGTTTCTTTATCTCCCAAGCATGAATTCTCGAAGTCTTTCAGGTTCTATCAGAAGTGGTTACAAAGCCTTGGGTACCTGCAGATTGTGAGACTGTTGTGGGGTGAGACGACATGCGAGAATACCTGGGTTGCGCTTAATAATAAACTCAGGAGAGTGAATCTCGGGATTCAAGAGTGGGCTAGGGGACTTCATCCCTTCGATTTGTATATGGAGCATTTGAAACAGAATATCAACAACCTGGAATCTAGTCTAGAGGCGGCCTGGAGAGACTCTGTTTTTGAAGAGGTAGATGACAAGATGGTGTTCAAGGTGAAACTGGTCCTTAAATTGGAGATAATGGCTCATCAGATATTAAATGTTAAATGGATACATTAGGGGGATAAAAACACATCTTTTTTCCATTATTGTATTAGTGAGAGGAGGCAGATGAACAAGACCAATATTCAACTTGAGTATGGAACATACACAGAGGACATAAACATTGTTGGGAGCTTGGCGCATATGTTCTTCAGAGATATCCTTGTTGGAACTATCCCAATGATTCCTGGTGGATACCAATGTGAAACTGCTGATATCTAGGAGAAAATTCCCATGGTGGTGTCTAGAATGGATAATAAAACCATGGAGATGATCTCAGATGAGGATAAAATTCCCTTGGAAATGATGAATCTTAATCCTGAGAGTCCACCAAACCTGGAAAGGTTCCCAGGCTCATTTTATAGGAAGTGTGGGATGTGGTTAAGGGGGACATCATTTAATCTATTCATTACTATTTTCATAGAGGGAGTCTTCCATGAGTTGCATGTGCTACCAATCTGATTCTCATCTCAATGACTAAGGACCATTATTATCTTTCACACTATTTAACAGTGAGTTTATGTAATTTCCCTTACAATATCCTAGTGATCATGATTAATCATAAACTATTTAAAATTCTCCCTCAATTTATATCCATTGAGTAACAAGATTTTGTGAGAGGTCACTCCATTAAGGGAGCTATTTCTCGAGATCGGAGGTGATATGAGATATTAACCTAAAGACCCATGGATCCAACTTGGTGATCAAATTGAATATGAATAAAGCATATGATTGGATTTAATGGAGTTTAATCAACAGAGTTAATGCGGCTTTGGGGTTCTCATCCATGGCTATGGACATCCTTTTCAAGAGTTTTATCTCTTTGTGGATGGAAGTTTCTTTCTTGGGAAAGCCTTATGATTTCTTTAAGGATATGAGGGGCCTATGGTAGGGAGATCTGATCTCTCCCAGTATCCTTAGCCGCATTATCAACCAAGGCCTATATAACAAAGATATTTTACCCTATAGAAGGAAGATGCACCTCCCAATGATCTCACATCTAATTTTTGCAGATGATACAGTTATCTTCAAAAATGGAGGCAGGAGTTTTGTGTGTGGAATCAAGAAAATCATGGATGATTACTAATACTGGAGTGGGAAAGTTATCATTAATTCAAAAAGTAACATCTTTACCTCTTACATGTGTACACCAAGGTAGGTTTCCTCTATGTTTATCCACCTCAAAAATCAACATGAGTTTCCCCATAGAGTACATGGGTTCAACCATTTCCTCAGAACGACTTCTTGTATGATACTTCGATCAAATTGTGAACAGGATTTCAAGCAGCATTCTCAACTGGAAGAACCGATTCCTATCATTTGGGGGGCCACATTTCCATGGTTAATAGCATCCTATCCGCCAATCTTATCCACACACTGGCATCCATCAACGTTCCAAGAGAATTTATTCAAATTATTTACAAGGTTTTATGTAGTTTTATCTGGGACACTAAGACTGAAGGTTAAAGGCATTGTGCCTTGTGGGATAGGTTGACGAGATCCATTCATGATGGGGGGATCAATGTGAGGATTCTTCAGAGTAAGTTTTAGTGAAAGCATGACAATATTTTATGGGAGATTCTTGAGGAGTGCATACTATGTGGTAATTCCATGTCTAATATATGTGGGGGTTCTCTGGAGGATGTGCGAGGATATGATTATCCATTTTAGAAAATCATATACCATATCTATTAGCATATTCAACAGAACTCCTACTGGATGGTTGGCATGGGGGATATTTTTTTATAGAACCGTAACTAGGTGGGCTCTATTCTTATCTACCCCAGTTTCCCTGTACTATTGATAATGGTTAAGGAAGCGATCCTTTACCCCAATTTTACTAAGGCAATAATGGATGAGGAAAAATAGGGCATACTCGAATCCATCGTGTTCAATACTGATCCAGAAAAATGTGTGTTTACTCCTTTTTCCTCAGGCATTTTCTCTAAAAGATATTTCCTCTTGATGGTTTCTACGCATAACCCTCTTGATAGTTAGAATGATGTGGTGTGGTGTGAAAAGATTCCGATGAAGTATACATTCTTGTCCTGGTGCATCAGGAACTTGTCCATTTCCACGGATGAGAATATTAATACGGTGGGAGTTAGTTAGGCATCTATGTTTCTTTTCTATAGTACCGGGTGGGAGGATATATCTCAACATATTTTCTATGATAGGGAATGGGACCAGGCTATGTGTGCTTTATTTGGAGGCCTCACTGTCTTTGCCTTGAGTGATATAAGGGATACTCCTTTATTGGTTATATGGTTTCAAAGTTCGACAGACTTAGGTATGGAATGAATGGCTTGGGCTGTGATTTTTAATCCTGGGTGCTGGTGTCTATGGAAATCCAGGAACCGAGCTAGATTTTATTGACCTACTCCTTCGGTGAGGTCAATCATTGTGAGGACTCATTTCATGCTAGTGGATTTTTCTCCCTCATCATAGACTGGTGGGGTGCTCCTTCTTTAATGTTGCTTCAGGCCAGGATACCTTCCTCGTATCCCGACCTTGACAAAACGCAAGGTAAATGAGTTTGTTGGATCCCTACTACTAGTGGTCTTAAATTGAATTTGGATGGGTCCTATAATATGGGTTCCATGAGTGTAGGGGGAGTGGTCCATGGATCAGGGGGAAATGTGGTTCTGGATTACACTTTTATCTATGGAAACCATACCTCCATTAAGGATGAGGCCAATGCGATGCTCACCGGGATCACCTTGTGCAGGCAGGAGAACCTCAAAATTACTCAGGTAGAGATCGAATCCATGATACTTCATGATGAAATGCATGGTATAGGATCTTCTATTTGGTCTATAACCTACATAGTTCGCAAATGTAGAGTCCTTCTTGGTGGAAAAATAAGAGTAACCCATACTTGGAATGAGGGAAATTGGGTTTTGTATCACCTATATTCAGTGCAGAACCATAGATCTATTTGTACTGATCCCCTCACTATGTAATTCCTGAAACTAGAGGGTGTGAATTTAGTCAGAGGGGATGCCCTCATCTTACACTATTTCAGGACCCCTTAGTTATGTGCCTTGTTATAAATTATTTTGTACTCTCTTTTGAATAAAAATTTGAATTGGATGGATGGATGGAAATGCTCAAAAAAGGTTTTCAACTCAATTTATGTCACATAAAACATAGGAGGGGTGGAACTGGGAAATGATGGAAATGAATAACCGATGGGTGAGTCACTGACACGAGCCCCCAATAATTCATCACTGACACCTAAATCACCGACGTGAGTCACTGATGAAACTCACCAACATGAGTCACTGACGTAACCAACTAACACCACTCACCAACTCCCAACCTGTCGATGCCCGACCTATCGATGCCAGACCAAAAGATGCCCGACCTACTGATGCCCTAATGTACGGACGCCCTGACCTACTGAGGCTATAACCTACTAACGGCGTAACCTACAAATTCTTTGACCTACTGATACCTTGACATACTAACACCCTATCCTACCAATGCCCTGACCTATTGATTCCATGACCTACCAACGGGAAAACTAGAATTTTGGTAAACTCTTGGAATGATATAGTGTTGCCTCCTAGAATACCCTAACAGTGGATTTTGACAAAGTAATAGGCTTGTGAGGTCTGTTCCATTGCAAATAAAATTATATTTCATTCAGGATTTGATTCATTTTAATCATTTTAATTTAATGGTATCAAGGAAATAGATCTATTATTTCTAGGGTTGGGTCCCAATTTTTTTTAATTATAACACCCCAATGAGAAGATATGAGGAAAATAGAAATAAAAAGTACATGACATGTACTTCTGATATACATGGTGTGTGATCCTTGGTAAGAATACATTATTGTGTTACCATTACATGTTCAGGCATTCACAACATTCGTGGTGTGTTATTACAATGGCATGAAATGTTTATCAAAAGTTCCATTCAAGTGTGTATCCTACGACCCATGTCATATGACTTTTATCTACATGGCGTGTCTTCCATATAAACACGGTGAGTGGAACTTGTGTTTTTATTGGAATGTATCATATTAAGACTCAATCCATATTTTACAATACTACATGACATGTCTATTAAGACACCGTGTGTATATAATTATAGGGATAAGTTCGGTGTGTATTGTATCCCACGTCATGCCGTGTATAAAACATAGTGTGTTCTTCCAACAACAATCCATATATCCTTAATGCGGTATATGGTTGTGTACATAACCTCAATTTATATAATATGGATACATAAAACATAATGTGTGTATCAAAACTACACACTATGTTATATGTAACTCATATTTGGGAACACTATCTATAACAAGTATGAGACATGGAATATTCCAATGGGTTAAAAACCATGGGTTTTTTTATCACCACGAGGAAACACTATCCCCATGCTCTTACTAGAAACAAATTGTATATGAACATAAAACAAAAATTGATTAGTTATATTCCCAAATAATTATCTTTTTTCAAAATATACTCGCTCCACCATAATCTCACTTTGATCTCGATAGTCTAGTATTCCTCTATCATTGACCATTTATAATATTGGATGGAGACAATGATTTTTCCTTTTAACATCACTGTATTCTAACCATAATTGCCACTCACTTAGCACCCTATGTCACACTATAATTTCCCAATCCGGATCCCAATAAACTGGTGCTCTGAGATGATTCTCCATAACACCTCAAGTGCACATCCTCAAACACTAGAGGCTTTAAACTAGTAGTATGGGTCTATGGTGGAACTGTGAGGATAATTCACCCCAATATGAAAGTGTACAATTGGAAGTAAATAAAAAAACATCATATACATTAGAGTATAAGGAAAAATAAATAAGCTAAAATAGAAGTATTCTATAATAATATGAAATATAGTGAAGTCCCAACCAACCATGTCTTACATTCAACATTGATTGTCCACTAGGCCGATCAAATATACAAAATAAATGCATGAATGATAAATACATCAGGATGTGCTACCAAATCCAAGTCATCTAAAATATATGATCTATTATACTGTAATACCATATGATATATCCTTCCCAATCCTGAAAAAATCAACATGGGGCCCAAACCAAACCTATTATGACAATAAAAATATAACATCTTCTTAGTTACCCATGTCTAGAAGTGGCCCAAGATGGGTGTGAGTAAAACTCAGCAGGACGCCACCAATAGTTTCTAAAGTAAATACCAGTTAGGTTAGTTGTTTCTTTAGATAATTGGTGAAATAAATAAATAGTAAAATAAGAATGGTATATGTAACGGAAAAACACTTTATCTAGTTACCAGTAGCCCTTGAGTTGAGGGGTGGCACCTGGGCCAACCAAACATTCATCAACCTAAGTTGGTCATCTAAGACATAAAATATAGGGTTACACATACTGTGAATAAATAAAGAGATTCAAATTTATCATATATATCTTGGAGGAATAAAAATTAATATCAGATGTTCCTGAAACCTTAGTCAAGCACCCATCAATAAGTAAATATTAGTGGTGTATAGAGAATCAGTCCGGCACCAACCCAAAGATGTGAAACATCAATTAAACATCTAAAAATGTGGGTGAAGTCTTTTATCACCAACTCCCTAAACCATAGGTGAGGATCGCCAAGACTAGAACCTTGAACCATAGGTGATGACTTCTCTTACCAACTCCCTAAACCATAGGTGATGACGCCCATGACCAACACTATAAACCATGTGTGAGGAGCACCATGACCAAAACTCTAAGCCATAGTCGAGGACTGACATGACCAATAACATAAACCATGGGTGCAGAATGCTAAGAAAAACACCCTACACCATAGGTGAAGTAAACCATGACTAACACATCAAACTGTTTCACCAAAAATAACTTTTCAAGGTTCCACATCTTGACCTTACAAAACATTTAAAAACCCCAACAATCCACATTAAACCCATTATAATTTTCTAAGGTCCCTATAGTACTTTCACACCAAAATAAGGTCAAATACCTCCCTTCCCTCAAAATAATTAAAATATCTATAATAGTGTTTTACCAAAGGGGAAACCACACACTCATTTCAAATAAAAATTTGAATCCATTTATAAACCCATTTCTATAAAGCATGTAGAGGTAAACAACTCATTTTTAAAAAATAACTATTTCAAAATATATATTTCCCCCATTGACACATAAAACAAGCTTGAATCCCAATGTACACATTTAAAACAATTTCAAATTCCTCATAGGAATTTTCATTTAATCTTTACACATAAAAGCATTGAAAATTATCTTTTTAATATATTTTTAAAACATTGATTCCCAATTCCAACCAAGTATAAATTTACCATTTAATCAATCCATCCAATGATCTGAACTAGATTAAGTTCATAACCCACTCTATTTATAACTTTACAACCCTACCTTACCATTTTCATGAAACATCACACTATATGGGTGAACATAGTTTTGGTTTTATAAACACCCACTGATCCTATGAGATCCATGGAAGGTCTATGTTATCAATCAAAAACCCAAAACCAAATTAAATAATCCAAGGAAGAAAAAAAACAACACATGGGATTTAGTAAACACACTTGGTACACATTAAAATCAATTAAAAGGGCTATGAGTAAAGTTATTAGTCCACATACTTCATATATAATGTTTTCTATAAAATTTACAAAGCACAAAAACCTTGAAAAGTCCTTTTAAAACTTGTGACCATCCAATGTACTCATCTTGGATACCTAATATATAACCTTATGCCAAGATATAAAAAAATTTAATAAATACATTTAATAATTAACTGAACCATTTAAATTAAGTTTTCATAAATGTCCCCAATCTCCCTGGGCACTCACCTTTTATTGAAACTCCACAAAATTTCCATAGGTGGCCCAAAATAGTGTCCTGATACAATTTTTAGATAAATAAATAAGAGACGATACCATTAAATTAATTAATAAAATTAATTTAGCCAAGAAAACCTAATAAAATTTACCATGAACACCAAACTTAGAGAAACATTATGAAATGATGTGAGGAAGTCATCTCGGTTTATCCTATACATAATCTAAGAAAAATACCCCAAGAGAAATGGATTATTCCATCATGATCTGGTGGATTCATCAGTAAAAGAGAAATTAGACATCCAAAAAATTAGATAGGAGGAAGAAGAAGAGGGAATAAAGCCACCATAGGTTGAATCATAACTCAAAATGGTAAAGAAACATAATGAACACAACCAAAATTGATAGGGGAAGAAGGAGGAAGGGGGTTAGGAGACCCCTGGTTTGTGAATACCAAATGGGGAGGGGTATAGGGGGTGTAGCCTACAAATATGAGGGTGTATTTTGGAAGCTTTCCCCTTTTTAATGATGTTCTAGGTAGCTTCACAGTTTGGATACATTGTTTTCCAAACCGTGTTCCAATTATTCTCCCCTACTATCCAACACCCCTACCATGGATGCTTATTCCACATGGTTAGAAAAACCATTCACTAACCATGCGGTAAACACTGCCTCCCCTATACAGTAAGGCACACAATTTTTCTAATACCATGTGCAACCTGTGCGACATGCCTCAGACCCTTCTCAACCTCAAACAGTTTATCATTTTTTTTCACATTATTTTACAAAAAACTTTATCAAAAAGCCCAACTCAACCAAGTGTAGTTTAAAAAGAATTAATAACTCCATATCATAAAGGCATCACATGATTTATCCTAAACCATTCAAACCAAACCATGCACCCTCTCTAGAAAACTCTAAAATTCCTAAAACATATCTTGAAGCCTCCAAATATCATTTGATCACCTATGATACATCAAAAGCATCATTACTCAAATGTAAACAAAATTTTGAATCATTATAACTCTCATAATTACATTTAAAGTCTTAATCTAAAATTTTACCCATCTAATAACAAAAAATTGAAATTCATTTTGAAAATTTCCTCCCACCTGGATATGAAATCTTAGTACTTCTACACCATAATACTTGTCTTCCTTTAGAATCCTTGATGTAGATCCATCCACACCATTTGACCTATATTGGTCACGAGTTATAACCAATAGTCTTATTCATTTTCCAAAATCCAAAAAAAAGATAAAAACTCCATCTCAAGGCCCTAAACGTGTAAAAAATAATCTAATGTCTGCTAAAAAACTGAAACACCAAGACAAAACTGACCCAAACCCATCTGACCAAAAAAATATATATCTTTCATCATATAACTTCTCTTTGAAGCTATGGTGATCACCACTATAATATTCAGATTATAACCACCAAATTCTAATGCTTGGAACCTCTACCATCAGACAAAGTCCAAAAGAACCTTGAAATCACACTCGTACAACTTGTCTAAAATGGTTTCCAACTTATTATGCCCAACAATCTTGAGAATGTCAATAAACATTGGCACCCATCTTCTTCATTGAAAACAAACTATAGTGAACACATACTATCCATCCATGAATAAACTATGAAAAAGTATATTTTCCTTGAAAGCCTAATTAAATTTAAAAAATATACCCATCACTCTAAAAAACAACCAAGATATGATTTACAACTCAATGAATTTTTTCCAAATAATAACTCATGCAGGAATATCCCTGATAGAATTAGCTCCAATTTCTTTAAAATATCAATTTAACATAGTTGTGATGACTTCACACCTAGAAGAATCACATGACCACTCCAACATTCTCACTAAGGTCCCTAACAAACTGTTGGTGAGATCCCACTACCAGGTCATCAATTGAACCAAAGACTTTATCACACCTCACTATATCACTAAAACACCTCCAAAATAGGCACCTCAGATTAATTTTCAGAACTACCTTGAGACTGAAGCCAATGCTTGTCTCAATCGTCGAATACAACTAATTTCCCAATAGCATTCTATACAGGGTTTAAGCATGCACCTCATCAATTTACTACTTGAATCACAATGCCACTAAGATAGATCCATGTTCAGTTATACACACCTACGAACATTTCAGTATAGAGGCCTCTCATTTGTAACTCACTCATCACTCCCCACCATAGGAGTGTTATTTCCTATACCTTACTCAATAAACCTTAACTTCCATAGCACACATTCTATTCCCTAACAACCACAAATTTGGAAGTGGGTGTATCTCTATCAACTAATGGATAAATAAAAATGTCAAACATCACCCATTCCCAACATTCTAGAATGACACTCAGGATATTTACTAACATTCGATCCACTATAAGGACTTATTCACAACAATTGATGGTATACTCCACCATACTGCTTCACTTCCTCCATTCCATGAGTTCCACCTGTAGAGACCCAGTTTTTTCCCAGTAAGACTTTGGAATATTTCTCCATATGTTTCTAGAGCTAGGCGTGAAGACAACATGCAATTATGAGGCCCGGTGTGCTCGAAATAAATTTTATAAAAATATTAAGTGTTTTTATACAATGCACATGTCAGGGTTGTGTTTTATCCCAAAAGATAGCTTGGATCAGAAATCTAAGGGCACAGTTGCGTCCGGAGCGTGCCGTTTACCCTAGGTGGGGTGTAAAAGTTGCGGGCGCGGGTCTGCTATGAGAGACGTCACCCAGGGGAAAAACTGTCATGTTAAAATAATGACTTAGTGATTTTTATCACTGGAGTTATTTTCAAATAACTTTCAAATTAAGCCTTGGAATGGAAATCCAAGACTATCATTGGGTTAGAAATGGGGAGTTTTGCATATGCGCGATATAAAATAAGAGGACACGGGGGTTTTGGAATCCGCGATCGTTGGTGGCATTTTAGAAAATTTTTATAAATTCTCTTGAGATAAGGGGAGAACCCATTCTTCTTATCTCTCCCTTTCTATCTCTCTCTCTCTCTATATCTTGTTCTTTGGAGTTATTCGTCATTCTTCACCGAATTGAGGAGCAATCTTTGCTGAAACCTTGGAGGATCGAAGTGGGAGCATCGTGGATGTGTCGCCAACGTCAAACAAGCAAATGAGGTAGGATTTCTGATTAATTTACGCACCTTCATAAATTTCTATAATTTATTTCAATTTCATCGTTTTAATTATATAATTCTAGAATTAGGACTATGGACAAATGAACACGTCCATCGTCCGAGCCTCTTTCCTAATTGTCGTTCTTGGGCATTCTTCATCCAAATTTTCGGACGCGCCAAATATTTTTGGATCACCGATCGGGGGCAGGAATTGCGAAGACCTCTCCCCGAGGGTTCTGAATCCTCCTTAGAATTTGGAATCGGGCCACCGGAGCAGTGGTGGCGGCCATCAGAAGCACCAGATCCAGCAAGGGCGGTGGCCGGATGTCGGGGTGGCGCAGTGGGTTGCCGGCGTTAGAAGTCCCCGGCGCGGCCGGGGTAGCTCCGGGAGGAGCCGAGCAGTGCATCTGAGTGTTCGGAACAAGCTGCCGGTGTTGGACGTCACCGGCGCAGCCGGGGTAGCTCTGGGGGGAGCCGAGGTGGCGCGGCCGGGGCTTTGGAGGTGTCGACGTCGGGTGTCACTGGTGCGGGTGGTAGAGCAGCAGGCGACGACGACGTAGTTGGGGGCCAGGGTAGTGTGGTGGTGTTACGAAAGGAGGAGGTGCCGACGTCCAGCGGACCGCCACGGTCAGAGGAGCCCCCTGAGGTGCTATCCTTGGGGGAGGAAACCACAGACATGGACCCGCGGTACGTGGGTCCTACTGGAGACGCAGACAAAGACCGGGCATTTGGTCTGTCCGCCTGAAGAACCGGACCCGAGGGAGGGGGTCCGGTGTTGCTGGAGAGGTCCGCGGCTGGTGGGCCATGGCGAGTCAGGCCGGACTCGCGGCTAGGCTGTAGGCCGGCGGTTCGGTCTGGGCCGGCCGGGGTGAACTGGCTCGGTTGGGCCCCCTTGCGTTCGAGGGGCTGTATCTTCTAAACGGCGCATCCGTTTGACGCGCCGTCTACGGCTGCAGGTCCGTGTCAGAAAGATAGACTTAATGAAGTGTGTTTTGGGGTTTTTGAGTTCTGCGCCCGAGGGCAGGTGAACTGAGTTGCTTTAATTTAATAATAAAAAAATATTATTAGACTTTACAACGGACGTACCCTCATGCCAGATGTTTGTTTGATGCGCCGCCAGAGGCATTGTGGCCCTGGTTTCGAGACGGTCCTTCCAAAATTGGTTCGGAACACTTGTGGCTTGGTTTCATTGCCCGGTGGCACGAAACACTTAATGAGAATAATTAATTAATTATTTAAATTAATTAGTTATTCTTGTGTCATTCCTAACTCCTATTTGGGATGTCCGATTGACGCGCCGTCAGCGGCAGTGTGACCCCAATCCTCGTGCGGACTTTTTTAAATGCTTTCTGACGCATTCAGGTTGGAGACATGGTATGGCCCCACATGGCCTAGTTCACAAGTTTTACGGTGAAACACCACTTTTTCACCCGACATCCGTTTGGGGTGTTTGAGTACTCGTTTCTAAGTGTTCTTCTGAGGGGATTGTGACGACGCAATCCGCACGCCTAAATTCTGGCCCGAGGCATGGGCCCCACGAGGCAGTTTTCAGACGTATGCTGTGTTTTTATGACTTGTTCTACATAAGTCCGTTCAGGGAAAATGAATAGCCTATTATACAAGGTTAACTGCAAGGAACACAATGGTATGATCTGTGCGACGTGTTTCAGGGTCGAGGTTTGGGCCCCCCAGGGCCCCGTTTTCCTATAACATGGGGAGTTGCAGCTTCGGCATCCGGAGTCTGTTTTAGGCACCATTAGTGGCGTTGTGACCCTAGAATTTAGACGAAGTTGACCTGGGTGGTTTCAGGCATTGAAGCTAGACTTGAGGTGTGGGCCCCAGGGGCTGTCTTTTAAGCTCTGTGCAGTGTACTGCGACTTTTTCACCAGGCAACCGTTTGTGGCGTATGAATAGTCGATTCAGCATGCTTTTATATAAGCATCGTGATGGCACAGTTCGCCCAACCTCTTTCGGGTCCAAGGTGCGGGCCCCACAAGAGGCCATATGGGCATAAAGTGGTGTTGAATAACTTTTCCATCGGGAGCCCGTTTCGAGCGAGTAAGTAGTATATCTCGCGTGTTTTTCATGAGGATTACAACGGTGAAATCTCTTTGGGTATGCATAGCCTCTTTAGAGATCTCATTAAATGTATAAACATGAAAGGGAATTGGTCATAGGTTCCTTTAACACACTCTAAACCTACGCACAGTAGTGGTGTTAGTGACACCTAGTGATGGCACGGGCAGTGCGGAGTTAGCGGACTAGTTCTGGGTTTTCCCTCCAGCGGGGCTGGGTAGTATGACAACCCTGCTTTTTATTACAACTTAAACATGATTCATTACATAAAAATTCACTTGATTCAACAAAGAAGATAGAGAGGTTTAGTGTATTTGGGGCTTAGGATCATTACATAAAAACTTAAAACATGATATACAACATTTTTATTTAAAACTTCCTTTACATGACCACTACATTCCCTCGTACTTAGCATTTCATGGGATAACCTGAGGACATGCATAAGAAAAGGGTGAGCTATAAATCACAGTAAGGGAGTACACATGGAATAACATGAGGAGTACTATACATGTTAGACAATAGGCATATCAATAGAGAATAAAAGAAACATGAACATAAAGTCATGATAAATCATGATAATCATAACATGGAAATGTGGCAACAACACTTAACATTGAATTAGCATGATCCAAGGATCATTGCACATAGAGCATGAGTAAACCCTCATTGAACATGAATCATGATTAAACCCTAGTTGCAATTGAATTAGCATGAGTAAACACTCATTGCACTTGATGTATCATGATACTATACTTTACCCAATGCATTGGAGCGCTATAAGGGCGCACCCTTCTTAAACATTTCTTTTCATGCATAAGTGTGCCACATGGATCATAAAACATGGATTCATAAAACATAATAATTTATTCCATGATAAATGAATGTGGAATTCATACATGAAACTTTATAATCAATAAGTAAATGTGCATAAAGGTGAATACCCTTGATGGAGAAATGAGAATGGTATTCACTACACAATGACATTGGCTTAGAAAATCGGTGCGATTTCGACAGCGTAACGGCGTGACATAAGAATTCATAAAAAAGGTTGATGAGAGAGAAAGGGGTTCCTCATCATATTTACATGTAATGGACACTAATGAGGTAATATAGGTACATGTCCCAACAATTTTAATGGAATTTAGATTCATGATACAAAAGTATTGCTTGAATATAAAAGAAGAGAGAGAAGTTCCTTTCGGAATTTCGGCATAGTAACAGGTGTACATGGGAGGCATTTAATGAGAGAGAAAGGGGTATCCCATCATTCAGAAAATAAGAGGGCAGTATGGGGGAGGTGATAAACCATACCCAAACATTCATAATTGGAATTAAAAGGGCAATAAAACTTAAAGAAAATTAACAAAAATGAGAAAGGAAGAAAAAACCCTTACTTGGAAGTGTGCTTCCAAAGGCTAGAGAGAGGATTGTGAGAGGATTCTTGGGAGCTTGAGGCACCTTGGGAGGATTCTAGAGAGAGTAGGGAATAGTTTGGACGAACTCCAAGGGATTTTATTGAGGAGGAAGTGGGATCTTGGGTGGGTTTATATAGGAAAGGTGAGAGAATTCTTTATTATTTAGGTTTGGGACCCCTTATATTAAAATAATCCAAACCACAAACCATACCACGGTATTTGCCCATGGTTTCTGGTAAAGGAACGAGGAAAACAATATTTTACAAGGCCAAGGTCCGAAATTATTAAAAAATTAGGGTTGATTATGTGGAGGCGAGTCACACTCCCATGGAAATTAATTTAAAAAGGCAAAGTGTTGAATAAGTATTGAGGGGTTCATTAATGCTTTGAAAAGTAAGTCAAACAAACCCAAAATCACATTATATTAATGATAAAACAGATATTGGCCGAACATAAGGATTATAGTATTTTATTACATCACTATTGGGTCATTATGATGTCATAAAACATATTATATATTTAAACGGTATTTAATTTTTACCCAAAAATTTGACTGTCTCAGAAAATTATGAAAAACTCACCGTTGGATAATTTCAACATCCTGATTCCAGAAATGAAATTTATTTTATCTAAAAAAATAATCTAAATATGTTAATTTTCACTTTTAAAATAAAAACCAACATTTATAAAAAATTCACGGGTTTTGACAGAAATGGCTTTCAAACCTTAATAAAATTTTTAATTGCATTCATAAAATTATAAGATCATTTATATTTACTAAAAATTAATTTAATATTAATAAAATATTATTTAATTCAAAAATCCCTTAATTTAATAAAATTTAATTCTTAATTAAATAATAACTAAAAACACCATTTGTATTTTAAAAACTATTTACAATGTATCAAAAATGACTAGAAATTATATTCATTATTATATACAAAAAAATAATGTACATGAACATAGTACTACTTATTTGTTACATAACCCCTTAAAGCAGCGGAAAAAGACCTAAGGGTAAGGTGTGTGATGGTGACAGACTCTTGGGGCGGCTCGGATAACATCGCTCGAGTGGTAATCTCTATCAACTTCCACTTTTCCCGTAGACGGTCACATTCGAGCTTGAAATACTGAAGCTCAGCTTGGGCTTGGTCAAGGGAGAAGCCCAAAGACGCCACCTCTTTTCCAGGCTCTGACAAATGGGATTCGTATGGGGCAATTCTACTAGATGAGGCCATCGATTCCTTTGTCTGAGTAAAATTGGGTTCGTTAAAGCCTTATATTTATACTAATCATATGATCACTGTTCAACGGCTATAAAAGTAACGGTCACAAATCTTATCATAAAACCAAAGAGGTTGAAATTTTATAAAAACATTTTTCATAAAGAGACATTTAATTGGATCAAGAGGCATTTTCCATTAATGAAACTTTGGGTCGTTACAGGTAGTGGGTTACCCATTGACCTTAGGGTTTACCCTCCAGTGGGGTTGGGCAGTGGGTTACCCCTTGACTTTAGGGTTTACCCTCCAACGGGGCTGGGCAGTGGGTTACCCGAAGACCCCTTGTGGTTTACCCTCCAGTGGGGTTGAGCAGTGGGTTACCTGACAACCTCTTGTGGTTTACCCTCCAGCAGGACTAGGCAGTGGGTTACCCAATGACCTCTTGTGGTTTACCCTCCAGCGGGGCTGGGCAGTGGGTTACCGGATGACCTCTTGTGGTTTACCCTCCAGCGGGGCTGGGCATTCGGTTACCCGATGACCACTTGTGGTATACCCTCCAGCGGGGCTAGGTAGTGGGTTAACCGATGACCTCTTTAAGACTCATCCCTTTCTATGAGGCTAGTTGGTGACTTTTCTCCTTAATTACCACAGCGGGACCCTTGGTTGTTTGTTTTAGCGATGAGGCATCTTTGGCATGCAGGATTTTTGGGAACTAGTAATAGATATCCTTTGAACTGTTGGGGACTATTCTTGGGATGTGCTCGGATATTGAGATCCCCTTACAAACTCGTTCGGGTTTCTTGTGGAGCATATATATATATATATACACTCTACATATTTCCCACTCCATGGGCTCAGTTAGTCTACTACTAAGAGGGGAGAAGACGCGCGGGGTATGCCACATGCTTTCCGTGTCTAGCTCCTCTTAGATTGGACAAGTCTACTTCCTTCCTTTTGTTGGGTTGAGCTGCACTTTCTCTTTATTGTACTCTTACACAGTTCTTGTTATGTCTACTGCTCACCATTTTAGTACCACCTTTGTTTCTCCCTTGAGATTTCGGGGCATCCTACTGAGTATCTTTATTCTCACCCCTGCTTGGTCTTTGCCCGCACTTGGTGTTCCCTTGCAGAAGACAGACAGGTCGGTCGATACTATAGAGGGGCGTAGAGGACACAAGATCTTGGGATGAATTCAGTGGACATAGTAGGACTTTTTGGGTGTGAGAATCACCAGCTTTTTCACTTTCATTTACCTGTTGTCGGGTTGTGGTACCATTCTAGTTGGGAACATGTTTTTTCTTTTACTGTTCAGTTTACTTGTCATCCTACTTTTCAGAACATTACTTGTACAGGTTAGAGGTGGATTCATGTATGTTGGTTTCCCTTTTTTAGTAGTGATGTATCTTCATTTCTTTTCTATTCACTTTTGCATTGAGTTAGCTATGTGTGTTTGTACAGTTTCCTAGGAAAATGCCTCCCCTAGTTTGTTGTGCCTTCGGTGGTAGTCGCCAGCCCCTGGCCTATGGAGGCGAGCTTGGGGTAGTTGTAGATTGAGCCCCAATATGGGTCAGGTCGTGACACCACCTCTAAGGAGGCACTCCATGAAACCAAAAAGGGCTTTTGTTAGCTAGGAATATAGGTGTTTCCCTCTTAGAATACTCAATATGATTTCAATATATTGGGAATGATCATCACTAAACTGGGAACTAAGATGTCATTAATGAAAACAAAAAAACTCACCCATTTATGAGATAAAAAAATAACTATAGGTACATGTCAAACCCATTAATGATATTAAGACTCTCTTCCCATAAGCATATCATCACACTCACATCATTTATCAACATACTCACATCTTCCAACTCAACTCAAGAAACTTGGGAATACATTCTTTAACATCCAAACCATAATAAAAAATGACACATCACATCACTGGAGCTAGTGACTCCATGATCCAATTAACACTAAATCATTTCACACTCCTATGTAACCCAACCAAATAACATTTCTATAACTCTTGTGAGTCATGTTTCATAAAATATCATCTCAAAATCCATATACACTGGCCATGAATCTCCCACATGTCCATCTCACCCAATTTATAGTACCTATAGTTTTTTAAAAAACCAAATGTAACTCACCAAGCCAAACCACCTGCATGGATACTCAAAACCTAAGAATTTTTCAAAAAGTTCCACTAAGTTAATTCAAACTCTAAATGAATTCCCAAGGACACATCATAAGCTAAAAGGGATATAAGAATAACTAGTACCACCCATATAAACCACATATTATACAAATAACTGGAATTCTAATTGGGTTTCACCAAAAGGAAACTGTACATCATTATGTTCCTCCCACTATGAACATACCAGATCAACCTCACCTGTACGGTTGCCGCCCAAGGTAGAATTTCACATCAAAAACCATATATCCTTAAGAACATTTTGTACTATATATATTGATCATAACAATAATTCACATATTTCTTTCATAACTATTAACCAGGCTAGTCTCTTGAATAATCCATCCCCTCGAAATGTCAACCACGAGGTTAAAACACGAGTACACAAGGGATCCATCTAAAAAACAAAAGGCATCCTAAATGCCTAAAAACCAAATTAAGACATACCCTTCCTAAAATATATTCAAAATTCCAAATCATCCATATGTTACCCACACACTAAAAATAAGACACATCACTTGGTTGACCCATTCAATGGTCACCTGAGTAGTCAAATGACACTAGATCCCAAATATGGAGTCATGCTAAGAAGGCCACTAGGATCACCCAACTAAACCTATAGGTCAAGTCCCCAATCAAGAAACTAGTTCGACACCTAGGTCTAGGAAAACTCATAGAAGGTCAATATTAATTGTGTGTTAATAATTATCCCTTCCTAACATTGCACAATATCATCACACCAAAACACCTGTCTCTAGGATCTCATATCTAAAAGGAATCACAAGACAATCCAACTGCATAAAACCTAAGAACCCATACTCTATGGGAATATATATATCAAGCCACTCCCTTTAGGACCGATACACATAAAAAATATTGAATAAATACCACCTATAAGGGTCTAATAGTTGTACATTTATACCACACTGACCAACTAGGGTCACTGCACCGACTATGCACAAGGACTGTATCATTGTCCTCATAACTGGTCATGTCACTGTAGATATATAAAAACTTACACAATAACAAACCCCATAAAACACATACTATAATCTTATAACACATGGATCCAAAATTCATAACACTATGAGTGGGATGCCTCTTACCTCTACAGGTCAAGAGTGAAAACCAAATCACATGCCTCTTTACAGTGGACCATAAAATATAAATATATCATGAACAATAAAATAAAAAAAACATGTGTGTCACCCTTGGTGAAAATCATATAAAACCATAACATAAAAAACTAATAAAATCAATCCCTTCCCCAAGTAACATAGACTTACTACCCGAAAATGTGTTCCTGATGCATGAGACTGACATCTATTACAGGCACCAACACATTCCTATATGTCATGCTTACTAAATCCAAAATTATAATGAAATATGAAAGTAAAAACTCTAATACCACTTTGTAAAGAACCATCCTAGATTACATTAAACTTGTTCCCCAAGACAGTTAACCATAAGACCTCAGGCACACCTCCTCATACACTAGAGGCTACCAATTTGTATCAGGGGTATAAGGTGGAATATTTGAGAGACTATACCCCCATTTTATTAAGAAAAATAGGAATTAAATAACCAAAAATAATATATATTAGAGTATGTAAAAATAATAAATAATTTAAAACTTAATTATTCTATAATAATTTGTAATACAGTAAAGGAATGAACAACCATATCATACATACAACATCGATCATCTACTAAGATGATCACATATAAAAAATAAACAACTGATAAATATATACATTAGGCTCTATTTAAAAAATATGATCCATGTTACATAGTCAGTTCTCATTACCATAATACCATTTGATATATCCTATGAAATCATAAAAAATCAATACATACACTATCCCAAACTTATGCCTGCATTAAAATTATGAGAGATATTCAGATACCCATGTCTAGTGGTGGCCTGAGAAGGGTGTGAGTAAAACATAGTTGGCCACCAATAACAGTTTCTAAATATAATACTATTTAGGTAAGTAGTGTATGTAGATAATTAATAAAATAAATAAATAGTACCAGAAGAAAGTTACATGTCAATGAAACAACTACTTATCTAATTCCCACTAGACCTTAGGTTATAGGGCAACACTTGGGCCAACAAAACCAGCAATGACATAGACCCATCATCTAATCCCTAGAATATCGGGTGAAACATATTTTGAAAATAAAAGTGATTATCATTTGTTATATACCTATTATAGGAATAAAATTTAATACCAAACAAGCCCAGAACCTCATTTTATAACCCATCAATACACAAACATCAGTGGTGTTGAGATCATGAGTCTTGAACTAGCCTAAAGATGATGTGAATCAGTTTAACAACCAAAACCAGGGGTGAGGAATCCCATGAAAAATACCCTAAACCATATGTGGGTATCTCTATGACTAGCCCCATAAATCATATGTGATGACCGCAATGACCAACAACCTATTCCATAAGTGAAGATCATCATGAACAACACCATAAATCATGGCTGAAAACTACCATTACTAACACCCTAAACCATAGGTTAGGACCATAATGACCGAAACCTTAAACCATGGGTGAGGGCTTTCATAATCAGCACCCCAAACCATAGGCGAGGAAAACCATGGCCGACAACTTATACAATTTCACCATTAACCAAATTTTAAAGATCAACTTCATAACCTTAAAAAATGTTCGAAAACCATAACAAACCCTTTTTAAACCATTATCATTTTATAAGATCCCCACATAACTTTCACACCAAAACATGTTCAAAGACCCCCCTCCCATCAAAAAAATTATAATAGGAATCAATACATTCTCCCTATTTGGAAACTAAAAACTTATATCAAATAAACAATCAAATCCATTTATAAATCCCTTTTTATAAACCATATAGAGATCAAAACATAATTTTAAAACAATATCCATTTGAAATCATAGCTACCACCCTTTAACACCCAAAACCGAGTTAAAAACCAATGTATACATTTAAATCCATTTAAAAATCCTCATTGAAATTTTCATAAAATCTTAACGTATAAAATCATTCCAAATCATCATTTGAACATATTTTTAAAGAATGTATTTGTAAGTTTTACAAAGTATCCCTTAACCATTCAATCAAGAAAAACAATGAGAGAAACCTGGTTAATATCCCAACCCATGATATTTTACCCTTTACAACCAAACTTTACAATTTCCATTTAATGGGGAACCCTATGGTAAATCATAGTTTCGGTCTTATAAACATCTGTAGATCCAATGTGATCCGTGGAATGTCTAAGGTATCAATCCAATGACCAATAAATTTACTTAAGATATGGAAAAATGAACAAAGCACATGGTATTTGTGGAACAAACCACATACACAAGAAAATAAATTAAAAATACTGTGGTTAAATCACATAGACAACTTAACTAATTAAAAATTATTTCCATAAAATTTCTAAAGCATAATGGCCTTCTTAATGCCTATCCAAGTCTCGTTTAATGTCTACAACATCCGAAAATCTTATCTAGACTACCAATATCCAATATATTTCAAAGAAATAAAAAACACTTAATGTAGTAATTTAATAATAATTTTTACCCTTTTAATTAATTTTTTATAAAGGTCACCACTCTCACTGGGAAAAAATATCTTATCAAAACATTATGAAACTTCCACATCTGGTCTAAAATAAAATTCTGATAACATTTCCGGATAAATCCATAAGAGTATATACAATTACAATAATTTATTAAGTTAATTTAATTGAGAAAAACTATGAAAATTCACCATGAACACAAAAAATAACAAAACCTTACAAAACTATGTGGGGAAGTCATATTAGGTTCTCATCTAAGTAAGGCGACCAAAATCCCCATGGAGAAATAAATGATTACACCATGATTTGGTGGAATCATAAAAAATAATAAACCAAAGAATCGAAAAATTAGATAAAAGGTATTTGAATATTAAAGTCACCCACTATAGGTTTAATATCACCTCAAAATGGAGACTAACCACAATGAACACACCGAAAATCGAATAGGAGAAGAAGGAGGAAGGGGGCTAGGAGCCCCTGGTTCATGCATACCAAATGGGCGGGGAAGTATCCTAAAGACCTAAGGGGGTATTTTGGTAAACTTTTCCATTTAATTATGTTTTGGTCAGCCATATGGTTTAATTGAATGGTTTTATAAACCATTATCCACCTTTTACCCAACACTGTAGCAACCTAGAGTTTATAAATGATATTTTTTATCTTGAAATAAATTTGTGTTATAATATAATACATAGTATTATACACAAAATAAAACTAAAAATAATTTATTTAATTAATAAATACTATTTAATTAATTAGAAATGAAACAAATTAAAATTAAAAACACTACAATTGGACTACAAATAAAAACCAAAAAATCTAAAATGGGAAAATATGGATTGGTAAAATCCAAAAGAACTATAACCCCCACAACCAACCCTATATGAAAAAAAATTAGTAAACCAACAAATATTATATAAAATTAAAATATATAACAATGAGGGTAATTTAGTTGAATAATTAATGAAGAAATGTAGTGGTATTTATAGGAGGTAATCTTACCATTGGAAGAGTAATGTGACCATTGGAATAGTAACATAACCCTTGGGAATATTAACATGACCTTTGGGAATGGTTACCTAAACATTGGAAAAGTAATTTTTCCTCAAAAAATAAATTTTGATACAAATAATATTTATCACGATTAATTTATATAAATATAAATATTATAATATCAAAAAATAAATACTATTATTCAAAAACTCAAAGAAAATATGGTCACATTTTAAGTAAACTGTATTATCAATTATTTAATTAATGTTAGAATTTTTATATTAAAAGTTAATATTATATATTTTATAAATTTATTTTGATAAAATTAATTTCATTTATTAAATCCTAATGTTGAAATGTTCTGAGGGTTATTTTTCATAATTTTTTGAAATACATCAACTTTCAGGTGAAGAGTAAAAATACAGTCTTTTACATAACATGTGTATCTCAAATTACATAATTCATAGTTTAATAAAAAATAATAATTTATATAAATTATGGTCTGAACAAGATATATTTAATTTCATAAATTTGATATTAAAATACCATAAACTGAATTTCCATGCCTTAAAAGCACTTTCCAAAGCCAAATGTCCAAAGTGATACATTAAAATAACAATTTTTATTTTTTCCCAATAAAATTTTGAATAAAATTATTAATATAAATTATAAATAGGTTTAAAGTGTTAAAAAACTTTATATTATTATTATATATGATTTATACTAGAAAAAATTCACAATTTTATGTTTTACCTCTGATATAATATTTTATTCTAAAAATACCCTTCTCCTCAAGTAAAAATTACCCCACTACCTCCCCTTGAAAAACCACTAATCCCCCAATTTAAAAACCATAAACTATAACAAAATTATTCCTTTAAATCCCCTTATAATACTTAAGTACATTCTAGATTAATCCAACTCTTAACACCATGGGAGTTTTATTATCTCACAAGAGAAGTTACACTGAGGATTAAATAAGTTTCAATCAACACTTTTCTATTTAATCCTATTATTATCTTTCTTTTTCCACCACCTAATTCAAAAACCAAAAATTATAATATTAATTAGTTATTATGTTAAAATTTTATTAATTATATTAATATACAGTATGTTTCAAATCTACTATATTTTTAAAATTTTAAATTCTATTTCCTATTCTTTTTGAAAATGTCCCATAAAATCTAGTTAACACTACTATAAAAACAGGTATTTGCGATGAGAGATTTGCGACGGGATCCCGTCGCAAATGGACTTTTGCGATGGGGGCCCGTCGCAAATCGCCCGTTGCGGAAAACGCCGTCGCAACAACAACTATTTGCGACGGGCCCGTCGCTAAAGCTAGTAGTTGCGACAGGGATCCTTCCCATCACAAATATTACTCCGTATTTTTTGTAAAAACTTTTTAAATAGTAATTGCGATGGGGCCCGTCGCAACACGTATTTGCGACGAGGCCCGTCACAACAAGTATTTGCGACAGGCCCGTCGCAAATAATATTTTTTAGAAAAAAATAAAAAACTATTATTAAATTATTTTAATGAATATAATAATAATAATATTTGCGACGGGCATAGTATCCCGTCGCAAATACTATAAAAAAAATAAAAAAAATTTATTTTAATTAATATAATAATAATCCAATTATAATTCAAAAATAAAAAATAATAAAATATTAATAAATGATTTTAATTAATATAATAATAGAATTATAATTCAAAAATAAAAATAATAAATTATTAATAAATTATTTTAATTAATATAATAATAATAGAATTATAATTCAAAAATAAAAAATAATAGAATATTAATAAATGATTTGATTAATATAATAATATTAGAATTATAATTCATAAATAAAAAATATTAATAAGTTATTTTAATTAATATAAAAATAATAGAATTATTTTACATTCAAATATTAAAATAATTCAAATATTACAAAAAAATATAATTAAATTATAATATTATAAAATTTTAATATATATATAAAATTTAATATTATAAAATATAAATAATATTATTATTCATATTAATATTTTTATTTCAAAATATAATATTATTAATATTTTATAATGAGATAGAAACTACGAATAGAAAAAAAAAATCATATTTTGATTTAACAAACTTTATAACATAAAAACAAACTCTAATCTGAAGGAGGGGGGGGGGGGAGGGGGGGGGGGATCTGCAGATGCTGGTGGAGGAAACTCCATCCCTAAAGCATGAGTGAGTCAGCGTATGTACTCCATCTGCTCTTGGTGCTGCTGCTGCCACCGACTCATCTGCTCCTCGTACAGCTACAGCTGGCGTCGACGCTCCTCCTCATGCTGCTGCTGTTGCTGACGCATCTGCTCCTACTCCTGTCAGAGACTCTCTATCAGTGCAGTCTGAGATCGCAACTGGTCCTCATACTGTGTAGCAGAAGAAGATGCACGAGCTCCTCTCGAGCTGGACGCCAACATCGCAGCACTGCCATAATAATCTCTGGGAGTCAGTCGAGAGCTAATACCAACTACCCGACCCTTCTCGAAGGCATACTAGGTGGCCTGCATCCATGCCGCTTCATCAAACTGACGGCCAGTGGTCTTATCTGATGACTCGGCCTGACTCTCAGGCCGGGTCTGTGATGCTGCATCCTCATATGACTCCTGTAGTTACAATTTAAAATTAAAATTGTGAATATATTATATGAAGTTAATTTTTAAACATGAAAACAAATAATACTGACCACGATGTGATGCTGACGATCACCTCTGAGCTCCCCAGTAGCAGGATCACTATACATCCTCTGATATACGTCGTACTTTGTAATATCGGGGTGCTCGACAGCCTATAAGAATAAAAAATAAACTGTTAATATTTATAGTTATATAAAATATTTATAAATAATGTATGTACCAGATGCTGTCTATGAGTACTGAAAGAACGACTCTCAGCTCGATTAGTCACCTCCTGTCTCCCCCGATTCTTCCTTCCCACCGATGATCTGCTCTGAAAGGCACCACTCAACCAGTACGCACATAATCCATCCCATACATGGGATGAAATGTACTCTGGTCGGTGTGCTCTACATGACTCGTCAAAATCTGAAACTCCTGCTTTCTTCGTGGGAGCTTTTCTTAAATTGTGCAAAAACTAACGAAAGCGATCACGCATGGCCACCTCCCATGCCTTGTGGATGGCATCACGCATGGTATCCTCGATCAGATACCATAAACCCTACAAATAATTCAAAATATCAAGTTAGAAATGAAATTATTTTCAAAATAATTTTTTTTATTTACGTACGTACCAACCAATGGCCGAACATGGCCTACTAGACATTAATGGGAATCTGCTCCCATGTGGTCCACGGCTTAAAGAAATATTTGCGAAAAATAGTGCTGCCCTGTCTGACTGCTATATGCGGAAAACTGTAAAAATAATAAACATTTATTATGTGAATAGATTAATGAAATCTTAGTCAAATCCACAAATTATCACATAGGTTATCACACCTCTGTGTTCATGGATCAAACCCAAGACGTGGACGTCGCTCGGGGACGGGGTCAGGAATCATCAATTGTGCAAGACCGCGCCCCCTCCGCGTACTCCCTGGAGCGCCTGCAGGCTGAGGGTCATCTTCCAGCAACTCATCTGCATCGAAAGGCAGGTCAGCATCCGCCAACTCACGAAATGTGTCGTCATCCATCTGAAACAGAAAATGTTAATGTTGTTAGCAAATAATTGATAATTACTATTATATATACATATATACATATTATGATTGTATATAAATACCATGGAATTCTATCAGTGTTCATCTTCATCATCATCTTCATATATGTCAATGTCATCTTCATATTCCTCCTCAACATTATCTATATCCATTCGAGTTACATTTTCTTCATCTCTTACCATTTCAAATTCATATGTGACATCATTAACATCATCGTCATCACCGACTATTAAATGTGGGTTGTCGTCATCGATACTCATGTATCTTTGTAAAAAAGATTGATTTTGAGTACTCTCTTGAAAAACATCAATTCTTTGCATATCAGTGAAAGCACATTCACTTTGACTAAACTGATTATCTCGAATTTTGATTTTTATTACACTCCACCAATCAGTCAAGTCTCTTGATGTAGCACAGTACTTTGCGTAATAAACTTGATGTACCTGTTGAGCCAATAAGAATGGTTCATTTACTGCGAGAACAATTTTACATTTAATGTCGATGATTCCATGATTCAGATGAACACGCACACCTCTCTATGTATCCAACCACCGACATTTGAACATGGTTATGTAATGTTGTCCAAGATAACAAAGTTCAATGATTTCATCAAGTATGCCATAAAAGTCAACTTCATTTTCTCGATGATGAGATCCTCTCAAGCTAACTCCACTGTTCATTGTTTTTTTCGATTTCCCATATGCATGTGTGTGAAATCGAAATCCATTCACCACATATGCATTATAAGTTTTAACAAGTTTGGAAGGTGGGTTACTCAATATACACAGTCATTTTTAAATTTTATCAGCATGTCGAGACACCTTAAAATTTGTGAAATAATTATCAATATAGTAAACTATACATTGAATGAGTTGCTAAAAGATAAATACTTTATGTTACCAGTTTTTGAAACCACTGAGAGAAATTTTTCAGTCGACATTATTTGAGAGCAGCTGCTGTAATTTGTGGAATTTGTTTCTTGATATGATTATCATACAACCTATAAAAACCAAAGTTATTTACTGTAACATAAATGATAGAATAAGTGATATAAACACTTACAGTACAACTGATGTCATCTCTTCACAGTTGAGCAGAACATACGTATGAGCTCTATGATGTTCATAATCCGAAATCCAGCATTCATAAACTCCACCAAAACCAAGCTCTGGCTGGTTGAAAACAGATAATTGATTGTCTATTTCATCAATATTCCTTTCGTTCTGTCCCATTCGGTTGTGTTTTGAAGGATACTCAGATTCAAAATAATGGGAGCAGAAAAAAGATATTTCCTCTTGCAAATAAGCTTCTACAATAGATCCTTCAACAGATGCTTTGTTACGTACTTTTCTTTTCAATTTTTGCATGCATCTTTCAAATGGGTACATCCTTCGAAACTGTACTGGACCTCCACATTTGGCTTTATATGGAAAATATAACATCAAATGTTCCATTGAGTTGAAGAAAGACGACAGAAATATTTTTTCCAGTTTACATATAATTACAACAACATATTTTTCAAGTTTTCCTAGAGCATCATAATCTGCTGTAGCAGCACAAATTTCCCGAAAAAAATGAGACATGTCTGTTATGGAATCCCAAATCACAGAATTCAACAGACCTCTTCATACAATGGGTATAAGTCTTTCCATTATAACATGACAATCATGACTTTTTAATCCAGTAATATGACCATTCTTTACACATCTACCCAAATTGGAAGCACAACCATCTGGAAGTCTCAAATCTTCAATCCACTGACAAAATAACAAATGGTTTTCTTTAGACAGTGTATAAGATTCTTTTGGTTTTAGTAACCTTTCTATTCTGACATTCTCAAACAGTTCCAGTTCTAGACGCCTGCAAATTTGGGAAAGATCTAAACGTGCATTTACATTGTCTTTTCTCTTTACTGGCGTATCCAAAATTGTATGAAACAAATTATCAAAACAGTTCTTCTCAATATGCATGACATCTAACATGTGTCGGACCAACAAATCAGACCAATATGAAAATTCCAAAATATGGTACGTTTAATCCAATTGTGTTCTTTCCCAAAACCAGAAATTTTCTGTTGGTTTATTGTGGGACCAAAAGTGATGGGAGGTAATGAAAATACAACTGATTTTAACTCCGAACCTGATAGAATTTTTGGAGGTCCATCCCTTTCAACTGTTCCTTTTCTGAAATGAGATCTGTTTCTGCGAAAAGGATGATCAGCTGGAAGAAATCTGCGATGTCATTCAAAATAACAAGGTTTCTTTCCATTAATGAGCATAAATTCTTTGTTCTTTGCCATACAGTAATGACATGGTTTCTGACCATGTGTACTCCAGCCAGATAACATCCCATAAGCTGGGAAGTCACTAATTGTCCACATCAATGCTGCTCTCAGTATGAAATTCTGTTTCGTTGCAACATCATATGTACTGACACCAGTACTCCACAATAAACTTAATTCATCAATCAATGGTTTCAAATAAACATCAATATTTTTCTTCGGATGTCCTGGAATTAGTAATGTCAAAAAGATATATGGATCCTTCATCAACATCCATGGAGGTAAATTGTATGGAGTTAAAAAAATAGGCCGACATGAATATTGACTACCATAAGATCCAAACGGACAGAAACCATCAGTGGAAAGGACTAATCGAACATTTCTAGCTTCTAAAGAAAATGATGGATGCACTCTATCAAAATGTTTCCATGAATCACCATCAGCTGAATGATTCAAGATTTTATCGGTTAAAATATTCTCTTTATTCCATGACATCATTGTCGATGTATTCTTAGAAATGAATAAACGCTGAAGTCTGGATGTAAGCGGAAAATATCTCAACTGTTTTACAGGAATCAAACCAGACTTCCCATGTTGTCCTTCTTTATATCTCAGTTTCCCACATGTGGGACAACTATCCAACGACTCATTTTCCCCAGAATATAAAATGCAGTCATTTGAACATGCATGAATCTTCTGACAAGTAAGTCCCAAATTTCGAACCAGCCTCTTACTCTCATATTAATTTGCAGGAAAAACATTTCCTTCAGTTAACAGTGTTTTAATAAAAGAAAATATCTGGTCAAAACAGGTGTTTGACATTCCGTTATCTGATTTGATATCCATAAATTTTGCAACTGCTTCTAATTTTCTCATCTTGCAGCTAGGATATAATGCATCCTCAGCAGACCTCAACAACTCATAAAATTCAGACGGTGCCAACTCAGGATTTGAAGCTATATCAGCCGGAGATTCTGTATGTTGAACAGATGAACCTACAACATCATGTACTAAATCTTGAAACCGGGATGGATCCAGAATCAATTTGGTATCACCTGCTCTGGAACTGCGTTCACCGTGTTGATACCAAAAAACATAATCTGGTTGAAAACCAAAATGTAAGAGATTTCCCACCACTTTGTCAAACGTGTCAAACGTTCTCAATGCACATTTTCTACAAGGGCATTTTATTTTTCCTTCTGAAACAAATTCTGGATTTGATGTCGCAAATGATAAAAAAGTCTCAACACCCTCTATATATACTGGATTTAAACCAGAACCATTTGGATTTATACATTGATTTATCCATATGCGGTCACCTAATAATGATTGTTGATGACCTCGTTGTTCCATATTTTTCTATAAAATATAAAAGCATTACTGGTTTTGAATAATTTGTTAGAAAAAAAACTCAAGCAAGGATAATTATAGAGTTTACATCATACACGACTGACGAAAGGAGAATTGTATATAATATAAAAAATTATATTATTTTAATATTAGTAATAAAATATACTAATAATGTAATAATGTTATTATTCCTAATTATTGGTAATTATTCCTAATTATTGGTAATTATTCCTAATTATTGGTAATTATTCCTAATTATTGGTAATTATATGAATAATTACCAATAATTAGGAATAATTACCAATAATAAGGAATAATAACATTATTAGTATATTTTATTATTAATATTAAAATAATATAATTTTAATATTAATAATAAAATATACTAATAATGTATTAATGTTATTATTCCTAATTATTGGCAATTATTCCTAATTATTGGTAATTATTCTTAATTATTGATAATTATTCCTAATTATTGGTAATTATTCCTAATTATTGGTAATTATTCCTAATTATTGATAATTATTCCTAATTATTGGTAATTATTGGTAATTATCGGTAATTATTGGTAATTATTGGTAATTATTCCTAATTATTGGTAATTATTACTAATTATTGGTAATTATTACTAATTGTTGGTAATTATTACTAATCATTACTAATTATTACTAATTATTAGTAATTATTACTAAATATTGGTAATTATTACTAATTATTACTAATTATTAATAATTATTGGTAATTATTACTAATTATTACTAATTATTGGTAATTATTATTAATTATTACTAATTATTGGTAATTATTATTAATTATTACTAATCAATGGTAATTATTGGTAATTATTACTAATTATTACTAATTATTGGTAATTATTCCTAATTATTACTAATTATTACTAATTATTACTAATTAGTGGTAATTATTGGTAATTATTACTAATTATTACTAATTATTACTAATTATTACTAATTATTGGTAATTATTCCAAATTATTGGTAATTATTCCTAATTATTGGTAATTATTCCTAATTATTGGTAATTATTCCTAATTATTGGTAATTATTCCTAATTATTGGTAATTATTGGTAATTATTCCTAATTATTGGTAATTATTCCTAATTATTAGTAATTATTGGTAATTATTGGTAATTATTGTTAATTATTCATACAATTACCAATAATTAGGAATAATTACCAATAATTAGGAATAATAACATTATTAGTATATTTTATTATTAATATTAAAATAATATAATTTTCTATATTATATACAATTCTCCTTTCATCTGTGTGTTTTCTGTCTCCACATACAAATATTACATATGGAGACAGAAAACACAGAGATGAAAGGAGAATTGTATATATAATAAAAAATTATATTATTTTAATATTAATAATAAAATATACTAATAATGTATTAATGTTATTATTCCTAATTATTGGTAATTATTCCTAATTATTGGTAATTATTCTTAATTATTGATAATTATTCCTAATTATTGGTAATTATTCCTAATTATTGGTAATTATTGGTAATTATTCCTAATTATTGGTAATTATTCCTAATTATTGGTAATTATTGGTAATTATCGGTAATTATTGGTAATTATTGGTAATTATTACTAATTATTGGTAATTATTACTAATTATTGGTAATTATTACTAATTATTACTAATTATTACTAATTATTGGTAATTATTACTAATTATTGGTAATTATTACTAATTATTACTAATTATTACTAATTATTGGTAATTATTATAATTATTACTAATTATTACTAATTATTGGTAATTATTACTAATTATTACTAATTATTGGTAATTATTCCTAATTATTAATAATTATTACTAATTATTACTATTAGTGGCTATTATTGGTAATTATTACTAATTATTACTAATTATTACTAATTATTACTAATTATTGGTAATTATACCTAATTATTACTAATTATTAGTAATTATTACTAATTAGTGGTAATTATTACTAATTATTACTAATTATTGGTAATTATTACTAATTATTACTAATTATTGGTAATTATTACTAATTATTGGTAATTATAACTAATTATTGGTAATTATTACTAATTATTGGTAATTATTACTAATTATTACTAATTATTCCTAATTATTGCTAATTATTGGTAATTATTCCTAATTATTGGTAATTATATGAATAATTACCAATAATTAGGAATAATTACCAATAATTAGGAATAATAACATTATTAGTATATTTTATTATTAATATTAAAATAATATAATTTTCTATATTATATATACAATTCTCCTTTCTTCTGTGTGTTTTCTGTCTCCACATACAAATATTACATGTGGAGACAGAAAACACACAGATGAAAGGAGAATTGTATATAATATAAAAAATTATATTATTTTAATATTAATAATAAAATATACTAATAATGTAATAATGTTATTATTCCTAATTATTGGTAATTATTACTAATTATTACTAATTATTACTAATTACGACTAATTATTACTAATTATGGATAATTATTGGTTGTTAGTAAATTATGACTAATTATTTGTAATTATCGGTAATTATTACTAATTATGGATAATTATTGGTAATTAGTAAATTATTACTAATTATTGGTAATTCTTGGTAATTATTGGTAATTATTACTAATTATGGATAATTATTGGTAATTATTACTAATTATGGATAATTATTGGTAATTATTACTAATTATGGATAATTATTTGTAATTATTTCTAATTATTGGTAATTATTACTAATTATTGCTAATTATTGCTAATTATTATTAATTATTACTAATTATTGGTAATTATTGGTAATTATTACTAATTATTCCTAATTATTAGTAATTATTACTAATTATTAATATTTAGTACTAAATATTGGTAATTATTGGTAATTATTACTAATTATTAGTAATTATTACTAATTATTGCTAATTATTGGTAATTATTACTAATTATTAGTAATTATTACTAATTATTGTTAATTATTAGTAATTATTACTAATTATTACTAATTATTGGTAATTATTGAAAATTATTACTAATTATTGGCAATTATTGGAAATTATTACTAATTATTGGTAATTATTGGAAATTATTACTAATTATTGGAAATTATTACCAATTATTAGTAATTATTACGAATTATTACCAATTATTGGTAATTATTGGTAATTATTACTAATTATTCCTAATTATTGGTATTTATCACTAATTATTAGCATTTATTCTTAATTATTGGAAATTATTACTAATTATTCCTAATTACCATTAACTATGAACAATACTAATAATTTAAATTTATTAAGTAACAAAACAATGTAAACATAATTAAATTACAACTAATTAAGAATAATTGAAGCTAATAAAAAATTTAAAATAAATATTAAATTAAAATGAACATAAATACCTTTAAAATTGATCTGAGGTTGATCTCTAATCGTTCTTGAAAACTTCAATATCAACTCCGAAAAAAAAAATTAAACTTAAGAAATGCTGAACTCTAGAAATAGAATTTTGGGAGAAGGAGAAGATTGAGTTTGAGAATGAATGGAAAAAACTGATGGGGGGGTATTTATAGGTTAGATTATTTGCGACGAGTCTATTTGCGACGGTACCCGTCGCAAATACCTTAGCCATCATTTATTACAGTCAACGTTTAAATAGTTATTTGCGACGGGTCCCGTCGCAAATACTAACCTGCCGACATACTATTTGCGACATGGGTATATTCCCGTCGCAAATAGCTTTTACTGCCGCTGGTTATTTGCGACGGGCGGTAACCGCCCGTCGCAAATACGTTTCCCGCGATTTGGCGCGCAAAGCGCGCCTGTGCTTTTGCGACGGGGAAAGCTAACCCGTCGCAAAAGACTACTTATTTGCGACGGGCAAATTCCCCCGTCGCAAATACCCATTTTTCCCGTAGTGTAACCACCTACAAAGACAATGCCTAGTAAATTATTATAAAAAAATTAATTTATGTATTGTATGAATTATAAGATCTAGGAATTAATTATAATAATATACATATTACATTAAACAAAATAGAGAAATTGAAGAAAAACTGTAATTTTTTAAGTAAAACAAGATATCAAAACAAATTCCCTTTAACAGAGGAAATTACAAAATTTAATAAAATCATTGTAATTTATCAATATAGGTAAAAAATACCAAAAATAAAATCTATATCAAGGATTGAATAAATCTATGTTTATTAATTACGAGGTGGAAAAGTGACAAAATAAAGAGGGAATTAGGGCAAGGATATTGTCAAATCCAACTCATTTTCTTTAGGTTATCACACTTTATTGACAAATTTGGTATAGATATTCCTATATATTTCCTTAAATATCATGTCATTATTCATAATGTTTCTTTTCTAGTATATAAAATCTTCAGACATGATTTATAATCCAAATATGATGATTTCTCAAGAATCCATTCTTTCTAAAACACATCTTTTACTCATCTTGAGTAGTTTATTCTTCACAAAATAATGATGATTATTATTCCAAATATTCTTTCCCTTATTCAATTAGTATCCCCATTTTTATTCATGAAATTATTCTTTATGAAATCTTTAAGAAACCCATCTATTTCCATGGTTTATTTCATGATTATGATTGTTATACATTCACTATGGCATGCATGATTATTTAAATATTATGATGTGACAAGTGGGAGCAAAATTATATATCTCTCCAATGCTTTGGGTAATGTGAATTATATCATTAGATAATTTTTATTATGTGTGAACAAGATGTTAGATTTTTTCACAAATATGATGTTATTATTATGCACATATGTTATGTGTGAACATGATTATATCTTTATTCATGTCTATGTATGGTATTTGACCACTCGGTCATGATGTTTAATTTTTATGCATTTTAAAATTACTTTTCTTACATTTTTCCCTAATAATGTTGATGATTATCCAATTATTTTGATATTATTATGATGATTATGATCACCCATGTTATATTTATTATTTCCCTTTATTCATAATCTCTCTGAGCTCTTAAATCACCCCTTTTATTGATATATATCTTCAAGTGATTACAATTACTAAGGAGAATGTGATATTTTAGAACAATAAAGAAGAATGATTTAAATAAATTTTTATGTTTTATTATGTACAAGTTATGTATGAACCTAATTTTCACAAGACACTAAACCTTTGGATCCAATATTGTAATACAATTATGTTTCTTATGTTAAAAATTTTGTAATAGTCATGTTAGAAAATATTGGGTTGCTAAAGCTGGTATCATATCTTTGGTTTAGTTAATTTGGTAATTAGGATTAGATAATTTTCGTGAAATCCCTTAGGATAAGTCTAAGTATATAAAACAAATCCAAGAAACATTGTTTTAGAAAAATTATAAACATAAGGATCATAAAATAAATTCCTTTAAAGTTAATTTCACAAAATAATAAATTATTTATTCAGGATTTGTTGGATTGTATCTTGTTCAAAGATTTTGTATTATAGAAAATATTAGGAACCTAGAGAAACCAATCCAAGAACCCATGTGAGGGAAAATGCAACAATTTCATGAATGACAACCCCAATATCAAGGGAGGTGGAGTTAAAAACTTCATGGATATTCTTATCTAGTTGTCTCTGGATATGAATAATAGCCCAACCCACATGGAATTTCTACCTTCACCCAATAAGGATCGATTTACCATTGATTCCTTTATGTAAAAAAATAACCAAAATTTAGTGGAACTTCTGATCCACTTGTTTAGGAACAATGGGTTTACTCAAAGGTGAAGATATTTTCTACGATCCACTATTCTATGAAGGTGAAGGTGACTCTATCCATCTATCATTTTGATGGAGAATTTAATAAATGGTGGGATTTGATAAAGAACACCAAGATGAATGATGAAATGGAACATATGGAGTGGGAATACTTTAATAAAATATTTCTTACCCACTATGGAATGATCTATACCCCATCGATCCACTAAATTTCCAGTTTTGTGCATTAGAGGTGTTTAGGGGAGGTTCCGAGAGTTTTTTATGAAAGTTGGAGGTGGAGCAGGGATACTACAGGAAATATATGCCATGTAAACTTTACACAATGTGAAAGTTGGTTTCACGGATTTTCTAGGGCCAGTTCAAGATGTTTAGATTTTTAAGGTTAAAAAACAAAAAGGTGAGGCATTTTTTCACAAAACCAAACCTCGACGATTACACGAAGTGAAAGGGGATGACAAGTTTTGTAAATCCCCAATGTAGTGAAGTTTTAAAAGTTATTTTTTGGTTTAATTTTCATTCATTAATCCATGTATTATTCTTAATATTGTTATTGGTGAACCCTAGGTTCCCTGAAAAGTTATTGAAGCCCTCATCTTCCCTCTTTGATCTATTGGTATTAGTGGTTGTTCATTGGAAATCCATGGTAAGGACTTCCTCTATCATGGTTTGTTTCCTTATATCCTTCTATAATATTTTTCTACAGTGGAATGTTTTGGTTTGGGATAAAATTTTATGGATATTTGGGTGCGGTGTAGGTTGATCCATGGTTTTTGTGGTGATGTTGTGGTTTGCATGTGTTCTTATTCACCCTGTGGTGCACAAGAAGTTGGAAAATATTATTTGAGGTAGGGAATCCCCTATCTCTCTTTATTTTGTATCATGAGGTAGGGGTTATATTTTTAACCTATGGGTTATGGTTTTTCTAGCTTAATTAATGATAAATAATTGGTTAAATTGATATTGAAGAATAGAAATGGGTTTGAATTGCATGTTTTTACAACTTTACTGTTATTTTGATAATGTAAATTGTATGGGCATGATGCCCCACTTAAGATTGTGGTCATTGGGTGATTTGATTGTGTTGGATATATGTGTTGAGATTGATGGTTTGGTTGTGATTATTTTGATATCACCTTAAATGTAAATGGGCTAACCACATAAATTTGTCTAGTAAATCAGTTCCCTAGGATAATGAATTGTGTGATACTATCCCAAAAGAAAAGTGGAATGCGATAAAATCCCCTTTATAAATTTGTAATATAATATTGATGTTTTGTGATGTGTGGCCATTCTTGTGGGAAAAAAATGTGTGGTTTGGGCATGTGGGCCTGATAGTTCATGTGCTTTTCTTTTGAGATGGAGAGATGGTTCATGTGTCATGCTTTTTGGGGTGGCAAGGAATTATGTTTGAATGAGATTTTAGGGCTGAGATGTGATTTTTAGAAATAATTTTGGGGCCATTATGTGGTTTTATGGAGGTGCTTTTGGGGTGGAGAGGTGGAGGTTTCTTTGTGTTGGATGCCTGATTACTGATTGAATAAAAAATAATTGATTGATATTGTTTAAAATGTATTGAGTTGGTTTGGTTAATGGGGTGAAAGTTGTAAATGAATAATAAAATGATACTATGTGTGATTAAACATTGTTGATTCTATTTAATGAAAATAATGGAATGATTAAATGGAATTTATTGGAAATGTGGAATGGGGTTGCAACTTGTTGTGTGCTGTTATGCATTTTCAGGTGGCCATAATGATGGTTTTTTGTGAGTTGGTTAGTAAGTTTTTGAACCCATAATTTGGGCTCAAGTATTTAATACTACATATATATACTTTTATATTAATTTGATTTTTATATAAACCCCACTCTTGTAGAGTGCTATGTGTGTACACCCATATAATCATGGGGGGGGGGCTGTTCTTTCCAACATCTATTGAGGAGTGGGGATGGATAGATTCCCAAACTTTCTTTATCTATCTTTCATGTGAGTTAAAAATTTCATAGGATATGATGGGAGGAGGTTTATTAGTGCCTTAGATGGTGTTTGTGATAGCCTAGTTGTTTGCGGGCATGGTATGACGACCCAAGTGTGTTCGAGAAATATGTGACCATGCTAATGGGGTAGTATCCCATGTGTCTTTGGGTGAGGTTGATGTCATCGTGCTTGTGGGGCGGTGAGCTCAAGTGTCTTCAGGCATTGTGTGTTGTTACTGTGGTTGTGGGGGGTGTGGTATACTAAAGAGATGAGAGCTCCATGAGATATGATGTTGGGTGTGAGAGTGGCATACTAGTGGTAAATTGGGGCGAGGTACCCTTATCAATGTGATTCCTATTATATTATATTACACTGTTTGTGTTATTTGGTGAGTGTGCCTTGGTGAGGCTGAGATGATTAGTATATCTTGATAGGTGTTGTTTGGTTTTTCTATTTTCTCACAGGTTTGTTAGTATGATTCTTTCACATGTGCATGATAGAATTTGGTTTTCCTATTGAGTATACCTGTATGTTCATCCTACATATATAAAAATGTTTCCAGGTTTCTAGGAGGACTATATGGACTGTGCTAAACATTACTAACTCGAATAATTGACATTTGATGTTTTGGTTATTTAGCTTTACCTTTGGGTATTTACTTTAGAGACTTTAATCTATATCAGTTCTATTTATACATGCATGTGAGATGGTTTTTTCTTTCATTTATATTATGTATTGGAGTTTTTTGTGGATGATCAATCTTATCTCTTGATCCCATATTAATATAGATGGTAATTCCACCTATATCATGATTTTTTATACCCTTAGTTCTAGTATCCAACTTGGGGTATACTAGAGGTAGGCTCATGGGTCATTATCTCTCTCCCCTCATTGTGGAATCTTTGGAGGGAGAGGGTCATGATAGAGTTGTATCAAAGTAGTGTCTGAGAGATAGGACGGAGTTTGGATTTTGGCACAAGGAAGATTACATGGGGTGGTATGGAAACAATTTTAGTTGACTTTGGGGCATAAAATAAACTTGGAAGAATAGCTAGGATATGAGATTTTAGGTCCCTCGTGATCCATTACATAGACTTTGATCTTATTTAACGACCAAGTGAGGTGGACTTGTTTTCAAGTTAGAGACCTAGGAGAGGTACATGCATCTTGGTGAATTGTGTTCTTGTTTAAATTTTGTTTGTTGGGAATATTTAAATAGATAAATATTATTTAAATGAGTTAAAACAAATCTTAACAAAATTACACACTACGAGGATTAGGATTGTATTTGTTTACCTTTCAACAATGGGTCTTATTTTTCATTGGCATGCAGCTCATCAAGTTTAGGTTTAGCAAGATGATCTGATTGATTTCCATAGGGTTGATCCAGTTGAGGAAGATGATCAGTGGAAGATGAATTTCCATGATTTCCACTGAAAAACTTTGGGGAAGTATAAGGGAAGTGTCTCATATGTGGAGGCAGAGAGATGGATGGAAGTGCATGAGATTGATTTTAGTTTGATCCATGCCCCGTCATAGTACTTTGGCCCTTTTTAATTCAGTCACAGGGGGGAGATGTGTGTTAATGGTGGATGTTGCAGCTAGGTTAGTGGAAAGAGGAAGATGTTTTTTCGGTCGACTTCTAGAAGGAGTTTTGGGAATGTTTCCTTTCGTTGACCATGAAGATAGTAAAGATGCAAGAGATTCTTTCTCTTCAGTAGGGAATCTTGTTAGTTTCAGAGTTGGGAATCAATATTAATGACCATATTCATTTTGTCCAAAATAAATTTCCGTATAAAGATTATCATGTGGGATGTTTGGAGGAGCCACTCCATCGTTATATCTAGTATACAGTTACTCCTTTTACTTTTCTGACATATCTAGATGTTTATAGGAAGGTTGAGTTGATCGAGTCGATGATATCATGAGGAGGTTTTCCATGGGAGGGTAACTAGCTCGGGTCCTAGAGGAGTGGAGTTATTAGTGGAAGGTATCAGGAACCATGACCTTTGATATCTTAGATGGTAGGGAGTTGACCATAGTAGATTAGTTTATGGGCTTTTAAGGCTAGTGGTTTTGATTCATTTCCTAGGAGTTTTGTTCCATTGTTTTTTGTTTCAGGGATCATGGAAATCACCAAAAATAATTCCCAGTGGTTGCACCAGATTAGTTTGTCGGAGGGTGATAGGTTTAGTGTCATTCTCATCAACAGTTTCTAGTGAGACCGTTTCAGCAGTAGGGGAAACTTGTTTTTGATCTTCAAAGTGGATATGGAGCAGGTTGAGGCAAACCCTAGGATATTACCCATGTTCATGGACCAAAACATGAGCATAATCATGGAGTTTGTATTCAATAGTTAGGTCGATGATCTGGGTGTGGTCAATTTCATGTAGTGGAGGCAGTAGTTCCCTAGGGGCCATAGATTATTAAAATTATGATCCTTATATATAGTAACCTTATTTTTTCCTTTTTTGATTCATGATCTTCTCATTACTTTATCTAACTCTCTCTATCCCATTCTCTAGGACTATATGTAAAGAGGATTCCCATTCCCCTGTTGTTGAATATGCCAGTCAAAGGCTAGACCATTTCGTTTGATTTGTTCCAGGGGTGTAAACTGATGATGGGGACATATCATTCCTGTGAATAAATTTTCATCATAAAGATTTATCCATATGATACCATCCTCTACAATGAATAGTTATATTCCATATATGATTGTATTGACTACTTTTGGAAGAGATTCATGTTTTCAGATGTGGATAACTACTTTTCAGTTTTTATTGTCTAGTGGGGTTTCCAGGTGAGAAGTTGGTGTGTGGATCCCCTTTTTTCCTTGTTGGCTGAGACATAGGTAGAATCAGTGGACACTGAGATGGTAGAGGTTCCTAGGGTCATTGGGGAGTTCTTATATGTTTTTCCCAAGGAATTTTTTATGATACCCTGTCAACATGATGTTGAGTTTGGGATAGACTTGAAACCTAGTGCTTCTCCAATTTTGATGGATCCTTATCGAACAGAACCTTCTAAGTTACATGAGTTGAGGATTAAAATATATGATCTAATGCAGAAGGGTTTTATCTATCTTAATGTGTCTTCATGAGGTTCTCCAGTTTTTTTTCAAATAAGGCAGACGATAGTTCGAGGTTGTGCATATACTACCAGAGGTTGAATCAGGTGATGGTCAAAAACCATTACCCTCTTCCAAGGATAGATGATCTTTTCGACTAGTTGAGAGGGGTGAGTTGGTTTTATAAAATTGATATGTGGTCTGTATGTATCCAGTTTAGGGTGAATGGGGGGAATATACCAAATACTACCTTAAAATGAAGGTATGGGAATTTTGAGTTTTTAGTCATGTTGTTCGGTGTTATGAACATGCCAGCTGTGTTCATGGGGCTTATGAACTCTGTATTCTGTGAGTTCAAGGATTAGTTTTTCATCGTATTTATCAATGATATCGTAATATACTCAAATTAAAAGGGGGATCATACCAAGAATCTTAGTTTTTTCTTGCATGTTCTTCGAAACCACATGATTTATAGAAGTTTGGCCAAGTGTAAGTTCTAGACATGAGTGGTGAATTTCTATGGGCATGTCATGTCTCAACATTGTGTGGTAGTAGAAATATCGAAGGTTTAAGCAGTTGTTTATTGGGAAGGAACCAAAAACATAGAAAAGGGTCATAGTTTTCTTGGTCTTGTGGGTTATTATTGGAAGTTTTTACTCAATTAATTTTGAGTTTTATCCCCATTGGCAACCATTACTATGAGATACCAAGATCTTGTGTTGAGATATCAGTTCTAGGTAGCCTACATTTTCCTAAAGGGGAAGTTGGTTACTATTATAGTGCTTCAGTTTCATGGGGATAGGGAGATGTTTGAGGTGTTTTGTATTGTTTCCCATATGGTATTGGTATGTGAGATGATGCAACATTATGTGATGATATCTTATGGGTTTAGGAAGTTACTTCACCAAGACCTCAACGACGCCACCCATTATTTGAAGCTAGTAACAGTTTGGGTTGTGCTATAATTGTGGATACATTAACCCTTTGGGGAGCACTTTATGGTCTTCAAAGATCACTAGATTTTGAGGTATATCTCTTCCCAATGTTATTTGATCTTGGGATAGAAGAGGTGGATGATTTTTTTAGGATTATTATTTTGAGATATCCTAAACCTCAAGAAAGGGAATGTTGTGGTTAATTCTTTGAGTAGGATATTGTGGAAGTGTGTTATTCAAGAATCTGGGGATTATTAGAGAGTAATGAAGGAGTTGGTAGCCTTTCACATAGATGCAAGAGTTGATCGTGGTAGAGTATGTCTATTTCACATGATGGTATAATCATATCTGATGTATTATGTGAAGTATTCTTAGTTGGGAAACTCTAAGGCAGAGGTGATGGATTCTCATTTTGGACATGGTGACACTTCATTAGGATGGTCATAAATAGATATAGTTTCATGGGAGGTATTTTTTCTTGTAATAATGAATGACAGAGTCCTTTTTGAGTTTCATAACTCACCTTTGGAGGTACACCCATGAGTTTATAGGTAGTATTACAGCTTGAAGATATAGTTTTGGTGGCCCAAGATGAAATGAGAAGTAGAAGAGTTTGTGGAAAAGTGATTGATTTTTTTGAAAGTAAAGGTCAAGAATCATTTTAATGGTAGGTTTTTGCATTCATTAGATGTTACCAAGTGTAAATGGGATGAAATGTTGATGGATTTTTCCACATGGTTACTCATAACTCTGGGGGAGTGGGTGTGATGCTATCTTTGTGGTTGTGGATCAATTGATGAAATTAGAACAACTCTTTGTGATTAAGGAGTTGATCATAGTAGATGATTTGGATATGAGGTATGTGGATTAGGTGGTGTAGTTACATAGAGTTTTGAGTTCAATTGTCTCGAATAAAGATGCGCATTTTACCTCATAATTCTGGAAGGGATTACAACATTCTTTTGGAACTCAGTTATTCCTCAACACCACATTCCAACCTAAGATAGATGGAAATATAGAAGAAATTATCTAGAAATTAGAGGATATGATACACGAGTATGTATTGGAATTTTGTGCATATTGGGTACACCACCTTCCTTTGGTAGATTATTCTTATAATAATAGCTGTCACTATTCCATTGGTGTAGTTCTGTTTCAGGATTTTTATAGGTGACTATGTCATTCATCGTTGTACTTGTTGGAGGTTGTAGAGACAACCATTCTTGGTCTTAATGTGGTATAGAACATTGAAAAGAATTTACATATTTTTCACAAGAGTATTAAAGTAGTGAAAGACCAGAAGAAGTCTTATACCAACCGTAGAAGGATTCCCTTGTAGAATGAGGTTGGGTACCACATGTTCTTGAAGTTTTCCTCTAGACATGGGTAGTAAAATTTCGGTAGAGGGAGTAATATTACTCCCAGTTTTATTGGGTCCTATGAGGTGTTAGGGTGAGTTGGCAAGGTGGCATATCAGTTGGCGTCTCCACCAAGGTTGGAGATGATCCACGATGTCTTCCACATATATCAAATTAACCAATATATTCATGATAACTCCCATGTCATTGAATTGAGAGAGTTGGATATTGAAGATGATGAGGCGTTCATGGAGTGAGAATTATTGATCAATGATCATTAAGAGAATTCTCGATGTGGATAGTCCATTTCTTTGATTTGTGTGTTTTGGATGCATGTTGTCCCAGAAGAGATTACTTGGGAGTGAGAGGTACATATTCTTAAATAGTACCTGGATTTATTTTGAGTTTTAATTTTCTCTAGATTGCTATGGGATGTGATGTTTGAGATATTATTGTTATATCTAATGAGCTATTTTCCTTGGTTTTTGAAGTGTGTGGTGCGATGTGTTATAATGTTTTTACATATGAAAAGGATAGGAACAAATTTCTAATCAGTATGAATTAACTGTGATGTGATTAAAACCTTGGGGAAGAGTCAGTGCCTCCTATGTTTTCTTTTAAGAAATGTTTTTTATTTCCTTTTATAAAAAAAACATTATAAATAATTTATAGATATTTAATTTTTTTAAAAATAAAATAATTATTTAAATTTCCACGTAAAAACTAAATAGGGGTTAAAATTTTGGATTTTTCAGAAAATATTTATTTTTTAGTGAATATTGAAAAATACTATTTTTTGTCAAACTAAAATTTCTTTTCAATAAATTAAGTGATTTATAAGTCCCATTGTTATAAGAATAAAATTTCAAGTTAAATATTTAGTCATTATTTATATTAGATTCAATTAATTAAATTTGAATTTTCTTTATATTGGAATTTAATATAAGTTTATTTTTTGGGGTTCAAAAATACATTTTTGTGGAAAATATTTTAATGTACATAATGTTTCTCTATTTTAAATAATAAAAATAACCCCTATTTACAAATTATTTAAATTAAATATAAATATTATATGTTTATAAATATTAATTAAAATTTATATAATGATTATTATATTTCATATATTTTATATAAAATCATATTATGCTTGAGAAATTCATTTCTTCAAAAAACATCTTTTTATTCATATTCATAGGTTTTATTTTAAATTAAATTCTTCCACTTTTGTGAATTGAATTAGGAAAAATGGATTCCATATTTTTAATTAGAATAACTGTTTTATATAATATGGTGAAAATATTTTTTTTATAATGAAGATTGAAAATAGTGAAAATATTTTACCATGGTTAAATTTTAAATGGGTTTATAAGTTTTTAAACTAAAAAGATAAGGGTTAGAATGGCATAAAAACCTGTTAATTTTTATAGCCATATTTAGACCTTAAATCATCAAAGTCTTGTAAATGGTTCCTTTTGGAGCCTTTTTTACCTATAAATTTACATGGAATTATTGAGAAACTTTTAGAAATTACAAGTGTTATATTCACCTTACTAATAAAAGGACACCCCATCTTCTTTATTCTTAACACCGTCAAAGCATTTTGGATCATCCAATACATACCAAAATACCACCCTTAACTATCTACCCAAGACCTAGAGACCCTATTTTGATAATAAATCCATCTTAATAAGTATTTTGGTTCTTATCGATGAAGGTTTTCTAAATGAGTGTCATCGTGCCTAACTGACTATTTATATTTTACTTCTTCTTCCACCAACTTTAAATATTATTAAATTATTATGATATAATAAAAATTGTACCTCCCATATAATTATATATTATTATGTTAATGTAATAAAAAAAATCCATTTCCTTATCAATAAAATGGGAAGCAAAAGCATCATTCATGTGCATAGTAGACCATCGCCTCACAAACCATTGTAATTCATTTTTCATCATCACAAATAATATATTATTATAACGATGAATTTGAAGTTTATATATGATATTTGAAACATACTTTTACTTATTTAATTATTATACCACATATAAATTCTTACTTTGTAATCCACATGGGATAAGATCAAGTCACTTGTGTAGGGCAGACTATCACCTCATGAAGTGATGCAATTTATTTTTCAATAATTCTTTTCATGGAAGGTAATGAGGAAAACAATAATAAATATATACAATATATTTGAAATAATTATTATATTAATTAATTTTTTATCATATTTAATGTATAATATATCATTTACTTGTTACCTTTCCATTCACTGAGAAATGATAACGTCGTTTGTGCATATGGGTGGACTACCGCCTCCATGAAGGGATACAATTCTATTTTCATCACCATATAAAATGGATGATATATATATATGTGTGTGTGTGTGTGTTTGTGTGTGTGTTTATTTAAAGAATATGATATTTATGATATTTTTATCATTATTTAATGATAAAATAGTACTTACCTTATTACTATAATGATTGTTGAAAAAATAAAAATGTCACTCCTGTGTTCGTATGGCCTACCGTCTCCATGATGGAAATGTAATTCATTTTTCATAACCATTATTCATGGATTATTTAAAATGTGTAATTAACTTATATAAATTATAATTATTTTATAATTATTATTATCATAGGATGAAAAAACGACCACTTTTTCCATAGTCAACAAACCAAATACATTTTGAAACAATGAATCAAACATCATGAAAACACCCGACACAGAGTTAACTAATTAAGTATTTAAATATTTCATTAAAATAAAAAAAATAAATGATTTAATTATAAGGTATAAAACATATAATATGATATTAATAAATAAAAAATGGTATAATCTTATTATAAAGGAGTTAAAGGACATACATGGAAGGTCTGGACTCAAGGAAATTGACTTCATCTCAATTTTCCTTCACTAATGCATATTTTAATGTTATGAAAACAATTTATTTAATATGGTGTATATAAATCCCCTTTTATATTTATTATATTTAATATTTCATAAATAATGGTATTTTATGTTTCAATTTGAATTATTTTATCCAGGATTATTTGACATGAATGTTATGAAGTTTTAAATAATTTATATAACTCAATTTATATTCATTAGGTTATATTACATAATAATTGTCTTTTATATTCTATGATTATGTGTGTAATTAATTTTAATTATATTACATTTTATTTTCAAATGTTTAATGTGTATGATACATATAATAGATACATTGATTAATTATCAATTAAACATAATGATTATTTTAATGGTTTCTGATCTCAAATTTTCTTATTTAGGATATATGTTATCTTATAAATATAACTTATTTAATAAGGTAAATATACTACCCATTTAATATTTTATATCATGAATTTAATTATTTTATTAGTATTTAATGATTAATTTTAATTTATTTATTTCACGGGGCTTATGATTCAATAATTACCCAAGTGGTAAGGGTTTATTTCACAATCTCATCCTAATTAAAATTTTTTATTCATGAATTCATATTGAAGGTATTTATATGATCATTGTATAAAAAACAATTTAATTTTCTAATCCTTTGGTTATTTAAGACATTTTCAGGTAATAGTTCCACTTTCCTATTCTTGATACTTAAAATGGCTAAGAAAAGTTTTTATGAAAGTATGAAATTATTTCTCTCTTCATCCAAAAATACCCTTCTCCTCTAAGTCCATGTTTTCTAAAAATGATTTTAAAAATGATTTTAATATTATTTTATTATGGTTGAAATTAATTTTTATGTATTATTGGATTTTTAAAAAATTGTTTAAAATTAATCTTCTTGTTATTTTTTGAAGGGGGATTTTTTTACTTAAACCAAAAATGTGAAAGAAATAATTTTTTTACATAATTTGAACAAAAAAAATTGTATTCCATTATGACCACTCAAAATTTTAAAGAATATTTTTATATTTTAAAGGATATTTTTAATTAAAATAATTTCTTTAATGTTTGTGAATGATTTATATTTAAAATAATACTTTTTAAAATGTAAAGGATATTTTCCTCAATAAATGTTTCAAGGGACATTTCAAAATCATTTTCCATATATGCTGACGTCACTAATGTTAGTCAAATTTAAAATATTATTATCCTAAATTATGTTTTAATGATATTTTAATGGTATTGAAATTCATAATATTCAAAAACCTTTAATTTTACTTATGATGAACTGGGATACATTGAAATGAAAATATCCTTATTGTTTCTCTAGATGGATTATATTTTTTTCAAGATATTTTCATGGAACCCATTTCTTTTCCATAGGTTAACAATATCATGAAATGAATAATTATTTTTACTATGATTGTTATGATGAAATAAAAACACTATATACTTTTTTCAGGATATGGTTCTTTGACACTATTTACGAGGATGGGGGGTTCTGTTATAAAGTGAGGATGAGTTTTTCAATTATAAACCAAATATAGTTGGTAACATTATTAACCCGGGATGGTTCATTATGTTATTAAGGGTGGATGGGTGGTTCATTAATAAATTAAGGATTGGTGGTTACATGATAAACCAAGGTTGTGTGTATCTATCATATCTGTCCAATGCATTGGGTTATTTAGAAATAAAAGTCAACCATATTGGTTATTAAATTTTTAATAGTGATATGAAGATGGTGTTCTAAGATACCAACAAATTTTATTTATTCTTTCTATGTGTTTTTAATGATTCATTTTATTATGATTGAGATCACATGTCTCAATATTATTGATTCTTAGGAATCATACCAATGATAAATCTCTATACCATGTTTCATGATTTATGATCCATGAATTGATGGGTATGAATATTTTTATGTTATGTTAATGAACTTTTATTATATCATCATACCATTATTATTTTCTTGTGCTCACTGATGGCATTCAATTGTTAGTGATTATGTTTACCCTCACAGATCATTTTTGGCTCACCCTTATTATGTTTAATGTTCCACAGGTTGTAAAGAATGATGATTAAATGATTTTTTCCATTAAATGTTTCTAATATGATTTTTCTTTTATAAGATGGTTAATAATTCATATAGAATATAAAATGAGTATTTTGGGAAATAACTCTTTTGAATTAATGGGTAGTGTTTATGTAATATTTTTTTTCCCAATTCACTAAAAATGCAAACCTAGAAGGCACTTGGGCATGTAAGTGATTTAATATTCCCTTATTATATTGTATGTTTTTATAGAAAAAATTGGTTCTCTTTTTTCGATATCAGAGAGATAAATGTATGGTTTTTTTGTATATGGTTTGGAAGTAAGAGTGGAGGGGTGTTATTTGTTGTGATAATATATTCAATTTAAATTTATCTCTTTAAATCACCAATTCCTAAAATACTCTATTTTCATGAAGTTTTGGGTAATCAATGGTGATAATTCATTTTAGTCATATAAATATTAATACATTGAGGCATGATATTACTAGTGTGATGGGAAGAAACCCCTAACAAATAGAGCTATTCAAATCACATCCCCTAATGGCATGAAAACATTTTCAGTCAACCCTTATGGAAAACATGATGAGGTTATCATGTTTCTACTCAATTGAATTGAGGGGATATCTTTAGATATGGGGAATCATTGTGTCTTGTTGTCTAATGAAACAAACCCACCAATTACTTTCCTCTCTTATAATAGTCAAGTATATTTTTCTATCATGAAAATTCAATCAATAGAATAAATGAATCCAATGTACTCCATTCATAAAATTAATGAACCAATAATAATTTTTAAAAAATAGTTAATAATAATATTCAATTAACAATGAAAATCCTTTATAATTTGACGAACATTTACCCTTGAATAATAACACCTTTTTAGGAAACATTCAATAATTTTTCATAGAGTTGTATTCACTAAATGAATCACATGATTCTCAAAAATAATTTTACTCTAATGGATAAAATAATTCCAATTTATCAACTCCAAAATCATAAGGAGTGAATCAATTTTACACCTTCGAAATGATGAATAAGATGAATAGGAGATTAATCTTATGGAACTCTTACAATAAGAGTCAAGGTTGAACCAAATACAAGTAAAAACACTGATGGAGAAGAGAGAACTAAACAAATAATAAAGAATATACCAATAAAGAAAGAAATAAGGGGAACATAAGAGATTAATTAGATACTTAATGAATATTCCACATTAAAGCACCAAAGGATTGAAGGAAAATGATAAATAATGAAGGGGGAGGTGCGCCTAGGTTAGGGGAAACCAAATGTGGAGGGTTATAGTGGTTTAGAGTATTAGAATCAATGAGTTAAAAAGATTTTATTAAAATTTTTTAATGATCTTGTAGGTCACATGGTTTGACCGCATAGTCTTTCATACCATGCTCCAACTATACACCACCTCCATCTAAAGGGAGAATAGGGCACACCGTTTGATAGGAGATGGTGATTTCCCATGTGAATAGCCATGCAACATAGGCATAAACACTATATAGGGCCCACAATTATCCCTAGAGGGATTCCTGCACATTCACAAGGTCATGTGAACTGGATAGTGCCATTGTACATGGCACACAGTTTCTACAAGGCTGGAACACCATTTCTACTCATAGTGCACCAACAAAGTGCCACCTTCTACCTGTCCAAAAATAAATATTTTTCTGCAAAATTTTCCCAATTAATACAAATTACAAAGATAAGATAAAAATTAAAAGATAATAGTACATCAAAAAAGCAAAAATATTTGAAACAAAGTTCCTCATAAAATAGAAACAAAAAATAATAGCACTTTTTTATCTCTAGTCCAAAGAAAATATATGTGTGGTACAATATCTAGTTCAACTACCCAATTCAATATTATAAAGTGGAAAAAATATAGATAATGGAAATTAATAATAGTTTAACCAATATTACTTAAAATATTGTGGAAAAATTGAAGAAAACTTATTCTAATAAACTAATTCATTCTTTGTGGGCTTATCCCACCACAACCCGTACTTCCATGAGGATGTTCATATAATCACTAGTGTATGGGGCACAAATCATCATTCCCATTGATGTAAAATTTCAATCAATTTATATTTCCATTTTCAATCAACTATTGAAATAAGAATAATATCATATATTTCTCTATGAATTAGAATGACACAATGAGAAGAGTTTATACAAACATCACATCCTAAAATTTATTTATAATCATGTTTCCCAATAATTTGGTAATAATTTTCACCTAAAATTATTCATTTAAGGAGAATTATGTGATAGAACTAATTTCTTACACACGATCTACCCTAATGGATTATACACTTTGATTAAATTGGATGGATATTCTATAAATATTGTCACTAATGAAAGGTTTCTCAAGAAATATTATTTATAGTTCAACATGAAGGTCCATGACACATGATGTTAAATTGCTTAAAACATGTCTTATTTATAAGAAACTAAATTGTTTTGGGCCTTAATCTTTGTTACATAGAATTAAACTAAAAAAATTATAGTAAATATTTCATGATTGAAATATTGATCAAAGTTTTCAATTTATATGACATCATTACTATCTTTTTATTCTGATCAATGAAAGTGTTCCTAAAGTGTGTTAACTTCATCAATAATTCTATAGAATGACTCATGTTTTACTCTATACCAATGTAATACATGTTTATTTATTTCTATTAATTAATTATATTTAGTGACTTATAGATCACCTATATCAGATCAAACAAAAAATTTCATTTACATTGAATTCACATGTCATCCTGGTGTCTGGTACTTCATCATTTCATGTTGGGTGTTCCTTTAATGACTTGAAACTAAGATGGAATAAATCAATTTTCTTCTATTTTCCCTACACATGATCTCTATCTATGCGCTTTCATTTTATCTAATGTCCGTACTATATGGATTTAAAATACACAACATAGATTCTTTGTCCCATGATTATAAACTACATGATATATATTCTACCTAACAAGATCTTTAACATTATTAGTGCGGTCCATTCCGTATGACCTAATATCCTTTTATGAGGACTTAATTCATGGAATAGTCTTATCATGTTGTTCTATATATCCACATTATAATTCTATGATTAAAATTCCTTAGCTTTATAATAATTACACATATCTTAATTCTTATTATTATAGGATTCACATTGATGCCCATATTTCTTATTTCGAGTCCAATCACAAATCTCACAAGCATTAATATGCATGGTCAAGTTTTTAATCATTTTTTTTAGGCCTACCACAATATACTAGAACTAGGGAAAAGTCATATAAATTTTTCTAACACATGATCTGGATATATACTAGGAATTATTAATAATTATATGTGGCATTTTTCAATATATTTTGCAATTTTTAGTGATGTTTTGATCAATTTTAATTTACAAAAACAAAAATTCAACTTCTATCCCATCCCCCAAACATGATAGGACATGGGCCCCCTAATTCACATTGGGGTTTTCTTGATAATGTTGGAAAAGGATGATAATTTCCATATCATTAATTGATAACTACACGAGGCTTGATTCATGTTATTTTAAGATATGATTTGATATCTATGTCACCCATCATAGACCAATCCATGAATTATATTCTAACCATATCACCCATTCTATTATATTGTTTCGTTTACTCCCATCAAGTATTTTTATACATGACTATTCATTAGGAGTATACATATTGTCTTTTGATAACTATGTGTTGCTTGATTCATGTTATTTTAGGATATGTTATGATGTCAAGATCACCTATCCCAAACCCAACCATGAATCTTTTTCTACTTAAATTCCCTTTTAATTTCTAGTAATAACCCATCCTTATCCAGTTTTAAACTAGAGTGATTCAATATACTTATTAATTTCATCTTCTAATATACTATAATTTTTTCTCTAGATATTTAGATTACCACGAAACATTCATTTTTATTTTCAATGAGTGCATCTAATTCCCAAATGGACTCCTTTTCTTATTAAAAACATTTTTAGTATACATTTATCCTACCTTTTATCAACAAGGGTTATGTTTTTTTATAAGGAGAAGATCATCCAACCTCTTGCACTATAAAAATATTTAAATTGAACCCACTATTCAAATTTTGGAGGCTAACATCCTCGATATGCATGTTTACATTCATTAATTTCTAATTCAAAAAATTTATGTTATGATTTATATTATTCCCATACCATGTTAATGTGTATTTAAATGCTTCTACCTCTAAAAATCCCATTTTGGTTTCCAAAGAACCCATTATTTTGAGAACAGAGAACATAAAGTATATACATTTCTATTTAAGGCTATTAATAATAGTATGATACCTTACTCGTTTATGTTAGGTTTGCCTCACCATTATTTCTATATAGACTGCCTCATATTTTAGTAAGAGTTATGTGGATTTAAATAATAACTATGTTTGTTCTACCATTATGATATTAATCTAAATAAAAATATATTTTTAAAGGTTTATTTTTCTAGAATAATGTATATTGATTCATGAATGGTCAATTTGACCTCAATATTAGACATGAGAACCAACAATTCATTGTTAGTTAATGATGTATGAACTTAGAAACTAAATTTTTTGATCAAATATGTATAAACTAAAAATCTAATAACATTTGGTCATATCTGTAAGATATTAAACCCTGAAGTTTTTTTTATTTAAAACTATCTGAACATAAATATAATCCCTCATTGGTCTGAATTGGAAGATATTAAACTACTAAAGGAATAATAAATTTCTATCACTAAGGTGTAAACCCATAGGGGAAATCATAAGGAAAAGTTGATTCTATGCTATCTATGACTAAAAATTTATTATTATTGTGTAATATTTCACTGTTTGAAAGTTTAATAATCAGAAATATAATTATTTTAATGTAGCATCCTAGTTCTACATATCACTAAAATGGTTCCCAAATCGATAGTCACTACTTGAACTCATGTGTTCCTACCCGTTTTCCAAATTATACCAACTAGCAGTGAGAGTATAGCGTGTTCCCATGGGAGACTATAAAATCATATCATATTAAATGAAGTTGAAAAAATTGAACAACATTTGTCAAAAATAATATGATTACCCAGATGAAATAAAATAGATCATGCAATATCCAATGTATTTATAGAAGCATAGAATCATACAAACACACAATCATACTAGAATAAAACATCATATATCCCATAAAACCAATAAAATATAAAAGATAAATAATTATATACAATATAGTGGGGATGTATTACTATCCTTTTCCCTCATCACATCCTAGTCTCCAAATACCATCTGGGCTATCCCACTAGACCATTCAACATTGGGACTCTACCCTTCCTGAACCTGTGATCAATAAAGTCTTATTTGATTCCTAGTTTCCATATACCCCAGAGTGAGGTGTGTGTATAACTCACTATGGAGTCACCAATGGGGTCCCAAACATAACCATTAACGTAGTGTATGTACATGTTATATTGTCAGTTTAATAAATAAAAAAATCTATTTTTTTTAAAAAATAACCATCGTTGATCCTTGGGTTCTAAGATGACATATGATATCAAATATACCTGCTTTTAATAGTGCAAGAGAATCTCAGATCATGATACATATCCTCATGGGTATATGAGTCATACCATAAAATCTTAGGAACATGAAATCATACGGTGTAAACACCATATCTGAGAAATCATTCTAGGTATATCATGATATCCCAAAGAATCTCCAGAATATAGGGAGGTAATCCATGGAATCCCATTAACTTCAATAATATCTAGATATTAGGGAGTTAATCCCTAGTATCTCACCATCATCAAGATTGTCTCTATATAGGGTAGGTATTCTCTATAATCCCATCATCAACAACAACCTATGGATCCTAAGGAGGTATTACCTACTCTCCCATAATCACTATGGATCTATGGATCCTAGATAGGTAATAACTACAATTTTATCATCCCAAAACATCTCTGGATATTATAAAGTAAACTGCTAGAATCCCATAATCACCAACCATAATGACTAGATCCTACGAATCACTAATCGTCTATCACTAAATCATAAGGTATAATGATGGATCCCTAGAGTCAATTGGAATCTCTCCCAAAATCCTGAGGCAAAATAATAGATCCTATGAATCACTTTGCATATCAGATAATATAATTCATTTATAGGGACTAACATACACCTAGTTCCTATCTGATAATATTTGTAATAATATAGATTTACCACCTACAAAACCAATCTCATATAACAATGGTTGATCCCCAAACTGAGTAACTTTTCCCTTCTAATTCAAACCCACAAGGATCACATCATCGATTTATGTTCTAAAATGGTACTTGAAATCATCACTTCCCATTACAACACAAACCCTCTCAAGGGTTACCTAACATGAGGGAACCCACCAAGGTACCCTAGGAAATACAATTGAACATATAACCAATATAGAATCTTCAATATAAATTAAATATATTGGTCCATTCCTATTACTCATAGGGAACTCCATCCCTCAATGTAGTCATGATAATAAAAAAATATTATTGGCCTCATATGAAGAGTCATAATAGCATTACTCTATAGTGATGGAAAAAAACCGGTTTATCTTCCCAAGTCATCCAAAGTTAGCACTTTCACCCATAACTTATAAAAACCCCATCATGTCTTACCCACTAAGAAATTCATATACTCGTAGGGGAGGATCACTCACCCCACTCTATAATAACCAAGACTGAAGGGTGAAAGGTACCTCAAAATTATCAGAGACACTTTTGAGGCCAATCATTCAATTTCATGACACATCCATAGTCAGTGGAACTAAGAATAGCTATATAGTTCGACTATGATCACATAATTCATTATATTATCACTCATATATGTCCATATTTATCAAGGCCTATATTTATATTTAAGGCCTCTACCATCGATAGCTGAGGTATAATGATAGTGATCAATGGGTTATCATGGTCCTTGAAACTTTATCCATTACATTCACCAGAATATGTCTTTATTTTAACATTATTTAATTTAAAAATATTAGTTTTGCATAGTGGTGATACCAAAAATCCCATGATTCATAAATAATATTCTTAAACAATATGAAAATTCATTAGGACCAACTTATTTATATATAGTTATTTTCATTTAATTCAAGATTAGTCACCACTTAAGCTTTCCCATGTATCATCCAAGATTATGTAATCTTCTGATAACCTGAATAAAAAAAATCCTGAATAATTAATTATATGAATTTATAATTAATTAAAAAATGTAATTTTAATAGGAATCATTTCATAAAAACACACAAAGTGACATATTTTCACCAAAACCTTGAGGGATGGGTAGCAGTCCATTATTGGCATGCACCTAGACCTAATGTACCCAAAATCACTTTCAATTTCTTGAAACAGTGGAGAATTTTATCCAATTTAAGAAAATAACCCAACAAAACTTTCTAGGTGATTCAAATTCATCAATACGACATGTAATAAAATGTGTTAATTGTTTTGGGGAATCTAATAGAAAAGATATAAAAAATAACCACAATCCTCACTTAATTAATCAATTTCTTGATGTAATAATAAAAAAAACCCAATTGGAATTTCCCAAAAATCCGAGGTTATAAAAGTAGAAACAAAATCATTGGAGAATAGAGGAAGAAAAAACCTCAAGTCATCAAACCATTGAACCCAAAATCTCCCCATATAAAGATAATTTTTCTAAGAAAGTATGGTGGGGGGATTCGACCCTAATGGTCATATCCAAACCCTTTTCTATATAAAATTGAATAAGGTTCAATTATGAAATTACGAGTCTTCCCATTAAAAATAATTGCGAGTAGTAATCTTGTGGTGTAGCCACTTGGTATAAAATGAAACCCCCTTAACCAATATCTAGCTATAGTATAGAGTAACGGTCAATGGTGCAACCCACCTCAAGGAATCATTATACTTGACCCCACAAGGGACCTTCATGATGCAGTGTTGTCCTTCACTAAGGATCCCCTCCCCAGTGGGATGCTCGACACCACTGACTCATAAGAACCCACCAAATTATAGCCCCATGGGATGCAGTGTGGCCCTTCCTTTAAAAAACCACCATGGTGAAACCGTCCATGATATGGAATGATCTCCCCATTCAGGAAAAATCCTCAATGTACAAAACCACCCCACATACCAATTCCAAAAGTTGTTTTGTGGTCCCTTATTATAGCTAGAAAATTAGTTTTGGGTCCCCAAAACCCCATTACAATCTTTTCCTGAGCCCCCATTATGACGACCCAAAGTTATCAATTGAAATTACATTCTTATTAATATTTCATGTAATACCATTAAATCAAAACATAATGAACTACTAAGAGCTATCAATATAAGTTTTTCACTTCTGTTATTTGAATTTCAAAAATATGACATTCATGGTTGCGATTGGTAAGATGTTTGGAGTCCGTTAAGGAAAACATAATTTTTGGTGAATAATAACCTACCCTTATGAATAGTAACATTACCTTATTAATATTGATATAACCTAATGAATATTAACCTTACCTATGGTGGTATATAAATAAGATTTAAGTGGAAGTATGATATACCTATATCTAGGAATAAGAAAATAAATGTTTTAAAATTTTATTTTTTGAGTAAATTTTGATTTTAATTAAAAATTAAGTTAATCATATTTAGAAATTTATTTCTAAAAAATGGAGTTTATTTTTGGATTCTACACGTCAAAATATGGTTAGGGTGATTTTTTGGGATTTTTATGAAATACTTGAATTTTTGGTGAGTAGTGAAATACATTAATTTACTATATGAATACATTATAATTTAAACCCACTATCCCTGAAATCATATGTAACACCATGAACCTAGTTACCCAAATTTTGTGCGTTATTACATAACACTTCATTATAAAAGGAATCATGTCCCAAAAGACTAATAAGTTTAGTATCCTTGGATGTACTAGATACATACATAAGTTTCATATTACATCATAAAATAAACAAACAACATTGTGTCCCCTTTGAACTCTCTTATATCCCTAATACTATTACTAAAGGTTAATCTTAAGATACTTCTTTGCATCCTTGGAAAAATAAAACATAAGAAAGGGGTGAGCTCATATTCTCAGTAAGGATAACAATATAGTGGAAACTGTCATAAATAAGAATAAACATTTAAGGCAATGTATTAGACTAGAACACAAGCCTTTAAAACTTAAACTTCAGCATAATATGGAAAATATAAATCCAATAATTCCATATACCAATTCACATGGATATTATACTAGCTTAATAATCACATGTAATATCAATAGCCAATTTCATAATGATGGAATGCATAATGCCAGACTTCATAACCACATAGTCAAGGCCTTGTTTCAAGACTACAAATAAGATTTTTTCAAGGCCTTTTGCCAAAACACTAGTTTGTCTCATGAGACCTACTGATGCATCAATGATCTATAGCGGGCTCCACCCCTTACTTACTAAGTCCAATTAATTCCTCATATGAAAAGGTTTAAACATAACATAAACATTTGTATTAAAATTATCATATGAAATGTCATTACTTTATCCATAAACCATGAATGGTATAAAAATAACACATTCACATTCAAACATAACATGAAACCTTCAATAGAATTTTTATTATTTGTATCATAATAAATCAACCTTGATCAAGAATAATATCCTATAAAGTATGTTGACAAAGTTGAAAATGATCAGTAAATATCTTTTAGAGAAATATCCCATTTTCATGAAAACATTTAAAATACTCAATATTTATCAAGAAGCTATTTAAAAAAGAATTCTGAATCAAATCAACCCATAAATATTTGATTTTTTTAAAGTAATTTCAATTTTAAAACATTAATTTACATATAAATAAGACCTTAAAACCATTTTTAAAACATTTACATTAATTAGAATGATTTAGAAGAATAAATTTTTAAAACAATTAAAATGATATTTTAGTTAGAGTTCATAACCAAACGAGAGCTGCTTGAAAACAAAAAATTGTGGTAATAAAAACATTATAATATAATGAGAATAAAGGGATTCATTATATACCTTGTCAAAGTAAAGTATATACACCAAATAAAAGTGAATTGGCGCATGACAACAAAGAAGTCTCAATGGAATGTAAGTTGAGATGAATTACTTTATAAAAACTGTATCCTTAGGTTAAGGATAAATCAATGAAATAATTATGTGTGAAAAATATAAATACACTCAATATGATTTTATATTTAGTGTATATCAATCAGAGGAAATTCACACATATTCTTGTAAAAACAACACCAATGACTTGGATGTTTAACTCAATGAATATAAATTAAGTTAAAAGTATTCTTATTAAGTTTATATCGATGAATTGAGAATTTATAAATGGAGTGATTATGTGTATAAAAATTATATCCACACAAAGGGGATTTTAAATTATTACATAAGTAAATAAATTTTGATTTCACACATAATCATAGCATGACATAATTATGGATAAAAATATTAACCCAAGGAATAGAAATTGGGATAAAAGATTCTCTTACCGATTTGGTAACATATGAAACATAAAACCCATGAAAAGAGGATCATAAAATGAAGATTTAAATACCAATAAATTGAATTATATTACAAAATTAATACAATAATGGGAAGTACATACACCACACAAAAGGAAATAGTGGCAAATATAACATGAATCTCACTAAATAGAAAGTGAGATGAAAATCCCTTAGCACGTTGTAATCAATCTAGTCGAATGAAAAAAAGTTAATAACCACAAAATCATTCACATAATAACATGAACATATATATAATCATGATAATATATATCAAATATAAGTAATCAATACACCACATGAAATAAATAAGTGGTGAACAATGTAAATCTCATAGAATTAAAAGTGAGATATCAAATCCATTACCTTGTACTTTTCCTTAGTATAGGGTAGGTTAACCTCCTGTATAATGTTGAAATCATTGGTATTAAATTATAAAAGAACCAAATACAAACATATGATATCATATATGATATTCTAATATTTATTTGTTAATGATATTTTAGTAGTATCATTATTTTGGTTGTTAACTGATTTGTTTTCCTTTATATGTTTTGTTATGTAAGTCATGTTTTTTATGTATAACATGTATTTGATTCATATACAGAATGATATTAAGTTCTTAAAAATTATTTTTAATCATAAAATGTAAATTATTCTTGAATTCTTACGATGGAGAATGAATCTCATCACGTTCGTGGAGACGGTAAGCCGTGCGTACGCACAAACGACAACAACATTATATTGTTGGTGAAATTGTATGTGATTGGATGGTATATAATATATAAAGAATAATTAACATGTTATATTTATTATTTAAATCAGTTATAATCATTATTATACTCATCTAAATAATGAAGTGTTTGAATAAAAAACTACACCACGACTTGGAGACGGTAAGCTGTACATATGCACGTATGATGACTTTGTCATTTATAGGATGGATAGAATAACTAATATGGTTGTTACATATTTATAATAACATCACAGTATGTAGAATTTACTAGATTTATAATTGGAATAAAAAAATAAATAGGAATTGGAAGAAAAAAATAACTTGAAAGAGGGTGGTGAAATTATTACCTCTTCTTCAGGTGTTTCCTTTTGAGTTGATCAAAAGGGCTCCTTAGGTTGGATTTTTTATCAGAGTAAGGACTATAGATTGAATTTGGGGAAGTTGGGAAGATATTTTTGTAGAGTTTTCTGAGAAAAATGGCTTTGGAGGAGTGAAATTAAGAGAATGGGAAGTGCCCTTTTATAAGAGAGGTGAGGGTCACTTTAGGAAAAGCTTGAAATATTATTTTATAATAAAATAATTTTCTATTTATAATGGATAAAAAATTATTTATTTAGAGTATAAGGTGGTTATGGGTCGAATTTGTTTCATATAATAGGTTTTATATAGGTTTAGGTCACCATATTAACCTTATTTTTTAGATTTAACTCTTTGTTAAATAGTTTGACATTTACCATGTATCTTTGTATTTTTACATTATATGGTTAATAAACATACTATAACAAGACAAAAGAACCCCAAGTTGGCTCATTATTAATATATATAATCTTTTCTAAGTACTTTGGCTGAAATTTATATTTTTAAGAAAATTATATCAATTAATAATATAGTATTTGTTTTAAAAACTCAATTATGTTAATTTTTACACTATTTAGTATTTGATTTTTTTAAAGCCATATAAACTTTATCTATTAAAATACAATTTATTTAATCAACCCAAACATGTCATAATAACCTAAAAAATTAGTGTAATTCAACATAAGTCTCAATTTATATTTATATGGATATTTATAATATTAATTATTTTAAACGTTCATTAATAAGGTAATTTCTTCATCATCATTGTGTCATAAATAAATTTATTTATTTTATGTATAAAAATTATAAATAAAATACAATTATGTATGGAATTATTTTAGATTTCTAATGAATATTTATAGTTAAATTTATCCTCTGTATAACCCTATAATAATTTTTTTAGTTATTAAACATTAAATTTAACACTTTTAACTCTTCTTTAAATAAAATAATAATAAATGTCATAATCTAATCCAAGTGGAACTAAAGGATAATATTTTATTACTAAGGTTTTTTTGGTCGAATTACACTTATCCAATAGAATTAGTACATGTGTTAGGGTAATTATAATACCATTTTAACCTTTAATTACCCTATTTACTTTTAACCGTGGTAAATAAAAGTCAAAAGTTACTATTCACCAAAATTATTTTCATCTTATTCAACCAAATTTTACTTAATGATATTAAAAATGTCTCTCAAATTTTTGAAATTCAATTCACTAAAGTGGTAAAATTATGTTTTATGTAAATTTGCAAATGCTCATAGAAGGTGGGTAAAAGAGGGTACAAGCTTCAATAAAATTTTATACATCTAGTTTTATTAAAAAATGACTCCAAAAAATTAAATTGAACTTATATAGGTATTATATATATATTTTGACTGAAAATAAATTTAATTAAAATAAATAATTATTTAATTAAAAATTTTGTTTTAAACTATAACGCAGTGTTTTTAACTATTCATCAAAAGTTGAATGTTTTTAGAAAAATACCAAAAAATTTCTCTACGATAATTTTGATATTCAGAATTCAAAAATGAATTCTATTTTAACAAATTAAAAACATATAATTTGAATTTATTAATTTAAAATTAATTCCACTTGTCAAATTCAAAAAGTAGTTTTTTAAAAAGTAAAAACTTTCAAAATATTGGCATGTGTTTATGTCCAATTTAAATGTGAAATTACTTATAATAACCAAAATTATTTTAAATGATAAAAATATAATCCAATTATACTCAAAAACCATTAAAATTCATAATTTAACACTACAAATTATTTTGATTATAAAAGTTATTTTCAATTAAAATTTAGTATTTTTTAGTATTCATCAAAATATGAAAGCTATCAAAAAATTACCAAAATTATATCCAAAATTAATTTTTATGTCTTGATTCTAAATAAAAATTTAATTTCATTAAATTGAATATATAAAAGTTTCAAATTTTGTTTTTAAAAAGGGTTTTCCATTAAAAGGTGGTAAAATTGCATTTTTTGAAAAATAATTTTTTTATCTGAAAAAATGAATTTGTTCTTATATTATATCTGAAAACATATAATATGGATTCTAAAATTATATGGAGTATATAAAATTCAAAATTCAGTTAATTTGTTCGGTGTTGCATATAGTCGAAGCTATTGAATTACTTTAATAAAAATAACTTAGTATGAAATTATGGGGTGTTACATTCTTCCCCCCTTTTGCAAATTTTAAACTATAAATTTTAAATTTTGGATTGGGAACTTCATGGAAAGCCCCACAGCAAAAAAGTAGTGAATTAAACTATTACTTTATAGAAATTATTAACCTATGATCTCAAATTAACTTATTATTGATCAATAAAATAATTTAACTAAAAATAATTAGTCACACTAACCAGAGACTTCACATAATCCAGTGGTAGGCGATAAATCCCAATCACACTCTAGTTTTGGGTTTGATTCCCATAGCTTTGTCCGACGTGACGGGTTGTGACATGGTCTGCATATTGTCCTTTTTCAAAAACTATATTTTATAACATTCAAAAAATGAAATAAATTCCTCAAAATAATCATAACATAATTCCACCCCAAATGTTATCTCATACCTGGTATTTTCATCACAAAATTTAATAACCTATAATTACCTCAAAATCTAGGATCATATAATCCGAAATGGTTCTTTATAACTATATTCACAAAAGAAAAGATAATTCTTCCTCAAATTGAGTTTTCACATAACAAACTATAGTGTTACACATATAAGAGAAAATTCTTCCAATGTAATCCCATCAACAAAGAGCACTAATACTTTTAAATATTTCACTATCCGTTTATTTACACTTAGTTTCTTCCTTGACCAAGTGGTTATCCTATAGAATAGGGAATTCACTCGAGTAATGACCAGGTCCCCTACATTTTCGACATATGACTGTAAATGGATTCATAGGATCATTTTAATTTTCTTCCATAATAATCTTCATTTTACTAGGAAATTCTTTACTTTATGTCCTTTTTTCCCACACATAAAGTATTTCTTTGTTCCATTGAGACACTTTCATAGGTGTCTCCTTCAACATTTACGGCATGATGGAAGTGAGATTTTTTTTCTCTATGGTCTCCACTGTTGGAGATCTTATCATTCACCACCTTTATCTTATTTGTTGGGTCTGGGAGTTGGTTAATATATATGTTGTTGATCATATTTTTGGAAAACTAATTTGCATGAACATGATATATTTTAAACCTATCAAAATTCTATTTCATTTCTCATTTCCACCACCATGCCCACCTTGTACATCATGTTCAATGTTATTATGACTTCTTTAGAATCCAGCCATTGACTAACACAAGAAATCATAATGTGAGTAATAAAATCATTTAGTGAATATCATAACACCATATTTTCAATCTAAAACACCTTAGGATTAACCAAGGTTCTTTATTATGATCTTATATTAAAATAATTTAAATCTGTTTCTAAATAAAATGTGAATTATACTAATCATATCCCCCAGGAGGGTTGTAACCAAGAGTGCAGCAAGGCCTGTTGTCATGTACCAGGATACCTCGAGTCAAGGCTGAAACTCCATGTTAGAGTTTTTTCTCATAGATACATCTTTTCTAGAGCCACCTCTACCTGCTCGTATCCAGGCAGAGATGTATTTCTTGGAAAACCCACATAATATTTACATTACCAAAACATTTGGATGTTCTTCTATACTAATCTTCAATTTCTATCTTAGGGTAGTGTTTTCTAATCATCATTTTTCTAAAACAAGCTTCCAAGGTTTGTACTAAAGTTTCTCTGATACCAAATGTAATGCCCCGACCCCAATTACCAAGAGTTTATCTTTTATTAAAAAACCTTATATGATACAAGGAATCATGTCCCAAAATACCGATCAATTTAGTAGCCTTGGAAGTACTAGATACATACATAAGTTTTACATTACACCATAAAATAAAAAAATAACATTGTGTCCCCTTTGAACACTCTTATATCCCTTAGCCTATTCTTGTGGGTTAATCGTAATATACTTCTTTACATCCTGGGAAAAATAAAACATAATAAAGGGGTGAGCTCAGATGCTCAGTAAAGATAACAATATAGCAGAAACTATCAAAAATAAGAATAAACATTTATGGCAATGTATAAGACTAGAACACAAGCCTTTTAAACATAAAACGTCAGTGTAATATGGAAAAGATAAATCAAATAATTACATTTACTAATTCACATGGATATTCTACAAACCTAATAATCACATGTAATATCAATATACAATTTCGTAATGATGTAATTCCTAATGCTAGACATCATAACCACATAGTCAAGGCCTTGTGCCAAGACTATAAATAATTTTTTTAAGGCCTTGAGCCAAGACACTAGTTTGTCTTATGAGACCTACTGATTCATCAAGGAGCTATAGCGGGCACCACCCTTCACTTACTATGTCCAATGCATTCCACATATGGAAAGGTTTAAACATAACATAAACATTCGTAATAAAAGTAGCATATGAAATGTCAATATTTTATCCATAAACCATGAATGGTATAAAAATAACACATCCACAATCAACCATATAAAAAAAACATTCAATACAACATTGAATATTTGTATCATAATAAATCAACCTTGATAAAGAACAATATCCCGTAAAAGATGTTTACATAGTTGAAAATTATCTGTAAAAATCTTTGAGAGAAATATCCCCTTTTCATGAAAACATTTAAAAGTATCACTATTTATAAAGAATCTATTTAAAATAGATTTATGAATCAAAATTTCCCATACCAATTTGAAACTTTTAGAAGTAATTTCAATTTTAAAAGATTAATTTCCATATAAATAAAACCTTAAAACCATTTTTAAAACATCAACATTAATGAGAATGATTTAGAATAATAAAATTTTAAACCATTTAAAATGATATTTTAGTTAGAGTTCCTAACAAAATGAGAGATGCTTAAATAAAAATAATTGAGGTAATAAAAAAATTACAATATCATGATAATAAAGGGATTCATTATATACTATGTCAAATTACAGTATATATACCAAATAAAAGTTAATTGGCGCTTAACAACAAAGAAGTCTCAATGGAATGTAAGTTAAGATGAATTCCTTTATAAATACTGTATTGTTAGGTTAAGGATAAATAAATAAAATAATTGTGTGTGAAAAATATAAATACACTCAATATTATTGGATATTTAGTGTAAATCAATCAGTGGACATTCAAACATATTCTTGTAAAAACAACACCAAGGACTTGGATGTTTAACACAATGAATATAAGTGGAGTTAAAATTACTATTATCAAGTTTATATCGATGAATTGAGAATTTATAAATGGAGTGATTACGTGTATCAAAATTATATACACAAAAAGGGGAGTGGAAATTACTACATAAGTAAATAAATAGTGATTCCATACATAACCATAGCATGACATAATTAAGAATTAGAAGATTAACCCAAAGAATGGAAATTGGGTTAAAAGGTTCCCTTACCAATTTGGTAACATACAAAACATACAACCCATGAAATAGGGATCATAAAATGAATATCTAAATACACATAAATTGAAGCATATTACAAAATGAATACAATCATGGGCAGTACATACACCACACAAAAGGAAATAGTTGAAAATATAGCATGAATCTCATAGGAATAAAAAGTGAGATGGAAATCCTTTACCATGTTGTAATCAATCGAGTCAAATGAGAAAAGTAAATAACCACCAAATTAATCATATAATTACATGAATATAAAGATAATAATTATAGTATATATCAAATGGAAGTACTCAATACACCACATGCAATAAATAAGTGGTGAAGAATGGAAATCTCAGAGAATTTGAAGTGAGATAAAAAATCCATTACCTTGTACTTTTACTTAGTATAGGGTTGGTTAAACTTCTTTATAATGGTGATATAGTTGTTATTAAACTATAAAAGAACCAAATACGAAAATATGATATCATATATGATCATCTAATATTTCTTTGTTAGTGATATTTCAGTAGTACCATTGTTTTGGTTCTTAACTGATTCATTTTCCGTTATATGTTTTGTTACATAAGTTATGTTTTTTATTTATAGGATGTATTAGATTAATATCCATTATGATATTAATATCTTAAACATTATTTTTAATCATAAAATTAAAATTATTCTCGAATTATTACAATGGAGAATGAATTTCGTCGCGTTCGTAGAGACGGTATATCGTACGTACGCACAAATGACAATATCATTATATTGATGGTGAAATTGTTTCTAATTGTATGGTATATCATATAAACAGAATAATTAACATGTTATATTTATTATTTACATCAGTTAAACTCCTTATTATACCCATCTAAATAATTAAGTGTTTGAATAACAAACTACACCACGATGTGGAGACGGTAAGCCGTACGTATGCACGTATGATGACTTTGTCATTTTTAGGATGGATAGAATAACTAATATGGTTGTCAAATATTTATAATAAAATCACAGTATGTAGAAGGTACTGGATTTTTTATTTTTTCAAGGAAACAAAGAAGAAAGAGTAATTGTAAGAAACAAAGAACTTTAAAGAGGGTGGTGAAATTATTACCTCTTTTTCAGGTGTTTCCTTTTGAGTTGATCAAATGGGATACTTAGGTTGGATTTATGATAAAATTAAGGACTCTAGGTTGAACTGAGGGAAGTTGGGAAGATATTTGGGTAGGGTTTTTCTGAGCCAAATGGATTTGGAGGTGTGAAATTAAGATAAGGGGAAGTACCCTTTTATAAGTGAGGTGAGGGTCACTTTAGGAAAATTTTGAAATATTATTTTATAATAAAATAATTTTCTGTTTCTAATGGCTCAAAAATAATTTATTTAGAGGATAAGGTGGGTATGGGTCAAAAAACATTCAACTAATAGGTTTTAGATAGGTTTAGCACACCATATTAACCTTATCTTTGAGATTTAACTCTTAGTTAAATAGTTTGACATTTACCTTGTCTCTTTGTATTTTTATATTATATAGTTAATAAAATAACTATAACAAGACCAAAGAACCCCAAGTGGTTAATTATTAATATATATACCATTATATAAGTCCTTTGGCAGAAACTTAAATTTTTAATAATATCATATCAATTAATAATATAGTTTTTGTTTTAAAAACACAATTCGGTAATTTTGACACTATTTTGTATTTGATTTTTTTGAAAGCCATAACAACTTTATCTCTTAGAATAACATTTTTTTTAATCAACCCTAACATGTAATATTAACCTATAAATTACTGTAATTCATTATAAGTCTCAATTTATATTTATTTGGATATTTATAATATCAATTATTTTAATCTTTCATTAATAAGGTAATTACTGCATGATCATTGTGTCATAAATATATTTATTTATTTAATGTCTAAAAAATATAAATAAAATATAATTATGTAGGAAATATTTTTATATTTCTAATTAATATTCATAGTTTAATTCATATTATTTATAACCCTATATTAAATTTTTTTTAGTTATTAAACTTTGAATTTAACAATTTTAACTCTTCTTTAAATAAAATAATAATAAATATCCAAATCTAATCCAAGTAGATCTAAAGGATCATATTTTTTCCTAAGGTTGTTTTGGGTTTAATTAGACTTATCCAATATAATTATGACATTTTTTTGGGTAATTATAATATCATTGTTACATTTAATTATACTATTTACTTTTAACCGTGGTAAGTAATAGTCAAATGTTACTATTCACCAAAATTATTTTCATCTTATTGAACCCAAATTTACATACTGATATTAACCATGTCTCTATTATTTTTGAAATTAAATTCACTGAAGTGGTAAAATTAGGTTTTATGCAAATTTGAAAATTCTCATAGAAGGTGGGTACAAGACGATAATAAGTTCAATAAAAATTTATAGATCTAATTTTATTATAAAATGGCTCCAAAAAATTACATTGAACGTATATAGGTATTATATATCTATTTTTACTTAAAATAAATATATATAAAATAAATAATTATTTAAATAAAAATTTGTTTTAAAATTATATTATAGTGTTTTTCACTATTCATCAAAAATTGAATGTTTTTAGAAAAATACCAAAAAATTACCCTAATATAATTTTGATATTAGAAATTCAAAAATGAAATATATTTTATCAAATTCCAAACATATAATTTTCATTAATTAATTTAAAATTAATTCCTGTTGTCAAAACTAAAAAGCAGGTTTTTAAAAAGTAAAAACTATCAAAAGATCGGCATGTGTTTATGTCAAATTTAAATGTGAAATTACTTATAATGACCTAAATTGTATTAAATTATTAAAATATAATCCAATTATACTTCCAAACCATTCAAATTAATAATTTAATACTATAAATTATTTCGATTAAAAAAGTTCTTTTCCATTAAAATTTAGTATTTTTCAGCTTTCATCAAAATATGAAAGGTATCAAAAAGTACCAAAATTTTATCCAAAATAAATTTTTATGTCCTGATTCTAAAAAATAATTTAATTTCATTAAATTTAATATATAAAAGTGTCAAATTTTGGTTTTAAAAAGAGTTTTCCATTAAAAGGTGGTAAAATTGCGTTTTTTGAAAAATATTTCATTTATTTGAAAAAATTGAATTTGTTCTTATATTATATCTTAGAAACATATAATATGGATTATAAAATTATATAGAGTATATAAAATTCAAAATTCAGTTAATACTATTCATAACCTCTTTTGGAACGGTTAGTTTGGTATGTCGTGGAGTGATCGAGCTCAGTGTTTCTTGTAGTGCATTCTATTGAATTACTTTAATGAAAATAACTTACTATGAAATCTTGGGGTGTTAGATTATTCCCCCCATTTGGAAATTGGATCCTCACAATTTTAAAATTGGTCTTGAGAACTTCCTTGAAAGTTCCATATCAGAAAAATAGCCAATTAAACCATCAATTTAAAATAAAGAAAGAGAAGTACAAAGGTCACCCCAGATAACCCATAATAGGATTCCATGTAGGATAACATGGATATGCAAGATAAAATAAGTGTCATGTTCTGATGGACAGTGATATAAAACATGATCATGAGAAAGTTAACAACAATAAAACCACAAACTTTTGATGGGATAAATAGTCATTAGTTTCATAGTAGGAAAAGTAAACGGACAACGTTTTTTTGTTTTAAGTTGTATTTAATAATTTTAAGGAATTTATTTTTGACATTGACTAAGAACATAAAGAGATATAATTAATTTATATGAAGAGTTTCATCATTTAATAAATTTTACCACTAAATCAACTTTTTTTTACTATGAGTATTCACGATGACCTGGTCACACCTGAAGGGATAGAATCAACTTCTAAAGAATCACATAATCAACAAAGGATAAAATATATATTTAACTTGTATTTAGAGATTAACCAAAACAAAATGGTTAGTACAAGATCAGATGATCCCCAAAAAGGATAATCCTTTAGAGAAAGAAATACTAATCTTAATTTCTAAAATTAAACCAACAATACCCTATGTTCAGTAAATACCATTCCATAAACAATTGTCCTTAAAATTATTCAATAAAATCCAAAATAATATTGAAACCCAAAACTTAGAAGAATTTCATTATGTAGTCTTCCATGTTAAATTGTATCTCCAATAACATCGACTACTCTTAAAGTCACATACAGAAAAGTAATTAACCTAACCACATATTCTCTATGATAGGTTAATCATTTCCTTAAAAAACCCAGATCACTATAAATCCACAATAAAAACATAGATAAAAATCCACAATTACCCCTAAAATTAAATACCATAGTATTCTATTTTCCTTAATCATGTAGTGTTCCCAACAGAGCAAACATCTTCTAAAATAAAATTTATCACTTAATCACCAAATCATTTTTCTATAATAAGGTTATCAATTTGATTGGAAATATGATCCCAAATAAACTTATTATTGATCAATAAAATCATTTAACTAAAAATAATTAGTTACACTAACCAGGGACTTCACGTAGTCCAGTGGTAGGCAATAAATCCCAATCACACTCTAGTTGTGGGTTTGATTCCCGTAGCTTTGTCTGATGTGACGGGTTTCCACATGGTCTGTGTGATTTCCTTTTTTAAAAACTATATTTTATAACATTCCCAAAATGAGATAAATTCCTCAAAATAATCATAACATAATTTCACCCCAAATGTTATATCATGCCTCACATTTTCATCCCAAAATATAATAACCTTTAATTGACTTAAACTCAAGGATCATATAAACCCAAATAGTTCTTTATAACTATATTCACAAAAGAAAAGATAATTCTTCCTCACATAGAATTTTAATATAACAAACTGCAGGGTTACATATACAAGAGAGAAGTCCTTCAAAGTAATCCCATAAAGAAAAAACACTAATAATTTTAATCATTTCTCCATATATTTATTTCCAATTAATTTCTTCCTTGACCAAGAGGTTACCCTATAAAATAGGGAATTGACATGGGTAGTGCTCAGGTCCCCGACATTTTCTACAAATGACTGTAAATGAATTTTTGAGATCATTTTTATTTTCTTCCATATTACTCTTCATTTTTCCTCAGTAATTATTTATATTATGTATTTATTTCCCACACATAAAGTATTTCTTTATTCCATTAAGACACTTTCCTTGGTGTATCCTTACACATTTTCTGCATGATTGAAATTGATTTTTCTTTTCTCCATGGTCTCCACTGCTGGAGCACTTATCATTCACCACCTTTCTATTTTTTTGGGTCTGGGAGTTGGTTTCTATGTATGTTGTTGATCATATTTTTGGAAAACTGATTAGGCATGAACAAGATATATTTTACACCAATCAACATTCCATTTCATTTCTCATTTCCACCACCATTCCCACCTTTTACCTCAGGTTCAATGTTACTATGACTTCCTTGGAATCCAGCCATTGACTAACACAAGAAATCATAGTGTGGGTCATAAAATCATTTAGAGAATATCATAACACCTTATTTTCAATCTAAAAAACCTTTGGATTAACCAAGGTTATTTATTCTCATCTTATATTAAAATCATTCAAATCACTTTTTAAAGAAAATGTGAATTATCCGAATCATATCCCCTGGGAGTTTTGTAACCAAGAGTGCAGCAAGGCCCATTATCGTGTACCAGGATACCTTGGGTCAAGCCCAAAACTCATTTTCGGAGTTTTCACTCCTTTATTAATCTATGCCAAAGCCACCTATACCTTCTTGTATCCATACAGAGCTGTATTTCTTGGAAAACCAACATAATATTTACATTACCAAAAGTTTTGGATGTTCTTCTATACTAATCCTCAATTTCTATCTTAGGGTAGTGTTTTCTGATCAGAATTTTTCTAAATCAAGCTTCCAAGGTTTGTACCAAACTTCATCTGACACAAAATATAATGCCCAGACCCTAGTTATAGCGACCCGAGCGTTTTACATATAACATTTCATTATTTTAAGCATAATTAATCATCAGAGTACAAGCCAAGGATCGTTAAATCTAGTGTCTTGGAAGACTAGGTACATATAACATAAAACATGGGGATAAAAAAACACTTCTTTATTTAATCTCCATAATGAGCTCCTGTCTTCCTTTTCACCCTTACATCTGCATAGGGTACCCTGGGGAACAAATGAACAAAGGGATGAGCTACAAATTCTCAATAAGGGAATGAACATAAGGATACATCTCAAGCACATGAGTTTAGAGGCATTACATAATGATATCCAAAGAATGAAACTTATGAAATAATTTAATATAATAATGGGATCATATAAACATGGAATAATATAAATTTGGAAGAATCATAAATCATATCTTTAGAATGGGTCAGGCTAACCGCTAATCCTGTTCCCCATTTTATTATGGGTCAAGTCTAACCGACAATCCCGTTTCACATCACATCTCATTAGACTTATCCTTACCCAATGTATTGGAGCGCTATTTGGGCACACCCATCTAACAATATTCATGAATATCTTTTCCACATAAATATTCTTACCACATATACAATCATTCATATTCAACCACACACAAACATAAGGGTACCCATGAAAAGAATTGGTTACCTCAACCATGACATCAATCATAACCAATGGGCGTATCCTGAAAGTGTCCATATAAGGAAAGAATTACAAATACATGGACGTTCATAGGGTAAAATATGAATATAACATGGTAAGTGGTTTCAAACATATGTGACAACATAATAGAAATGTATTTTAGAAACATTAGCATTAAAACATTTTTGTGCGGATTTAAGGAAAACACTCTGGAGCTTTTGAAATGGAAAAGAGGAAATTCTTTTATATAAAACCAGAATTAAACCAAGAAGGTATTAATAATAAAAATACTGATTTTTTTAAAGACAATGGTGTATTAAAATAGAGGATTGAGTGATCTTGAAATTTGGGTAAAAATTAGGGAGGTCCCCTTAAAACAAGTTTGCTTATCAGAAAGTTCTAAGGAGGAAATCTTTCAAAAACATGTATATCCTCGAAAGAAAGTGATGAAAGGGTATTGATATTATATTATTTTAAAAATATCCAGAATTCATAAGATTCACATAAATAGATATGATAACAACATTTTGAAAAAAAGATAAGGCAACCCGAAAGAACGAAGAAGGTTTGGGTAGAATTCGTTACGATTTTACCAGCATTGTGTCGGGTGTACCTAATAGGACTTGATGAGAGAGAGAAGGGGTTTCTAATCACTTATAAAACATTAGGTAATTATGGGGAATGTGTATAAACATACCCCATCACTTGGTATCACACAAGAAAAACATAGCATAGAGAACAATCTTGATTAAGAGTAAAAAGGGGAGGATCCCTTACCTTAAATCCGTTGGTGTTCTCCACTTGTTATTAACGACCTGAATAAACAAATTAGTCTTATTAATTAATAAGTACAGAACCTATTATATATTCAATTTATTTATTATAACCCTTTTTAGTTCATTCATATCATTTTTGATTAGTTATAAGGTTCAATTCCATTGTTCGGGCTCATTTGTTTACTTGGATTTAAAAGATCGGTTCACTTATATTCAAGTTTGGATTATATGCAAGATGAAAGTGGTTGTACAGAATTAAAGTTATATTCTTTATTTAATATCCAGGATATTACATGGTTTTATTTTTAATTAGGTTACTAATAGTGATGTTGAATTATTACATATATAACCTTAGTGATAACCGTTTTTGTTATTCGGTGGGTTTGATTACAAAGAATGTGTTTTGATTTATAACTTAATTCCATTTGTACCAAAGGATTACAGAACCAAAAATAGGATATATTTCATATATAATAATCTGGTTCAAACATAGCACAAATGGTTTCATGACCATAATTAAAGATAATAGTAGAAATTTATAAACTGTTGTCCTTGAATGTGCAAAATTAGCACATCCCAAACGATGCTTTCATTTCTTTCAAATAAAAGGGTGGGGAAAGGAGAGAAGATAATGAAATATACCACTATGATGAAGAAATTACAGTACATGTATGCTAATGGATTTATCATACTATTATGGTGAAGGGAGGTGAGGAATGAAATTAAAACAAAAAAACTTAAAATAAAAGAAGAAATTTGGGAAGAGGAATTTACCTCTTGAGGCTTCCTCCTTTGAGAACTTCTTAAAAGGAGAGGTTTCGGTATTTTTAGGAGGCTGAGAGATTTTGGACGTGGGGGAGGACCTTGGGGAGGTATTTGGGTATAATTTAGAGAAGGCTTGGAGCTTGAGAGGAGTGGAGAGAATAGGGAGTGACGGGGGGTTTTTATAGTGGAGGAGAGGAGGGATTTCATGATATTATAATCTTTAATTTATAATTTCTTCACAAGAGAAATAATAGTAAGTATTCCATGACCAAGAATAGAAAATGGATCATGTGAATTCGAACCATGGGTGGTGACATCATCCATGATGCTAGGAATAGTTTATTTAGCTTATAATGTATATATACGGAAAATTACCGTATTTTACTATTCATCAAAATTTCAAATATTTCAGAAAAATCCCAAACATTCACCACAACCATTTTTCAACATGTAGAATCCAAAAATGAAGTGAATTTTTCAAAAATAATTTTCTAAATATGATTATTTTAATATTTATTTAAAATCATAATTTATTATCAAAAACCAGATTTAAAACATGAATTAACTCATTCTAAAACATAGGTATATTGTACTTCCAACTTGAATATTTTTTTATACTATCATAGGTGAGGTTACTATTCATTAGGGTATATCACTATTCATAAGGGTATGTTACTATTCATTAGGGTAGGTTTCTATTCACTAAAAATTATGTTTTTCTTATCAGACTCCAAAAAACCTCTTGAACACAACCATGTATGTCAGATTTTCAAAATTCTAAACACAGAAGTGAAAAACTTATGTTTAAAGGTCACTTATCACTTATTAGTTCATTATTATGTTATTTTATGGAGTATTTATAAGAAGGGAATTTCCATTAAAAACATTGGGTCATTACATTCTTCCCCCCCTTAAGAAATTTTTCCCTCAAAATTTAATTTTATATTTCAGGCCAAAAACTGATGTGGGTACTTTTCTTTCATTGCTTCCTCTAGTTCCCATGTTTCTTCCTCAATCTTATGGTTCCTCCAAAATACTTTGAAAAGATGGGTTGTCTTGTTACGTAAAACCTTGTCTCTCCGATCCAGAATCTTTACTGGCTTCTCCCCATATGAGATATCAGCTTCCAGGTGCACCACCTATGAGTTTAGTACATGTGAGGGATTAGGTATTTACTTCCTCAAGAGTGATGCATGGAAAACATCATAAACTTGAGCCATTTTTGGTGGAAGTGCAAGCTGATAGGCCACGACTCCTATGCGGTCAAGGATCTCAAAGGGGACAATATACCTTGAACATAGCTTCCCTTTCTTCCCAAATCTCATGACTCTCTTCCATGGAGATATTCGAAGGAAGACTTTATCTCCAATGTCGAACTCCAAGTACCTTCGATGATTGTCATCATAACTCTTTTTCCAACTTTGAGTAGCTTTGATGTGTTTCTATATGACTTGAACGTTCTCTGTCATCTCTTGAACAATATCGGGTCCAAGTAGCTTTCTTTCTCTAACTTCATACCAACAGGTTGGAGTTCTACATAGCTTTCCATATAGAGCTTCATATAGAGCCATCTGAATACTCGAGTGGAAGCTATTATTGTACGAGAACTCAGACAATGGGAGATGCTGATCCCATCCACCTTTGAATTCTAGAGAGCAGGCTCCAAGCATATCATCAAGCGTCTGAATAATTCTTTCAGACTGGCCATCAGTTTGGGGGTGATAGGCCATGATGAAATTTAATTCAGTACTAAAAGAATGTTGAAGGCTCCACCAGAATTTAGATATGAACCTTGGATCATGATCAGATACAATTGAGAGTGGAACACCGTGCAGTCTCACCACTTCTTTCACATATAAATTTGCAATTTGTTCAAGTGATAGATCTTCCCGAATAGCGATGAAACGGGATATACTGGTGAGTCAGTCAAACACAACCCATATGGCATTATTTCCCTTTGACGTCTTCGGGAGACCCATGAAAAATTACATAGTAACATTTTCCCATTTCCACATGGGTATAGGAAATGGATGCATCATACCTTTGGACTTTTGTCGCACAACTTTAACTTGCTGAAATACCAAGCACCTTGATATATATTCCACAATCTCCTTCTTCATGTTATCCCACCAGAAGTGTTCTCGGAGATCACGATACATTTTTGTACTCCCAGGATGGATAGAGAAGGTCGATATATGCGCATCATTCAATAGATCCTTCATTATCTCTGGATCATATGGTACACATAATCGTGTCCCAAATCTTACAAATCCTTCCTCGTCAATTTTGAAATTGGAGGATTTCCCATTTTTAACAGATTCTACCCTTTTCTGAATTTCCACATCCTTTCATTGAGCAAACTTTAATTTCTCCAAGAGGGATGGTTGATCAATAATTTGATAAAGGATTTATGATGTTCCTCCCTTAATTATTCCCATGTCCATCCTTTTCAAATCTAATAAGATCAGATCCTTTTCAATTCTCATCATTGATAAAGATGCATGATCCTTTCTACTTAGAGCATCCACCACCTAGTTTGCCTTACCGGGATGGTAGTGGATTGAGAAGTCATAATCATTGATGAGATCTATCCATCTTCACTAGCGAATATTATGATCTTTCTGTGTGAATATTAATTTGAGACTCTTTTGGTCAGTATATATCTTATATTTTTTCCCATGGAGATAATGCCGCCAGATTTTCAACGCAAAGATCATAGCTGCCAACTCCAGATCATGTGTGGGGTAGTTTTGCTCATGGATTTTCAGCTGCCATGAGGCATAGGCTATCACTTTATCATTTTGCATTAGCACATAGCCTAAGCCTTTCTTAGAAGAATCACTATACACCACAAAGAGTTCTCCACTTGAAGGGAGTGTGAGTACCGGTGCAGTGATAAGACTCTTTTTCAACTCCTTGAACCAATATTTACATTCCTGTATCCAGATGAACTTTACTCCCTTCCGTGTCAGCTTGGTCATTGGGTTTGACAATCGTGAAAAGTTCTTCACGAATATTTGATCATACCCAGCTAGACCTAAAAAGCTGTGGATCTCCATTACAGAAGTTGGCCTCGCCCACTCCTCAATTGCCTTCGTCTTGGAAGGGTCCACAGATATCACTTTCCTGGTGATAACATGCCCCATGAATGATACTTCTACCATCTATAACTCAAATTTACTGTACTTTGCATTCAAATTCTCCCTTCGCAAAGTCTTTAACACAGTTTCCAAATACTCCTCATGTTCCTCCTTTCTCTTCGAGTATATCATAATATCATCAATAAAGACCACCACAAATTTGTCGAGGTAATCTCTAAAGACTCTATTCATTAAATCTATGAAAATTTATAGATAATTAGTGAGTCTGAAGGGCATAAATATGAAATCATAGTGTCTATACCTCATTCTAAAGGCAGTCATGGGAATATCTTCCTTCCTCACCCTTAGTTTGTGATATCCCGATCGAAGGTCCACCTTAGAGAAATAACTATTCCCAAGAAGCTGATCGAACAAGTCATCGATCCGTGGAAGGGGATACTTGTTCTTTATAGTTATTTTTTTGAGCTCATGATAATAAATGTAGAGGCGCATTGATACATCCTTCTTCTTGACGAAGAGGATTGGAGCACCACATGGTGAAGCACTCGGGCGTATAAAACCCTTCTCCATATTCTCCTGTAACTGATTCTTCAGCTATTCTAGCTCTATGGTGGCCATTCTATAAGGTGTATTTGAGATTGATAGAGACCCAGGGATAAGCTCAATTGAGAACTCAACCTCTCGGTCAGGGGGAAGACCTAGAAACTCTTCAGGGAATACATCAGTGTAATACCTCATGATGGGCATGTCTTCAATAATCAGTCTCTCCTTCATCTCAATCATTTGAGATAGAAATGCATGTTTATAAGGAATCAATATCCACACTTGAAATGATGATTCTAAAAGAGATTCATCTTGAACCTTACACTTGAAAAGAATCGGAGGATGCTTCGGGATGTGAAGAGTGATCTCCCTTTCCCGGCAGTCGATATTGGATTTGTATAAAGACAACCAATTCATGGCTAAGATAGTGTCAAACTCCACCAATGGATGTATGACAAGATTTTCTGGGATGTTCAGTCCACAAAAATTAACCGGGGAGGAGTGATAAACCATGGATGCAACAATTTCCCCATTCTCTGTTCTCACAGATAACTTTTCCTCCAAATTTTGAGGTGGTGTTTGAATAGTTCTACTAAACTTGCAAGATATGAAATAATGTGTAGAACCAGAATCAAATAGTACGTTCCCTATTCTTGAATGAATAACTAGCATACCTGTCACCACATCATTTTTTGGCTCCACCTCAGAAGTAGTGATAGCATAAGCCCTTCCTTTTTGACTTGGAGGTTATTGCTGATTGCCTCCGACAACCCTCGGCTTAGGGAAATTGTTCGCATAATGACCAAGCTCTTTGCAGTTATAACACTGCACCACAGGTTGAATGTGGATCGGAACATTCCTTTCTTTTTCAAAATTAGTGGGATTTTTCAAATCCCTTTGGCTGTTCTTGGACAAATGACCAAACTTTCCACATTTGAAGTAATTCCTGGTTCCCTGGAGACAGTCACAACGATGATTCTTCCCACAATTTTTTCAAAGGGGAAAGTGGGGCTTCTTTACATCATGGAATTTGTTTGATGAACCAAGCATGTTGTTCTCCATTTCCTCTTCTTGTCACTAGGCCCATGAGACCACTGAGAGTCTCCCATCTCCATTTCAACCTTGAGGGAACAATAAACAATCTCTTCATAGCTGTCAAAGTCTCGAATTGCCAACACTTTTCATAGACTCGGCTTTAGTATGATAAAGAAGCTATCCACCTTGCTTTAGGTGTTCATGACAAAGCCAGAGGCATACCTTTCATGCCTTGTAAATTTCACTTCATACGGCCCGATGGACTCATCTTACTTCTGCTTGAGTCTAAAGAACTCTCTTTCCATCTTGAGATAGAGGGTTCGAGGAAAATATTTGTTGAAAAACATCCTCTTGAATTCCTCCCATTCTATGGAATCAATTTCCTCTTGGGACTTCTTATTCTTGATCAGTGTCCACCACTGATCAGCTTCCCAATCGAAACGATAGACTTCAAGTACAACTTTCTCTTCTTCAGAGCACTAGAGGATAGAGAATTTTTTTTCAATGGAGTTAATCCAATGTTCTATGAGGAGGGGATCAGAAGACCCGCTAAACATGGGAGGCCTTTGCCGCATGAAGGATTCTATGGAAAATTTCTCTTTACATGGAGGAGGGGGGCGTTCCACCTGATTCAAGTTATTATTCATCACTCGAGCCAGCTGAGCAAGTACTTCCATGAAGTTTTGAGCACCCGCTTTTGTCACATCAAACATGTCATTAGGGAAATCATCACATTTCCTATCACATTGGTTATTGGAACGTTTTATTCTATTTCCTTCCATTAACTAAGAAAAAAAATGTATAATTAGAAATCATGAATACTTATCTATTGAGCATAAAAAGGAAACTTTGAACATTAAAGGATAAACTTATAAAGAAGAAGTACATCCTATGTTGTGATTCGTTAGTTTTATATATAGGTTATCCTCGATCTATTTCTTAACTTATATTCTTATAGGATTTTTTTCCTTAATAATATTTTGTATTAAGCTCATGAACCTACCAAATCATATCCCCCGGGAGTGTCGTAAATAGTAGTGGAGCAAGGCCCGTTATCATGCACCAGTTCCCATTCAAGTCTAGATCAAAGCAGTGTTTTCAAGTTTTACCCCTAGATACATCTGTTCCAGAGCCGCCTCTACCTGCTCGTATCCAGATAGGGATGTATTTTCTTGATAAACCACTTACTCTATACTCACCAAAATTTAGGACTGTTTCCTTATACTTAGTCTCATCCATATGGTTATCCCTAAGGTGATCTATTCATAGTCTCCAAAAATAACTAGACCATCCTCTGATACCAACTATAGTGACCCGAGCCTTTTAAATATAACATTTTATTATTTTAAGAATAATTAATCATCAGATTACAAGCCATGTATTGTTAAGTCTAGTGTCTTGGAAGACTAGGTACATATAACCTAATGTTGAGCAATGTATTGTTTTTAAACAAATCAAAATAATGTTTTTTAAAGGGGGAGATTATTTTAAATAATACTCTGTCTCTTTATGATGATTTTGATGCTCACAAATACCCTTAATTATTTACTAATTATTTCGTTGAGTATTTTGCAGGAATTTATTTTATATAACGAGATTTTATACTTCATTTATTCCGAGATCAATTTTAGCGTATTTTGGAATCACTGTAGCGCGAGATCAATTTTAGCGTATTCTGGAATCACTGTAGTGCGAGATCAATTTTAGCGCGTACTGGAATCACTGTTCATACCCTACGTTGATTAACGTAACGTATGGATGAAAAGTTTACTTTTTATGTTATTTTGAAACGTATGGTTAATGAACCTTACGTTGTTGAAAAGTATGGAAGAAGAACATTACGTTTGGAAGGAACCTTACGTTTTCGTTGTTGAAAAGTATGGAAGAGAAACCGTACGTTAGTTTTCAGTGTTGAGTTTGTTTCTCAAAAGTATGGATCATCAACCTTACTTTTATAATCAACCGTACGTTCTTTGGAGAGTTGAAGCAAGACAAAGTATGGATGATCAACCCTACGTTTGAATGCTGAAGAGAAAGTATGTATGTTCAACCTTACGTTCTGAACCTTACGTTTGTGAACCCTACGTTTGGAGCCACGTCATCAACCCTACGTTTGGCGTCGGGATATTTTTGACAGACGATATTTCCTTTTGAATTAGTCAATCAAGCGGATTATTAGGCGGATTTCGAGCTGATTCTTAAATACGACTTTGACTGAATCAGAGACGGTTTACAACGGATTAATGATTGATTTAAACGGAGCTTTTTATGCCGATTCTTCAGGGGAGTTACAACGGCTCTGTTATTTCATTTAAATATCGCGAATCTAAAGGATATTTTCATGGATCTATTTATGCGGAAGATTTTCTCAGATTTGAATATATGTTCTATCTTGGAAACTTCGGAGATATATATATACACGGGAAAGTGTGTGAAAAAAAGAGATTTATTGATCTTTTGTCGAGCAAGAAAACAGAGACTGTGTGAAAGCGTTCTTTTCTGTGATCGAGAAGAAGTGTAAAATCCTTTTTACCAAAGGAATATTTTGATAGCAGATTCACGTGTTCTACATCGACTACCTGTTGTGAATCTACTGCTGCTGAAGTTGTGAAGTTTCTGGTAATATCTATTGCAACTGGATCGACTCAGAACTGTTTTGATTACGGATCTTTATTTTCTGAAGACGACGATCTATCTACTGTCAATTGCATTCTGTTGCAATTGTGAAGAACAACTGGAGAAGTGTTTCTTTATCGAAACCTTTTTTATTTTTGAGTGATCAGCTTCTCGTTCTAAGCTGTGTGGGTTCGTGTTTGAACCAGGAAGGCTGTGTGTGCCTGAATCTTGTAAAGGTGTCAACTGCCTGTACTCAGTTGTGGACGGGTCTGTGGAAACGAGGACCAGATAGTGAAAATCGCCAAGCTCGTGGATTTGAGCGTTGGTGGAGTGGACTAGGGGCCTTCTGTTCCCCGAACCACTATACATCCATGTGTTCATGCTTTTACTTTTTCCGCTGCATATTTAATCGTGCAAAAGCATAGTGAACAGAATTTGTCCAAATTGAAGAGATTGTAATAATTTGAAAAAGACACAATTCACCCCCCTCTTGTGTATAATCCGTAGATTCAGATCCAACAATTGGTATCAGAGGAGGAGCTTCTTATTTCTAAAGTCCTATCAAGCTAGATGTATTTAAAGATTATACATAGTGTATCATGGCTGATATGAGAGAGGGAATGTCAATGGTCAGAGCACCTTACTTTAATGGAGATAATTATGGCTGCTGGAAATCACGTATGATTATTTATCTGAAAAATCTTGGTTACAGAGTCTATTCAAAGATTCTGACTCCCTATGAAATTCCTGAAAATCCCGATACATGGAGTGCTGCTACAGAGGCTGAGTATGACATAAATTCAAAAGCTATGAATGCAATCATCTGTGGTCTAGGACCAGACGAATTTAACAGAGTATCTCAATGCCCGACTACATATGAAATGTGGCAAACAATAGCTGTTGCTTATGAAGGAACAGATAATGTAAGACAGATGAGATATGAAACTGCTAAGTTAAAATTCGATACTTTCAGAATGATTGAAGGAGAGAGCATCACTCAGATGAATGGAAGATTGACAGAAATTGTCAATAATATAACAGCCTTAGGAGAACCAATCAAGCAGGCTGATCAAGCGTTGAAGGTACTGAGAGTACTTCCTACTCGATGGAATGGAATCTCTGCAGCAATCAGACAATCAACTTCTGTTAAAGATCTAACTATGAGAGAACTGATTGGTACACTGATGATGTACGAAGCTGAAATGCAAGATGAGGTAAATGAGCATAAAGTCTACATAAAAAGGGAAAATACTGCTTTGAAAGTGACTTCTCAACAAAAGGATAGAAAGATGAAGAACAGAGAAGTGAGTGCTAAATCAGAAAGCTCTGATTCTTCAAATTCGGATGAAGAACTGGCTCAGCTAGCCAGAAAATTCAGAAAGTTCTACAGTAAGAAGAAAGACTTCAAGAAATCCTTTAAGAAGGATAGCAAGGAAGTGAGATGTTATGAATGCAAAAAGATGGGACATATCAGACCTGATTGCCCAAAATTGAAAGATGCAAAGAAGAAGAAATTCTTCAAAAGAGATGATTATGAGCCGAAAGACAAGAAAGCTATGAAAGCTACTTGGAGTGTTTCTGAAGACTCAAGTAATTTTTCTGAATCAAGCTCAGAGAAGGAGGAAGCCAATCTAAAAGCAAATATGTGTTTCATGGCTGAAACTGATGAGGTACACTCATACTATTCCTCTGACTCAAATAATGAATCAAACTCTGAAACAAGCCTCTCAAATAAAAAACTTGCAGCTTACTGCAATATGCTTGAAGAAAGGTATGACTCATTATTTAATAAATATAAATCTATAAAGAACTTGTACAAAGCTATTTCAGATGAGAGAAATACTTTGCTAAAACAACATAAGGAATTAATTGACAAATACAATTCTGCTGAATCAAATAAAATTAATTTTGAATCAAAAATAAAAACTCTACAGGATGAAGTAGAATCTTATAAAACGGCTGCATTAATTTTTACAAAAGGAGAAAACACCTTAAATGAGATACTTGGAAAAACTGTAATTAAAAAGGAAAGGTTTGGAATTGGAAGTAAAGGAGAAAAACCTATGTTATACAAAAATTATTTTGTTCCTAGCACTAAACAGGTTATTTGTAACTACTGTGGAACAAGAGGTCATATAGCTAAAAACTGTTTTCTAAGACAACCTCAGATATGTGGAATTAAGAAAGCTTATATTTCCAACGATCTATATGATTCAATCAATTTTAAGAAAACAAAGCAAATCTGGATACCCAGATCACTGCTTGCTAACACTCCTGGACCCAACAAAATATGGGTACCAAAGCAATTTGTTTGAATGTCTTTGCAGGTAGCAGGTCACCAAAGAAAGAAAGAAATATGGTATATGGACAGTGGCTGCTCAAGACACATGAGTGGAACTTCAGCTAATTTCTCTTCTCTTACTCGAAAGGAAGGAGGATTTGTCACCTTTGGTGACAATGCCAAAGGAAAGATTATTGGTATTGGAACAGTTGGAGATCCAGAGACAGTCTCAATCAACAAAGTACTTTATGTACAAGGGTTAAAACACAATCTGATAAGTATCTCTCAACTCTGTGATGATGGATACACTGTTGATTTTACTAACAATAGTTGTACTGTTTCTAAAGATAAACTGTTTAAGTTTAGAGCACCCAGAACTGATAATGTTTATACTTTGGATTTGTATTCCTTGTGTAAACAACAAGTAAACTGCTTAACTGCTAATATAAGTGAATCCTGGATCTGGCATAGAAGACTTGGTCATTGCAATATATATGCTTTACATAAATTATCTAAGAAACATTTAGTTTCTGATTTGCCTAGTCTCAAATTTGAAAATGACAGATTCTGTGATGCATGTCAGCTTGGCAAGAAACACAAATCATCATTCAAATCTGTTAATAAAGTTGCTACAACTAAACCTCTAGAACTTATCCATATGGATTTGTTTGGACCTTCAAGAGTAGCAAGTTTAGCTGGTAAATTATATGTTTATGTATTAGTTGATGATTATTCTAGATTTACTTGGATTTTCTTTTTGAAATTTAAAAGTGAAGCTTTTAGTTTATTTGAAGGTTTTTGTAAATCTATTCAAAATGAAAAAGGTTTTAATATAATCTCATTGAGAAGTGATCATGGTGGAGAATTTGAGAACCAGGAATTTAGTTCCTTTTGCTCAAACATGGGTATTAAACACACCTTCTCTGCTCCAAGAACACCTCAACAAAATGGGATTGTAGAAAGAAGAAATAGAACTATTCAAGAAATGGCTAGAACTATGTTAAATGAATATAGCCTACCTATATATTTCTGGGCAGAAGCTGTTAATACAGCTTGTTATATAATGAATAGAATTTTAATAAGATCTATTTTGAAAAAGACACCCTATGAACTATGGAATAACAGAAAACCTAAAGTAAATTACTTTAAAGTTTTTGGATGCAAGGTTTACATCTTGAATACCAAAGATAATCTTGGTAAATTTGATCCAAAATCTGATAAAGGTATTTTCTTAGGATATTCTGCAACCTCCAAAGCTTATAGAGTCTATAATAAAAAGTCAAGGATTGTTGAAGAATCAGTTCATGTGAAATTTGATGAATCTGATCCTTTTGAGAAAAGGATAGAACAAATAGATGAACCTGATTCTAATGAAAACATGAGACTTGAGAATTTAAAGAATGATTTTGAAAATGATATAAAAGAAATTCAGTCCAGTTCAGAAGAACATGATACTGAAGAGCCTTTGAATGTAATGCCTAGACAGTCTAGAACCTCAAAAAATCACCCTTTAGAATCTGTGATAGGTGACTTAGAGACTGGTATTCAAACTAGAAGAAACTTTGGAAACATAGTTGAATTCTCTGCTTTCCTATCCCAACAAGAACCTAAGACCATAGAAGAAGCCTTAGATGATGAGAGCTGGGTAATAGCAATGCAAGATGAATTGAACCAGTTCAAGAGAAATAAGGTTTGGGAATTAGTTGAAAGACCACATGATTATCCAGTAATAGGAACTAAATGGGTCTTTAGGAATAAACAGGATGATCAAGGGATAATAACTAGAAATAAAGCAAGATTAGTAGCTAAAGGATATAATCAAGAAGAAGGAATAGATTATGATGAGACCTTTGCACCTGTAGCCAGGTTAGAAGCCATTAGAATCCTTTTAGCCTATGCATCTTATATGAATTTTAAATTATTTCAGATGGATGTTAAATCTGCCTTTTTAAATGGTTATTTAATGGAGGAAGTTTATGTTGAGAAACCTCCTGGTTTTGAAAATTCTCAAAAACCAGATTCTGTTTTCAAACTTACTAAAGCTCTTTATGGCCTTAAACAAGCACCAAGAGCTTGGTATGAAAGACTAAGTTCTTTTCTTTTGAAAAATGATTTTACTGTTGGACTAGCAGATCCAACACTCTTTAAGAAAACTGTGAAAAATAATGTTTTGTTGGTTCAAATTTATGTTGATGATGTAATTTTTGGATCGACCAATAAAATTCTTTGTCATGAATTTTCAGAATTAATGAAAAAAGAATTTGAAATGAGTATGATGGGAGAATTAAATTTCTTTTTGGGTCTTCAAATATTTCAAAAAGATTTTGGAAATGTTTTAAATCAATGCAAATACATTACTGATTTACTTAAGAAATTTGGGCTTGAAAACAGCAAGACATTTACAACTCCTATGTGTACTAATATAAAACTTGATTTGGATGAAACTGGAAAATCAGTGGACAACAAGTTATATAGAGGTATGATTGGTAGTTTGTTATATCTTACTGCTAGTAGACCAGATATAATGTATTCAGTATGTCTTTGTGCTCGATTTCAATCAAATCCCAAAGAATCTCATTTAACTTCTGTTAAACGAATTTTTAGATATTTAAAAGGTACTATTTATCAATCTCTGCTTTATCCAAAAACCTCTGATTTTAATTTAATTTCATATTCAGATGCTGACTTTGGAAGCTGTAGATTAGATAGGAAGAGTACTTCAGGAACATGTCACTTTTTAGGAAAGTCTTTAGTATCATGGTCTAGTAAGAAACAACACTCAGTTGCCCTGTCAACAGCCGAGGCAGAATATGTGTCTGCAGGTAGTTGCTGTGCACAGGTGTTGTGGATGAAAAACACTCTTATGGACTTTGGATTAAATTTCAATAATACGCCTATTTTATGTGATAATACTAGTGCAATTAATATTTCAAAAAATCCTATTAGTCATTCTAGAACTAAGCACATTGATATAAGACATCACTTTTTAAGAGATCATGTGTTAAAAAAGGATATATTTTTAGAATTCGTAAATACAGAAAATCAATTAGCAGATATTTTTACTAAACCACTTCCCACGGCAAGGTTTGAATTTATTAAGGGGGAGTTAGGTTTATTTAATTTTAAATAGTTTTTTTTTTCTCTCTTTTTCTTATTCTGTTTTCGAATTCTGTTTAATTTTTTGTTTCCCGCTATAAGTAATTTTATTTTGTTTTAAATAAAAGTAATGATTAGTGATTACACGGGAATCAAGGCTGTCAGAACCGTTTCACCTTCTAAATTGTTTTCACCTTTTTCGGAAACCCTTTCGAAAACCTAAAACCGCACATCTGCTCCAAAACCCTTTTCTGAATCTTCAAACCCTAAACTTACGAACCTTCAGAAATCGTTGTTGAAATGGCAAAGACTAAGCGTCCAGATGAAGCCGAGAGCAGTGCTGCAAAGAAATCTAAAGTAGTTGGTCGGAAGATACTGCAAGGTAAAGTCATCGATTTAGAATGGCTGTTTGAAACTAATTTACTGTTGAAGCAAGCGCTATCGTTTCAAAGCCTTGAGCAAGCTTATAATAGTGAAAATTCTGAGTTTCTTTATGAGGCAGAAATGAGACATTTCTTTAGAACTGTTCAGTTTAGCCTTGGAGATATGGAGGACAGTTTGTTGGCTCAAATAGAGGATAAGGACTTTTCCATATCATCTGTAGAGATAAGTCAAATTCTTAACTGCCCTCATGAAGGAGTTTTTCATTTCGATTTACGGAATATTGGAGATTCTGTACATAAGTCTGAAGACATTATGTCTTTTCTGTTTGGAACCAAAGTGATAAAGAAGATGTTTATTAAAGATTTGGAGCCTGATCAGAAAATCTTAGTAAAGTTTGTTCAGACTGGTTTAACACCAAGGATGGCTGAGATGGAGAAAATTCTGTACCCTGACATGTATATAATGTATCTTTTGATGAGTGATATTAAGTTTAATTTTCCTCGGTTTATGATAAGATATCTGAGATACTGCTGTCAGAGTGAAGCAAGAATGACATTTTTCCCATATGGAAGGTTCATTTCTTTGTTTTTATTTAAAAGAGGAATGATCAGATTGGTAAGTGCTGGGGTGAAATGTCACCACAGTAATGTTTTTAATGCTGGAACTTTGAGGAAAGTGGGATATTTCTGGAGCACAATTAAAGGAAAACTCTTACCTGTTGGAGCTGAGGAAGACTCGGAGAGTGCTCAGGCTCAACCGGCTAAGTCCAAAGAGGGACAAGCAGAATCAAGGATTAGTACAGTGGCAAGGAGAATTCGCTTTGAGATGGAGGAAGTTGAGGAAGAGAGAAGTCAGGAAGGACTTCAATCTAGAAGGAAGAGGTCAATTGATGAAGAAATTATCTCTCCTGTCTTGAAATCTTCTGAACCTGTAATTTCTTATTCATTTGTGAGAGAAGCTGTTGTGGAGAGGACTGCACCGATAGAGGAACCAGTAGCTCAACCGGAAATTCAGCTAGAACCTCAAACTGCTGCTGTGGCTGTTGAAGAAGCAATTCCACAAGAACAACTTATGGAGGCAGTGCCTGGTGAAGAAGTGGCCCGACCTCAAGAAGTTCATGAAAATATTGTTCTTGATCATTCAGTAGAAGTCAGAGAGACTACTGTTCGTGATGAACATACTTCTGAAGCTAATACAGAAGTACTTCAGGAAGAATTTTCAGTGGAAGAATTTCAGGCTTCAAAAGCTAGTTCAGTGGATCAACCTTGTCAGGACAAGGACAAAGAACAATCAGATGCAGATTATTTACCACTTGCCTTGCCTCATCAACCTATTTCTGAACATGAGAATAGAGCACAGGGTGCCCCTGATTTGAGAAAAGAAAAAGTTGTTGAGTTGTACAAGCGTATCTCTCAGTTGGAATCTGAGAATGATAGTCTCAGAAATTCTCTGAACTTAGAGCAGTTGAAGTTTCAGAAGCTGAAAGAATGTACTGTTTCAAGACAGGAAGTAGATTTGTTTAAAACTGATATGTTGCATGCTGTTGATCAGTTGAAATCAGAGATGGTAACGAAAGATGATTTGTCTGAGATGAAAATTTACATGGAGAATAAATTTGAATCTGTTGCAAATAGTGCTGTGAGTGGATCAGGTTCTTCACCTGATTTGATTCGAAGATTTCAAGCAATTACTGGAGCACTGAGCAATATGAGTGACAGATTACACGATCTTCAGTGTAATAGTGCCCCTTTGTCAGTTTTTCTAGATAATCAGAAATTTTTGGTAGATCAGTTGACATCTGGAGAGCAACCGATTAGGATTCTTTTGAATCAGTTATCAGAAAAGCTGGCTCTTTTTGTTGAAAAAGAAGAAAGAATGCATGAGTTTTTCAGAGTTAATTTGATTGAAGATATTCATATGACTCAGGAGAATAGGGATCTTATCATCAAGTTAGGAGATGGGATGATGAAGAGGCTTCGAGAACAGTTTACAGAGATCAAGACCGTAATTCAAAGGAGATAGACACCTTTTTCCCTGTCTTATCCCTACACCTTGATTCCTCTGTATATCACTGTCGTAGCTTGTGAATAAAAATTCTTTTCTTATCTTTTTTGTTTTATTATTTATTGATTTATGATTAAGTTAGCCAGTATAAGAAATTCACTTATTCATACCCAGTTAATTATAGCATTTACTTATAGTTCAGTGCAATATTGAATGTGTTCAAATCCGTAATTTTTCATTCTTTTTGATATCACAAAAGGGGGAGAATTTGGATAAACACAACATTTAAATTCATTCGTTTCCTATGAAGAAATTTGGATATATAGGAGCATTTGGATATATACGACATTTATCTTTTATCTATTTGAAAATTTATTTTTATGGGAGAGTTATGGGGGAGAAATTTTATAGTTAAATATTGTTTTAATCCTTTCAAAATTCTAAAATTTTATAAAACTTTTTTTTCAATCAAGATTGCAATTAAATTAGTTCTATTATTTTATGGGTTTTGTGATCATCAAAAAGGGGGAGATTGTTGAGCAATGTATTGTTTTTAAACAAATCAAAATAAGGTTTTTTAAAGGGGGAGATTATTTTAAATAATACTCTGTCTCTTTATGATGATTTTGATGCTCACAAATACCCTTAATTATTTACTAATTATTTCGTTGAGTATTTTGCAGGAATTTATTTTATATAACGAGATTTTATACTTCATTTATTCCGAGATCAATTTTAGCGTATTCTGGAATCACTGTAGCGCGAGATCAATTTTAGCGTATTCTGGAATCACTGTAGCGCGAGATCAATTTTAGCGCGTACTGGAATCACTGTTCATACCCTACGTTGATTAACGTAACGTATGGATGAAAAGTTTACTTTTTATGTTATTTTGAAACGTATGGTTAATGAACCTTACGTTGTTGAAAAGTATGGAAGAAGAACATTACGTTTGGAAGGAACCTTACGTTTTCGTTGTTGAAAAGTATGGAAGAGAAACCGTACGTTTGTTTTCAGTGTTGAGTTTGTTTCTCAAAAGTATGGATCATCAACCTTACTTTTATAATCAACCGTACGTTCTTTGGAGAGTTGAAGCAAGACAAAGTATGGATGATCAACCCTACGTTTGAATGCTGAAGAGAAAGTATGTATGTTCAACCTTACGTTCTGAACCTTACGTTTGTGAACCCTACGTTTGGAGCCACGTCATCAACCCTACGTTTGGCGTCGGGATATTTTTGACAGACGATATTTCCTTTTGAATTAGTCAATCAAGCGGATTATTAGGCGGATTTCGAGCTGATTCTTAAATACGACTTTGACTGAATCAGAGACGGTTTACAACGGATTAATGATTGATTTAAACGGAGCTTTTTATGCCGATTCTTCAGGGGAGTTACAACGGCTCTGTTATTTCATTTAAATATCGCGAATCTAAAGGAGATTTTCATGGATCTATTTATGCGGAAGATTTTCTCAGATTTGAATATATGTTCTATCTTGGAAACTTCGGAGATATATATATACACGGGAAAGTGTGTGAAAAAAAGAGATTTATTGATCTTTTGTCGAGCAAGAAAACAGAGACTGTGTGAAAGCGTTCTTTTCTGTGATCGAGAAGAAGTGTAAAATCCTTTTTACCAAAGGAAGATTTTGATAGCAGATTCACGTGTTCTACATCGACTACCTGTTGTGAATCTACTGCTGCTGAAGTTGTGAAGTTTCTGGTAATATCTATTGCAACTGGATCGACTCAGAACTGTTTTGATTACGGATCTTTATTTTCTGAAGACGACGATCTATCTACTGTCAATTGCATTCTGTTGCAATTGTGAAGAACAACTGGAGAAGTGTTTCTTTATCGAAACCTTTTTTATTTTTGAGTGATCAGCTTCTCGTTCTAAGCTGTGTGGGTTCGTGTTTGAACCAGGAAGGCTGTGTGTGCCTGAATCTTGTAAAGGTGTCAACTGCCTGTACTCAGTTGTGGACGAGTCTGTGGAAACGAGGACCAGATAGTGAAAATCGCCAAGCTCGTGGATTTGAGCGTTGGTGGAGTGGACTAGGGGCCTTCTGTTCCCCGAACCACTATACATCCATGTGTTCATGCTTTTACTTTTTCCGCTGCATATTTAATCGTGCAAAAGCATAGTGAACAAAATTTGTCCAAATTGAAGAGATTGTAATAATTTGAAAAAGACACAATTCACCCCCCTCTTGTGTATAATCCGTAGATTCAGATCCAACACCTAAAACATGGGGCTAAAAAAACACTTCTTTATTTAATCTTCATAATGAGATCCTAACTTCCTTTGATCCCTTACATATGCATAGGGTACCCTGGGGAACGCATGAACAAAGGGATGAGTTAAAAATTCCCAGTAAGGGAATGAACATAAGGATACATCTCAAGCACATGAGTTAAGAGGCATGACATAATGATAATCAAAGCATGAAACTTATGAAATCATTTAATATAAGCATGGGATCACATAAACATGGAATCATATAAATGTGGCAGAATCATAAATCATATCTTTAGTACGGGTCAAGGCTAACCGCCAATCTCGTTTCCCATTTTAGTACGGGTCAAGGCTAACCGCCAATCCTGTTTCACATCACATATCATGAGACTTATCCTTACCAAATACATTGGAGAACTATCTGGGTGCACCCATCTCAACAAATTCATGAATAACTTTTCCACATAAATATTATTACAACATAGACAATCATGCATATTCAACCATACACAAACATAAGGGTACCCCTGAAACGAATTGGGTACCACATCAATCATAACCAATGGGAATATCATGAAAGTGTCCATATAAGGAATTAATTAGAAATACATGGACTTTAATAGGGTAAAATAGGCATATAACATGGTTAGTTTTGTCAAACATATGTTAAAACATATTAGAAATGTATTTTAGAAACATTAGCATTAAAACATTTTTGTGCGGTTTTAAGGAAAACACTAGAAATTTTCAAATAGAAAAGGGGAAATTATTTTATATAAAACAAGAATTGAACCAACAAGTTTTCCATAATAAAAATACTGATTTTTAAAGAGAATGGTTTCTTAAAATAGAGGATATAGTGAACTTGAAATTTGGTTAAAAATTAGGGAGGTCCCCTTAAAATAGGTTTGCTTATCGAAAGTTCTAAGGAGGGGATCGTTCAAAAACATGTATATCCCCGAAAGAAAGTGATGAAAGGGTATTGATATTATAATATTTTAAAAATATCCAAAATTAATAAGATTGACATAAATTGATATAATAAAACCATTTTTTAAAAAAATAAGGCAACCTGAAAGAACGAAGAAGGTTTGGGTAGAATTTGTTACAATTTTACCATCATGGTGTTGGGTGTACCTAAGAGAACTTTATGAGAGAGATAAGGGGTTTCTCATCACCTATAAACCATTAGGGAAGTATGGGGAAGGTGTATAAAAATACCCCATCACATGGTATTACACAAGAAAAAACATATCATAGAGAACAATCTTGATTAAGAGTATAAAGGGGAGGATCCCTTACCTTAAATCCGTTGGTGTTCTCTACTTGTTATTAATGACCAGAATAAACAAATTAATCTGATTAATTAATAATTCAAGAACCTATTATATATTAAATTTATTTATTATAACCCTTTTTAGTTCATTAAAATAATTTTTTATTAGTTACAAGGTAAAGTTTCATTGTTTGGGCGCGTTTGTTTACCTGGCTTTAAAAGATTGGTTCACTTATATTCATGTTTGGATTATATGCAAGATGAAAGTGGTTTTCCAAAATTTAAGTTATATTATTTAGTTAATATCCACGAGATTACATGGTTTTAGTTTTAATTAGGTTACTTATAGTGTTGTTGATTTATTACATAGATAACCTTAGTGATAACCGTTTTCGTTATTCGGTGGGTTTGATTACAAAGAATGTGTTTTGATTTATAACTTAATTCCATTTGTAAAAAGGATTACAGAACCAAAAAAAGGATATATTACATATATAATAATCTGGTTCAACCATATCACAAATTTTTTCATGACCAGAATTAAAGATAATAATAGAAATTGATAAACCGTTTTCCTTGAATGTGCTAAATTAGCACATCTCAAACGATGCTTTCATTTCTTTCAAATAAAAGGGTGGGAAATAGAGAGAAGATAATGAAATATACAACTAGAATGAAGACATTCCAGTACATGTATGCTACTGGATTTATAATTCTATTATAGTTAAGGGAGGTGAGGAAATAAATTAAAATGAAAATAACTTAAAAGAAAAGAAGAAACTTGGGAAGAGGAATTTACCTCTTGAGACTTCCTCCTTTGAGAAACTCTTATGGGGAGAGGTTTTCGTATTATGGGGAGGCTGAGAGATTTTGGACATGGGTGAGGACCTTGGGGATAGATTTGGACAGAATATAGAGATGTCTTGGAGCTTGAGAGGAGTGGAGAGAAGAGGGAGTGAAGGGGGGTTTTTATAGTGGAGGAGAGGAGGGATTTCATGATATTATAATCCTTAATTTATTATTTCTTCACAAGACAAAGAATAGTAAGTATTCCATGACCAATAATATTAAATGGGTCATGTTAATTATAACCATGGGTGGTGACATCATCCATGATTCTAGGAATCGTTTATTTAGCTTATAATGCATATATACAGTAAATTACCGTATTTTACTATTCATCAAAATTTCAAGTATTTCAGAAAAATATCAAAAATTCACCCTAAAATTTTTTCAACATGTAGAATCCAAAAATAAAGTCCATTTTTTGATAATAATTTTCTAAATATGATTATTTGAATATTTAATTAAAATCATAATTTATTATCAAAAACCAGATTTAAAACATGAATTAACTCATTCTAAAACATAGGTATATTGTACTTCTAACTTGAATATTATTTTTATACTATCATAGGTGAGGTTACTATTCATTAGGTTATATCAATATTCATAAGGGTATGTTACTATTTATTAGGGTAGGTTACTATTCACCAAAAATTATGTTTTCCTTATCAGACTCCAAAAAACCTCTTGAACAAAACCGTGTATGTTAGATTTTCTAAATTACAAACACAGAAGTGAAAAAATTATGTTTAAAGTTCACTTATCACTTAGTAGTTCATTATTATGTGATTTTATGGCATATTTATAAGAAGGAAATTTCTATTAAAAACATTGGGTCGTTACACCAGTTACCCAAAGTTGGTGCATTATTACATAACATTACAAGATACAAGGAATCATATCCTAAAAGACCAATCAGTTTAGTAGCCTTGGAAGTTATAGATACATAAATAAGTTTTACATTACATCATAAAATAAAGAAAACAACATTGTGTCCCCTTGGAACACTATTATATCCCTCAGCCTATTCTTGCAGGTTAATTATAATATACTTCTTTGCATCCTAAAAAAAATGAAACATAAGAAAGGTGTGATCTCAGATGCTCAGTAAGGATAACAATATAGAGAAAACATTCATAAATAAGAATAAATATTTTTGGCAATGTATAACACTAGAAAAAAAGCCTTTTATACTTAAAACTTCAGAATAATATGGAAAAGATAAATCAAATAATGTCATTTACTAATTGACATAGATATTATACTAGCCAAATAATCACATGTAATATCAATATCCAATTTCATAATGATGGAATGCATAATTATAGACTTCATAACCACATAGTCAAGGACTTGTGCCAAGACTACAAATAATATTTTTTCAAAGACTTGTGCCAAGACACTAGTTTGTCTCATAAGACCTATTGATACATCGAGGAGCAATAGCAGGCTCCACCCATATCTTACTAAGTCCAATGCATTCCTCATATGAAAAGGTTTAAACATAACATAAAAATTATTATTAAAACTAGAATATGAAATGTCAATACTCTATCCATAAACCATGAATGGTATAAAAATAACACACCCACAGTCAAACATATCAAAAAACCTTCAATACAATGTTGAATATTTGTATCACAATAAATCAACCTCAATCAAGAATAATATCCCGTAAAGTTTGTTGACACAGTTAAAAATGATCTCTAAAAATATTTGAGAGAAATATCTCTTTTTCATGAAAACATTTAAAAGTCTCACAATTTATCAAGAAGCTGTTTAAAATAGATTTTTGAATCAAAGAGTCCCATACAACTTTGAAACTTTTTAAATGAATTTCAATTTTAAAACATTAATTTCTATATAAATAAAACCTTAAAACCATTTTTAAAACATGGACATTAATGAGAGTGATTTAGAATAATAAAAATTTAAAGCATTTAAAATGATATTTTAGATTGAGTTTATAAAAAAATGAGTGACACTTGAATAAAAATAATTGAGGAAATAAAAACTTTATAATATCATGATAATAATGGTATTCATGATACAGTATGTTAAAGTACAATATATACACCATATAAAAGTGAATTGATGCTTCACAACAAAGAGGTATCAATGGAATGCAAGTTAACATGAATTCATTTATAAATACTATATCCTTAGGTTAAGGATAAATCAATGAAATAATAATGTGTAAAAAATATAAATACAATCAATATGATTGTATATTCATTGTAAATCAATCAGAGGAAATTCACCCATATTCTTGTAAAACCAACACCAATGACTTGGATGTTTAACTCAATGAATAGAAATTGAGTTAAAATTACTCTTATTAAGTTTATATCTATGAATGGAGAATTTATCAAGGGAGTTATTATGTGTATCGAAAGTATATTCATACAAATGGGATTGGAAATTACTACATAAGTAAATAAATAGTGATTCCACACATAATCATAGCATGCCATAATTAATAATTAGAAGATTATCCCAAGGAATGGAAATTGGGTTAAAAGGTTCCCTTACCGATTAGGTAACTTACGAAACATACAACCCATGAAAGAAGGATCATAAAATGAAGATGTAAATACCCATAAATTTAAGTATATTACAAAATGAATACAAAATTGGTTAATATATAAACCAAACAAAAGTAAATAGTGGAAAATATAATGTGAATCTCAAGGGAATACAAAGTGAGATCAAAATCCCCTAACACATTGTAATCAATCATGTCATATGACTAAAAGTTAATAAACCCCAAATGATTCATAGAATAACATGAATATAAAGATAATCATGATTATACATATCAAGTTTAAGTACCCAATACACCACATGCAATAAATAAGTGGTGAACAATGGAAATCTCATAGAATTAAAAGTGAGATTTGAAATCCATTACCTTGTAATTTTCCTTGGTAGAGGTTAGGTTAAACTCTTGTGTAATGGTGAAATAATTGTTATTAAATTATACAAAAACGAAATAAAAAAAATATTATATCATATATGATCTTATAATATTTTTTTGTTAATGATATTTCAGTAGTATCATTGTTTTGGTTGCTAAATGATTCGTTTTCCTTTATTGGTTTTGTTACATAAGTCTTGTTTTTTATGTATAGGGTGTATTTGATTCATATAAAGAATTATATTAAGTTCTTAAATATTATTTATAATCATAAAATGAAAATTATTTTTGAATGATTGCGATGGGGAATGAATCTCATCGTGTTCGTGGAGACGGTAAGCCATGCATACACACAAGCAACAATATCATTATATTGATGATATAATTGTATGTAATTGGATGTTATATCATATATACAAAATAATTAAAATGTTATATTTATTATTTACATCAGTTGTACTCATTAGTATACCCATATAAACATTGAATTGTTTGAATAACAAACTACACCACGATGTGAAGACAGTAAGCCATATGTACGCACGTATGGTGACCTTGTCATTTATAGGATGGATAGAATAACTAATATGGTTATACCATATTTATAATAAAATCACAGTATTTATAAGGTACTGGATTTTTTTTATGAAAACAAAAAAGAAAGAGGAAATGGAAGAAGAAAAGAACGTGAAAGAGGGTGGTGAAATTATTACCTCTTCTTCGGGTGTTTCCTTTTGAGTTGATCAAAATGGATCCTTAGGTTGGATTTCTGATCAAATTAATGCTTCTAGGTTGAAATGAGGAATGTTGGAAAGATATTTGGTCAGGTTTTGGGCGATCCAAATGGCTTTGGAAGTTTGAAATTAAGAGAAGGGGAAGTACCCTTTTATAAGAGAGGTGAGGGTCACTTTAGGAAAAGCTTGAAATATTATTTTATAATAAAATAATTTTCGGTTTCTAATGGCTCAAAATTGATTCATTTAGAGTATAAGGTGGGGATGGGTAAAAACCTTGAAAACAATTGGTTTTAGATAGGTTTAGGTCACCATATTAACTTTATCTTTTAGATTTAACTCTTAGTTAAATAGTTTGACATTTACCATGTCTTTCTGTATTTTTATATTATATGTTTAATAAACTTACTATAACAAGCCAAGAGAACCACAAGTGGTTCATTATTAACATATATAACCTTATCTAAGTCCTTTGGCCAAATATTATATTTTTAGGAATATTATATTACTTAATAATATAGTATTTGTTTTAAAAACTCAATTATGTCAATTTTAACACTATTTAGTAATTGATTTTATTTGAAAGCCATAGATACTTTATATCTTTGAAAAAAATTTATTTAATCAACCATAAAATGTCATATTAAACTATAAAATCAGTGTAATTCATCAGATGTCTCAATTTACATTTATTTGGATATTTATAATATCAATTATTTTAATTTTTCATTAATAAGGTAATTACTGCATCATCATTGTGTCGTAAATAAATTTATTTATATAACGTCTAAAAATTAAAAATAAAATATCATTATATAGGAAATCTTTTTATATTTCTAATTAATATTCATAGTCTAATTTATCTTATGTATAACCCTATATTTAAAATGGGTTAGTTATTAAACTTCGAATTTAACACTTTTTACTCTTCTTTAAATAAAATAATAATAAATGTCCTAATATAATAAAAGTGGACCTAAAGGATAATATTTTATTCCTAAGGTTGTTTTTAGTCGAATTACACTTATCTAGTGGAATTAGGACATGTGTTAGGGCAATTAAAATATAATTTTTACCTTTAATTATCCTATTTACTTTTAACCGTGGTAAATAAAAGTCAAAAGTTACTATTCACCAAAAATTATTTTCATCTTATTGAACCAAATTTTAATTACTGATAATAACCATGTCACTTGGATTTTTTAAATTCAATTCACAGATGCAGTAAAATTAGGTTTAATGCAAATTTGCAAATGCTCCTAGAAATTGGGTGCAAGACTGTAAAAAGTTCAATAAAATTTTATACATATATTTTTTTGTTAAATGACACCAATTAATTACATTGAACTTATATATGTATTATATATATATTTTGACTTAAAATAAATTTATGTAAAATAAATAATTATTTTGATAAAAAGTTAGTTTTAAAATATAACGCTGCGTTTTTCACTATTCATAAAAAATTGAATGTTTTCAGAAAAATATCAATAAATTACCATAAGATAACTCTGATATTCTTAATTCAGAAATAAATTATATTTTACCAAATTCAAAACATATAAGTCGCATTAATTAAATTAAAATTAATTCCCGTTGTCAAAACCAAAAGGAGGTTTTTAAAAAGTAAAAACTATCAAATGATTGACATGTGTTTATGTCAAATTTAAATGTGAAATTACTTATAATGACCTAAATTGTATTAAATGATAAAAATACAATATAATTATACTTTTAAGGCATTCAAATTTATAATTTAACACTATAAATTATTCTGATAATAAAATATATTTTCAATTAAAATTTAGTATTTTTCAGTATTCATCAAAATATGAAAGTTATCTGAAAAGTACCAAAAAGTTATCCAAAATAAATTTTTATGTCCTCATTCTAAATAATAATTTAATTTTATTAAATTGAATATATAAAAGTGTCAGATTTTTGTTTTAAAAAGGGTTTTCCCTTAAAAGGTGATAAAATTACATTTTTTTGAAAAATACTTCTTTTATCTGAAAAAATGAATTTGTTCTTATATTATATCTAAGAAACATATAATATGAATTATAAAATTATATAGTGTATATAAAATCCAAAATTCAGTTAATACTATTCATAAACACTTTTTGAACGGCTTGTTTGGTAAGTCGTGGTGCGTTCGAACTCGGTGTTGCATGTAGCACAAGATATTGAATTACTTTAATGAAAATAAATTACTATGAAATCTTAGGGTGTTACATCATAAGTGATGTAAACACCCAAATATATAACTCAAATGAATTTATTACCATTCCAGGTCCTATAATACTCACTATTTCTTTTCTTGTGAAGAAATAATAAATTAATTAATATAATATTATAAAAACCGCTCTCCCCCCACTATAAATACCACCCATACATACCTCTTATCTTCACTCTTCTATGGCCTTGTGGCTTTCCAATATTCTTCCCAAATATCTTCCCAAGATCCTTATCCCATCAAAAATACCCTAGAATCTTCAAAATACCAAAACCATTCCCCTTAAGAGGCTCTCAAAATAGGTAAGTTCAAGAGGTAAATTCCGCTATCCAATTCTTTTATTTATTTTAATTTCTTTTCTTTTCTTGGTTCTTTACTCATCTCCCTTAAACCAAATGGTATGATAACTAAATTATCATACATGTACTGGAATAATATTATGCTAATGGGGAAATTTATTATCTTATCTCATTTCCCCATATTTTATTTGAAAGAAATGAAAACACCGTTTGAGATGTGTTAATTTAGCACAACCAAGGATGATGAGTTATCAATTTCCATTACCATCATAAATTATGGTCATTAAAACATTTTAATTGTTGAAATAGACTATAATATATGTTTCATTCTTAATCTATGGTTCTATAATTCTTTTGTACACATGGTTTTGGTTTATAAATCAAAATGTGTTCTTTGTGGTAAAAAACCGCCAATTAACCCAAAAGAATGTCCCTAAAGTTTTATTTAATGATTAAACTTTCCTATAAGTAACCAAATTAAATTTGACACCATGTAATATATTGGATGTTCATTAATATCATATAACTTCAATTCTGGAAAACCAATTTCATCTTACATGTTTATCCGAACATGAATATAAGTGAACCGATCATTAATACCAAGTAAGAAAACAGACTCGAACAATGAAATTGAACATGATAACCAATAAAAATGGTTATAAATGAACTTAGAAAGTTATAATAAATATTTTAAATATATTATAGGTTATTAAATTATTAATTAATCATCCTAATTTGATTATTCAGTTCATTAGTATCGAAAGTAGAACACCATCGACTTAAAGGTATGGGATCATCCCCATTTCACTTTTGGTCAAGAATGTCCTCTATGATATACCATTTTATGTGTAATTAATAATTATGGTGTATGTTTTAAAAGCTCTAACATACTTACCTCCTGATGTATATGTGAATATAAACCCCTTTCTATCTCATCAATCCCTCTTAAGTACACCTGATACCATGCCGATAATCAGTAAAGAATTCTACCTGAATCTCCTTTATTTCTTTGGGTTGCCTCATATTTCTTTCTAACAAAATGACGTTATATTATCTATTTATGTAAATCCAAAAAATTATGTTTATATGTGAAAAATTAATTTATCAAGACCCATCCATTTTTCTCTCTTTGGGATATTAATGTTTTTAAGTGATTCCATTTTCAATACTTCCAAATAAGCAAACCTCTTTTAAGGGAACTTCCCAAATTTTTCCCAATTTCAAGTGAACTATATACTCTATTTTAAGCCACTATTGTCTTTATAAAATCAGTCTTTTTATTATGAAAATATTCTTGGTTCACTACTGATTTTATATTAATGATTTTTCCCATTTCTATTTTAAAACCTCTATAGTAATTTCCTTAAAACTTCAAAAAATGTTTTAATTTATCAAATACATTTCCTAAATGTTGTCACTTATGTTTAACATCACTTTCCATTATATATGCCTATTTTAACTTATGAACTTCTAGGTATAATCTAATTCATTTCTTTCATGGGAAATTTCATGATACGTCCATTGGTTATGCTTTATGTCAGGACTGTGGTACCCAATTCTTCCCATGGGTAACCCTTATGTTTATATAAGATTAATTATGTATGATTCTTTATGTGGAAATAATATTCATGAAATGTAATATCAGTGTTCACAAATATTTCTCCAATATATTAGGTAAAGTTATGTCTAATGAGATGTTATGTGCAATGGTCTTGGCGATTAGCCTTGGCTTGTGCTACTATGGGAAACAAGATTGACAGTTACTCATAAACCATACTACTATGGGAAATAAGATTGGAAGTTAGAAATGACTTGTAATAAAGACTTGTTTTATGTTTCTTACACATTTATATGATTCAATGTTTAAATGATCCCACATTTATATGTTACTATTTCATATGTTACATGACTTTTTATTTTATCATGTAATGCCTTCTATCCCATGTGCCAATTATTTTTTCTTATGGTTATTCTCTTACTAAGATTTTAGCTCATCCCTTTTTTCATGTTATCCCAAGGTTATCCTATGAAGATGTAAGAGAACAATGGAATATTGATACTCATTGTGGATTTTAAATAAAAAGTTGTTTCTGTAATGTTTTATTATATACATAGTCTTAAAAAACACTAGACTTTACGATCCTTGACTTGTAATCTGATGTATAATTATGGTTAAACTCATGTAATGTTATATGTAAAAGGCTAGGTTCTTTATACTTATACCACTAACTGGGCCTTTTTCAATTACCAAAAACTTACCTTTGAAATGTTCCAACTTATTTAATTCTCAAATGAATCCTGGTTCTTGAAATAACCTCTACTCCAATGTCGAAATTCAAATACCTTATTAAATTTATATCTGAAAAAAACATTGGTCTTTATAACCTTCCCACCATATATTTTCTCATCCTAAAAAATCCTTGATAGTTAATAATACATTAATATTGACCAACCATAATTAATAATTCATAATTGACTTATCATATTCTACCTCCAAGAATTGAATTAACTTTCACTATGAACACCTAACATGAGGTATGTTGTTTTTAAAAACCATATACACCCTACCATAATCAAATATAATATTGAGATGGAGCCCAACCACACCTATCTATATCGAGACACTACGATTTTCTAAATCAATTCATTCAAAATATTATCATTTTCTACACTAAAATAGTTATTTTATGAATTCTAAATCCAAGTCATAGTGCTCAACAATATTAGAATTGACTATTAAAAAAATTTCAAATGATCCAATGATCAACTCAGTTTTATTTACATCTCAAAACATTAAATTATATATTAAATAACTAGATTTTCTTCCACAATACAGTAATTATAAAAAATAATTAGCTATAACTACCAATGCAACATCACTTCACCTTACATAATTCCTTAACTCCCACTGGAATCCTAATATCTTTCACACACCTACACCAAAGATCAAACCCAAATCATGGAACATTTTCATATCTATATCCTTGAACAACCCAACTATACTCCATTATCTCACATCAATCATCAATGAAACCTCAATCTCAAACACCCTCATATCACAAAAAAACCATCCTGATCCAGATTCTAACTGATAGAATCCTTCCAATATCGCATATGAATCTCAAATCCAGTATTCTCTAAAGAAAAAGCTAAAATAAAATTCTACCACACACCAAATTCCAAATTCCATAATTACCATCCAATGAAAGATTTTATCACCCAAAAATCTTTACATACTTGAGATTCATTTCTCCATAGACCATGCCCTATTCATTACCACATGTAATGATTTTCCATTCTTGAGTGCGAATGTCAAACATAAATCGTTTTCCAATCCTAGATCTCCAGGAATGTCAGCATTAGTGTCCACTGAAATTAAATATGAAATAGGGGACACACCCTTCAATGACCAATAATACACTCCCCACTATATGGATTTCCCTAAACCACTCCTCAAGAACAGTTCTTATATGTTCCATAATTGTATGAATATTTCTCATCCCAAGACAGTAAAACCATTTTAAAAATACCCAATCCACCAATCTTATAATAATTTCTGTAAAACCATTAGTCTTTGGGTTTTACATGGCTTCTTAATGATTAACCACTACAATGGGAATTATGATTAACCAATATGTACCACCTTGATATCACTTAACCCAATAATTTTATATTAATTTTCCACCTGATTTCAAAATTTCACTCTTGATTCTAGGAGACACAAATAATCCATTATAGACTCACCCACTGAATCCATAAATGATTCACTACATGCATGTTAGTATCCTATATCCAAAATCATCTCAGTGATTTTTAAAATAAGCTCAAGGAATCTCAATTATACCAATATGAATAACACGATCCCATACCAACCAGCATAGTGTCAAATTAGAAACACCTACTAGAACTCTATCCATCGTAAATTTGACAATCTATGATAAAAACTAGCTATATTTTCACAAACGACATCTAAAAAATAATAGGGTTAGGTATCTAACTGATCTCACCTTCACAATGCAACCTCCATACCAAAAACAATTCAATTTTTTGTCAATAAAAAAATTCCAAGGAATAATCATGACCATACTACATATTCAATAACATATCCCATTCCCTAATGTCACAACCCAAAGCATCTAACCTTGATTCCAATCTATAATGAAATTATAAGACCAGAATAATACTGTTATCAGTTTACCCCTATATATACCACCCAACTCAACAATATCATGAGGCACATATTATGGGAACTAGACATACAAATTTGTCCATAATTCCTATATAAAATTGATCATAACTCATTATAAACATATACTCCTGTATCAAAAACCATAAGTAAACTAATGGGTCAACAAACTATAGGGTCATCATGTACACATATGTATCGAGTATCACATTCCAAGGAATCCAAATATAAGGGAATTGATCATCATTGGGAATCGTTATATAATAATACCTCTTAAAGACTATGATATCATCTATGTAAATATGAATACATCATCTTGATATGATTCATATCAAGTAAATATACAGTCAAATGAATTTTTTAAGTATAATTACACTAATAATATATATAGGAAAACACTATATAAATTGATTTTGAAACAATGAATAATAAAACCTATTTTATTTTCCAGAACAAGAATCATAACATTCGAAAATAGGATATTCATGAAGACATCCAATTTATGAACCGACCAACCTAGGGGCACTATAAATCCCTTGATAGTGGGACTATATAGTTTTCATCAAGGATCATATTTTCATAAGATACACATGATCTATCATAAAAAATAATATATGGTGGCTTAGTTGAGAATAATTGTACCTCTAAATTATATGGGATAACAAGATATATGTTTTTGTTGAATGTACCACACTGATATATCATAAAAATATATATATATCAAATAAATTTAATATTTTTTATTTCTTAAATTACATGAAACACTAATTTTATATTATGAAACATGAAATAATAACATTAACTATCAATACTTGCAACTCTGAGTTTAAACGAAATCTTACATACTATTAAAATATCATTATGATACTTATAACTTAACTATTATAATCGATGGTATGAATATGATTAAATAAATTATTAAAATATTTGGTCTAAACATGTGTATAAAATTATTTATTTTTTTAATATTTAATTATATATAAAAAACTACTTGAAAATATGGGAAATCTTTTTAAAAAAAACAAGTTTCATGCGAAAAAATATATTTTTCTCAAAAAAAATAAATAGGACACTTTTTTGTGAATTTTTTTATGAAATTTAAAAATTATATACTCAATGAAGTGTTTAAAATTCATCATATTTGTTTTCTATAAAGTAGAAAAAAATAAATCTTGTTTTATGCTTAAAAAATATATCTTAAAAAAACATTTTTGTCACCTTTTGGGAACTTATTTTAAAAATAAATTTTGACACTTTTATAAAATTTAGTTTAAAAAATTAAATTCATTTTTGAAACCAAAATTTTTATATTATATTAGGATGAATTTTGGATAATTTTTTTATGTAGATAATTTTTTCAATGAATAATGAAAATATTGATTTTTATTAAAAATTGTCATTTTTTAATGAATTTAAAAACATCCAAATTAATTGAAGATGGTCTTAAAATATTTTTTTTCAGTTTTATATCTATTAGTTCAATTTAGGTCATTTTAATCAATATCATATTGAATTTTATATTAAAATGTTTTAAACTTTTGAACTTTTACTTTTTAAAAACCCGCTTTCTCATTGCGTGTGTGGAATTAATTTTAAATTAAAATTTTCCACTTGTTTAAAACAAATTTAGAAAGTTGAATTGTATATTTTTCAACATAATATTTTTTATTATAAAATAATACAAACATAAATCATTCTATAATGAATATTAAAAAATAGTAAAAAAAATTACCGCAGTTAAGGTAAAAATTGATTAGAAGGGAGTTAAACTAAAATGATAAGGGTTAAAAATGCCCCAGATCTTTTAAAAATACTTTCTATGCCCATATATAGACCTTATATCTTATAATATTGATATTGGACCATTTTGAAATATTTTTGGAATTGAAAATCATGGGTATACCTCTTTCTTTTCAAAAATTACATGTATGCCACTCCAGTCAATTATAAAGGCCACCCCATAATATCTCATATTCACACCTCAAAAATACATTATTTCCATTATTACCTACAAAAATCACCTCCCTAATCTGACCTATAACCATAAACGCCTTATATTGGTTAGAAATCAAACCTAGTATGCCTTTTGGTTCATCTCACAAGAAGTTGTTCGAAGAAGAGGTAACATCCCTAACCAAGGATTTTATTTTATTTGTTCCTCCACCTTATTAAATTATTTTTAAACCATGATTATAAAATACAATTATTATATTAAATTTTATTATATTTTTTATGTTAATTTCATATCATAATCCTTCTTCCCTTCCATTAAATGGGTTACAAAATCATCAATTGTGTGTATGATGGATTACCAGATCACGAACTAGTGTCCTTCGATTTTACATTAACACCTATCAAAACTGGATATAATGATTAATTAAATGTTTATTTATGATATTTGTGATATTAATATAATTAGGTAATCATTATATTATATATTAATTACCTTCTATTTGGTGGGAATATGAATGTAACTCATGTGTACAGTGGGCTACCTCCACGTGAAGTGATGTGATTCATTAAGAATATTACATGGAAGGTAATAAGGATGGATTTAATGAAAATATAGAATTTATATTAAATTAAAAATAATATTTAATATTAATATATTATTTTCCTAACTTTCTTTAAATCTTTTGAAAAATTAGAAATATTGTTCATGAAAAGGTACAACCTACCATCAACAAGAAGAATGTATTTCATTTTCTATATTCAAATATTATAGATGACTCTATGAAAATATATAATGAATTTATATGATATTTATATTTTTTGAAACATTATGTAGATTATGTAAGTATGATCTATATAATAGGACAAAAAATAACAAATCAAAACATACATGAAAAAGCGGTTATCACCCAAAACATGACTTCAACATGGAATTTCTAACAAATGGTGAATTAAAGGTCTTAATTAAATCATATATGGTATGATATAAATAATTATGGTTATTTAATAGATTTATAATAAACTTATATATAGTATATAATAGGTTTGAACATGTATGAAAGAATTTGAGAATTACAGTAAGGGATTTTCGACTCTATTTTACTTTTATGAGACACAAGCAATATTCACCACCAATTTATTTTTTATAGTGTATATATCTCCCGTGAAATTATTTCATGATTCTTCTGCTGAAAATTATAGGAATTTGAATAACTATTTTATTATCTCACTTTCTTGTGGTTTATGGTTCAAAATTTACCATATTGGTAAGGTATTTTTTCTGACAATTTACTTTCTTTGAGGCATATATTTTGTTATGAACCTATATTCATTTCTGAGGTGTATATACAACCACAATGAAATTTAATATAATTAATTTATTTATTCTCATGAAATTATAATATTCATTTAATATTATTATTTCATGTGTATTATGATTCAACGTTATAAAAGTGGTTATAGTTTTTTGATAGAATCTAATCATTTATAAATAATGCTTATGATTATGATTTCAATAATGAAATATTATGATACATACCTCAACAAAACAATTATTTTTCTGCAACTACAGATATTTCAGGAGAATAATTTTTTCCCTTAATTTTCCTTCCATTATGTACTCAAGAGTTCAAAAAAATGTTTAAAAAAATCATCTTTAATTCTATCATCGATCAAAACACCATTTTTATTATAAAAACTTAGTTTCTAAAAATGTCTTCAAAACTATTTAAAAAATTATACAAAGGAATTTTTATAAAAAAATTTACCAATTTTTTAATTTTTTAAAAAATATATTTCAAGGAATCTTCATCCCATTTTCCAAAATATACCCATTTTCCTTACTGAAAATATGAAAATAATATTTATTTTAATGTGTGTGGAATTAATGGTATTTTATACCCTCAAAAACAAATTATTTTTTATAGATTAATTTATAATATTGAATTTCTATTTTAAAAAATTATTTCCAATTTTTTTTATAAATTTGTAGTTTTGAAAAGTGGTTTTAAAAATTTAAAGGATATATTCCTCAAGATATTTCATAAATGATTTTTAAAGAGTAATTTATAAGTTTCTAAGGTTATTTTTAAATAAATGTATTTTGAAAATGTTTTATGTTTTAAAAAGTTTTTTTTTCAAAATCAAATGGTATTTTTCTTAAATAAATGCTCTAATTGATATTTAAGAATAAACTTCTATCTAAGATGACATCCTTTTTATCTAATTTTGATTTACTGGTGATACAATACAAGGATACCATTCTTATTAATTCTCTATATGGGTAATGTTTATGAAAATTGTTTCTCTTCCACATAGTATACCATGATAAAAATATTATGAATACCACTTATTTTCATTGGTTATGCTATGATGAAATGGTGAATTGATTATGAAACTAGTATATTTTCCATATTTTCTGATGTGATGAAATGTTCATGAAACTCATTTCATTTCATGGGTTATGATATGATGAATATTTATGATCCTATGGCACAAATACACATGATTATATTTATATTTCTAGTGGGGCCTGTATCCCTCTCCAATTCATTGGGTAAAGATATATATCTCATGATATAACAATGTGAAAAAAGTCTATGGGATTGATCCACTATGGTAAACAGACATTTCATGGTCCATTATGAAAAACATGTGAGTTCTGATAAACTATTGGAAATAGATGCATCATGATCTATAGTGGGAAACATATGAAAAGTTTGGATCCACTATATTAATGGTCTTGGTAGTTAACCTTTATATATGAAAAATGTTTTCTGTATTTACGATGACACCACTTGATTATGACATGATTTTATGGTTCATAATTTATTTATAATGATTTAACACTCTTATGGACCATTTTTTGTGAAATGATAATGTTTAATAACCTAAAAAATGTTTATGATATATGAAATGTTGGGTAAGAACGTAGTAAAATAAGTTCATTTTCACATACCCTTATGTTTATCTTATGATTCTATATATCCATAGATTTATATCTCCTATGTTTACCCATAATGATTATCTAAGATCACCATTTCCTATATTTGCTTCCCCGTGTTATGAAGAATGGTTTAGGCACGGTATACCTAAGATGAGTACTATTTGAGAAGATATTTTTGGGAGATGTTGAAGATATTTCATGAAATAAGATGATTTTTTATTGTCTCTAATTAAACTAAACTATTACGGTCCTTAGGCTTGTATTTATGAAATGTATTGAATATTAATCTAAAAGATGTTATTTTTATATATGAAAATATTATTCCACTATATTTGGTGTGAAATGAAATGTTTAGTTAAACATTTTAAAATTATATGTGAAAACATTAGTAAAATTCATTGGGATATTTATAAGGATATGTCTTTGGATTTCTCTAGGAATAAGTCTAAGAATAAGTCAAATTATAGGAAAATGTCTTGGAATTTTGGCAAAGGATAGATTGAGTGGTTTATAAGAAATTACATTCATATCTGGATTCTAAATGTGTATGTGAATACAGAAAATAGGTGCCTTGGGTTAATAAATATTAAAATATTTCATTGAGCTATACTTAATCATCAAAAGAGGTACATAACCATGGGACTTGCTACACACTCAGTTTGAAACTCTCAGGGGATATGTTTTGGAAATTCAGAAAATATTTTTGAATCATTAGGAAGGGTTTAATGAATGACCATGAATAACCTAGGATAATACTAATGTTTCATAGATTTAAAATAAGGTTTCAAGATTTAGTTATCGAATACGTGATTTTAAGGATAATATGGTTTCCCACTATGATTATTTTTGTTGAAACAATACTTTTTGGACTGTCAAAACCAAAATGAACTGGGTTCAAATTTAATGTTGTAGACAATTTATTGATGAGAAAACAAATGGGATATTTAATAGAGTGATGTATATTGTGAGTGTTCCTAAATAGTTACCACAATATATGGTTAACAATTTAAATCTTATCAAACTCTTAGAATCACCAAAGAAGAGAAGGATCGATATTTTTGTGAGTTTTGGTGGTGGAGAACGTAGGAGAATAAAGATTTAGTTTTCTATATTTCAATAATATGGGAAGAATATCTCCAGGGAATGTCTCAAAGGAATGATAAAATGTTCTGATTGTGGAAAATGAGGAAAAAATGAATACAATTACAGAGGAAAAATGAAATGTTCAGTTTACACAATTTGTGAAAATAATGGTCTCCCTATGATATAATTGATTATTTAATGTTACATATTTTTAAAGCAAGGTCATTTTGAAAATCAACATCTAAAAGGGAAATCAAATGAAGATAATCAGAATGGTTGTACATGAAATGTTTATATCGCTGACGATGAAGAGACTACAAATTATATTTAAAAGGAAATAAGTGTTAAGGAATACTATGATGAATCCTTATTATTGGTTTATGAATAAAGAGGAACTATTTAAGTGTTTATTTATTTAAATGTATGAATTATATTATTTGAATTATGAAATATATATAAGGATTCTTCTATAGAAGTTTCACCTTAAGGATTTTCATGAATATATTGAATGGTGTGGATAACCTAGAAAAATGATTTTATGGAAAGGTGATATTTTACAAAAAACACATGATTATAGAAAAATAACCATAAATTTTTTTCTAATGTTGAGAAAATGGTGATTAGTTTAGATAATGTGATGATTTATACGGATAAAGTAAACTGGATAGTATTGATTACCGTAGAACAGATTAATGATTTGTTGAAAAAGTGGTATATGATATCTTTTATGGAGAATATAAATTTTTTATTTTAGTAATATATTGAATAATATATAATATTATAAGTATAGAGTAAATTTATAAAATAATTAAAGTTTTCCTAAAGGTTGTACGCTAATTACTGTTAATACCATGTTTCAAGTGAATATATTTGAAAGGAACTCACATATTTGGTATGTGTCCATTAATAACTACTTATTTATAAATGGAAGATTAATATTAGGTTTATTTTGGAAACTTTAGGGATTTTAGTTTTTATGTTTCAAATTATATAAGGTTCATAAGGTTAACCATTTATGTAATGGTTTGAGTTCAAATGTAGAAAAGGTTTTAGATATTAATTTATTATTTCACCAAATTAATATTAATGTATAAATTGTACAAACCATTTTTTTGACAATAACTATATATAGAATAAATTAATTTTCATTATTTTATAGATCTTATTTATTTCATCATACATGAGAAATTCAACTCTTAGAGTAAGAGATGATGTGGAAATCGATCAAGGAATAACCAAAGGATGGGATTTTTCTTATGAAGTGGAATTAAATAAGTTAAGTATATCTTATCTTAAACATTACAAAATATTATAAAAAAGTTATTAAAATAATATTTTTCCAATTATAATAATTTTTTATGATATTAATGACCTTTTTCACACCTATATGGTTTACAGATTTGTCTTCATTGACTTTCTCCTAACCATGTTCTCTATAACTATCCATCAGTATTTGGGTGTTAGTTTTTTATTTTATTTCAATGTTTTCATTTCCCACATATGTTCTCCTATTTGGAAACCCATTATGTGTTATTATATATGACCTTCCCTTATCCCTTTATCTATTTTTATGAGGAAGTTTTATTTACACTCTTTAAGTTGTGGGTTTCCCACAAAAGAATTTTCAAAAGTTAAACCCTTGTTTATCGAGTACACATTCAAATTGTGAGGACATGATTTATTTAAGGGGGGTAAAATGTGACGCCCTAATATTTATTAATATATATATATATATATATATTCAAATAAATTATATCTTTTTTATATATTTCATTACACATAACAATGAGTGTATATTACATTACACACAAAATAGAGTGTAATTTATAAAACTCCCAACACCCTGTTTTAAAAAACATGAAATACTATTAAAATATTATTATGATAGTTATCAACTAGATATTGTAATGGTGGATATGAATATTATTAACTAAATTATAAAAATATATGGACTAAACATGTATATAAAATGAATTATTTGGTGACCAATTAATTAGTAATGAAAATAAAAAGCTATTTGAAAATAAAGGAAATATTTCTCTAAAAAACTATTTTTAAAGACGAATATGTTTTATATTAATAAATTAATTAAATAAAATTTATTGAATGATTTTTAATGAAATATATATTATATATTTAATTAAATGTTTAACATTAATCTTATGTGTTTTCTATATATGAGAAAACAATAAATCCAGTTTTTTGCTTTAAAACTATATTGTTCTAAAAAGTATCTTTGTCACCTTTTGTGAAATTATTTTTAAATTAATTTTTATCAACATTAAAAAAATTTATTGGAAGAAATTAAATTAAAATTTTAATCATAATGGAAAAATTATCTTAGGGTGAATTTTTTTATAATTTTTAAAGAAGATAAATTTTTTGATGAAAAGTTTAAAATACTGGTTTATATTAAGAATTGTCATTTATTTTAAATCATTTTAAAAAATAAAACTTTATTTAGGATGGTGTTAAAAAAATTATTTAATTTATATATATATTAATACAATTTTGGCCTTTTTAATCATTATCATATTTAATTTTTATATAATTTTTTTTATTCTTTTGAAATCTTTCTATTTGAAATCCCGCTTTCTCACTTATTTTGTTGGAATAATTTTAAATTAAAATTTGAATATTCTATGAATGAAATTTCCAAAAATGGATTAAATTTTGGGAATCTTAATTATTTATATTATCTTATAAGTTTAACTTAATTTTTTTCATAATTAATAGTAAAATTTTTTTACTATAGTTATGGTAAATACAGGTTTACCAGTGGGTTAATTTAAAAAGATAAGGCTTAAAAATGACCCAAAAAGTTCATTTCACCAATTGTATAGAAATATTTCAAAATTAAATCATATAGGTTCTATAATTACCATTATTTAATCTTTTTTGGAATGTTAAAAATGGTGTTATTCCTTTTTCATTAAAAAATTATAAGTGTCCCACTCACCTCACTTATAAATGGACACCCCTATCCTCTTCAATTTAGACTTCAAAAACCCTTTGTTTCAAAAAAATACATTCCAAAATAATATCCTTACTTCAATCCTCTCATCCAATAATCCTTAGTCTGTTCAGAAATTTCACCTAAGAAGCCTATTTGTGCAAATCAAAAGAAGTTATTCGTCGAAGAGGTAACGTCCCAAACCAATCATTTTATATTATTTTTTCCTCCACAGCCCTAAATTATTATTAAACCACTATAATATAATATAATCAGTATCATACATATAATTATATGTTATTATATTAATTTAATAACCTAAATCCTTCTTATATTTTAAAAAATGGATTACCAAATCATCATTCATGTGTATGATAGTGTTCCGCATCACGGACATATGTCATTCATTTTTTCCATATACGCCCATACCAATTGGGTATAATGATGTATTAAATGTTTATATAAAATATATATGATATTATTATACTTTTTAAATAATTATATCACATATAACTTCTTACAATCTATTCATCATAAATACAATAACGTCGCTTGTGTCTACGACGGACTACCATCTCCAAAAGTGATGTTATTCAGTCACAATTTACATGGAAGGTAATAAGGTTGTTTTTAATGAATATTTGTTATATATATTAAATAAAGTTTTTTAATGGAAATATATTATTTTCCTTTATTTCAATCTGTCAAAAAATTTAAACAATGTTCATACGTAAGTACGGCCTCCCATCTCCACGAAAAATGTATTTTATTTTACATCTATAAATTTTATAGATTTCTATAAATAAATATAAAATGAGAATATAATACAAATAATATAATTTTTAAAATTATTTAGATTATGTAACTATGAACAAATTATGAGGACCAAAAATAACAAATGAAAACATGCACGAAAAACAAAGTGATTGTTACCCATAACATGACATTAAAACGAAATTGTTAATAAATGGGTAATAAAAGGTCATAAGAAAATCATATATGGAATGATATATATATATATATATATATATATTTATGATTCTATAATAGAGTTATAATAAAATTATATTTATTATACATTAGTTTCTGAAGTCTAAGAAGGTTGCCGATACTTACGATAAGAGACTTATGTCAAACTTTTTATTTATGTAAGACACATTCCATATTCACTACCTATTTATTTTATGTAGTGTATATATTTACAAAGAATGTATTTTATTATTATTCTACTAAAAATTATTTTCATTTAAATATCTATTTTGGGATCCATATTTCATGGGGTATACAGTTCAGAAAGTTCCAAATCCATAAAGGATTTTTGGGTCAATTTTCCTTCATTAAAACATGTGTTATGTTTTGAACCTATATTATTTTATGAGGTGTATATAATGCCCCATTGACATGTTATATCATGATACTCGAATTTTTATTTAATTTTATTCTTTCATTGTTATTATGATTCAATTTTACCAAAGTGATATGGGTTTTATTATATAATCTTATCGTTTATCATGATTCTTTATGACTATGCTTCTAGTGATTAAATATTATGATATATCTCTAAATAATATCATGATTTTTTATATCCTATGGTTATGTTATTAGAATAAATATATTCTCTTCATTTAACTCTCTCAATGTACTCAATAGTTCAAAATATTTTTTTAAGAAAAATCATCTTTGTTTCTCTCTTTGGTCGATACCTCTTTTTCTTTCAAAACAATTTTTTCTAAAAATAATTTCCAAAATATCTATAAATTTCTACAAATTATATATTAAATTAATTTTTACCCATGTTTGACTTTTGATAAACCTTTTTAAACGTATCTTCATTTCTTTTTCCAAATAATTCTCATTTTTCTTTTAATGAAAATTTTAAAGGAATATTTATTTTAATGTATACGACATGACCAATATTTTCCACCATCCTAAACAAATAAATATTTTGAAGCTTATTTTATTGTTTTCAATTATTATTTTCAAACAAAAATATTTCTATAATTTTTTATGAATTTCTTGTTTTAAAATGTTATTTGTGAAAATGGATAGTTTAATTTCATCAGGAAATGATTTAAATGATTTTAAAAGATTCATTTATAAGTTTACAAGGTAATTATTAAATAAAAGGATTTTGAAAATGTTTTACATTTTAAAAAGTTTTTTTCAAATTAGAAAGCATACATTCCTCAAGAAATCTTTTAATTGGTCGTTCAAAATCATTTCTTATCTAATATGACATCAATTGTTGATAATCATTCTTCACATGCGATATGATTCATTGAAATTGTTCTTATAATTTATTTGGATATTTTATGTTTATGATTATTTTTTTATGAATCAGGTTTATCTTCCATTAGTTATACCATGATAAAATTCTTACGAAACCCACTTCTTTGCACTGGTTTTTCTATGATGAATTTTTGAAATGATTAGGAAACCCTTGTCTTTTCCATAGGTTATGATATGATGAAATGTTTGTGAAACCTATTATATTTTATGGTCTATGACATGATGAATGTTTTATGATTTCTTGGGACACATAGAAGTGATTTTATTTATGTGACGGGTGGGACCTATATCTCCCGCCAATGCATTGGGTAAAGTTTCCCATCTCATGACATAATGATGGAAAACAAGTCGATAAGGTCGATCCTTAATGGAAAATAGGTTTTTCCTAATCCACTATAGGAAATAGGAGAGTCTTGATCCAATATTGAAAACATGTGTGTCTTTATCCACAATAGGGAGATATTGAGAATTTTTGATCCACTATATTGATGTTTTTGGAAGTTAAACTTGACATATTAAATAGTTTTCTATATTTGTTATGGTGAAACACTTATGAAACGAGCTTATATTTCATTATTGATTTATGATGTTTCTCACACTTATGACCCCTCTTTTCTAAAATGATAATGTTTTATTTCATGAATAATTTTTATGATCTATGAAAGGATAGTTATGAACTTCATATGTTATGTTAATTATCACATACCCTTATTCTAATATTATGATTTCATAAGATCATTGATTACTGTATCATATGATTACCCTTACTAAGTATCTGAGATCACCTTTTCTTATGTATCTTTACTTGGATTATGAATAATGGTTTAGGTAGTGTATTCATAATAGGAGTACTATTTTATAAGATATTTTTGGGATATGTTTAATTTATTTACTAAAATAAGAATATTGTGTTTCTATTCTCCAAAGACACTAAACTATTATGCTCTGTGGGGGTGTGTTTATGCAATTTATTGAATATTAATCTAAAAATATGTGATATTTATATATAAAAATTATGGGTCACTATATTAAAACAATAAATACATAAACTCTATTTTTAGTAATATTAATCAAACATAAGACATTGAATGTAATGTGAGTCCTATGAGAAAAAAATAATGCATATACAAAGGCCTCACACAAATTTTCTAAGAGGAAAACTCAATAATCATAAACCAAAAAATAAATTTCTTCACAGTAGGTTAAATATTACAACTGTAAAAGTGTAAAATTGAAATAAAAAATCTATATCCTTAATAAAATAAACTTTAAATCGAAAAATTTCCAGAGACACACTCGTCTTATGTATGTCATAATCTACAAGAATTCCTTAACTCCATTCTACCTTATCCACTAATACTAAGATATAGAAAAATAATCTTTAATGAAACTCTGTGATATATAAACACTCGAGACCACTGAACCTATGCCTATACTGGTGGTCAATATCTGACCAGAGACATGCCTCTCCATATGCAAGATGCTAATGGCCAACATAGAGGTTCTAGGTTGTTATTAATAGGATACTATACAAAAATATTAGAGTAAAAAAAACATAGAAACATAAATAAAAAATATTCATAGTACTAAGAAAAAATAAAACATTACATGTTATATTAGATTTCAACCTACCAACAAACATTCTTACAAAAAAATGGTTTTACAAGAATAAACCAACTAACATCCCACCGAGCGGATCACATATTAAATAAAATGATGTAATAAAATTTGGGGTTTAACACCACAACTAAGCCTCATGATATACTTGTCTTTGAATCCCATTAGAGTTATCTTGTTCGATCAAGGAACACTATACCATTTCTCTACTTAAACATGTGAACTATGAATTCAGCTCAGGTACCCAAATTCTAAAGAATCCTAAGATGGGTTCATGTACAATATAGTAGGTAACCACTAAATAAGTCCCATACATAAACAATAAAACATTGTACATTCATATGATATTATTCATTGAATAGATAAATAAAATAAGAAATTTTAAATAAATAACCACCATCAATATTTGTTTTTAAGGTGAAACCCAAGAACAAATATACTTAATTTTTATAGTTTTAGAGTGTCTCTATTTATGATTTGTATCCTTGGTTGGATATAAGTCCTTACTTGGGATCTCATGAGCATATATACATGAGGTATGAACACTAGATCTAATAAATTATTCAAGTAATCCCATTATGTCATGAAGATCCTCTATATCCTAGGGAGGTAATCCCTAACATCTCATCATCACCATGAATCTCTAAATCCTAGGTTGTTACTCCATAGTATCACATCATTATCAAGAATATCTTAGTACTAGGAAGTTATTTCATACCATCCAATCATCATAAAGAACCTCTATATAATTAGGTGGTACTCCCTGACATCCCATCACCACCAAGAACCTTTGTATCCATGGAAGGTAATCCCTAACATCCCATCATCACCAGGAATCTTTAGATCCTATGATGGAATTATATGTTATCCCATAATTACCATGAATAAAAATGAGATCCTATGAATCAATAGGATTCACTCATTTCATCATAATGTATAATTCTACATCCTTATAATTATTATGAATCTATCCCAATATCATATGGTATAAAGCCAGGTCATAAGAATGGTTAGGAATATTAGATAAAATTATTAATTTATGGTGGTTATTTTTCACCTGATTCATGTATTATAGTAAAATAAATAAATTTTTTTGGACACCTTTCAACACAACTATTATAACTAAGGTTGGACTCTAAGGTTAAAGAACAATAACTATCACTATATCCATACAAGGATCACATAATTGACATAGGTTATAAATTTACACTTGAAATCAACACTGCTTGTTACCATAATAACCCTTTAGTTTTTTTACATAACATTAGGAAACCCATCGAGCCACTTAAGCAACACCATATCATGAAAACCATACATGGGATCCTCTATTTAAATACCATCTCTTAGACCATTATAGACACTCAGAGGGAATTTTATCCTTTAATGTTATTATGATCATATTAAAGCCTCAATCCCCTCATTGGAAAATGCATATGTTCATTATATTGGAGGGATGATACAAATACCATTGCTCTTCCAAGGCTATCCTAGGTTGGTGCATGCAATAACAACTTATCATAAGCTACTCAAGGTCTATCCATCAGGGAACTCACATGTTAGTTAGGTGAAGAACACTCTTTTAACTTTCTAATCATCTTGATTTAAGGTTATAATGTAACCCAAAATTCTATTAGATAGTATTCAGGCTAATCATTCAAACTCATCTATCATACATACTTAAGGGAACTAAAGACACCTTTCTGGGTCCACTACAATAAATTAAATCATTAAATTCTTACCCATATGGGTATGTATATATCAAGTATCATATATATAGTCAAGGACCTAACCATATGTGGTCAAGACATGGAGCTAGAATTCAATGTTCCATCATGACCATTGACACATCATGAATTCCATTCATAGAAATCAATTTTTAATTAAATAACATCTTTAATTTAAATAGAAAATCACCAATAGTGGTGACACCACACATCACAGGCTACAAAAAAATTTCTTTAATCACAAGAGAATTCATGGGCCTCTCCTATATCATACAATGTTATATCATTTAAACTCATTTCCAATCACTGATTTAGTTCTCCCATGTCTCATAAAAGCTGGTGTCATCTCTCAACCGTCTAACTCAACCAAAACATATAAAAAAATTAATTATTTAAATTTATAATTTATTAAAAAAATTAATTTAAATAATCATAATTTCTAAAAAACACACCAAGATACCACTTATCGAATCCTTTAGTAATGGGGTGCATTACACTATCAATATACAGTCGAACCTAAGTTACAAAAAACCCTACTCAATTTATACAACACAATGGAATATTTTATCTAATTTAGGTTGAAATACTAATAAAAATTACTAGGCACCATAACATCCTTGAAATAGCAGGAAACAATGTGTGTTATTTATATTGAGATATCTTATATCCATGATAGGTGAAAGAGAAATCATCCTAAAATGATTCCACCATGATTTTGTGTAATTGAACTAAAACACTACCAAAATCACACAAAAATTAGAGTCTACAAAGGGAAAATGAGAACAAAGAGAATAAATGAAGAGAATAATTTATATCATTTTGGAAAAATTATCCAAAATCACCCCACATAAGTGGGAATTGAATGAGGAGGTAGAGAGGGGGAGATCCATCTACAATGGTCATCTATTAACCCTATAATGACCAATAAAGTTTTTGATGTTGGCCCTATATTGATAGATCTTCCCTTAAAAAAATCATTGTATGGGGAAGTCTTGCGGTGTGGCCATAAGGGCTATGACACAAGCCATTTTGATTAGCCTCTAGTGTTGGTATTGAAAATGGATTCTGGAAGAAAAAAATGTTGGGGAAGCTCAATACTCAATTCCATGAGGACCCTATATAGAGAAGTTCCCTCCTCTGTGGATTGTCATGTTCCTCCATGGGATAGATCCTCCATAGGGTATGCTCAACCCCACTTCCCTCTAAGAACCCACCAAAAAAACCCATAAGTTGTGGAGTAGTCTCCTCTCTCATAGAAAATCCTTAAAGTACAAAACCATACCCACTATAATTATCAATTCTATGGAGTTATCTATCCCTGTATCTCTAAAATAAAATAAGGGCACATAAACCTCTCTCTGGTGTTCACCAAGGAACCCAACACACTAAATGAGCCTCATTCAGCATCTAAAATATATCGTTGATATGTTTTTATTCAAATAATTCCAAAATAAATCCCATTTCTTAAAAAGATATCTTATTTAATGTTAAAATAAAAATTCCTAAAGAAACATTTAGTCTTGAAAAAAACATGGGCCCATTGACTAGAAAATACATAAAAGAATGATTGAGAAAAATATTCATTCAAGAATGATAATATATTCCATATGATGGCTTAAGAAAATTTTAGGGTTAAATGGATTATACATAAGGATTTTAATGACCACCATATGGCCCAAAAAAATGAAAATATGATTACTAAGTTTATTGATCTGTGTAAATTTAAGATCACACTCCCATTTCTTGGATATAGGATAAAATGCCCAATGAAAAATGAAAAACATGTCATTTCAGGGTTCTTCAACCATCTTAAGAATTTATAGTTCTATGAAAAGTCTACCATCAGAATTTTTCTTATTCTAATTCTCTCACTCCATTATATTTTAATGGGATAAACTTTATATTATTTTGATGAAAAACAAAAAATATCACCAACCTGCCTATACTCACTCAAGAGAATAAGTTCAAGAAGAAACCCAACATTGAAATTTTTTAATATAAATGGTTATCCTAGGATTATGATTATGGTATATAAACAAAATATATATAAGATTATATATTCAGATGGAAAACTATACCCTATAAATGATTGATTTAGTCTCATTTTGACATTTAGATCAAGAATTTTGAGATTATGATTTATCATATTCATATCCATTCAATTTTTAGGTGGATTGAATTATTATAAAAATAATCATAGTGATTTTATAGATTATTATATATCAATAGTCATGAAGATAAAGTTATAGATTTTTTTTTAAATTATGATACAATTTGTTTTACCGTTCATGGAGAGGAAAAAGAATAGAAGCATCCATAATATAGAGTCACTTTCTAAAAATGAATAAAATTATGAATACATCAAAATACTATTAGCATTTATTATCAGTTGGATCTTAGAGTTGGAACACTGATCACTTTGAGTCACTTGTAGTATGGAAAAATTCATCCAACCTTAAATATTTTTATTATTTATCATGTTGGAGTGCCTCTTATACTATAAAAACATCCTTACTTTATATTTTATCTTCTTTGAACACATTATTATAATCCTAAATCATTTTTAAAATGGTGTCTTACTCTTGATAAAGTCATTATAACGAATTCTATATTACAATGTATGTATTTTTCAACTTCCCTACACCACTACATGTTGAGATACTTCCTCAAGTACTGTGGTTTTAACTTTTTTAAAATGAACTATCATTTTTGTTGTTGAAATCATTGATAATAATACATATATTTTATCCAATGAAAAGATCAACTCCTTTACATTAGTATGGATAATGTAGTAATCAAATCCCCATAACCCATCTTCGTGAACATATATTGGAGGTTATGTGGTTGAATATAGAGCTAATTAAGATGATTTTCATGGATAATCCAAAAAATAGTTCCCTAAACAAATAGAAACAATATTTTCTATAATTTCATATCCCCTGAGTTTATGTAAAGAAAAAATGAATGAAATTAGATATGATCATGGAATATATCATTAAAGGAGCTACTAGCCATTATGATATCTCATTCCCCTATGATTCCCATTGGATGAGACACTGGAGCAGTAGAATGAATCTCTGTGGTTTGAGACAAGTATGGTGAAATAAATTCCAATGAAATATTAGCTAATGAATATTAACATCATTATAAAGAAACCTTCATATTTATATTAAATTTTTAAAGAACTAATCTTATTAACCATTTCAACCTCATCAATATGTGTAATATAGTTGTCTCCATTTGTTTCTATTTCTTCTTCTTGTGTTGTGGTGGGAACCTCTTAATGCATTAACTATTGGACTAGTATTATAGAATAATACTATTTAGTATTTTAATATGATATTTATATCTTATGATAGATATTATTATAATATGGGGGTGAATTTTTGTTTTAAAATAATATATCTTAAAATAATTGAACTAAAAAAACCAAAAAAATCCTTCAAGTAAAATATCGATTTTGGCCCTTAGTTCGATGAAAAAAGTCACAAAATCATAATCAGATAAAATATTATTAAATCAGTGTAATGGAGTTAGTATCACAACGATAAAATTAATTATATTATGAATTTTAAACCAATTTAATATGATAAAACAAATAGAATATAGTAAATTGAGTGTGATGATCAACTTTACTATTAATATGTACGATTGAAAATAAACTTGTTATCAACTAGAAATATCTATAATAAAGTAATAATGAATTACATATATTAAATGAATACTATCTTTTATCATTAAGTGTAAGGTAATAAAATCCATGATTAAAGGTACGACTTGTTTTATCCTTATAAGAATGTATGACTTTCCTTACCAAGGAAATCCCTCGATAGAATGAGCAGTATTGCTCCGTCTTCTTATCGCTAGAATCCCTCGATATAATGATCCGTTTCTTTGTCTACCTATCCCTGATAGCCCTCCATCTGATGGATAAAAATATATGTCTTCCAATCCCTAGAATCCCTTGATACAATGATCATTTTTTTATACCTATACCTGGAATCCCTTGATCCCATGGATCATATTTTTTATATTCCCATCCCTAGAATCCCTTGATCGTTATGGTGATTAGATGTAGCCTCAATTACCAAAAAAACATCAAGGATACAACCTAATAAGGGTTATTTAATAATTATCTATATAAATAATAAAATAATAATAATAATATGTTCATGTTAAGTAATCTTCTGAATAATTTGAGAGTTAAAGTAACCAAAAGAAGTCAACAACTTCAAACTCTTCAAATGATTGGGTATTTATATACAACCTCCAAACAGTCAAACTAATCTCCCAACAGTCATACTTTTCTATGTTTTTCAGAACAATATGGATACCTGGTACTTGATAAATCATTAAATCTTAGAAAAACTACATGTCTTATGTCGTATTTATTTTCACCATTAATGTATAAAATTTGTTCATATATTAGAAATAGGATAATTATAAAATTAATTTAGTCTTATGGGATTCCCTATGATTTTTATTATGATAATATTCAGGAGGGTTAATATGATGTTTATTAGTACCATTATCATTATTATTATTAATACATTTTTAGTAAAAAATATATGAAAAAAGCCTAAAATAGTTCTAATAAATGTGAATCCAATTTTTATTAGACAAAGTATCATTCTGAAAGTTTTAAGGAAAAATATTAATGTTTATATTTGAATACTTTAGAAATTATTCTAAGTATGGTAAAACATAATTCTTTCTACAAAAACATACTAAAAAACTTTGGACATTAAATGTTAGTAAATACAATTTAATAAGGTGATTGTGATTTCTAAAACTAAAGGAATGAAAATTGAGAAATATAATTATAAATCAACAATATCACCATTTTTTGAAATCATAGACATAAAATTAAATAAAAAATAAAATTTACAAACATACAATCTATTTATTTTTATTAATTTGTATTTAGAGTTAATTATTAAAATCATAACTCCCCTAGAGTTCATATCTCTTCTAAATAATATAGATAATACAATGTTGAATATGATTACCTTCAATTTTGGAAAAAATCTTCCTCTATGAATCATATTCCCCCCTTAATGTAACATTCTCCTCTTTATGAAATTTCACCCCCTATGTAAATAAATATTCCTTCGATAAAAATTAATCTTAAATTAAGGAAAAAATATCCCCATTTATATAAAATTATCCCCTTTTTATAAACTTATCCCCTTTTTGATTTTCAAAATGGAACAGGGAATATGTTTGAAGTTTCATGAAATGTTAGATAAACAAAGAAACATATGAAACAATATAATGAACTCACTAATCCTCCACAAAAATATGAAAGATAATTCATCTAATCATAATTATAAATTATTCATGAAAATTAGGATAGATTAAAATATTAATTAATTTATTATAAAAAAATTTAAATGTCTATAAAATCAAAATACAACTAGAGTTTTACAAAATAATTCTTTCATCATCAATGTATCCATGAAAGGCTAAATTTTTTAAAGTATTTTTTTTCCTTATTCATCATTTATAATATCTTATCTTTAGTCTTTACATTCTCAGATAATTTTTTATTCTAATTATTCAATTTTTTTATTTCCTATTGAGAAGATTTGAGTCTTGAAATCTCCAACTATAATTATCCCATATTTCCATTTAGATATATTATTTCCTCAGTATGATCATATTTTTTATCTTAGAAACATTCTACAAACATTAACCTAGAAACCATATCTTTTGTAATCTATATATATGATTAATTATATCAATTCAAATATTTCTCCAAATATTCAATGTTCTCATCATAAACATTAATATTAGAATCAACATGATGTGAAAATTTCACTATTTGATTACAAGACATTCTGTGAGTAAGAGATCATTCTTGATAAATAATTACTTGATCCTAAAGATGAATTAAAATTTATGTTAACATATTGATTGAATCATATTTATCATTTAGGAGGTCTTATATCAACTGATACCAGGATTTGAGATTTAGAGAATAAGGGATTACCCCTTCAATCATATTCAAAGAATTAACAATATAATCAACTCATTCAAAGAAAATTATTCTCATTTAGTATTATTTTTTAGTTTAATATCAAGATGTTTGATTTGTCTTGTCCTAATTTTCTTGATTTTCTCTATCCATTTAACTTTTTTTGAAACATCATTCTCAGCTTCTTTAGAAATCTTTTCCTTATCTTACTTATCGTCTGGAAATTTAAGGTTCTCAACATAAATATGAGCCTCAAGTTTTTCATTAGCTTATGTTTTTGATATTTAATCACATTATTTCTTAGATTAAGACTCATCTTCCTCTTCTTATGATTTTAAGGAACATTCATTTTTTTCTTCTTTATTCAAATTGTAGGGTAAATCCAGTGATGATGCGTCTGATTATTTTTGAGATTGAGATTTCTCCTTTTGATCTCTGTGTTCATCTTCATCCTTTCTATTCTCTTAATACTCATAAACTTCTTCATTATAATATTATTTTAATTATTCTTGAATAAAAATCATAATCTTCTTTCATATTCACCTTTTTCAATTCCTTCTCTTTCTTCTTCCCCAATTTTATCAATTCCTCCATCCTTTTTATCAAATACATTTTCAAATTATTTTTATAACTGAAATAAGATTCTCCTTTAGATAAAATTCTAATAAATATCACACCTTTCGTATATATCCTTTTATATCCCTTTATATATATTATAAAAGAATGTTTTTTCTTCCCATATTCTTAAAAAATGTTGACTATATCATAATTAACATTAACTATATTTGGATAAATAAAATCAAATTCCTTGCCTAATTTTCTAAAAATAATGACTTCCAACCATAAAATTTAATAATTTTAATCAATGTAGAATAGTACTTATCTTAAAAAAATCTTTCCGCAAACCTTTCCATGAATACGAACCACTTTTTATAACATTTAACAAAATCCACCGAATTCAGAACTGAAGCTGATGTATCTACCCTTGGAGAAACTTTTCAGATTGTATATTTTTTTGAGTTATATAAAGCGAAGGGAAATTTTTTTGAGAAAACCATTGTCGGACATGAGGGGTGGCCCTTATTATTTCAGAATTTTTGTGATGGTTTAAATTCCATAACATATTCAATTACTGAGTTGAAAAAAAACTAATATGATTGTTGATAATTATTTAAAGAGAGTTTTATTTTATTTTAAACTCTTGAGGTTTTTCAAATTTATCATATAAATAGTGAATATGGGAGTAAAAAACATAATGTTTTTATTAAACTAAGAATATATAAAAAAATTATAAACTAATCATAACTAAATGGGGAAAAAATTCAAAAAAGTATAAAATAATTATTCAGAGTACATGTTTTCGTCAGTACGAATAACCTGTTCTTCTGGTTTTTGAAAACTAATAAGACTATAATTGTTTTGATTAAAAACTGTTGAAAAAATGGGTTTTATAGAAAACCTTAAAAAATATTTTAATAAATACCAATTATATTGTTTTTATTAAGAAAAATAAATGTAATAGTTATGTTAAAAAAATAATATGATGCTTTTAATATCAATTTTTTTATCGAAAGATGAGTCCATAAATTTTTAAAAGGTTTTTATAGTTCAAAAATCCTGGTTTCCCATTATCTTGTTCATCCTTCTTGCCAAATAAGCTAACTCATTCTCATAGTATTCAGAAGCTCTATAATAAGATTGAATAATAACTTTTCTCTTTCTATAATATTTAACAAATTTTTTAGAAGTTTTAACATTGGATATTATGGTAGATATTACAAAGGAAACACCACCATTTTTATTTTTCCATTTCTCAATATCTCTATTGAGTCTTATTTCATATTTCATTATATTTCTAATGAGATCATCAAGATTAAGAATATTTAACTTCAGTTTTTCATGAAAATCACTTCTATTTTATTCCCATTCATTTGGTATAATGTCAATTATCTTCTCCACAATAATTTCTTTAGTAAGACATTTCTCAACAATATCTTGTAAAATATATATAATAAACATGAATATATGATTAATCTTAGAAATAGATTCACCCAATAAGAAATAAAAATCTTGAGAGTCAGCTATTAGCATACCTCTCTTGGTTTCTATAACCTTAGAATTTCCAAAATGAGTGACTTAGAACATTATCAAAATAATATTTTATTCTTCACAATATTAATTTTGACGATAATTTCTTCTTTTCATGAAGCATAAAAATTATTTCTAACACTATATTTCAAATTATTTTTCTATTTTTCTTGATGAGTGAAAGAGGTAACTTCCTTATCCGAAATCTTATAATCTACAGTTAATATAAAAAATTTATCAACTCCTATTTTTATTAAAAATTCATCTTCCTATTTATCCTCTACTTATTGTTTTCACCTTTAAATATTGACGGTAGGTTTGAATTAATATTTTATATGGATCTGTCATTTAGACCTATAATTATAATAGAAAAGATTTATTTTCCAAATATATTAGTGTAAAAATTTATAAGAAAAAAATTCATTTCAAAAATTAATAGAAACTCGCAGTAGATAAAAGAATTTAAAACATATCATGTTATCTAATTGGTTGATTACAAAAACACATATCAATTAACCCACTCTGATACAAATTTTTGGATCAATATAATAGAAAAATACTGATTAGGATCATAGTATGAGCTTTATGTCTTGTTAAACATACTATTAAAATAGTGGGGGGGGGGTGAATTTATATAAAAAAATTAAAAGAATATAACTAATAAAACCCAAAAATCTTCTATATGTAAAATATCAGTCAATTACATCTTTCTACTGAACAAAATTCACCAAATTGTTATCAGATACACTATGATTAAATCAGAGTAATAGAATTAGTATCAAAATGGATTCGATTAATCTAAGTATGGATCATAAATACAGTTAATAAGATTATACAAAGAGAATATAGTAAGTAGAATATGATGATCAACTTTATTATTAATATGTACAATAGAAAATAAACTCGTAAGAAACTAGAAATAACTATAATAAAGTAATAATTACTTAAAACTATAAAAAATAATAAAATTTTTTAACATTAAGAGTAAGCTTGTCACAAACCCTGACTAAAGGTATCCCTTGTTTTATACTTACATGAATGTTTGTATTTACTTACCAAGTAAATCCATCTATAGCTTGATCAATCTACCTCTATCTTCCAATCCACAGAATCCCTCAATACAATGATCAGATTATCTATCTACCGATCCCATGTAGCCATCAATATGATGGATTAGATTATATATATTCCTATCGCTGGTATCCCTTGATATGATGATCAGATTCTCATTCAACATATCCCTGGTAGCCCTTGATCCAATAGATCAGATTCTATGTCTTCATAACCATAGAATCCCCTAATCATTATGATTATCAGATTCAAACTCAATTACAAAAAAAAAGCTCAGTGAGACAACCTAATAAGGATTCCATAAGAGTACTCACTCTAAATAATTATAAAAGTATAATAAATATATGTTCACTCTATGTAATCTTTACAAGAATGTAAGATTGAAAGTAACTAGATGAAATAAATAGCTTAAAACTCTTCAAATGACATGTTATATATATAAAACCTCACAATGGTCATATTGATCTCCCAATGGTCATATTTCTCTAAGCTTGTTACAATGACTGAGATACCTAGCATTTGATAGATTATCATGATCTTGCATAATTGAATGTTAAACTTTTTATAGATTTACACTATTTAAGTCAAAACGTTGTTCCTTACTGTATAAATAAGTCTTCCAAATATGATTATAAACTCATTTTAGTCTAATGGACCTACTTATGATTATTATTATGATAATATTCATGAGGGTTAATCTGATTTGTATTGATACCAGTATCATTGTTATTGTTAAGACTTTGTCAGAATGAAAGACAAGATAGAATGTTTAACATCATGTTTGATAATATTTATTCCAATTTTTATCGGACACAATCCATTATAATATTTGTAATGATGAATATTAATGTTTATATTCAAATAAAATTTTAATTATTCCATTTATATTAAAAGATAATGTTTTATAAAAAACATACTAAAACCATTTTTACATAAAAAGTTAGTAAGTATGTTTTAAAAAGGTTATTGTGATTTCCAAAACTAAAGGAATGGAAAAGTGAAAAAAGAATTTTTGAATCAACACTAACACCCCTTCTTTATCTCACGATAACTGTGGGTCTCCATATAGAGACCCTTTTATATAATTTTTAAGCATAAGATCCTTCTCAAAAGAAACTACACCCTCTAGTGAAGAAACAAACAAGAGGGTTTTATCCTATCCCAATGCTGCTTGATTTTTCTCATGGATGACTATATATATAGAGATACGAACATTGTCTATAATGGTCCAAAAACATATTACCAGTGTTAGAAAAACAAACCTTAATCAATGAATGAACTATGTGTATTTAAATTCAATTAAGGTTGGTTGAATAAGTCCTCAAAATTCATAATATTTTCAATTTAAAATGAATTGGTTGAGGGATCAATTATCATTTTCAAATCAACACATGACTCTAGTATGTACATGGAACCATTATTTACTACCTTAGTGGAGCCCACTTTTTACTATATGATAATTATTTTATTTTAAATGATCAATACGACTGAAATTGAAAATATCAACCCTATGTATGAGTAAACCAATATATCCACCCAATTATTCAAAAAAAATATATAAAAATAAATATATCGATTTAAAATTCTTGTTCCAATCTTAAAAAAATTATCCATGTAGGCACATAGTCCAATTAGTGTTCCTCTAGATGAATAATCTAAAGACATTATGGGTGATTAATCCCCATAAATCTCCTAAAATGTAAAATAGTATATCAATTTAGACATCAACAAAAAGTTTTAAAAGAAAAGAATAATTATTTTTTTCACAAACCAAGAAGAGTTTTACTTACTTCCTCTCCATATACTATGTCTACCTCTTCTAGAGGATCGATGTCATTTTCTCTCTCATAACAATAATTTTAATCATTATCACTGTCAAAACTACTTGAATAAAGTACCATTATCTTGAGTACTCATTTTGAGTAAAATTAGTGAAACTTAAGTGAGTGGAATGTAGATTCAATCTCTATGATATAAGCTTCCCCAAAAAATGATTATCCTAAAGTATATCAAATGGTGTAGTGAGCAACCTAAACATTTTCTAAATGATATCATCCACATTAATGGAATCACATATTTCCATGGTTGACCTAGTTCTCATACTATAAACCCACTTCATCCAATCCTCAAAAAATAGGGAATTTAAGGGTATATGTGTTAAAATAGCCACATTTATTATGGAAGAAGAAGGGTAAAAGTTTCTTTAATTTCTTAACTTTCATCTATGTCATAAAAAGGATTCATCAAAATGGTTTTATTATACTATATTCCCACTACTATCATCAAATTTGTTTCATTTTCACCTTCAATCACTAATGGACCCTTAAATTTTTATACCAAATCTACCAATTATCTATCAAGGTAAGACATCATCAAAGTCCCAGTGAATTGAGTCAATATCTTGATAATGAGATTTTTTGGCTTGAACATGACCTTTACAAATGTTTACTCTCATGTAATCTTTGAGGTAGGTTATAACACTTCTTATGTATACATTGGAACATTTAATGAACCAATAGGGGTGAACACCTCACAAATGATTTCTTTATAAATTATACGTAGCAGTACACCCACTCATAGTGTGGTTAGTAAGGAACATTCTTTTAGGAGTACTGATCACATTATCGATGATTGATTCAATCAAAGCTCAATATGGTTGAAAGAAAAATTAGTTTTAAGAATTAAAATTATTTCATGTGTCTCAATCATCATGTGTGAGTGGTTTAGACCAAACGACTATCTAAAGATATGGATTGAACCGAGGACATTGAATTTCATGATTCTTGATGAATTTGGGACCTACCAGATATAATGACCCTCAATTTTCACCATTATATATATAAAAAATATTATAGTATTAAACCACGAGGTTCCATATGTTTAGTTTCTTTAGAAAATGAGGACCATACATAACATTTACAACATCAATCATAAAATTTATTTAATTCCTTATTCTCTAGCTTCTTATTGGATCTTGAACTCTCCTTAGTACATGTAGTTATCTGAGAATATAAATCAATAAGGGGTGAGATAAAATCCCAATAAGGGGATAGGTAAGAACCATATAGCCTGGGGTGAGAACAATCATAACATAGGGAATGGACTATGAGATGAAACATTAATAAAATGCTTGAAATGTGGTAATTTATAAAAATGAAACATCATGTATTAGTTGATACATAAAACATATATTTGTGAACAAATCTATCATCTTGTTCACACATCATTTCACATTAAATAAAGAGATTAATCGCTTTACCCAATGCATTGGAGAGTTGTATAATTCCTAGATCACCCATCACATTCAATCATTCGAATTGTGCTATATAATTCCGGGCATACCCATCTCCTCGTAATATTTACATTATCATACATGCCACATTAAAAATATATAAAACAAGATCTTAACATAACCCATATAAAGAAATGGGTTTAACATAATAAATCATAATTTCTTAAAAATTTGGACCCCAAAATAAATAGGTAATATCATTCTTGATATAGAACCTTCAACTATGAGTAAAGAGTGAAACAATATTCAAGAAGTAAAAAGGGCGTGTTTATTTGAAAGAATGGTTATTTTGGAAAACATTGGGGATTTAATAAAATAAATTAGATAATATTTATATCACATAAAGGTTAATATAATGATTAATATATTATTTTTTTGGTGTACCCATACCGAACATTGAGTGAAAGAGGGAGAACCCGAAGAAAGAAAGTTGGGTTGGAGAATTTCCCCTTACCTTGTATCCGGATGCTTCCTTCAATTTCATATTATATATAATGACATTATATTCATTAATTAAAAATTATAGAACCTTTTATACATTAATATGGTACATTTTGGTATCATTAAGTTATTTTAGGGACCTTTGGATGAGTTAAAGAGTTTAAATACATTGTTCAGGAATGTTCGTTTTTATGGTTTTCTTGAGCGATTCACATGTATTCCTAAATGGAAGTTCATGTAGAACATGGATAAATATATATAAATTATATTTAATGTTATTAATTATATTATAGTATTTTAAATGATCTTATAATGAATTATATTATATACCATGTGTAAGAATCATTAGATAAGAATTTAATGATGATTGTTTGGGTTAATTCATGCGGTTTTTCGACAACAACAAACATGATTTGATTAATAATTTAATAAAATGTACATAGGTTAGATCTATAAAATTAAATAGGATAAATACCTATAAAATAATTCAGTTCTATCATAAAAATGGTTTCATGACCATATCATAAGGAGTTAAATGAAAATGAAAACATGTCGTTCTTGAAGGTGACAAATTAACACCTCATGAAAAATGTTTTCTTTTATAAAATAAAAAGAAGAGGAGAATGGGGTTAGATGATATATTATAACATTATTATCATTAAATTCAATTATATATTATATATGAGAGTTAACATACCATGTTGATGAGGATCGGTGGGGAGAGATTAAGAAAAGATCTTTAAATTGAAGGGAAATTAAAGGGAAAGGGAGAGAGAGGAATTACCTCTTGAATCTTCCTCTTGAGATCCTCCTTAAGGAACCTAGGCATGGTATTTTGATTAGGACAAGAGATAATGGTCTTGTGGGATGGTATAGTTAAGTTATTTGGGTAGAATTTGTAAAAGGCTTGAATCTTTAGTGGTTTGAGGAGAAGAGGGTGTGAAGGGTGGTATTTATAGTGAAGGGAAGTGGGGTTCTGTTAATATTTTAATCATTAGTTTATTAATTTCCATGAAGATCAAAAATAGTGATTATTACATGAACAAGAATAGTAATAGGTCATGTGAGTTTTAGATTTGGGTGCTTATAGGACTTGTGATGTCAAGAATAGTGGATTTAAATTATAATGTATTTATATGGTAAAACAATGTATTTTTACTATTCAACATAAATTCAAGTATTTCCGAAAACCCCAGAAATTCCCCCTAACCATTTTTAAATATGTAGAATCAAAAAATAAACTCCATTTTTCAAAAAAAATCTAAATATGAATAATTTAATTTTAAATTGAAATCCTAATTTACGTGAAAAATACAGTTTTAAAATTAAAACTGATTTCATAATTCTTTAAAAAATTACATATGGTCTTATAAAATTCTCTAAAAACAATAAGACATAAAATTTTCAATTTATGAACACATTTTAGGAAAATAAATTTTCTTTTAAATTATTTAATTATAGTAAATTATTTATGACCTACACAAATACCAATATTTCTACTATGGTCATATTATCACTTATAAGATGCCTAAATTTTATTTATACATTCATGGGTGCTGTTACTATTTTTTTGGAGGGTTTAATGAACATATGGGTCATATTACTATTCATAAGGGTATGTTACTATTCATAATGGTATGATACTGTTCACCAAAAAAATAAGTTTGTCCTATAGGACTCCATACATCTTACTGATCGAAACCGTGTATTTCATATTTTTTAAATTCAAAACATAGAAGTGGAAAAATTATGTTTAATGAACACATAGTATTTAGTATCATGATATGTCATTATGCATACTAATGTGATTATACTATAAGACATAATTATAAGAAGGTAATTCCATTGATAAATCATTGGGTCGTTACATTGTTCCCCCTTATGAAATTTCACCCTCAAAATTTCATTTTACAAAAACAGGTGAGGGTACATCTCTTTCGTAGCCTCCTCCCATCCTCAAGTTGCTTCTTCAAACTTATGGTTCCTCCAAAATACTTTGACAATGTGGGTTTTGTTGTTTAATTGAACCTTATATCTCCGATCCCTAATCTTCACTCACTGCTCCTTATAAGAAATATAATATTCTAGCTGTACCACCTTTGATTTTAGTACATTTGAGGAATATGGTATGTAATTCCTCAGGAGTGATATGTGAACCACATCACGAACTTAATCCAAATTTGATGGAAGTAAAATTCGATAGGCCATAGATTCTATGTGGTCAAGGATATCAAAGGGGCTAATGTACCTTGGGCATAGATTCCATTTCTTTCTAACCTGCATGACTCTCCTCCATGGTGATATTCAAAGGAAGACATTATCTATAATGTCAAACGTCATATCCCTTAAATGGTTGTCATTATAGCTCTTTTACTGACTCTGAACAGCTTTGATGTGTTTCTGGATGACTTGAACCTTCTCTATCATCTCTTGAACAAGATCGGGTCCAAGTAGCTTTCATTATCCAACTTCATCCCAACAGTTTGGTGTTCTACATCGCTTTCCATACAAAGCATCATATAGAGCCATATAAATACTCGAGTGGAAGCTATTATTGTATGAGAACTCAACCAATGGGAGATTATGATCTCATCCACCATTTAATTCTAAAGAGTAGGGTCTTAGCATGTCTTCATGATTCTAAATAGTCCTTTCAGATTGGAAATCAGTTTGGGGGTGATAGACCATGCTGAAATTTAATTCAGTACTCAATGAATGTTGAAGGCTCCTCCAGAATTTAGATGGGAACCTTATATCACGATCAAAGGAAATCAATAGTTGAACATCATGTAGTCTCACCACTTCTTTCACATATATCATTTCATGTTTTTGAGGTGAGAGATCTTCTCAAATAGCGATAAAATGGGCAGTCATGGTGAGTCGATCAACCACAACCCATATCTCATTATTTACCTTTGGTGTCTTTAGGATTCCCATAGAAAATTCCATAGTAAAATTATACCATTTCAACATGGTTATAGTCAATGGTTGCATCATCCCTTTGGATTTTTTCTACACTAATTTAACAGGATAACATACCAAGCACCTTGCGATATATTCAGCAATCACATTATTCATGTTATCCCACCAAAAGAGTTCTTAGAGATCTCTGTACATCTTGGTGCCACCCGGATGGATATATAATGTTGAGCTATATGCACTGTCCAACCGATCCTTCTTTATTCTGGTTGATGAAGTAACACAAAGCAGCGTTCCAGACCGAATCACACCATCATAATCGATATGAAACTCATGCAGATTCCATTACTTTACCGCATTCATCTACCTTTATATCTTAAAATCATCACATTGTGCCCCCTTAATCATCTCTTAGATTGATGGTTGTGAAATGATTTGTGAAAGGTAGGTTGTATCCCCTGCCCTTATGATTTTCAAATACATCCTTTTCATATCCAAGAAGATAGTGCCTTTCTCAATTGGTAACATGGATAGAGTAGCAGGTTCTTCTCTTCTTAGAGCATCAGCTACCTTGTTCGCCTTTCCAGGATTATAGTGAATAGATAAATCTTACTCCTTGATTATTTCTAACCATCTCGTTTTACACATGTTGAACTCCTTTTTTTGTGAATATATACTTTAGGCAATTGTGGTCAGTGTATATGTCACATTTCTCGCTATAAAGGTAGAACCACCAGATTTTCACGAAAAAAATAATGGCTCCCTACTCTAGGTCATGCATCAGGTAGTTTTGGTCATGGATATTCAACTTCCTTGAGGTGTAGGCTATCACATTATCCTCTTTCATGAGTACACAACCCAAGCCTTTCTTTGAAGCATCACTATATATCAATAATCTTTCTCCACTTTTTGGTATTGTGAGTACATGTTCTTTTAGCAGCCTTCTCTTTAGGTCCTTGAATCATCCCTCACATTCTTCCATCCATACATACTTTACCCCATTCGTTGTTAACATAGTTAGTGGGCTCGACAATTGTGAGATATTTTTTTCAAAACATCGGTGGTACCTAGTTAATCCTGGAAAACTATGGATTTATGTGACACTAGAGGGCGTAGGCCATTCCTCAATTGCCTTTGTTTTTTAAGGGTCGAAAAAATTCCCTCACTTGTGATCACATGTTCCAGGAATGTGACTTGCTTCATCCCAAAGTCACACTTTCTGAACTTGGCATACAACTTCTCCTTTATCAAGGTCACGAACATAAATATTAGATATTCTTAATGTTTCTCATTTCTCTTGGAGAATATGAGAATATCATCAATGAAAACTACCAAAAATATGTTAAGTTAATGTCTAAAGACTCTATTCATCAAATCCATGAAAATTTCAGGGGCATTAGTAAGTATGAAGGGAATCACCAGAAAGTCATAGTGCACATACCTTGTATAGAAGGCAGTCTTTATAATATCATCTTTCATCACCTTTAGCTAATGATATCCAGAATGAAGATCTACCTTTTAGAACTATTGACCTCCTCTTAACTAATCGAACAAGTCATAAATCCTTAGCAGAGGATACTTTTTCTTTATGGTGATCCTATTGACCTTCCAATAATCAATAAACAACCGCATTGTTTCATCCTAATTATTCACAAAGAGCACTGGCATGCCCCAAGGTGATGCACTAGGGAATATGAACCATTTGTCCAAATTCTATTATAGCTATTTCTTTAACTCCCCCAGTTTGATAGGATAAATCCTATAGGGACACTTTTAGATAGGAGTAGATCCGAGAATGAATTCTATTGAGAAATCTACCACACGATCCAGGGGAATTCTGGGTAACTCTTCAAGAAATACATCATTGTATTCCCTCACGATGGGAATTTACAAAAGGTTGGAACTTTCTTTTAACTCAACCATTTGGGTGAGGTATGCTTCTTCATAGGGTATCAACACCCACACCGTTGAAGGATTTTTTAATGAAGATTCATGATCTTCATTGTATTTGTAGAGTATCATGGGATTGTTCAAAATATGAAAAGATATTTACTTTTATCAAAAGTTGATATGTGCTCTATATAACGAGAGACATTCCATTCCCATTATAGCATCGAATTATAGAAAGGTATGTATTACAAGATTCTCTAGAAGAATCTTCCCACATACACCAATAGGAGAAGATTCAAAAATTTGGGATTAAATGATCAGAACACTTGGTGTTTATATATATATATATATCTACCTCAAGGTTTTTAGTCTTCAATTCTATAGTTCAAGAAATTTTCTAGATAAAAAGGAATGCGTAGAACTAGAATCAAATAATACTTTTTCCATTATTGAGTGAATTGTATGTGTACCTTGTACAACTTCATTATCTTTCACTACTTCCATAGTAGTGATATCATAATCCTTCCCTTTTTTCCTTTGGATTTGGTGGCCGCTGACACTCATTACCCTTGAGGACTCGAGGTTTAGTTCACTATATTTCATAGTTCTCTTTCTCACTACAGTTATATCATTGAACCATGGGTGGTTCTCTCCTTTCTTCTACCAGATTCTCCTTTCTTATCATGTATTTTCTACACTCTGAAGCATGATGTCCTTATTTCCCAAACATGAATCATTTCCCCATCCTTTTGAGGAAGTTCCCATTATGTATATTCCAACATTTTTGGCATGTGGGTTATTGAGTTTTCTTACCTCCTTTACCATTAGATCCTCTAGCTTGAAACTCCATCTTTTGTTTCTTATCACCATATCCACGGGACAATTCTACAAACTCCATCTCCACTTTGAGAGAACATCAAAAAACTTATTCATAATTCCCAAAGTCTAAAATAACAAGATCCTTTCAAAGGTGTGGTTTAAATCCACTAAATAATATATCATTTTTATTATCATTATTGATAACAAAAACCCGAAACATACCTTGAAAGCCTTGTGAAATTGACTTCATAGTTCATGAAAGATTCTCCATCCTTTTTTTTGAGCTCAATAGATTCTCCCTCTATATTCTTATGAATAGTTCATGGGAAATACTTGTTAAGAAACATGATCTTAAAGTCAACCCATTCGATATCTTCAATTTCCTCCCATGGATTGTTGTTCTTAATCAAATCCCACCATTGATCGGCCTCTCTATCTAGAAGATAAAAAAAAAGTGTCACCTTCTCCATCTCAGAATATTGTAGCAAAAAAAAATATTTTTTACATGGAGTTTACCCATTGTTCCACAACTAGTGGATCGAAAGATCTATTAAACGGCGGTGGTCGGTGCTGCATAAAACACTCGATAGATTGGTGATCCCTCTTATGTGAATGATGATGTTCCTTGTTATTCGGGTTATTGTTAATAACTTGAGATAGTTCGGTAAGAATCATCATGAAGTTTTGAACTCCACATCCCAAAGCAATGGGTATGTTGTTTGGGAAATCGTTGCATTGTACCTCACATGAGTTGTTGGCTTGGTTTCTCCTTGTTCCTACCATTTTCTAAAATAAAAAACGTTAGAATAAAACATAAGTCAAAAATTTATGAATAAATAAATTATTCATTTGTAAAATTTTCAATAAAGCTATATCTTATGGGATCCCAATGTAAATCTTCTTGTGTGCATATTTTTACTTAGTCTCTTGCTAGAATTTTTCTCTAGGGTTCACTAATCTTAATTCAGAAATTAACTAAACTTTTCCTCTGATACCCACTATAGTGACCCTGCCTTTTCCTACATTACTATTAAATCATTATAAAGATAAAAATAATAATAATATTATAACATGAGGATCCATAGGTTTAGTGTCTTGGGAAAACTAAGACCAAACATAATGTTTACAACATCAAGCATAACATTTATTTAATTCCTTCTTCTCTAGTTTCTTATTGGATCTTGACCTCTCTTTAGTACATGTAGTAACTTAAGAATATACATCAAAAAGGGGTGTGATAAAATCCCAATAAGAGGATAAATAATAATAATATATCTTGGGGTGAGCATAATCATATCATAAGAAATGGATCATGAGAGGAAGAATTAATAAAAGACTTGAAATGTGGAAATGAATAAAAATGAAACATCATGTCTTAGTGGTTAACTACCATACATAGCTGTGAACAAAGATAGAATATTTTTCAGACATCATTTCACTATAACTCATTAGATTCATCACTTTACCCAACACATTGGAGTGCTATATAATTCTGGGCGCACTCCTCACATTCACACATTCAAATTGCACTATATAATTCTAGGCGCACTGGTCTCATCATAATATTTTCATTGTCTTGAATGCCACATAAAAAATATAACAAACATGAACATAACATAAACCATGGAAAGAAATGGGTTTAACATAATAAATCATAATTTCATAAACGATTGGTCCCCAAAATAATGAGGTAATATTATTCTTGACATATAACCATCAACCATGAGTGAAGAGTGAAACAATATTCAAGAAGTAAAAGGGTGTGTTTATTTGAAAGAAGATTTCATTGGGAAAACATTGGGTTATTTATAAAATAAATTAGTGAAAATGTATATCCCAGAAATTTAAGATAATGATGAATAAATTATTTTTAAGGAGAACACATACTGAACATGTAGTGAAATAGGGTGAACCCAAAGAAAGAAAGTTGGGTTCGAGAATTTCCCCATATCGTGTATCCAAATGCTTCTTTCACTTTAATGTCCAGTATAATGACATAATATTAATTATTTAGAAATTAGAGAACATTTTATACTTGAATATGGTTCATTTTGGTTTCATTATTTTATTTTATGGGCCTTTTTATGAGTTATAGTGTTTAAATACTTTCTTTAGGAATGTTTGTTTTTATGGTTTTATTGAGCGGTTCACGTGTATTCATAAATCAAAGTTCAGGTAGAACATGGATAAGTATTGAGAACAGATAATTAATGTTATTAATGATATTACATGATTTTAAATGATCTTATGATGAATTATAATATATACCATATTGATGAATCATTACATAAGAATTTAATGATGACCGTTTGGGTTAATTCAGGTGGTTTTTTTGACCACAACAAACCTGTTTTGATTAATAATTTAGTAATATATACATAAATTTGATTCAGAACATTAAATATGATATAATACATATAAAATAATATGGTTCTACCTTTAAAATGGTTTCATGATCAGATATGAAGTTGGTAAAGGAAAAATAAAACATGTTGTTCTTGAAGGTGATAAATCAACACTTCACAAAATACGTTTTCTTTTCTAAAATAAAAAGAAGAGGAGAAGGGGGTGGATGATTTATTAAATCATTGGTATCATAGAATTATATTATATGTGAGATAATTTAGTTTCCATACCTTTTGTATGAGGATAGGTGGGGAGATATTAAGAAAAGAACAAGAAATTGAAAAGAAATTAAAGGAAGAGAGAGAGAGAGAGGAATTACTTCTTGAATATTCCTCTTGAGATGATTCTTATGGAACCTAGGATTGGCCTATTAATGAGGCCTATATCTCCTGGTCACAGGGGAGGGTCTAGGAAATAGATTTTTCAGAATTCAGACATTTATTGATGCTTGAGAGGTGCGAGGAAATGATGGTGTGAAGGGAGGTATTTATAGTGGAGGGGAGAGGGGCCCTCTAAATATTTTAATCATTAGTTTATTAATTTACACAAAGATAAGAAATAATGATGATTCCATGACCAATAATATTAAATAGGGAATCTTATTTAGTGATTTGGTTTCTGACATCACTTGTGATGTCAAGAATAGTGGATTTAAATTATAATGTATTTATATGGTAAATTAATGTATTTTATTATTCACAAAAAATTCCAGTATTTCAAAAAAATCCCAAAAATTAAAACAAATTTTTTTAAATGTGTAGAATCCAAAAGGGAAATCCATTTTTAAAAAATTATTCTCTGAATATGATTAATTTAATTTTTAATTAGAATCCTAATTTACTTGAAAAATACAGTTCTAAAATTAAAATTGATTTCATAATGCCTTCAAAAATAACATTTGGACTTATAAAATTATCTTAAAACCATAGGTAATATATTTTTTTAAATTATGAACACATTTTAGGAAAACACATTTTCTTTTAAATTAATTAATTATAAATAATTATTTATGACCTACGCAAATACCAATATTTATACTATGGTCATATTATCACTTATAAGATGCCTAAATTTTATTTATACATTAATGGGAAAGGATACTATTTTTTTGGAGAGTTTACTATTCATAAGGGTCATATTAATATTCATAAGGGTAGGTTAGTATTCATAAAAGTATGATACTATTCCCCAAAAATTATGTTTGTCCTATTGAACTCGAAACATCTTACTGATCACAACTGTGTATGTCAGATTTTAAAAATTCTAAACATAGAAGTTGAAAATTATGTTTAATGATCACATAGTATTTAGTATCATGATATGTCAATGTGCTTCCAAATGTGATTATATTATGTTTAATGATCACATAGTATTTAGTATCCCTAAAGCACTTTTATGTGAATATGAAGTCTGAATAAGGCCTTCCCCTACAGGAATACCAAAAATGTTAAAATAACCTCTAAATTATTTACATTGAAAAGTTGATTCGTTTTAAACTCAAGAGTTTAGATACTATTAGGATGGTTTTTATCCTTTCCACATTTTTTCACTAATTCACTAGGAGGATATATATTCATATAAATGTAACCATGAAGTATTCAAGGTGGAATAATAGATTGAAACTTTTGGTTACCTATGAAAAAGACTTAGTGTATCAACCTTGTTTTAGTATTCAATAATAAAAATAAGTGATCCTACATGACTTACAAGTTGGGAATTATTTTTGCATCAATTTCGGTGACTCTCAAACATTTTACATGTTGAGGAGTTCCTCCCTCATGACAAAGGAAACATAAAATTGAGGATGAAGATATTATTCCGTGTTATTTTTTAACCATAGAGGTAAATCACATGATTTCATGGAATATACTCTATGCTATCTCATACAGATATTGAATGGATAAAATTATCTTACATATTTACATGAATTGGAGCCCTATTAATCATGTAAGAGTCCCAAAAACATATCTTGACCTCTATATGCATCATTCAGAACATATTTTCATATGATACATATATGTTGTTTAGATATGGGATGATCTTCTTATTTCAGTGTGATAATGAATGTGACAACCAAACTACCCTATAAAATCCTACATCCCTGAGTTGTCTTTCAAAAACTATATTCCATTGATATACCCAATAATTTTATCCCCAATATCTGTTTAATAAATATTCAGGGTGTAGGTCCCAACATGACTCCCACCGAAGTTTTTGGTTGGATATGAATATTCTTAGGATGGACGCATAGTTGAGAAGCACTGGCTCTAGAATAAAAGACCCTTACTTTAGGATTCATAGAGTATATATAATTACATACCATTCATAAATATTTAACTCTTTTATAAATTCTCCAACTAGAGTAACATTGAATTAAGAGCGCTCAATATGCTGGTAGATTCAGTACACTAGTTGGTTCATGATTGATTAAAATTCATTGTATGGCGTATTACATAAGTGTTTAAACTCATATAGGGGTAGCCTATTTGATATTGGGTAATTCCAAATACCTTATTCAATTATATTTAAATTAAGTAGAAGCCTTAAGTGATTTGATGATATTAGATAGACCTAAAATCATTGAATATATCTATCTATCATGGAGTTGTAGCTCAACCAAACATGCTCTAGTGTTATTTATAATAATAAATAAAATCATAAAGGCTAGATTAATTAAAAATATGGAATCAATTGGAAGGAGAGTGGAAAATTTGTGATATTTAAAGTTATTAATTGAAATTATGTGTATAATATAATATATAATTACTGTAGAGTCAGGTTTATTTCAAATGGATGGTTCCTGAAGAATATGCATACATATATAATATTTGTAGTAACTTGAATGATTATCGGTTCATGATGTACCTATGAAATAAAATTCATTTAAAAATTTAACATAAAGAGTTAGATGTGGGTGACAGAATCATATTGGATCTTCAATAAAAACAAATAGGTTATAAGTATCCCCATAAATGTATTCATTAGAGTTATGGTGGACTTTTATCTTCTAATCCTATATGAACTCACATAAATCTTATGCGGTCCACACTATTTTCCTTCGAATTAGATATTATTTTTTATGTTCAAATAAAATTTTATGGGGGAGGGGGTATTTTTTTGAGACCCAAAAGAGAATATTAACAATTTAATGGAAATTTGATGTCAAAATTTTAATTTACAGGATCCACCACACAAAAAGCATCTTGATCACATAAAAATCTTGTATCCAAGTGTTATTTGCATAATCATGACATTTTTCTCTTATGAGTACACATGAGGCTTATGAACCATTGGTATTTTGGGAATTTTAGAATTTTTTATTATGATATTATTTGTGTATTTTACCTTGGTGTTGCCTATAGTAGCATGGTTTTTTCCCTCAGGAGTGCCTGAAATTCTATTATCCTAGTGTCATTTTTAGAAGTGTGGAATTATTCTCCTATGACCACATAGAATTATTTTAGACTCTTTTCATTCATAAGATGCTGGTAAGAGTTTTTTGAAACTATAAAAATCTTATGTGATGAAATTTTTATGAATTTTGGGTGGCTAGTTTCATATTTTTCTTATAAATACCTCGATTAATAGAAATTTAAAAGTATGAGTAATATTATATCCCAAAAAGTCTAATAATTTTTTATTTATTTATGATCTATTACTTTATCAATGGTTTCATATAATTACCTTAGGCACTTCTGAATCCAATAATGGTATTTCGTTAAGGTATAATATAAATCATTCATAGTAATTCCTCCCTTACTTTTTTTCTTTATGGTTATCTTGTTATAAGATCCTTCCTAAAGGAACCACATTTAATTTCTTAATAGAGAGTTTCCCACTATAAAAATCATTCATAGTGGACAAACTAAAATAATAATAACTTCATTGGACCTGACATACTCACATAAAACATCAATATTATTTGAAATCCTTACATTCTAAAGTATATATTTACCTCATCCCATTGTTCCACCTCCATGAATTATTTAACCCATGGCCATCCGCTTCATAAGGGACCCTAGTATTGATATCCATGCCTCCTTTTACCTAGGACAAGACCCTAAAATCCAATTCCATCAAGGTATCCAAAAAAGTAATAAAAATTACATTATTATTTTATTATTAACATTTGTGTTCTACAATTTGATCATATATTTCTTTGATATTGGGATAAAAAAACTTTATAGATGATGTCCCATAGTTTCCTTCGTAACTAACAGGATCCTAGAGTTACTAAAAATAATGTGTTACCTTGAAAATAGAGGTTCCTGTAATTTGGAAAACAATAACTTCATTCAAATCCCAGCACACTTCTCTGGGATAATCTATATAAAAAATTTTATCTTACAATAATCTGACAAGCCTCCTTATGTTTTTTAAAAAATCTATAGATACAATGAGCTTCCAATTTGGTGAAAGCCACAACCTTTCATTATTGAATCATACAACCCATGATTGTAGTATCCATTCCCATATATAGTTACTATCATATTGGTGGTGAGAATGAATGTAAAGGCCACCTACTAGGCATTACTCTTTACCATATACCCATTTATGATATGATCCATGTGCCTATTTAATGATCCATGAGTACCGTGGGCCTTATATATGATGTAATCCCCAACCATACTCATCCTTATTTAGTTACCAACGTAAATGATAAACCCAAAAGGGACATTCATGTGTAAGCTTCAAAACCAACATATCTACTCGACTTCCACATGGTAGTCCATTCAACATGACTTTAAAATACTTGTAATAGGTCATATTAATACAACCTAAAACCAAAAGACACCATTTGAACCTCCTTGTTTTAATGATTAAAAATCATGATTATTATATTTCCAATGAGTTTAATGTTTTATGATAGTATATCATTTTATAAAGTAAATTTATCTTTGCATAGAAAATGTGCCACTATTAGTTCAATTCTTCCACCATTAGATATTCCACAACCAGATCTACAACCTCCAAATTTTTCCACCACTAGAATGCCACCGTTAGTTCAACATGCTACCACTAGAGCCATGCCATAATCAAGAATGGGATACCACTTGAATATTTCTACCAACATCTCTCTTACACTGTTATCCTTTTTCTACTGTCAGGTGTGCCACAGACAGACTTGTGCTACTGCCAGATAGGCTAAAACTAGTTTTTTTCTATAGGAAGACTCTTGATACTATTAGGCATGCAACAAAAATATGTGATACTACAAGACCTTATACCATTAGTTCAGCCTTTCTACCAAAGGGTGTGCTACTATTATCGGGTGATGTCACCTGTTGTGATACCATTGGACCGTGCTACCACCAATCCTATACTGTAATTCCTATTCTGCTTAATTCAAATTAAATTATTTCCAGGACTATTTTATGGTTGTTAATGTAGTTGGTTAATTTCAGGATTATTTATAAATCATTACCTGAATGGATTGAAGAGAAACTTTGAGGTTCAATATGAGGATCGATGAAATATTTATGATTATTATTCAAAAATTATTAGAACCCATAATGCTATATATTTTTGAATGAAACCCTCATGAATTAAAGGATTTTTTTATTGTTGTAAGAGAGAAAATTTAATTGTTTCATACTTACAAAAAAATGAGTTTGAAAGTGTAGAATATATATAAGATCAAGTTCCTTTATCACACTGAATCAAGAGAATATTTTATGAGCATCAATATATAAACAAGAGAACCATTACACTCTGTTTTCCTATATCTTTTAGAGAATTTGTTTGAGCTCCTCACCAATCCGAATTCAAGTACCCTAGAGCACCTGGAGCACTATAGAATGATAAAACCTACATCTTCTATATCTTCTTAGTTTCTCCCATTATTTATTTCCTTTACTTTTTAGTAGTGTGTTTTTCTTTATTTATTTACAGACACTAAATCTTATTCATGAATTAAAGAAAACATGATATTCTATTAAACCTCTTTTTATCTATACACTCACAATAAATTTATAAGGGGTACTATGTGTCCTATGTTGTTTTTCTTCCACATATAACTGTGGAAGTGGCTCTGAGTCTGGATAAATTTTTCTTTTGTTTTTATACTCAATCTAGTTTGTGGATAAGATTATTAGTTATAATGTTCTACTTGGTAAGGGGATTAGGTCTCATCTTGATACGTGACCCCTTGTATATTATATTGTATGTTATTGTTTTTTCATTATTTCAAAGTCTAAAACTAAATTTTTCTTTAATATATGACGAAATACTATACATTGATAGTTAAAATTATTATGTGTTTATATAAAGGATTTAATTAAGTAAATTTATTTCAAAAGATAAATTAATTTAAAATATTATTTTATATATTCACCAGTAATGCTTCGATAAATATCTTGGAATATAACACTTATATTATACAACTATTTTGATTAACTATGTGTTTTTATTTAAATTGTGGTATTTTATTTTAAATTTTTTTTAACCAATTTTATTAGGAACTAAATTCACCCACTACATGAGTTAATCAATATAACCAATATTTGATATTACGGGAAATTTAAATATATTTCAACTATGACATTACTTGTTCTTTCAAAGATCATAAATTTATATTATTTATAAATTTATTTATTTATAGATAATATATAATAGGGTTCTAATACCATACATCCTACTCATTTAATGGTAAAAACTACGGTAATTGGAAAATTGAAATGGAAATTCAACTTGAGTGAATGGGTTTTGAAATCTAAACTATTATTGAGGATAAATATGAATTACCTCAAACTACTAGAGTTACATGGAGTGATGATAGTAATTTTTCTTATTAAAATAATTGTAAATCCATAAATTATATTTACTATTCTTTGAGTGATGATTAATTTAAGATAATATGTATATGTAAACCTACTTTTTAAATTTTGGAAACTTTATTTATTTCTCATGACTGAAATCTAATGTTAAAGAAATCCACTTAAATACTTATACTATTAAAAACAATAATTTTAATATTAATATTGATGATCCAATTTATAAAATTATTATCATGTTTCATGTGATCATGATCACAATGAACTATGTAACATCCTATTACTAGGTTTTATGTTTTTTGAACAATTTATTTGTGTATCATAAGGACTTGATATCTTCGTGGGTTGTTTTGGTGTTTGTTGGTTTTTTATGGTTTATAGGCCTATGAATAGTTGGAGAATGTATTGGAAAACCATGAATCTAAACCATGAAACGTATCAATAATCCTAGGTAGGGGTGCATGGGTTGTGCATGCTTTTGAAGTGGTTATCAAAACCATGAAACTAGGATAGAAGGAGGTTTTATGGTTTACAAATGGGTTGTTCATGGTTAGAAAAACCATGAAACCTGAACATTAGTGTGTTTCATGGTTTGTGCATGGTTTTCACATTGTTAGATAAACCATGAAACCTAGATAGAAAGGGTTCAAATGTTTTTCTCATGGATTTCACATGGTATGAAATATCATTAAATCTAGATAGAAGGGGGTACCAGGGTTTGTGCTTGGTTATCCGAACCATTCAACCTGGATAGAATAGGGTCACATGGTTTGATATTGGTTAGTAATAACCATTTGACCCAACCTATGGAACTGTATGGATGGAGTTTAAAGCCCTAAAATCATAATTAAAATCATTAAACCACTATTATTAACCCTAAACACCTTACACTAAAACATAAATATGATACTTTGGATTTTGGGAGCAATCACAAGTATAAAAACCTTTTTTTACGTCACCATTTTTCACGTCACCATTTTTCACGTCGGTTTTTATATAACTGACGTAAAAATACATTTTTTCGGATTTTTGACGTCCGTTATATAAGAACCGACGTTAAAAATCCATTTTATCTGTTTTTTCACGTCGGTTATTATATAACCGACATGAAAAATCAATGTACATCACTTTTCCACATTTATTATTAAATAACCAACGTGAAAAATCATTTTCGAGGAAAATATATTAAAATTTTCACTTATTTTTCACATCGGTTATTAAATAATCAATGTGAAAAATCAATTTTCGTGACTTTTTCACATTGGTTATTTAATAACCTACGTTAAAATGTATTTGTCACGTCGGTTATTTAATAACCAACGTGAGAAATGTTTACAAAAATGTAATTCATTTATCAAGCTTTAAGTTGACAGATCACGTAGCTCAAACGAAGTTACGGTTTAAAAGTTATGGCCTTTAGAAGTTGATCATCTCAAAACGATGTCTTAAGGATGTCCAACTTCTGAAGGCCATAACGTTTAATTCATAACTTCATTTAAACTCTGTGACCTGTCAAATTAAATCTTAGAAAATGAAATACATTTTTGTAAACTTTTTTCACGTCGGTTATTAAATAACCGACGTGAAAAAGTCATGAAAATCAATTTTTCACGTCGGTTATTTGATAACCGACGTGAAAGAGTGACGAAGATTGATTTTTCACGTCGGTTTTATAATAACCGATGTGAAAAGTAAGTGAAAATTTTTATATCTTTTCATGTCGATTATCATAAAACCAACGTGAAAGATATTTTTAATATCCCACAAATGCGAAATTTCAATTTTTTTACATCGTGGCATCGAAATTTTGAATTGCCGCCTATAATTTTTAATACTATGTTTTCTCATAGAATCTCAATTATATGTTTCCATTATACACCCATCCTAATTTGATGATCATTTATTTCAACCATTATCGTTCCCCCAAATCGGCTCTTTTTCTCTCGAACGTGAATCAATTATTTCTTCCTTTCGCGATCTCGTCAAGGTATATTTAATCATACATCCATGATTTATGGTTTTTATGATTTGTTTTCTTAATTGATATACCATTTTATGATCATTTCATTCAACCATCATCGTTCCACCGAATCAACAAGGTTTATCTTCAACGTGAATCAACGATTTCTTATTTCTGCGACCTCGTCAAGGCATTTGTAATTATTTTCCCATGATTTATATTTTCTATGAGTAGTTTTCATAATTGATATACCATTTAATGATTTTTAATTTATTATAATGATGGATGATTCTTTATATCATGATAAAACTACAAATCCCCCAAAGGATTCAAAAATTCCTTCTAATATGAAGCTACGGTTGGCTCATTCAATCTTTCCTTGAAACAAATATCAAACTTCATATGGTCATAACTTTTGATCCGTAAATCCGTTTGAGCTCTATGACATGTCAAATGAAAGCTTAGAAAATTTTATACAGGATAGTAAAATTTTTTTACGTCGTTTAATCAATAACTGACACAAAACCTGATGTATAACGTCGGTTTTTTCAAAAACCGACGTAAAAAATGGCTTCTTATTGCCATTTTTCAGAATGTATTTCACGTAGATTTTTTAAAAACCGATGTTAAAAACTATATTACCCATTTTTTACGTCGGTTATTAAATAACCGACGTAAAAAATAATATTTTTAACGTCGCTCGCAATAACGTCTCTTAAAAACCAACGTTAAAAAGCAAAAAAACCCGACGTAAAAAAATGTTTTTGTACTAGTGAATCTAGAGCCATATTGGCTCCCCAAACCTCATTTATTGGTGGATTTAAGTGTCGATCGAAGTATTTAATGTCTTTTAGTGATTTATTTTCTCCTTAGTCATAAATATATCTTATTATTTTGATTTATTCTTCCTATAGATTATGATGGACCTATGCTTTATTGGATCTTGGATGATTGATTTTTAATTGTAGATAGAGTGTCTTTTCTCTTTCTCACGGGATTCCTCTTCCTAGATTTGGTGATCTCCATTTGATGTGACACATCTCAGATCCATTGTTGTTGGATATCAGAATTTACATGTTTTTGTTTCTTTTATTTCCCTTCATATTATAATTCAGTTTTTCTTGAGTCTTTATAGATACATGTTTCATAATTTGTAATGCATATTCTATAAAAATTGTTCTTGAGATTCCTTTTGAAATATTTTTTGACTTATTTTTTGAATTGAACTTAGTATGATTTAAATGACTATTATCTTTATCTATCATATCATTTAATTAATTTTTTAAATTCCATGTTTGTTTGGATTTATTTTTAAATAACATTTAATGGATGTTTTAGTGAAATTGAGTTCTTTGGTGAGTGATTTTATTTCTAAAATGATATTCTGTGATTTGAATGAAATTATTTGATCTATTTTAACTTTTATTAATTTTTTCAAATTATTAAATTTTTGAAATGATCAATAAAACTATTTTATTGATATAAACTTTGTTTTTAAATCGGGTTTCATGGGTCAGTTGAAATAAATGATTTATTCCCATTGAAATAGGGTGTATACAAATTTTTTGAAATGTATTCAGACCTTTTAAAATTGTAATAATTATTTTGAATGATTTTGGGATTTGTTAAAATAAATTATTATTTTAAACGACTGTTTGGAATTATTATTATTAATTTTTAAAGAATAAATAAGGAACACACTTTTGAATTTAGAATTGTATAATCAGTTTTGAATTGAAATCGATGTTTCTTGATGGCCCAATTGGAAATATATCATAATTTTCCCATGTAATAATAGCTCATTATAAATTTTTGATTGTTATACTTCCCATTATTGGGTATTGTAAAAGGAATTATTTACTTTTATGGAGTTTAAGTGTGATATTGAGACGTGATTTGAGTGAATGATCCCATGAATGACATTGAAAAGGATCCTTGTGTGATCCTCATAACTTATTATCTCACTCAACTATTTTTACTAGTCACGAGAACATAGATATTTATATGGGATGACAAAGATATAGGATTCATTAGCGGCCTCACACCCCATCTAGTGGATCCATGGAGAACATGAATGGTTCAGCCTATGGACTTGTGACTAGGAAAATGGATTTGTATAGAAATGGTTTCCATGAGACCCATGAAACTAGATTTAATCCTGGAGATTAGTCATGATGAATTTACATTTGCTATTTTGTGGTGGAATGACTATTCTACCTAGGTTGTACCCATTACATTCATATAATATATACCACATACATGATAGTGTTCATTGTCACAACTTGGCACCCGAGTTTCATTTCCTGTTTTGTCTATTTATTTTAATTTTGAACCTTGACTCTTTTGTATCAACTATAGTTCACCTTTTGATATTAGTTTCAAATTACCATCTTTTCTTGTTTATTTTAATTTAGATTTTGAAATTATTTTCAAATATTTTGAAGAAAATTATTTGTTTTTAAATGGGAAATGTCATGTCATATAGGTCTGGTTTGATGAATGATTTTTAAATGTTTTAAACTATATTTTTAAAAGAATCCTCATAATATCTTTATTATAATCCTATTTTTTCATATTTTATTTTACTTATGATTTAACTTCAAAAAATATTTTGTGGAATCCTACAGGGATATTTATCTGACACTCCACTTATACCATTTGGGGTTTGTAGCCTTTATGTTCTCATAAAAGGTTTTTGTGCCATCAACATACATTGTGGTTTCAATTTAGGGTATCCAAGGGTGGGCATATGAAGACATGGTGGGTGGTCGTGGTCCAACAAGAGTTGAATTTTTGGATTTTCTCTTTAATTTCTAGTTTTTATCATCTCCTTGTACATGATTTGATTATATTATTGTATGTATATGATGATGTATCCATAGTGTAATTTTATTATTATAATATTTTGACAAAGAAATTGTTCCCAATTGTTATTTATATATGTATAGGTTCTCATCACATACTCATGGAGATCAAGAACGTGATTCAGGTTAACAGAAAATCAGCAAGGATATTGGTTTAGATGATATTATAGGTTGGTTAATTACTAATGGTATCAAAAGAGTTATTTCCTTGAATAGAAGAAATTCTCTATCAAATACCTTATGTTATTTGGTTTTAGTCATTGTATAAAAGAGATTATTAATGTGTTAGGACTCAAGAGGTAATTCATGATTGGGTGCTTGGTCACCACCTCTTCATGGTGTGACATGATTTACCAAGGATGTGGGGAATTTAGTCCTTCTATTGAGTGATTGGTTTCCAGATAAAAAATGAGATTTAGATTCCCAATGAGACAATATTTGATTTGGGGGATCTCTTATGAGGTTTTAATTGAATGGAAGGATTACCATAGCCACACCATGTTTCCACGATCTGGTAAACTGTGAGGAATCGATGTGAATAATCTTGAAATTTTTCCATGATTAGTTGTGAGGTTAATGTTTGGTTTAATAGCACATACAACCAAGATATGAATAGTTATAACATGTTTGTAAACATGAATCATTATCCATTTTCTTCTAGGCGACATCCCTTCTGTGAGGTTACATAAGAGGTTTATTGATGTGGTTTATTTTATGTTCTTGTTTGGTTATTTCACCTTTATTCCCTTATTGATGATGATAAATCCATTTATAAAACCAAATTTTATCATAAAACAAGTTTTTATTGAGTTATTTGATAAATGTTTTTAATTACCAAATGGGTTGTTCTTATTAAATAACTAGTTTTCTAAATCTAATTTTAAAACACTCTTTTGTGATGTGCTAATGAATGTTTTGAGAATAATTTTTGGATTTTAATGTATTTAAAATTAATAAGGTTTTTATAATTAAAAAATGGGATTAATGTTTTTGAAATAATGGAATAATTTCAATATGTTAGTAAATAATTTCTATATAATATGATGGATTTATAAAAATATTTGTCATTTTGAAAGGAATGAGTGATGTTTTATAAATGGTGAAATCTTTCATGTTTTGTAATCTATGATTCTTTTATAAAAGTGGGTTGTGAATTTTTATTAAAGTTTTTATGCGTTGTCTGAGAGTTATTTTATGATTGATTTGATGATTTTGTGTTTGATGATAAAACAAAGAGTGTTTTCATCAAAGATAGAAAGTTTATTCAGTGATCCAATTTTTGGAGTAGTCCTTCACATTTCCCATAAGTGGCCTATCTTTATTACCACTCTACCCAGACTCCATATTGAGTGGTAGGTATACAAAACATCTATCCTATGAAAATAATCCTTAAATTCTTGAATTATCATTGTTTATACCTGCCAAATGATCGTAAAAAAATCCACAAAGAAAGAAATACATAGATAAGGGTATTATTTTCCCTTGAAAAGCAACAAAATGATAAGGTGGATGAATCCTGAAGATCACCTAAGCCTCTAAAAGACATATGATTCTGTGGCCATCATAGGTTCATGTAGAGGAACCAAATGTAGTGCATATACATTGAATGATCACAAAATGTACCTTAAACAAGACCTTATATTCTCATGAAGTCACCTAGTACAACCGGTGGTCGGGAAGCAGTAACCGGATGAACCTTCCCTAGGTCACGTGGCTTATCAACCAACAGGCACCTAGAAACCCATCTGAAAATCCTTTGAAAAAGGTATAAAAATGACTAAAAGGTGCAAGCCTCTTGTGGTAATAAAATTCTCAAGATCGATCACCAATTGAGAGGATTTCTTTCATCAATGATATTTAAGAAAACTCATTGGACACCTGACCCATTGGAAAATAAAACAAATGAAATAAAAGGGGAGGAGGTGGGAGACACTTATAGCCATAAAAATCACGTGACATGATCATGGATATTTACAAGACACCCAAATACCCTGACGACATGCGTACCTCATCTCACAATAGCGAACTAGTATGCTAAGAACCTTCAGTATGTCTAGGAGGCCTTGTACCCCCCTTTGGATCCCTATAGAAAAATGGATGGTGTTGTCCATGAAATGATCATGCATCTCCATATGATATTTATGTGTCACATGATATTTCATCATGTGGTAGATTAATTCTCTTTGACAGTACTCATTCAAAATCATATGACTCTCAAACATTGTAAAATAAATGAAGGAAATAAAAAGAAAGGGATAAGGGAGAATATCATAGCTATAAAACTATTGTGACATGCTATGTCCATCCACAACATGGTCTCACTAGAATCCATAAAAACCCATCATAATCCCACAAAGTCCCAAAAACAATTCATCTTTGTCTCGTAGAAATTCCCTGAATAGTTAACATGATATCATGTGAATTACTTTTGATAGATACCAAGATATCAAGAAGGAACTTGGACCTGTCAACATGACAATATAGAAGTATTTTATCATGTATGCAGGTCTCATAAAGTCCCCATCAGTTGGAAATAATCCAATAAAGGAGGAACTAATAGGATAGGGTCATGATCACTAAAAATCAGGCGACCCCATCGATGTGATCCACGGTGTAAACTTGTAAAGAAGCATGATTCAAAGGATCCCAAACAACTCTAGCCTAGATTCACGTGATAAGCAATATTATGAGTGGAGGACAACTAGGGTGATGGGGCCTATAAATTCAACACCCTTTCACGAAAAAAGGGAAACCACTAACAGTGTGATCATGGCCATGATTCCTTGGATCAAAATTTAGACCCTTTTCATCTTGGTGATAGAGTGGATTTCTTGGAGCGGTGGATCTTGTGAATGGAAAGCTTTATGTCTAGTAAGATACCAAAGAATAGTTGAAGAAACCACGAAACATGCATAATCACTTAACGTGATAACTCATAGATCACATGAAGGACTTCTGGAAAGACACACAAAGAACATCTTTCACATTATCTAGGTCAGGCGGGACTGAGAGTAAGATAACAATAAATAAATCGAAGGAATTTAAATTATAAATGCTAAACCAATGACTAATGGTGGGAGACTTACATGAAGAAAAAAAATACAGGCCCCTAATGTTCTTATAGTGAACCACCAAAGACATACAACCACACTATACCATGTCCCCTAGATCCCACGATGTTTCTTCAGTATACTATTGGGGACATGTGATGTTTTATTGACTTATAAAATCATGTCACATGATCCTCCTTGGGTATAGAAACCATGTCTCATTAAATATTCTAGGCTCAACATTAAAGACTTGTGATTTCATCTAGAAATGTCACTAGACTTATATGGGAACACTAATTCATGTCAGCTAAGTAATGTGTTAACACTAAGACATGTCAACTGGCTCTTGTGATTCCATCTAGACATGCCATCCCGGTCTCACTATGTCCTCCAGATATGCCATATAAGACATGTGATGCCCTCTAAGACATGTCATACTAACTCTCATGATGCCATCTTTGTGTGTCATCCATATCTTATGATGGCACAAAGGTAATTCATTCAGATCATGTGACACCCTCTAGACAGGCCAGACAAGTTCATGCAATGGCTTCTAGGAATAATCATCTAGGTATTATGGTATCCTCTAGACGAGCCATACATGATCGTGTAAAAACCTTTGCACATGCCATCTATACTTTCTGAATTCTTATTTACAATTTAATAAGTTTATGTCAAGCTGGAATAAAGGTCACGTTTGGAAGGGAATCCAATGATTTTATGACCTCATCCATACTTAGTGTGTAAGAACCAAATATTAGGGAAACGTCAAGGTGTAAGTACTCATCTAGGGAACTATGACGATTGTGATTCCTTCCATAACCATAATTTGTAGGACACCTCCTCGAGGTTCGAGCTTCATATGAATCATCTGAGGGCAGTCCCAGAAAATAATTGTCACATACACAAGAAATTAATTTGATCACATTCCATCCCCTATTTCTCACATTAAGAATGACTCACAAGGGATTAGGGAGTTTCAATAATCATATCATCTACACCAAAACCCCCTACAAAGTCTAGAGAAAGGACTGTGTGTAAGACCCAATAAGTGGAGTGATATAAAACTACCTCATATAATGACATTTACATTGGGGCCAGTCCCAAGGGTGTGAAAAAACTATGAGGACTCTAATTCTTTCCATAACCAGGATACATAAGATGTATTCCAGAGGCCAGATCCCAAACTGAAACCAAAATCCATCTTTGTGTGGGTCCCTCTATGTCTCTGACATTTCAAACATCGAGACCCAATCATTCCCATTGGCTAATAAAATTACCTTATTGGTCAATGGACTGAGAAATTAAATAAACTATGAGTAATTTGATTCCTTTATTAACTAGGATATGTAGGACACATTCATAAGGATCAACCCTAAACTCAAATGGGAATCCACCCCACTGTAGGTCCAAGCATGTCTTGAACATTTCAACCATCGAGACCCAATCATTCGCATGAACTGATCACATTACCTCGTCTGTCAGTTGAATAAGAACTATGATGAATCTGATTCCTCCCACAATTAGGATACGTTGGAAACCTCTCTAGGGCCCAATATCCATATTGAAAATCCTTAAGGAATTCTTATCACATAAGCCCCATATCCATATATAGTGATACTGATGACTTGTTATCCCTTATTTCTCACACAGATCATAGATTACGTGGGCTTTGGGAGTCACAATAGTCATATCATTCACATTCTGAATTCCCAACAGTCAAGACAATGAAAGTGTGCAAGCCCTGGTAAGTAGCATGATAAACACTTAACCCATATGAGGGAATCTACCTTGGAACCAGTCCCAATGGTGTGAATGAAATAATATGACTCCAATTATTTCTATAATAAGAATATTTTGGATGTACCATCATGATTTGATCTTGAATATACAATGCTCTAGATCACTCATATGTTTCATTTCCATTCAAAGTTAAAATGCATGAGTTTAATGAATTACGGGGGTTTGGATTCCCACAATAACCAAGATATGTATGATGCCTAAAAATGGACCAATCCCCACATAAAAATGTTAACTACCTCCCTACATGGTAAAAAATTACAAAGATCCTGGTTATATGGATTGAGAATAAAAGAAACTAGGAAATAGATAAATAGCCTCATATACATATATATGGATTCACATATGATATCCCCATCTTCTTCATGAAGAGATACAAAACCAATAATATTCCTGTTCGGGTAACCGATCCTATATCAGGAATATATTCAAATTTATAGAAATATATGAAATATGTAAAATATTCCCAGAGTATGCAAAAATTCCCACCAAATGGATGTGATGATCCCAACCTCCCATCCCATTAACCAATGTTATTCCCCAACTTCTAATGAGCCTAAAAACCTTGGTGGCCACATAACTTTGGAAAGAAAATCTATACCCAATTACATATGGGGGATCCATTGGGAGTTTCCATTAAAAGTGAAAAAATAACCCAATTCTAGTGATTGATCATGAGATAAACCCATCACATTCAACAGAAACACCAAACCGGACCTAACTCGATGAGGGTTCTAGGTCACACACCTTTTCCCAAGATGAAACAAAAAATGGGGAACCTAGCATGGATATCTTAAAAAAATTACTGGGTTATTATTTATCATGAAATCATGTTTGTACAATATATGCAAAAAAAAATTGAAAATTTGATCTAAAACTATCCTATAATAGAATGATCAGTTAATCATATGGCTTGCCACTTTGTTTTTCATATCCTACACAAAAAAGTTGTTGATCATGATATGAATCATACAACAGATCCTCTATAATAATTCCAATGATATTAAAATAATATGTAACCTTATTATATATTCTTTTCATGACTATAGATACTAATATCATTAATAGCATCCAGATCCATGACAATGTCTTCTTCATCCAAAAAGCCGCTCAAGTAAATCACCTATAGTCATAACCCCCACAGGTAAAAAACAATTCCCACTTACTCGATAACTCCAAAATCATGTGGGGAACACTATGGAATGAATGTACCATCGTTGTGGTACATTTCCAATCCTATAATCTTCCCACGAGGTTGTCCAATCTAGAAAACTGGTGAGTCCACATTACTCAGGGAATTTGGTTGTAAAGAAATTATCCCTCATCACCAAAACCAAAAACTTCAGTAGCTTATCCCTATAATTCAAAAACATCCACCATTAGTTTCTTATGAAGATAGACTTGGGATTAAAATACATCTCCCTTCCAGTTCATGTTCCACCGAGGAGAAAACCTATCAACGACCATCGCTAGTACCATCCCACAAGTACCCACCAGTTTCCTACTGAGGGTACCACCTAAAACACTACAACGTATAATGCCCATAAATGGGTAGTAAGGAAGAAACATTAGGTGGGGAAGACACTAGATACCCATGAGTGAGATAATATCCTCACTCCCACAGGCGAAGCCTTCTGGTATATTCTAGCTCTAACCAGTGAGTAGTATCATATTCCTGCTCAGTTAGAACATGTATACAAGCATATTACCATTGCAGGCATGGGGGGGGGGTGCACATAACTACCCGTAATCATGAATCCCATTAGAATATTCAGGTGGCACAAGGAGTAAAAAAGTGGGAACATATACACATTTCAATCAAATACATATTCCAATATATAATGGATATGAAAAATGTGAAAACTTATATCCCTACACAAAAATTTCTGAAATGCCAATATAATTTAGCAACATGAAAATAACACCACTGGAATATTTTGACACTTTTTTAGATATAGAGAAAAGTTAATATTCCTAGTAATACATCCAGGTAATCTTAACACTCTGATGATCAATAAAAATTGGCTACTCCGGAGCGAATCTCACATTCTTGTTCCCATCCAGGAGGATTATCGGAATATTACAATAAAGGACTAGGCATTAGACCATACTAATACTCCCATTACTATCGTGGCTTTCCATGTGAGAGTGGAACATGCCTCGGGATAGATGAGCATACCTATAAAAAAATTCTTATTGAAAATTTCAGATGGACAAGATTGAGATCATATCCTCATTCTAGTTGGGGATCACTAAGTGAGAGAGGAACACACATAGGGATAAACACATATTCATGTCGAATATGTCTAGTGGCACACCCCAAATTCCTAGGATCTGGAATATATCCCCGTTATAGCTTTGGATAACCAATTGAGAGTAGAAGAAGCCGAGATAAATACTTGTATTCATGTTAGTGAATCTTTTTGGTATATTCCATCAGATCACCGAAGAAAGGTGCATATTCCTATTTCAGGAAATGAACGATTACACCAACATAATTTTAAGGAAATATAAGAGAAGAACCATATAACTTCTCCCATTCTAAAGGTCTATCTATATATTCCATTGAGGAATGAATATTTTGTCTGAAATAATTTTATTATTCCAATTAGGTCTCACAAGGTGAGAGTGGAACTTTCTTCAGGGCAAGCTCGTATCCATGACAAGAAAGACCAATGAAATATTCCAAAGGCTTAGGATCAAGCTCATACTCTCATCCTGACCAAGTATCACCAATTGGTAATGGAATATTCCTTAGAATATAGTCATATTCCAATCAATAATGAGATATATCATTGGAATATTCCAACAGCTTCTCAATATTGAACTCATATTCCTACAATACTAAATGGTTATAAGAAATTTTTGGAAACCATTATACTGAAGGATAATATCCGTGAACTATTTAAAAAAGGAAGGTCATCATATTTTTTCCACAATGTTGATCAAGACCCATATTTCAAATATTCTTAATTACATTGTCCTTGATGTTTTTAAGAAACATTTGAAACACTACAAGGGTATGTCAACTCATTAAATAAAGTAGATGATGATCATTACCATGATAGTCCTCTTCGAGTTAGTTTGAAGATGGGTTGAAGGGAATCAACTCATAAAATAAATTTTCGTCAACCTCACCACGGTGATATATCCCACAGACAAAGAAATCATCCCCTTGTTCAGACACCTCTATATAGAGAGGTGTTGAAATATTAGATTCCTTCATATAGAGATGTGCTCAAAACATTAGTGTCAACTGCATATTTTTTCCCATCAACATCCATAAAAACTCAACTCTAGTCAGTAGGTGACTTTCAGAAACATCTTATATGGTCTTACTAGATTGAGGCATGTAAGTCTAATTAATATAATGGAGACATTGATATATAGAAGAGAGTTATCCAAAAAGAATCTCCCCATCATGTTATTTCCCCTAACCACCTCTGAATATGAGATCCCAGATGAGCTAAAAAAGGACTGGATGTCTTATATATATCAAAATATGTGGTAAAATCATCAATAATAGAAGGATAAACGTCTTCTTTAACTAGGATATGAGTTTCACATTCAAAAAATCAACATACTCTCTTGTCAGCTTGACGTAGCTTCTATCTCCATGGACCATGATCTAATACTGAAAATGCATAGTGAATATCTGAAACACACTTTCCAAAATTTTCTCACAAAACTTTGATAACTGATCTCAAACACAATATCATGAATTCGTATTATAGGATGGGTAGATTATTGATCAATACAAATTGTTGCACACTTGGAAGAATATAACCCCTCAGACTCAGTGTACTTCAATGTTATAGCCTTTGTTGAAATTACAGAACCATGTAAAGTATGGGATAGTTGGTCACTACAACAGAATACCCCTTCTTCAATAATGACCAGACATCATGAAAAGAGGGATAGGCAGCCCACATGAAATCAAATTTGGACCCTAGAAACAATGAGAAATCATTTCTAAAATGTAGACTGATGTTGCGATCATCTGAACAACTTCTCGTAAAGAATGATTATCATCTTGGGATGTGATAAAAACCAATTCCCATGCAAGCAGATATACTCCATATCAAATGGTTCACAATATTGGAAACCATATAATCCTTCCCAGAGTGAACGCAACCCACTGGTCAAAAGGAATATCCACCCCACCTCGACCCTCATATTGTCATTTCCTGAGAGAATTCAAGACATATCATCAAAATCTTTAAATAATCATGGGACAACTGGGATGGGGAGAATTATATCTCAATCACCATTACTAGGTTCACCATCCCCTGATTGGGTCCTAAGGACATCAACATAGATTCCATATCACCCCATTCAATTGGGATTAGGGAATTTATATCTCAATGTCCATCCTTGAAATCATGAAATCCTTAACTTGAATCATTTGATCCTAAGAAACCCAACAAAACAATGTTAATTATGGCCCTAAATAACCCATAATCCACAAGACTTATGGAATTTTCACCATGATCATCACCAAAGTTGAAATCTATCTTCTCTAGGTTTGGAGGGAAAAAATCAATGATCGGCATACCTACTGTTGTTCCCATTGTTAGATAAACCTCTGTTGTTCGAGGCCTGTTAGACAACCATGACAATATACTCCTTCAACATCACTATTTATAGACCAACATCAGAGGAGGGTCTGAAAAAGGGAACCAAACCTCCCTAGGATCACATTCCAAAATGACCCAATATGGACAATGGCTCAAATAATGACCTTGATACAGGCAGTACAAAACTGTCCTGTTGTGTTGAAGTATTAAAACAACAACCATTTCTCGATATGATTTTTTGAATATCCACACTATCAATATAGAAGATAAAAATGAATAAGGAAAAAATGCAAAGGGATGCAACTTGGAAAACATATCCCACGAGAAGGTTGATCAAGATACACCAACCAAGGCCACACACACCTGGAACAATAGATGGATCCAAAACATGGCACAACAGAATAATTATTTTCCACCTATATGGTGAAACAATACCAATACAAATGTGAGAGATTTGGACACATCCCAATCCCCACCTAGAGGTGTTGAGGTTCTTACCATAGAAGAACAACTTTCACAATATGAGAGTGAAATAAAAACTCTTTGAAAACCCAACAAGGAGCTATTGAGGGAAAATATCCCCATTGGTTATCATCTTCTAGATGAGTAAAATATCACTCCAACCATAAGATCATATCCACCAAAAAGAGAAACATATGATCACTAGAATGAATTTAGATCTAGAAAACCAGTATATATATATATAGGCAAGTAAAATATGATCATGAATTTCCCCAGTTGAGGCAAACACCCCTCCATTTTTAGGGAAATCGTTCATTATTAGGATGAATCGAGAATCAGTGGGAGGCAATAGAGGTTCCACCTTATTGACCCCTAATTGTTCCCTATATAAGGGATATAGATAAAAAAGATGTACCCCCAATGTTACCCAACATCATCAAGTACCTGGATATTCAAATTGAATCCACGGAACTGTGATGTGCACTTGTCCAACCCAAAATGAATCCATATCGTAAATTAGTGGATGGAACTTTCCCACCATCCAATTTCAAGAAATCCTACCATATCTACCATTGACAATGTTGGTGATATGGAATAGTATCTGACACACTTGATATCTTGATGCAGTTCAACGATGGTCACTCAAGATCAATAAGAGGTGATAATGATGATGTGTTTTTTGGAGACTCTTATAGGTCCAACCTTGGTTTGGTACAACTATTATCAAGAAGGATCCATTGTAGGAAATTCCACATTGAGAGGGTTTCAAAATTCACAGATACGTGGAAATATTTAACCAATACACTCCACATCCCTCTCTCACAAGAAATATTGTTGTAGCTCTTTGCTAAAAATATTTAGGATGAGATGAAGATACATCTGATCCCAATGAAGAATATAGGTTCATTGCGCAAGTTCACAAAAATCTAACACATATTGGTGATGATATTCAGTGAACTTGATCCAAATATCAACTCAAACCCTTAGTATATGGGGAATTTCTAAGAAAATAATAGTCTATAGATGTCACTCTCACACCTACAATAGTGACCATCCAAGCACATAGATAGGCCCTGGACCACCCAAAACCAATTTTCGAGTAGTGAAAACCATATAATCAACCATAACTCGAAGAACCGATAAATAAGGGTTACCCAAAATTTTAAGAAGAAATTAATAAAGAATATGCCATTTGAAATGAACAAGCCCTAGGTTATTTTTTAGTATCCATGGAAAATAACCCTATCATGCTTCCCTAGCCTAAGAAGCCCATTGAGGTTGACCTCACCGACCATCTTGAAAATTTCCATTTCTATAAAAGTTTGGGTCATAATATAAAATATTATATCATCTTTAAAGACATCCTTCAAGGAATGGTTTATTCTAGATAAGCAGAGTTAGAGATATCCTCAGAGAAGGTGGCCTACATAACTATTTCCTAGTCAAAATTAGCGGATGGTTGGAAGGATGTTCTTGCTAGGTGTGCATGGAAGTTTGAAAAATTAATGACTCAAAAAATAGTTGACTGAGTCCATGCCACCCAGAGAGAATAACTAAGTTGACCAATAATAGATTCACCACCTAAGAAGTTAATATCATATATACCGCTCAATAGTGGTCGTGACCATCAGAATTTGGAAGAAATAAAGGGGGGAGTCATATTCTGATCCAATACACAATCTAACTCTTGTAGATTGTTTCCCTGAAACATCCAAATGATGGGAACCACCCCCACCAAATGAAATAAACATCCCAAAAATATCTCATATTTGGTTCTTTCAATATGATACAACTGGATAACCCCTTATATGATGATGAATATGCCTCAGAAAATGATTCTTCCGCACATAACTGGAGAATGAGAGGCTTCATGTGCAGGAACTAAGGATAAAGGGGACAACAAAGGCATATTCGGACCTAATATTTTTTACATACCCCCAAAAGGATATATATGGGGCTGAGACTCATGGGTAAGTGCTTTAGAAGGATCAAAATGGGTATGAAGGCATCCTAGAACCCTCTAACAGTCATCTTCTTCTAATTGTCTTTCAGGACTGCCTAGCAGGGGTTCGAGTATCTGATTCCCATAGAAAAAGGGGATGGACTACATGATCTATATCATTGGTAAAAGATGATCCCTTGACCTCTATATAATAATGAGGCCTTCCTACCTCAAATTAATTTTTTCCTAAAAAAAATATCTAAGAGAAACCCCATATCAAGTAGCATCGACCTCTGGCACAAAATTATGACATTCTGAAGTAGTTGGAAATTCTCCCAGCCAAGATATCAATCCTTGATGCTGATCATGTTTTAAAATAAATCGTCGAGGCACTCATTAAATACCTATAAATACCATAATAATTTGAGATATAAGTCCCTGTATTTGGGAACTATAAAATGGAGATCATGTTAGTAGAATGTCATGTTTCATTCTTGTTCACAGAGCATGATTATGAGAAGGTGATTTAGGGGAACATCAGACCCCTATATAATTCAAGTAGAGTTGATAATGTCAAAATATGAAGGGATATAATTTAAAATGGATCTAGGATCAATATTATCCTAATTCAAGCCCTATCATGTTTGGTATATAGTGAATTTTATCTTTCTCACACATGGATGATCATTTAGGGGTATGATAAGGGTGTGCAAAGACCTCTTGAGAGAATCAAATTCAAAAATCAGTTTGGTGAGATCCCATATAATTTTTAGTTTATGGTTATCTAGAAATAAACTAGACAAAAATAACCTTCTCACAAGGCCCTGCCTCCATAGCCATAGGAATGTTCCCTCAACATTCCATCAATATCTGAAATATCCTATAAATGGAATGGTCAACATAATAATTGATGATGGTTCCCCCTTTGAAACCTATGAAGCCACATATTCTGAATAAATACTCTAAAAAGGGAGAAAAATGACCAATGATGGATGATGATACATAGGTTCTAGCTCATAATGGATTAGTGATATCCCCTTCAAACCCATGAAGTATAATTTTCAGTTACAATGTTCTCCCCATAAATCTAGTTGAGGTGATTAACCTAGTTATAGAGATCCAAGCTCCTCCTATCCTAATGAAAGTGTAAAAATAAATCAACTCTGGCTTCACTCTATAATGAATCAGATAGTAGGGGATGACAATGTCTTTTATCAAGGCCTCTCTAACACTGACAGTGACAGAGAATCCTAGAGATTCTTACCTTCAAATGAAATTCCCCCCACTGACAAAGAAGAAGAAGAAGATGATGATGTCCTCAAGAATTCCCCTCCTACATTTGAGGAAGGTGTCTCTACATCCATAAACTAGATCAAAAAGATAAATATAGAAATATAATATAACCCATGGAATAATCCATTTAGTTCTACGATTCCTCTCAAACAGAATAAGATGTACATATCATTTCTCAAGAATCATCGATATGTGTTTTATTGGAACTATTTAGAAATTATTGGAATTAATTCATATGTGTCTACACACTATCTCATCTTAACTAAGGATAATTGAGTATTCACATAGGAATACAGGAGGAGGTATCCCTCTAATTGCACCAATGTAGAGGTGGAAGTTAAAAAAATGATCAAATACCACTTTTTCCAGGAAGTGAAATACCTATGATGGATTTTCAACATCATACCTATCATCAAAAATAATGTGTATACTAAAGTCTAAAACGATCTTAGAGACCATAATTCTAACTTCCCAGGGTTGATTTCATGTGGTCAATCACAGAACTCTTGATTGGTGCAACCACAAGCTTCTAAGGCCATTCCATCATCTAAATGTATCCATGGTAAAATCAAATAAATATATCCCCTAAATATAAGAAATCCATGAACATTGGAGCACCTTAGGGAATCTTGTGCTATCAGTTAATTCCCATTGGGATAAATAATTCTAGCACCACATACCAATATGCCATGCATCATATCGTTATGGCATCCCTGGGAAGGACAACCAAATGTTATGTCGATGAACTAGATGTCAAATCCTAATAGTGATGTGATAATTTAATGGACCATAAAATAGTATTCAACAACCAGTATCAAAATAGTTTGAAGATGAATACAATGAAAAGGGAATTTGGGGTAACATCAATAATGTTCCTTATCATTGTGGTGTGTCACCGTTGTATCAAGGTCGACCCAAATAAGACTAGTTCTATTTTATCAATGTCACCCACAAAAATCTAAAATAACTAAGGGGAGATCCAAGGGGACCTTCCCTAAATTTAAAGATTCATATTAAATATGGATGAAAAAGCTCTCCCCTTCACCAGGCTAATGAATAAGGGAACAACCTATTAATGAGATGATAAATTTCAAGAATTCTTTGAAATTCTCCAGTAGTGTTTACTACACCCACCCATTTTGATGCTCCTGGTTAAAGGGATGACACTAATCATTCATGTGTCATCCATTGAATTCTCACTAGGAAACCTCCTCTCACATAAAAATTATGTGGGGATTGAGAAAAATCTATTCTACCTCATCAAAATGATGCTAGGAACATTGGCTAGATACTATGATATTGAGAAGAACTGTATTACTCTCATTGTCACAGTGTAAGAGATGATGCATTACTGGAAACACCATGAAGTCCATTTGGTCTCTTGTGTCGACCTAGTCAAGTATATACTTGTTTAACGTACACATACTGAGTGATTGGCCTAATGGGTGGTCATTCAATAGAAATATGACATTTATTTCTGGTCATAGAAGTTGTTGAAAGGGAAATCCGAAGTTGATTTCCTTGCAGCACATCCTGCCTTTGAAAATACACTGGTGGACATTGATATTATTGATGAGGAGGTATCCAATGACCATGAAACTCCATGGATATGAGAGATATATTTGTATAGTTCCTATTAGAGTCCTATCAGTAAAAGTATGGAAAATGTGTGCCTTAATCAGGTTGGTCCGGGGATTGTATTTATCTCTCTAGAAGATTCAGTTTTTCCTTACTCGTTTTCACTATAAAAAAGATGCATAAAAATGAGGAAAAATATAAATCCCTCATCACTAGGTTGGATCTAGCCCTATAGCTTCACATAGCCTACATGAATATCAAAGGTTATTCAGAACTAGTAGTAAAGAATATCAATGGAGAATTTCCATTAAAAAGGATAACTGGATCCTATCATTGGCTATGTTAGGGGACTAATTGTAGAGATCCCTTTTGATCCCACATTTCATCATGTTACATGATGAAAAAATTCTTAAACTGATGCAATGTCTAATGTAGGCACTATTTTAGCTGACCTAGATCAGGATGAAACGATCTTCTATATCAAATATCAAATAATGGTCGAATAAATCATCATACGTGATATAGAATAAATAATTTAGACCAACAATACCCAGAGAATGATGAACCAATGACCACCCCAAGTAGGATGAATCCCATAATCGGTTATTTCCAAAATTGGACTCTTTGGATAGACCGAGTTAGAAGGGAACAAATTTTGTGTTGTGAAGAGAACTTTACCAGGATGGATGGTCAAAATGAACAAAAATCACTCTATAAATGAGTTTTTGATGGAATAATATTTATATTCATAGAATATGGAGATATTTCCACCATCATTGGGGAAGTCCATGAAGGGTCTTTCGGCGCCCATCAATTTGGGATTAGGCTCTCCGACAAAATTAGGAGGTTGGGATATTACTAGAAAACCACGATACAGAAGTGTGTGTAACACATAATGAAATTTCATGGGTATTAGATCCATAAAAACTTCATCCATCAACCCCAAAAAATTTCTACATACAGCTAAATATTGGTTTCCATTTTCCATTTGGTGAATGGATGTTTTGGGGCCATATCCCCCTACAATAGTTAACGAGTTCAAGTACATCCTTACTAGTATAGATTTATTCTAAAAATGTGATAAATAAATACCTCTAAAAGAATACAGGATTTAGAAAATTATAAACATCATAATTTATTATAGCATCAATAGGTTTGGTGTCCCTCACACAATATTTATGGATAACTAAACCAAATTTTGTTCTACCGAGTTGTAGAAACTGTTCATGGAGAACAATATCAATTCTAATCACTAAAATCACTATCATGTAGTGGAAAATGGCTAGATAGTGGCCTTCATTAAGAAAATTTAAAACATAATTCTGTATGTGGTTAAAAAGTAAAAAAGTCCTTGTTTGGAAACATTCTTCATGATTTAGGGTCCTACAAAACCAACACACACATAGCATCACAAGAAATGCCATACTAATTCATGTATGGGATTGTGGAAGTTTTACACATTTAGGTATAACTACTATCACTCTAAATATCCATTTTTGGATATATCTCATATATTGATAAATCACAAAAGCAACTGGATTAATAGGATAGGATCGATAAGAATATGTTGCACACACTACAAAACCTAGAGGTCTATTAGAATCGGACCTCACAAGCCTTTAATAAGAAGGTTTGACTCTGTTCACTTCTATAAGGTGAAATATTGTTGGCACAAAAGACCACAATGATAATAAGGAATAATATTAAAAAACTAGAACCCAAGTGGTAAGGAACATATATCATACATAAGGTTTATCACAACGAAGCTTACTCATTGGCCACCATGGAAGAGGATCATATTGTACCTAAAACCAATGCAATATTTCCTAAGAAATACTTTGAATTTATTTAATCAAGTTTGGAAGTCCTAACAACAAGAATTTAAACAACATAGTATCCCTCATCTAGGACACATGATGATAAAATCTATGGATATTGTCCTGACTACATAATGCTAAATTGTACAGAGATCATCATGACAACCTAATGATAAACTATACGAAGATCATCCTGACCACATGAAAATAAAATATGTGGATATTTTCCTATAAAAAATAATAAAATTCATAGAAACCCTAGGTTCTAACAAAATTACTTTAAACTATATGGTATCCCAGGTACATACCACATGACATTAAGCTACACGACTGACATCCTTTTTGTATGACATTAAACTGCACGGTTTCTCAATAACTACATATGGATTGATTCCTACCATTCCTAGATATTTAGTGATGCATGAACCTATAGTTCTTGTATATACATAGTCTTACTTTTCCTTCACATCAGGTGATCCATATCCTTAAAATAAGACATTAAACTATACAGATAATGTGCTTTCTTCTAGACATTAAGTGAACTGTTTTTTTGGACTATGTATGACTTGATTCTCATTTTAAATGAGATACTTAGGGATTCATTGGTCTTATATTTTGGTCAAGAAATCATACGATGAAAAATATCCCTATCCTATTTTTAATTTCCAATGTATAGTGATAGTAACCTTTCTCATTCCATTTTTCTCACATCGAGCATAAATCATGTGAGCTCAGGAATTTCATTAAGGGTTTCCCCACATAAACAAGGAACACAATATTACAATATGCTCATCATAGTCATGGATATGATACTCCAAATGCTATACCATGGGTCCTTTACAGATGAAATTAAACTACATAGTTTATTTCCCTTATATGATATAAATTTGGGCAATCCTATGGATCTCACCTGAGATGAAAACCATTTCTAGTGCTGATCTCCTACCACACCGACATTCAAGAACTACATGTTACAAGATTACTTACATCATAGGATCTATAGTGATTCCTAGATCATCAATCCCAGGTATAGTCATGGAAAATATAAAAATCCCCCCTCTCAGTGTATTTGAAAAATATCATTGAAATTCAATTCTACTAGAACTAGTTGTGGCTTCATTCTCATTCTCGTGAGGTATGTAGTGATGCCTGAACTTACACCATTGGGACCAGTCGCCACATTTTCATTATTTCATGTTGGTTCATTTTTTCGTAACTACATGATGTTAAAATACACGACATTTCAACAAATAAACATAGATTTAATCTCACTCTGAAGATATACATAGTGAAACACAAATTTCTATCCTTAGGTCCATACACAATTCCAATTTTCATGTTGGGAACCCTACATCCTTTCTTCAAGAAATTAAACTAAATAATTTCCTCAGAACTATGTGTGGGATAATTATTTTCATCATAAGATATATAGTGGCATCTTGATCTCCAATCATGGGCCTAACATAAACAATCAATAGATACAATTCCCACCTCTAGGGAGAAGCTAGACCTATAGAGCGTTTCCTATTTAAGAAATACATGTGGCTTGTTTCCTATCATCACAGGATATGTAGTGATATCTAGATCTATAATACTATGCCCAACTGAAACAACTCATAAGAAATGCACCCTAACTATACAAGAGCCAATCTACATAAGCACATTTTCCCTCTATATGAGCAAGATCTACATTCATCTTTATTGTGTACATAGTATATCATGCTTAAAATTTTCACATCGGTTCCCACATCCTTACCACATGATGGTAAAAAATAAAAAAACCATTCTAGTCACATGACATTAAAACTTCACAAAAATAACGTTTTCATTGCATGATGGTAAACTTCACAATGAATTTCCTTATAAAAGGACAATAAACTGCATGAAAATAGTCCCCACTACATGATGATTAAATGTGTAGGCCATCAACCATTTTTTGTCCCATATAAAAGGGACAAAAGATCCTTACTCAGATCATCCAGAGTACAGGGTACTTCCAATATATTTTAAAAAACCTAAATTCATAATCCACACTTCATGCCTCAAGTGGTTTGGGTTTCTAAAAAACATCCATGTCCCCTGGTAAAGGTACCCAACTTTAGGGGACCCTTTTTGTGATTATGCGTGGATGCCTTTGTCATCTACATTTGAGTCTATAGTCATCAACCAATGTCTTCACTATGAAAAAACAGAATTCCGATTCTTGTGAGCCTTGAAATAACTGTGGTAGAACCTAATACCTCAGTGTGATCTAAAATAATCCAAGTATTATTGTCCCATATCATTACCCCTAACATGGGGATATCAGTCCATTATTTATAACCATTTTATCACTAGCTCAAGAGGATTTCTTGTTTACTCCTGACCCTGGGTATCCGAATGGGGATCATGGGTATTATACTCTATATCAGGTCCATACACATCATGATAGTAAAACTGATTTCACTTTGGTAAAAGATGTACAACCTTAAATTGTATCCTAGAATGTTCCAAATCATTATACCTTAAACTGCTAGTGAAAGAGAAATAAAACCTTTTAAATCGAAAACCTACAATGGGTGGTCTGAAAAATTCAAATCTTCTCTCATTAAGATATTCATATCTAGAGTATAGGAGAAATTAGGGTACCAATGAATGAGGCATAAAGAGCATATGGTCTACTTTGGAGCCCTAGTAAAAGCCAAGTTATGCTCACTGGACCACTTTGTTCATGAAAAACATAGATCAATTATATTTCACATCTCCTTATTGTGAAAATATGTTCTCTATTCAGTGGCACAAATTTTAGGGTGCTTGAACCATTTTTATATTTTACACTTTCCACAAGTAAAACATCATGATTTTATTGTCTCAAAACACTAAAACCTTCCAAGTACCTTGGAAAGGATACATGACTTCAATGATTCTTTTCATGAATATGCATGTATACCAATTGATCTTACATATGTGCCTATGATCATCAACCAAATTCATCACTCTATAAGAAGGATTTTTTTATCCTCTTGGGCCCTGACATCACTGTAGCTGAACCCATCACCCCGGTATGTTTTGGGTTATTCCCCGTATAATTTTTCCCATATCATCCTATGGACCTAATCTATTTGGAATGTGATTTACAATATCTATAATAAATTGTCGAAGTGGATTTGAAATCCTCAAAACTACATAAACATCTTTCGTACCATTTCTCAAAGTAGAAATGTGACACTCCATTCCCGAACCTTTAATGGACCATGACTCATGACTCATACCCATAGGACAGATAGATATATATTTACAATATAAGACACAAACTTCCCTAAGGTGATATAATACTTCATGGATTTCTTTCCATCATTACCCAACCACATCATCTACACATTTGAGACTTCAAAAATTATTCATGACCCTCAAAAAGGGGTGGATATCTTCTTTTTCATGACCATTCTACCAATATATAATGGCCTTTTCCCACAAACTAAATGCAAATCCTCTTTGTATGAAAATATTATTAATCATTGTAATCCATAGAAACACCATTGTGGAACCTATCACATTAGAGTGTTATGGGTCATCCCTGACATGTCTTCCCATCCCATATTCACAGACTCAAAATTCTGGGTTATGAATTACATCATCAATTCTCCAACTATCTAGGTGGACCTAGCATCCCTAGTATTTTAAACTCAATAAATATTATATCCAAAAATCTTCTATAGCCCCTTTAAAAGATACCCTTCTTGGAGGACACTTTTTTTGACTATGCATGTATGCATATGGATCTTGTATATCGACATATGGTCTTCAAAAAAATGGATAAACTTTTAAAAAATATTTCTAATCCTTGTGATCTCTAGGAACACCATGGAAGAACCCACCACCTTAGTGTTTTTTGGGTCATTGTTGGCATGTGTGCACCATATTACAAAATCATTGATTAGGTCTAAGCTAAAAGGCCCTAAACTAATAAGATAGATGGACCAAGATAAAATTTCATAAAATAAAGTTATAGAATGTCTGAAATAAAATATCATAAACTAAAGTAATAGAAGGTCCATGTTAAAAGTCCTTAACCTAAAGTAATAGAAGGTCCAAGCTAAAACACCATAAAATAAAGCAATAGAAGGTCTGATCTAAAAGTCCCCAAAGGAAATCAATAGAAGATCCAATATTAAATAGAACAAACTAAAGAAATAGATGGTCAGAGAAATAGTCCATAAACTAAAGCAACAAAATATCAGAGATAAAAGATCATAAAGTAAAGAGATAGAAGGTCCAAACTAAAAGAATCTAAAATGTTGTAATAAATGGTATGATCTAAAAAAACCTAAAATAATGTGAGAAATGGGTCATGCTAAAATACCCTAAACTAAAGTGATAAAAGGCCTGAGATAATAGATATGAACTAAAGAAATACATGGTCAATTCTAAAAGTCTCTAAACTATACCACAAAAGAGATTTATCATGAAAGATCTTGTCAGGCCCACTATATGGCCTTATAAGAAATCAATATATTCTCTCCAAGACTATTAGATTCTGAAAATGAAATATCACCCTCTATATTTGGAATATATACCTTACTAAGAAACCCTTATACAAATAAAGTGATATCAAGATAGTGGGAACAAATTTTACAATGAAGAATATCGTGATGGTGGGCATTAATGGGATTTTTTCAAGATAAATTTTTTAGAATTTGAACATTCAAGTATAGGTTTTCATTTTTATTTGACATTATGAAATGGACGGGTATCGTTGGTGACTCATATCAGAGTAATAAAATGTCATGCAGATCATCTATGTAAGAAAAAATGGACAATGACATAAAAGGTTTGGTAAAATTTATTCATTGATGATATAAAAATAAGGATAAAAATTTACACTTTAGAGACTCTCCATGAATATAAAAAAAAATTATTATATATAATTATAATAAGATTCGATCTGTAGAACAATCCAAGTCTTCCAGGGTCTGATAGGATGCATTAATTGAATGATGGAGTGCCACTCGCACCACCTATTTTCTTTCTACTAGAGTATAGAGAGTCTCGATGAAAGTAGTAAACTCTTCAACTCTCTTATGAGGATTATCCAATTATAATGATGATGATGAAAGGTTACACCTAATATAGGATATGATTTCCTTGTGCCACTAGATCTGTCCAATACGTGCATCCATCTGAGCTCTCATTTTAGATATCAACTGGGGACCCTGATCAAATTATTTAAATCTTCTTAATATACACAGTAAAGAGATCCTTGTCTGTATTATCATGTAAGTACCATTAATTGGGGGCTAAATCTTTCTGAGTTATAAAAATTTCTTCATGATTTTGTATAGTGGTTGTCGGTCAAAAACACCTACCCTAATTCATGAAATAGTTGATAAAGGAGTTCCCTTTGGTTAAAGAATACTTAGAAATATGTCTCATTAATAAGTGCATAGATGTATTTATAGATCATCATATGTTGTGTTTAATCCTCTTTAACTGATGGAGTAGGGGCCACCAGAGGAGGAAGAACCAGTTGAGTCAGTATAGAAGTGGGAGAGGAAGCCTCAAATTCTTTTATCTCAATAGGCGTATCATTCATTGCATATTCAAGAAGACTAAACTCCTTAAAAAAAATATTTCTCACTATCAAGGTAGTTATAACTAGAATGAGGGAAATGGTTTGATGTATCAACCAAGTCTTTAATAAATTCCATCATCACCACATGCTGAGGGGTTGGTGAGGAAAAAGGCATGTCCCCAAGATAGACCACCCATCATAGCACACCATCTGGATAAGATAGTACCCATGCCTAAGCATAATATTGGGTAAGGAGGGAGGGATTATCAAAAGGTGGAAGTATGATATCTACCTTAGTATCTTCATGTTCTAGTATCATCCAAAACTAGAGGATGACCCCAGGTTTCCTCTCTCCTCATATTACAACAAATAGAAGAGGGGAGACCCTTTTGGTGAAACCAAACTGATGAGTGAATCGATTTAGTGTATACAGCTTTCATATGATTATCTCTTCCACCATGGATGCACAAACCCCATCCCTAAGAGAGATAATATATGGAATTTCATTAAGGGAACCACTACCATTATCAATAATAGGCCCAACCGGTGCATGGTAAGGGTTAATGTAAAATCTATCAGATTTTATTAGTGAATCCATAACCTCAGGAAGGGTTTAACTACATGGTCCCAACCCCAGATATGTTCAGAAGACTAGGATGGGATAAGGAGTTTGGGATCCTAGTGACATTATGGTATTCATGATAATGAAAATTCTCCCCAATATAACCAAACAAGAGTTGGAGAGGACAACTGATCCTGTAAGGGGTGCTGGCTTATTTAATATGGCCCAAGAGTTGATAAAGGTGTGCAAGGAATGAAATTTACTAATTGAGGCACTGTCTTTCCTAAACCACACCGCCATCACCAATGTACGGACACATATCCCTTAACGTGTGTCTCCAACCAAAAAAGATCATCATTTCAAAAACAGATCCATAAACCCTACTACCCTAAGGTCTATGTAGATCTTTGAGTTCACTTGGTATCCCCATAAGGTATAGTCCCTATATACCAAGGTTTCCCAATATGATCTAGAACTATCATGGACCTACTAATAAGGGCACCGATGGGGGAATATGGTAGTTTCCCGGACCTCACTGTAACAGTAGAAAACATTGATCTAATCCATGAATGAAATAAGTGAGAACATCATTAGATCCTTTCTCAATTTCTCATTCATAATGGTAAGAATTTCCTTCACCAGAAATGAAAATATTTGAGGGATATTCCCAAACATCTACATGAGGGAGGAACTCACCATACCTCTCTTTGAGAGGGGGAATCCCTCCCAGTTGGTAGATGTCCCATAAGTTGATGCCCACATCACAATGGGACAAGTTGAATGTGTTGGTACCAGGGCACAAATGGATGATCATTTCTTGAATGAGATTAGTATTAGGATAAAAAATGAATTGGGATATCCACATAACATCATAAATATGAACCCTATATAGCGTATTAGTAATCTCTATGCATATTTTCATGTCCTATAAGGGCCATTCCCATTCATCAAAAATATTACCTCCCTGACAGAGATCCTATTTTGAGCTCCGTTGTAACACCACAATAAATTTCTTAATAATTTTAAATAATTTAAAATTAAATTTTTTAATTAATAATAATACTTATAAATAATTATAATTTATTTATTTCAAATTAATTAATTAATTTTCTAAAAAATACTATTATGTTGTGAAAATAATATTTTAATATGAATATATATATTTGAACAATAGATTATTTAATTAAATAATTTCAAGAATAATACATATATTGACTATTATAATTATTTTGATAAATATTAAATTATGTTACCAATATATTAACTATTAATATGAAACCCCAATATTTTATGGAATGTTCTTCTTAAATAACATCAATTCATTAGATATATTATATGTGGAAAACACTGAGTCAACGTAAAACAACACTTTTTTTATATAAATTCATTTAATTAGAAAAAATTTATGTGAAAAAAACAGAGTCAATTTTAAAAAAAAGTTTGTTATAGCCTAGCCAATAAACCTAATTTTTCTGGTTCTCTGATTTGATGTTTAAAAAATGGACATACACCATTGCGATCAGTATGTTTTTTAGAGTGTAATAGGATAAACTTATTTTTATTGGTGAATAGTAACTTGACCCTTATGAATAGTAATATACCCTTATGAATATAAACATGACCTATATGAAGATTAATGTAACTATATGAAATGTAACATCACCCATGCCAGCATAAATAAATTTTTTTCACAATATAAATGAAGTAGAAAATTTTTAAAATTATTAATTAAGTATTCATAATTTTCTAAGTGATAAATTTTTAATTAAAATTTTAAGTTAATAATTAAATTAATTTTTATAAAATGGATTTATAAATATTTTTTTTTATTTTTTTATTTTATAATAATTTAATAAGAAAATATTTAATTTTTTATGGAATTATAGAATCACTTTTGTTCTTAAAACATTATTTTTTTAGTAAATAATGATTTCAAATAAAAATTAAATTTCTCATATTTATAAAATTATTTTGAAAATATGGATTCCATTTTTGGATTCGACACATTAAAACATTTCTATGGTGAATTTTTCAGATTTATTTGAAATATTTAATTTTTTGTTAATAGTGAAATACGATAATTTACCGTATATATACATTATAGGTTAAATACTCTATTCCTTACATCATGGATGATGTAAGAAACCATTACTGAGAACTCACATTCATATATTAGTATTATAGGGTACAAGAATCAATAATATTGATTGTCTTGAGAAAAATCGTAAAATAAAGAATAATATATTCAAAAATCCCTGCCAAGCTTCACTATATACCTCCCCTAACTCCCTCTTCTATTCACACATCTCCAGCCTTGTTCCTTGTATAAATTATGCTCAAATATTATACAAACCACCTCCCCCACATTCAGTGGACCTAGGTCTCAGAAAAAGACCAAAACCTCTCCTAGAAAGTGTCTTTCAAGGAAGATAACTTCAAAAAGTAAATTCCTATGTTCATTTCTTTTATTTTGTGTCCCTTTATTTTATTTTTTCGTTCCTCACATCCTATCATCCAAATTTTTTGATAACTTCAATACCTTAAATGAAATATAATGTTGTTATGATAATGGAAAAATTCATCATCATCTCTCCTTTATCCTTGTTTTATACTAGAAATTAAAACACATTTTGAGATGTGTTAATTTATCACATTCAAGGACAACTAATTTTCAATTTATATTATTTTCTTCAATTATGGCCATGAAACCATTTTCATGGTTGAACCAGACTATAATATATGTATTATAACATATTTAAGTGTAAGATCCCGGTTTTTTACTTAGGTATGGATCCATTAATTTTTAGTATAATTCTTTACTTTGGACCTAATATTGATGCTTAATGAGTTAGTAAAAGTTCCTTGTGTGTATTGTGCTTATTTGGAGACTGGAATCCATCTTTTGTGGAAAAAGGGATTGGCGCACAGTTTAGAGTAAACCATTCCAAAATTCTGTATGGTTTGTTAAACCATGAACATTGTGTTTTTTTGGACAGATCCACCTCACACTGTTAGCACAAAGCCACGTGGCCTAACAATGAAAACACCCATTTTCTCCAAGGTACCAATTCATGGATTGTTCACAGTTTGATGAAATCGTGCACATGATGTAATTTCTGGAAGAACCGCCTTGCATAGTTTGTACACAGTTTGAAAAAATGTGTAGAAAAACCATGCACATGCTAAAATTCTGGGTAAAATGTTCAAAATGACCTTAATGATCTATTTTACCCCCTCTTACACCCTAATCTAAGAACCAGTGTAATTAATCTCTTTTTCTCTCATTTTGGATATTTTTGAAGGCCAAATCTAGGGATCAAGAGATCTCCTTCATATGTTATCTGATCAAGCTTATTTTTTCCATGTTGTATGCACAATGACAAGTACTTGAGTTCTAATGAGTTGTTCTTTTTCTCTTTTTCTCTCGACCTAGATATCATCATGTGAGTGTTTTTCACCTTTTATTGGATCTACTCTGATCCAACAAAAATCAGGGTCCAATTCTAGAGGAGGAGAGTCATGCAAACCTAAGGTGGGTGGTCTATAACTTATCCCTAAAGTTCTTTGATTTTGGAATGTTTGTGTGGGGCCCACCTATTTCATCAAAATCCATTTATTAAATTTACATGCCATGATTATACTTGTATGAATCGTATGGAAATGATCTTTCTAAACATGTTATTAGTTTCTAGAGATTACATCCAAAACTCAATCCACCCCATGTCAATGGTTATTCCATAATTGGGTTTTAGTGTTTTGGAACCTTTGAGCCACCATTCGAGTGTGCCTTCTTTAACCTTCATAAAGTTGAGTGTTCTTATAATAAATGGCTTGTTACTAATGATAATTTCATAATGGAATGTACCATGTATTAACACCACTTGTCCTACCTAAGGTAAGTGCTTCAAATTGATTATTAAATGGGAATTGTGAAATGGAATGCATACTGAGTATAGAACTTGGCCTTATCAAATGAGTTTGAATAATGGTTGCATGTTCGTAGTACCCATTTCCATATTTATGGAAGGTGGAAGAGTGAAACTAAATAATTAAATATGACTTAATGGTTAATTAAGGCTTGATAAAGTGGTTTCAATGAAACATGGACAATGTACACTAATGTAAGACAAGGTTTGAACCTAATAAATTACTACATGATTACAATATAAAATAGGAATGGACTGACTCGAGTTCACCTTCGATTCTAGGATGAGACTACCTTAGGTCTTGGGAAACCCATTCTAAGTCAAGGATATGGTTTTCTTAGGTGGATACCCACCAAGACATCGATACATTTCTACTCCTTGGATGTACGGTATACTACATAAGGGTTCTTTATATTATTACATGATACCTCAGATACACTCCTTGGATCCAGCATTGACTAGTAGGTGCCCTGGTGAAAGACCATATGGACTTATCCTTTCTTAGCCCCATTTTACCATGGCTTATCACCTTGGACTTGGTAAGTTACTTATTGTTGAATGCCTTGGATTACACTTCTTTGATTACACTCTTACCCCTTCTCTTGACTCATATACTCTTGAGTTGTCATTCCATTAGATCTATGTTACCTTGGTTATTACCCTGGAACTCCCTCACTAGATATCTTTTTTAGGTTTACTTCTTGCGTCTTGGGACCTTCACTACATATAATAATATGAGGTGATGTCAGTTCTGGATATGACTCACATGACCTATCAATATTAAATGGCGATTACCTAATTAATGAACTAGTGACATGCTCAGACACCAGCTTAGGGTTGAAGCAAGTACTAGGATATTTAGTTATATTTCACTTCTTTCTTTACTATATATATGAATGCATGCACACTTTTATATTACATTACATAGGCTGGAGGTTATAAAAACTATTGGTGGTGGCCCAATGAGATTTACCTCACAGTCTTTCCGGATTCCTTTTGGAACCAGATATACATTGCTAGACTACAGGTGTTGAAAAAGGGAAGCATAGAGCTTTGAACACTTGATTTATTTCTAATAGGATGGATCTTGATAGAAGATGAATGAGTTGAATCTTAGGATTATCAGAGTAGACTTTTTTTCTTTTAAACTATGGACCATTTTATATCTATTGTCTTATATCTATGTTTTTCTGTTTTCTAGTGACATTTCATTACATCATCATTGTTTCAGTTGATACAGTTATTGTTATCCTCATTTATCTATTGCATAAATTTTCTTCCTCTATTTAAATTATATTGCTTCCATAGTTAATTATTCATTTATATTCCTTCCATTGTGCTACACTATACTAATGAGGGAATATTCTCCCCATTGGAACACCCTAGATCCTCACTGCTAGTTGGCTACCTCTAGAATTTGGAAATATGTGCTTGAGGCCATATGGCCCACTGGGATGGGGGTACCTATTTAGTGGATTCCGGGTCTGAGACGTCAAAAATTGGTATAAGAACTAGTTTTTTTCTTTCATTACCATTTGGGGACAATTGATTGCAGAATAGGAACAATTGGGACATGGTCATAAGCCATGCTTGGGCATCGCAAACCCATTATCAGGGTAAAATCCAAGTTACCCAAAATGCAATTGATGTTCAATTTTTCATACTACAGTGGATATTATTTCAAAATTGAGTGATGCACATGTTGTTTTGTGTTGTTTATTATTACTCTATTTTATAACTTATTTCATACTTATCCCAATGATATGAGGACAAGGAGAATTGTTACATGAATCATTAGAGGCACCTAGAGTTCACATGTCATTCATATTTTCATTCCATATAAGTGAATTTCACTACTTTGGATTCCTCAATATGCTTGTGATTGTGGAGTGATGTTGTGATAGTTTACTAGTACCTGTATTACTTTTTCTTTTATTGAGTGATTTCCTATCTCAATTCATGAGGTTTATGGGTACTCATGGGTTGGTATTAGTAATTTACTGAGTCTAGCCATTATGATATAAGTAATTGGGTGTTGTTTCTGGTGATAGGTGAATGGGAACCGATTCATCAAAAATGGCTATCTAGTTTAAAGTGAATCCTGAAATATAAAATAAATTTGTTGCACATCCTTATCCCACCTTGTCATGTATATGAAAGGTGAATGAGTGAACCTTGAAATTAACAACAAAATGACATGAAACATATACTAGATCACTTACAAATACATGGCCATCTAAGCAGGAAGTTTGGGTTAGTATTCCTTGGGTAGTGGGTTTTTTTTACATTCAGTTTATTTTAGTGATTATATATTATGCTCATATTCTTGATCTATGGTGTATTCTTGTAATTTTTAAAAAAATTACACCATGACGTCCTCTTGTAATTTGATAGGAGGGTGGTGAAGACCATGCTCTTGAAATTGTGGGCCCTGAGCTGCCATTATTACCTCCAGGAGTGCCACTTGAGGCACCGTATGTTGTACCTGATCTGAGCAATGATTCCCAATTACGTGGTTGTTTCTTACACCTGATGCATTACAGGAAAGGTGCTCCAAGGGTTGTACCTGCGATGGCTGATCTGACCCATGAGTTCCAGTAGTAGTATCCTCATACTTTTTTAGAGGATGGTGGTTCTCAAGCTAATGAGTCTTTTCTATAGGCCATGATATCTATATTTGAGAATATATAAATTTCTACATAGAATAGAGCCAGTCTTGCTAAATACATGCTTCGGTATTCGACCAAGCATTGGTGGGATTTGGTTACCCAGGATGATAGTCATCAGGGCATGTTATATGTTGATTTTCAAACTGCCTTCTATGATGAGTTATTTCCAAAGGCACTGAGAGATGATAGAGCTAGGGAGTTAATGAATATTTAGTATGTAATAGTAAATTTGGCCCTTATCATTTAGTGTAACCTGAGGGACTACATGAGTACCATGTTTAAAGGACCAGTGCCACGTCAGTCCTGTAGTTCTTCTAGAGGGAGGAAAATTTCCCTTGATGTTTCCCATCAAGGTAGTAGCAACCTGAGTATCCATTTTGAAATATATATGGTGTATCATCAGTGTCGAAGAAAAGGGCATAATAAGATCCAAAGTGACAGATACCCAATAAAGTTTTAGTCTTGCTGTCATATAGGTTATATTCATCATTTCTGGAGGACCTTTCCACCAGCTTCCGGTGGAAAAGGACTATGATCTACTCCACCTACAAGACTGAGTTATTTTTCACTGCATTAGGTGGGGAGTTGAAATAACACCGAAAGGTCTAGCTGAGGAAGAGGTCATAGATATGGTAGTTTGACCCCTAATCACCAGCAGTTCCAGCAAAATGATCATGATCGTTATGACATCCCATACTTTACATACATTCTTAGTACTTAAAAATTGAAGTACACTTATTACAACATATAACAAAACCATGAAAGGACCGTATAGGTATAGTGTCTTTAGAAACTGGGAAACATAAACAACTAGTTCAGAAAGCGTCTACACTGTCTCCCATTTATTTCATTATATCTATAGTCCCTTTTAGAATATCTTACTTAATAACCTTCTTCCTGACTTGGGGAAAGAAAAAATATAAAAGGGTGAGCTAAAATGCTCAGTAAGGGTAAACAAAAGAAATATCAATCACATCATATTCATAAGAATATAACATTTTGGAAATCTTACCCTGCTAAAGAGATCATAATTTCATAACATGGGATAAATCATGGTAGTGAAATGTAATCACAGTAATCAAAACTTAAAACATGATGCTTTGTGGAATACACACATAATCATAGATAATCATTTCTTATTAGTCAAGACTCATTACCAAGACTATCTTAGTGGAAAAAGTCCATTTCTGAACCGAGTTCATTCCTCGTTTCAGTCCTGTTTCACTGAACCGGTTTAACCTGCCGTTCTAGTCATGTCTATCTCATGAGATATAAAATCATTACCCAATGCATTGGAGGGAGATAGAGGTCCCACCCATCTCATAATGATACAATTCATATGTGTGCCACAAAATCATAAACCATACATCATAGCATAATCCATGTAATAAAAAAGGGAATATTAAACATCATGACATCATAGAACAATTCATATAAGATAAAGGAATTCATAAAAATATTTCCATCACAACATAATAAAATCAATGTAATAATAGGGATATAAACAGAACCCAATATTATCTTAGATGGAAAATAATTTTGATAAAACTCTTGAACTCCATTCTTGAGGAAAATATCCTTTCTACTTCAAATTTTTTTTCTTTATTAACATGTCATACAATTTTAAACTAAAAGAAGATGATTATAAATAAACTTGAAAACATGTAAAGGAATATTCTTGGAAATAATGTTTTAAAAATCCATTAATTCCATATAACTTAAAAAAACATTCTTCTCGTACTTTTGTCAGAAAAGTCAAAAAGTACCTCGTATGAAAAATGACAAAATATGCCTTTCATATCTTTTACTAAAAACTCACCGAAGGGTAAAATTGTATTTAAAATTTTTTATGTGGATGGAAATAATATTAAATATTGATGATACATGTATGTGGATGATAAAATACACCCCAGTAAATTCCAAAGTATAAACAACCTCGGATAAAAATGAGATTGTGATATTTCCCTTACCTTAGGTATGATTTGCTTCGTAAGTGTCCGAACCTCCTGTATAATGATTTAAATAATGTCATTGACTTATTAAAGAATCATAATCATTGTTATGATATCATATATGGTCATATTCTTAGCTTATTATTAGTAATATTTCGTTGCTACTTGTTATTCGGGTGTTTATGACTTTTTGTTCTTATGCGTGTTTTGTCGAATAAATTCTTATTATTCTTTTTAGGTTATTGATACCTCATTTCCAGAATGGTATTAGTGTAATATATATCATATTTATTAACTCAATTCATTTATGTAATCATTATGCAATTAAAATCATGTAGAATTAGTCGCATCACATCGTGGAGACGGTATTCCATACGTACGCATGAGCGATGCTATCGTTCCCATGATCGTGGAATTGTATTGGAGTGTATGTATACTATTTAAGAATAAATATCAATTTAAAATAATTATATTTATTAATTATTTGCACCATTATACCCATCCAAGTAAGGTGGTGGTGGAAAATAGATTACACCACGGCGTGGAGACGGTATTCCGTATGTACGCACGCGCGGTGATTTCATTTTCCGTAGGATGGATAGATGGTGAAATAGGGTTGTTTAATACTTATAATAACATATAATTATATGAGTGATACTTATGTTATTAATTAATAATGAAACAACTAAAGAAGAAGAAGTGGAAGAAGAAATAAAGTTGAAAGAATCGGTAACGGACATTACCTCTTCTTTGAAGCGCTTCTTTGAGACCACCTTTTAGGGAACTAAAATTGGTCTTTGAAGAATACCAGGACCTCTAGGATGTTTCTAGGGAAGTGGAGAGGAGAAATTTTCAGGGTTTGTCCGATCTTGAAGGATCAAAGTGGTGTGAGGAAGAGAGGGAGGAGGTTCCCTTTTATAAAGGAGGAGAGGGGTATCTTTGAAAAAACTAAAAATATTATTTTATTATAAAGCCATATTCGGTTTTAAATAGCTCCAAATTGATTTATTTCTAAGCTAAGGTGGGTATGGGTCGAAATAATCTCATCCAATAGAATTTAGAAAAGTTTAGTTTACTATTTTAACATTATCATTTAGATTTAACTTTAAGTTAGATAATTTTACTTTTACCATGTCTTTTTGTGTTCTTACACTATAAGGTTATTAAACATACTATAACAAGACAAAAGAACCCCAAGTTGTTTATTATTAATATATATTACCTTATCTAAGTCATTCTTCCAAACCTTAGATTTTTAGGAATAAAATAACAATTTATAATATAATATTTATTTTAAAAACTATTTTATGTTAATTTTGACACTATTTAGTAATTGATTTTTGTGAAAATCATAAAAGAATTATTAGTTCTAAAAAAGTTAATTAAATAAATAATAACATGTCATAGTAACCTAGAAAATTATTTTAATTCATAAAAAGTCTCAAATTACATTTATTTTTGTATTTATAACATCAATTATTTCAATATTTCATTAATAAGAAAATTACTTCATCATCATTGTGTCATAAATAAATTAAATTATTTAATGTCTAAAAATTACAAATAAAATACCATTATGTAGGAAATATTTTTATCTTTCTAATGAATATTTATAGTCTAATTTATCTTATGTATAACCCTATATTAAAAATTATTTACTTATTAAAATTTGATTTTAACTATTTTAACCCTTCTTTAAATAAATTAATAATAAATGTCCTAATCTAATCCTAGTGGGCCTAAATGGTCATATTTTATTCCTAAGGTTGTTTTTGGTCTAATTAAACTTATCCAATAGAATTAGGACATGTTTTAGGGTAATAATAATATCATTTTTACCCTTAATTACCCTATTTACTTTTAACCGTGGTAAATAAAAGTAAAAAGTTACTATTCACCAAAAATTATTTTCATCTCATTGAACCACATTTTACTTACTAAAATCAAACGTGTTTCTCAGATTTTTGAATTTCCACTCACAGAAGCGGTAAAATTAAGTTTTATGTAAATTTAAAAATTCTCCTAGGAGGTGGGTAAAAGACGGTGAAAAGTTCAATAAACTTTTCATATATCTAAAATTATTATAAAATTATTCCAATGAATTACATTGAACTTATATAGGTACTATGTATAAATTTTGACCTAAAATAAATTTAAATAAAATAAATAATTATTTAAATAAAAAGTTGGTTTTTAAATAGTAACCCAGTGTTTTCACTATTCATCAAAAATTGAAAGTTTCCAGAAAAATACAAAAATTTCACCCTTGGATAATTTCGATATTCCGAATCCAAAAACGAAGTCCATTTTGAAAAATAAAATTTAAAAATTTTCAAAAAGTGGTTATTACTATTCATAACGGCTAGTTTTAATAATATTTTAATAGCATATCGTTGTTTAGTGAAACTCAGTATTGTGCAAGCTATCAAGGAAGGTCGCGATTGCGTGTAAAGAAAGAAAATCTATTGTTGTGTGTAGTGAAAGATTACTTTGACGATTTATATAAAATAAAAACAAAATATTTATTATAAAAGTCTCCGGTGTTACAATCGTGGTAGTCCATCTATTTCACAGGGTTGTGGATCAGGTCAGTTTCATGATTTATAGCCGATATCCAAGGTTCTAGCTACAAGACCACATACAGTACGAGGTACTATTCTAGTAGCCTCCACTATTGTACCTAATCTTTTTGATACAGGTGCTTCAAAATATTTTATTTTTTGTATCTATCATGGAATGTATTGGACTAGAGATACAGTATCTTTATGGTGTAATGACCTTCAATACACTATTGGGAATTCGGATGGAGGGAAAATTCCAGTGCATGGACTATCCCCTTGAGGTAGGTATTTACCCTTGATTGTGGAATCTATATTTTTTAGAGATGTGGGAAATCAAGGTCATTATTAGGATGGAGTGGTTAGTTAACTATCATGCCTTTATAGACTGTTATCATTGCAGGGTTTCTTTTATATCACCAAAGACAGAAGTTATCTTTTCAAGGGTGAGTGGGATGTCAAGGATGGGAGAGATAGACCAAAGAATCATGGTCTAGGTGAAGTGTCTTCCCAGATTTCAAATTTTTTCATAGAGGATTAGGGTTTTCTTCAAATTTATTTCCCTTTAATTGTTGATCGTTTCAGGGAAGTATTTCCTGATGAATTTTCTAGCTTACCTATTAAGAGAGAGGTATAGTTTACAATAGATCTTGTTCGAGGAGTATCACAAGTATCTATTCCTCCATAAATTATGGAAGCTACTGACTATTAGAAGGTCAAGCGGTAGATAGAGGACCTATAGTACATTGAATTTATACTTCCTAGTACATCCTCTTGGGGTTCTCCTGTGCTTTTATACAAGAAGGTGGATGTGAACTTACATCTATATGTGAATTACAGATTGTTGAACCAGCTTACGATCAAGAATCAGTATCCAATTCTTCAAATAGATGATCTATTTGAACATCTCTAAGGAGAAAAGGAGTTCTCTAAGATCGAACTGTGATAAGGTTATATGAGGTAGGAGTCAGATCATCAAACATACCTCGTATATCTTTCCTTAGTAGGTATGGTCTATATGAGTATTTTTTATTCCATTAGGTCTTATGAACACACCTTCTATTTTCATGGAATTGATGAATTTGGTTTTCCACCCCTATTTGGACACTTTTTTCGTGGTCTTTATGGATGAAATCTTGGTGTATTCTCACATTATTAATGAACATTCCAAACATCTTGAGATTGTTCCGAGAATACTGAGAGGGAATCTGATTTATGCCCAGAGTGCCAAGTGTGACTTCTGGATCGATAAGGACCACTTTTGGGTTATATTATTTCTGAATCAAGAGTATCTATTGACCCTGAAAAGGTTAGTGCTATAGTTTCATGGGAGTATCCCAATAATGTGTTTGATATCATGAGTTTATTAGGACTCTATGTATATTACAATCATTTCATACTAGAATTATCACATCTTGATTCACCTATTAATAGACTAACAATGAAAGGTTTTATGTTCCTGTAGTCAAAAGACTATGAGAAATCCTTTTAGGAGTTGAAAGGGATGCTTGTCTCGACATCGATTCTGATTCTTCTAGAACCAAGTAAAGGTTATATCATCTTCTAAGATGCATAAGGAATTATCCTAGGACTAGTTTTGATGAATGAAGATAAAGTTTTTGCATACAGATCTCGGAAGTTAGGGCCTCTCGAAAGAAATTACCCAACACATGACCTTTAGCTAGCAGTAGTTGATTTTTCCGTACATTATTAGAGACATTATCTGTTGGGTGAGTGATTTTTTGTGTATACAGATCACAAGAGACTCAAGTATATCTTTTTCAGTGCAGCATAAACCTCAGATATCAGTGATGGGTCGAATATCTACAATCCTTTGATTTTGAGCTTGCCTATATGCATGGATAGGGCAATGTGGTCACTAATGCATTGAGTCAGAAAACTCATAAACAAGTTGCACAGGAATCCAATGATGAGTGGAAGTTAATGGACCTCTTTTTTGAACTTCATCTAGTGTTTCATGACTCTAACGAGTATTATTACCTCTCATCCTTAACAGTTACCTCTTTCCACCATGATAAGGGGAAGAGTAGGATATTTTAAAATCATGAATGTTTGGTTCTCCATGAGAGTATATCAAGAGATAACCTACCTATGGATTGGTATATGGATAGAGAAAATGTCCTACATCTATGTGGATGTATCAAGTTTACTATAGATATGATAGGGGAGTTGATGAAAGAGTCCCATGCTTCTCAGTGGGTAGTTCATCTAAGAATCTTGAAGATGTACCAAGATATGTAATGCCAGTATAGGTGGACTAAAATGAAACAACATATTACGGGCTTCATCAATAGGGGTTCCACCTATCAGTAGGTGAAAGCAGAGCACCTGAGATCTACAGGATTATTACAGTCACTTCCAGTACTAGAATGGACATGGAAAGATATTGCTATGGATTTCTTAGTTGAAATACCTAGGTTGTCATGGGGTAGTGATCCTATTTGGGTAGTAATTGACCAACTAACAAAATCATCCCACTTCATTCCAATATGATATGCTTCCTCAGTGGATGAGTTGAGAAGACTGTATGTTGGTGAGATAATATGACTACATGGGGTTCCACATGCTATCGTTTTAGATAGGGATATTCATTTCACTTCATAGTTCTAGAAATTTTTTTAAAAATATATGGGAACTCATGTGATTCTAAGCATAGTTTTTCACCCTCAGACCGATGGACAATTAGAATAGACAATAGATGGTTTAGAGGATATTCTTTGAGCACATGTCCTTGATTTATATAGTTCTTTAGAGAAAAATATCCATCTCATAAAGTTAACTTATAATAATAGTTTTCTAGAGGTGATTCAGATGGATCCTTTTGAGGACTTATATGGTAGGCCACTCCATTCACCCTTGTGATGGCAAGAGGTATGTGATGAAGCCCTATTAAGTCCTAATCATGTTCAGGAGACTTTAGAATAGGTTCACTTGATCAGGAAGCGTATGACTACTACTCATTCTAGACAGAAATCTTATGTCGATCGTCGTAGACGACCTATTGTGTTCGAGGTTGGGGATCATGTTTTTCTTAAGGTATTGCCCAGGCTGGGGCATAGATTGTTTAGGAATCAAGGAATGTTGTCACCTTATTACATCGGGCTAGTTGAGATCCAAGAGTGAGTCGAGACAGTATCAAATCAGTTACTACTACCTCAGAGGTATCCTTCCATGAATAATGTCTTTCATTTCTCAAAACTTTACCAATATCATGCCGACCCATCTCATACGTTTGATCTCAAGGATTTTGAGTTATATGTCGATCATACCCTTTGGGAATATCGTGTACACATCATTGACTGTAGCATGAAGGTTCTTTGAGGGAGGTATGTCCCCCTCGTACGGGTGATATGGAAGAACAAACAAGCAAAGGACGAGACTTGGGAGAGGGAAGCCAGTGTATGTGCCCAATGGCTAGAGTTGTTATCAGATAGTGTTTCTTTACCCTTGGAAGGGTAACATGGGGGAGAGTTATTTTATAGTGGAATGACTATAAGAAACTATTTTCACTCAGGTTTAGATCCTTTAATTTTTCAGTCTAAATCATTACTTTGGTCCTAATATGGATACCAAATGAGTTAGTAAATGTTTCATGGGTGTTTGGGGCTTGTTCAGAGCCCAGAACCCATCTTTTGGAGAAAACAATCTTGGCGCATGGTTTAGAGAAAACCGTCCAAGAGTTCTGTAATGTTTGGAAAAACTATGTGGATTTTTTTTCTTTAGATAGATCTACCTTTCATGGTGGGTACACGGCTGTGAAACCTAACTATATGAACACCCCTTTTCTCCTAGGTACCCATGCATGGATTGTTCATGGTTTAATCAAACAATGTGAAGGAAATATTTTTGGGAAAAACCATCTCACATGGTTTGCGCACGGTTTGAAAAACCATGTGGAAAAACTGTGCACAGGAAAAAATTCTAGGTAAAATTTCCAAAATTCACTTAATGATCTATTTTACCCCCTCTTCCTCCCTAATTTGAGAGCCAATGGGATTGAGACCTTTTTATCTAGTTTTGGATCTTTTTAAAGGCCAAAGCTATGGTTCAAGAGATATCCTTCATCTATCATCTGATCGAGCTTCTGTTTGTCATGTTGGATGTGCAACGGTAAGTACTTGATATCTCTTGATACGTTCTTCTTCTATTTTTTTCTCTACCAAGATATTTTCATGTGATCACTTTTCACATTTTCATAGATCTACTCCGATATGAGGCATATCAAGGGCCAATACCGAAGGAGGAGAGTTGTAAAACCCTATGGTGGGTGGTCAATAACTTATCCCTAAAGTTTTTTGATTTTGGAATGTTTGGGTGGGGCCCACCGATTTCATCGGAAGTCGTTTGTTAAATTTAAATTCCATGATTATAATTGTTGGAATCGTACGATTATGCTCTTTCTAAACATGTGACTAGTTGTTAGTGGTTACACCCACAACTCAATCCGTCCCATGTCGGAGGTTATTCCATATCTGGGTTTCAATATTTGGGCATGTTTGAGCCATCGTTCGAGTGTTCCTTTTCTTAACCTTCCTAAAGTTTATTCTTCTAATAATAAATGTCTTGTTACTAATGAGAATTCCATAATGGCATCTACCATGTATGATCACCACTTGACCTGCCTAAGGTAAGAAATTTAAATTTATTATTAAATGTGAAATGTGAAATGGAAAGTATACAGAGTATATAACATGGACTTATCAAATGAGTTTTAATAAAGGTTACATTTCCATAGCACCCCTTTCCTTATTCATGGAAGGAATCAGAGTGAACGTCAACAATTAAATATGTCTTAATGGTGAATTATGACTTGATTAAATGGTTTCAATCCGACTTGGACTATACACGCTAATGGAAGTCAAGTATTGAACCTAATAAATTACTACATGATTAAAATATCAACTAGGAATGGACTGACTCGAGTTCCCCTTGGATTTGGAGAGGATAATACCTTTGGTCTCAGGAACACCATTCTGATTCGAGGATGTGGTTTTTTAGGTTGATACCCACCTATAATATGGTTCTTGTCTACTACTTTGATGCCTAGTATACTACCATAGGATCATTTACATTATTACATGATAGCTCAGATACACTCCTTGGATCTAGTATTGACTATTAGGTTCCATGGTGAAATCCCATAGTTCCTTGTCCTTTCATAGCCCTGTTTTTCCTTGGTTGATAACCTTGGACTCAGTAGGAATGTTAATATCGAATGAGATGGATTATGCTTCTTGGAATACAATCTTACCCTTTAGCTAGACCCAAATACGCTTGATTTAGCATTTCGAGAGATCAACATTACATTGGTTATTACCCTGGGACTCCCTCACTGGATATCTTTTTATAGTTTCCTTGTTACATCTTTGGACCTTCATTACTTATACTATCATGAGGTGATGTCAGTTCTGGCTATGCCTTAGGTGACCTATCAATATTAAATGGTATTTACTTAATTAATGAACTAGTTACATGTTCAGATTCTAATCGAGGGATGAAGAAGGTACTAGGATATTTAGTTATATTTTACTTATTTCCTTACTTTATATATGCATTCCTTAACACTTCTATATTCCCTTACACATGCCATAAGTTATAGACACCATTGGTGGTGGCCCACTAAGATTTATCTTTCACCCTCTCCCAGTACCGTTTAGTACCCGGAGTAGATTACATGACTGAAGGTGTTGAAAAACGGAAGCATACATCTTTGAACACTTGATTTCTTGCTAATAGGAGAGAGCTTGATAACAGATGATCGAGTTGGAACTCAGGAATCTTGGATTAGACTTGTTTTCTTTTTAATTTTTGGAACATTTTATGCCTATTGTCTTATATCCATGTTTTTATAGTTTTTTTAGTGCCATGTTATTGGAAAAAATCCCTTTATGTGACCTCTCGGTGTGTTTTGGGTATTATTTTGTTTGTTGATAAATCCATATAACCAAAAATAAGTATGGTTGGTATCTACTGAAGACAGGGTTTTAAGGTGGCATAATTTTCCAGTGTTTGAAAAATTTTTGGGCCGCAAAATAAAGAATTTGTGTTCGGAAATGGAATAATTTATTCATATGAGTGAACGGTATGGAGGATGTTGAATAAAATCATCAAATGATGAGAACCACATACCACAATTCATGGACCACATACCATATTTCAGGAACGGTACGCCGGAGCGGTTCGCGAAACTGGAAATGGTTCACAATTATGGTTTGCAATGAAGGGAATACGGTAAGCGGAAGGATGGTGGTCTACGCAGATGGAATGAGGTCATTGGAAGAGATCTACAACATAGGCACAAAGGCAGTACACATGCCGCATATGACAAATGGTTCGCAGCAAGGCTTGTAGTTCACAATGGCAGAAGAATCAGTAGGCAGTGAAGGCTGGATTGAAGGCTTTGTAAATCATAGGTTAGAAGATTTCAAAGGTATCTATACCTATATAAGAATCCATAATATCACCGATTACTATTGATACCTAATATCATTAGAGAACATCTTTTTGGTCTTGAAATTCACCAAGGTCTGAAACTAGTTCGTACAGAAGTAATTCTGCCGAAGGTATTTACTGGGATTCTTAACCTGCAAAGAAAGACTCGGTGCATGGAGGAAGAATCTCCAATATGTGAGAGAGATAATTCTGCAAGTGGAACGCGGAGGGAGAGCTATGGTATGTGGAAGAGAAGATAGTCGATGAACACAGAATAGTTCACGGGCAGAGGGATGTTCACAGAGGTGGAACAAAGGTGTGGTGTGCGATAGCGGTTTGCGAAGGAATTCCATGAATAGAGAATAGTTTGTGGATAGAGGGTGATTCACAAAGGAGGTTTCCTAAGTCGGTACGCAGAGGTGGTATATGATAGAGAAGGCGAAGCAGCCAGGGGACGAATGGAGGTTCGCCGAAGCGGAAGAGGCATGTGAAAAAGGTGTTCCACGTACCAATCCTAGTACTCAGTATACTGTAGAATAATTAGGTTCTATATTTACAAAATTAGGATTTAGAAAGCTTCAAATCAGTTTTATAAAGGATGTTTTGGAACCTATAAGTACCCGAGAAGGTGAAATTCATCTGTGGGTGAGAAAGGAACTTCAACAGAGCATCTACATATAGTTGAGGATGTAGGAATTCATGAAAATGAAGGGACCAACATGTACATAAACTATGTCTGACCTACAAGTCCATAAAATGTTAGTGGATTCATTTCCAAGAGTAGTGAGCGAAGGAAGTGGAAGGTGGGGACCCTTTTCACCAGCAGTGAGCGATAGAAAGAGGTATAGAGAGTGTCCCTTGGTAATGTAGTGAGCAGGACATAAACTTTATAAAGGTAGTGATCCTATGCATAAAAGATATATCCTGAACATTATACTTGTTATTGGTAGTGAACCTTAGTGAATTTGGTACATCGGCATGTCACTGTTGTATGCTCTTCAGACGTATCCCAGTGAGGGTGAACCAAGTAAAAATTGTTGTGTCATGTGCATGATTTCATATATATTCATATATTTGTATGGGAGGAAGATAAAATTGAGTTTTGTTTGAAAAGGAAACAAGATCTAAAGAAAAAATGTCTTAATTTTTTATACCTTGATTCACCCCCACTCTCTGGGTATTTGACTCAGTGGACCTAACACATGTCATTACATCATCATTGTTTCAGTTGATACAGTTATCATTATCCACATTTATCTATTGAATCAGCTTTCTTATATTATTTAAATTTCATTGCTTCTACTGTTCTTCATTCATTTATATTATTTCCACCGTGCTACACTATACTAATGAGGGAATAGTCTCCCTACAGACACACGCTAGGCCCTCACTACTAGTCGGTAGCCTCTGATGGTTTGAGAGATGCGCTTGAGGCCATGTGGACCATTGGGATTGGGGAACCCATTAAGTGAAATATGGGTTTGGAACATCACATTAACATTCATGAATATTTTTTTACACATGATATTAATTTATATAATTTATTTTTCATAAAAAACCACTAATTAATCCATAAAATTATCATTAATGTTTTATATAATGATTTATCTTCACTCCCATTAACCAAATGAATTTTATAACCATTTAATATTCTGATGTTAAGAAATAAAATAAATCTTTTATTCTAGAAAACCATTCTCATCTTACATGTTTATCATTACATGTATATAAGTGAACCATTCATGAATACCATGGAATAAAATTCTCCCAAACAATAAAATTGACCCTCATAAACCCATAAAGAAGGCCGTGAATGAACTTAAAAAGGCTATACTAAAAAAATTAAATATAGAATTTGTTCTGGGAATATTAACTAATTAATTTAATTTGGTTATCTTGAACAATAATATAATGTGATGAACTCTATCAGACTTAAGGTAAGAGTTATCTACCCAAACCTCTATTTCATTCGGGCTACTCTTATTCTCTTCATACTTCAATTTAATTAATATTTATTCATATTTACTCCCCATAAATTTTGTGTGAATGTTATATATATGTGTACCAAATAGAATCCTACTATCATTAATGGGGAGTAATATGTTTTAAAAGGATCATTCAAAAATTCTCCCCAAAATAGAAGTCCGATTAAAGGGAATTTCTCAAATTATTAACTATTTTCAAGGGAACAATATAATCTGTTTTTATGAACCATTATATATCTAAAATAAATAATTTTATTATGAAAATACTATCTTAATTCAATTCTAGTTTTATAAAATTATTTTTAAAAAATAACTCTTCTTTTTAATGTAATAAAGTATTTATCTCAAGAATTACTCGATGATTTTATAAGAGTATCTTAATCTTTTTCAACACTATTGATAATTATTATGTATTATTAGGATTAATATTTCATGATTTCATCTACCATATTTAATTTAATGTTTTATGATTAGTTTTACTGTGGATGTGCTATATGAAAACCAATTCCCAATTTACTCTAAATGGTTAGTGTTTATACTCAATGTTCGAGGAAAGTTATTTACATTTCACATGTTAGTTTCAACATGAATGTAAATGTTTTTTTTAAGTTTATCTCCATTGATATGAGGAATTAATTGGACTTAGTAGGTGACGGGTGGAACCCACTATAGCTCATTTGATGGTTTGATAGGTCACATGAGACAAACTATGGTCTTGAAACAAGGCCTTAACAAATTGGTTATTTATGTTATTGGCACGAGGCCTTAATGGTATTGTTATGGTGTCCCAAATTAACCATTAACTCATTATGAAACTAGTAATTGAAATTTCATGTGGTTATTCGACTAGTTGAATACCCATGATTATGCTTTATTATGTCATTATTTATTCAACTCTTATTCATGTCATAATGTGCTGAAGTTTATTTTTAATGGTATGTGTTTTTAGTTATTCAAAATTCCTAATGTTTATGTTTATGATAACATCCATTGTATTAATTACCCTTAATGGGAATATGATCTCACTCATTTCTTATGTTTCTGTTCCCTAGGTTATGAAGATGAAAACTTTGAATAAGCTTTCAAGGATGCAGTTTATTTCATATTGTATGATGTTTTATTTTATTTTTCCATTATATTATAGGTATCATGACTGTAATATAGTATTCTAAGACTGATAAATTGATCAGACCTTCTGGATTTTATTCCATATAATCACGCCTATGTATTAAAATAATTCACTGGCTTTGGGTTTCTGGGGTTGAGGCGTTACAGTTTTTATTAGAGGAAGTTTAACAACAACCTTGGATAACAGATTTAGAAAACATAGGTTAGGGAATATAACCATAAGATTGACTTCGAGGATAATAAAAGAAGAATTTCCTAGAATCCTGTTAAGGTATAGATTATGTGGATATTTCTAGAAAATAAATCCATGTCTGGTGAGTAAAAGTGGATGTGGTTCTAACACAAATATACATAGGGGAAGAAACTCTAACAAGGTGCTTTGATCATGAGTCGAGGTAACCCGGTACATGACAAATGCCATTATTGTGGACATGGTTCAGCACTCTTGGGGGACATTCTTAGGATTATTCACATTTTTATTACATACCATTACGAAGGATTTATGCTTCCAAAGTAACAAAATTATATGGTTCTAGGATTTACAATGCATAAATTTTTGTTATGTTCTATACCATGATTATATTTATATAAAGTTAATAATTTTATGAGCTAATAATGTATATGTAATTGTTTAGAAATAGAGCCTAGCACAAGGAATGAGAACTCCACCAATGCACATGATGAAAAGTGTATGAATGATCATATATTTTAGGGTCTTAAGATGAAATTTTGAGAGGAAATAGTCTCTATGGTATCCTAATCATATGAGAAAATAATATCATCTGTTAAAAAGATATATAAAGAATTCTACAAGTCCTATGTCTTTAAAGGGAAGTAAGAGAATAAAAGGATGGAAGAGGAGAATATTAATAAAAGTAATAAGGGAATTAAGGGGTTTCCCAAATTTTATAACTATGGAAAGAATCTCCATGGAAAATTATAGAAGGTAATGGATGTTTATTATAAGTGTGGATAAAAAGGACAGAATTTTTTTTATTTCAAGGGTAAGAAAAAGGATTCCAATGTACAATGCTTCAATTGTGAGGAGACAGGGCACTATACGAATTGATGTCCCAAGCATTAGAGAAATATAACCCAAATTATTCAATTGGATAATGATCAAGTTATTCTATTGGTACATATGAATATGAATAAATAATATGTATATTCATAAATTATTTCATTTGAAAATTTTATAAGCAATGTACTAGTTATATGTATTATAGAATATAAGATGATTGTGTTCCATTAATTTTTTATTATGTATTAGAGACCATATGTTATATGGTACCAAGAAAATATATTCAGTGGAAAGATAATTTTTTTTTTGAAAACACATGATTAAGGGAACACAAATCCTTAATATATTTCTGATGATGAGATAATGATGAAGAAATGATTGATTTTGATCCGTACTAACTTCTTGGAATAGATTTTTGACTTGTCAACATGTGCTCTATGATATCATAGATGGGGTTTACAACACTTTTGGATTTACGGAATATATCCAATAACATGTATCTTATTTTAGTAATATGGAAGAATGTATGTTTCCCATAAGGTTTTATGGTAATTCTAGTTATTACCATATTTGAAGAGGTTACAAGATGATGTTATTCAAATGTTTGAAATATGAAAATTTAGAGTTGCATTAGGGATATTCTCATCTTGGAAACTCAGTGGCCATCATTCTAAAGTATTGAATCATTATATTTTTGAATGTTAAACTATTTATGAATGGTTTATGTTGATCATTATATGAGGTTTTATAGGTTGAAGTATTACTTATCCACATGACGCAACGAGTTCTATGAGATAATGTATATATAGTTCAAGGTGAAATCAAAGGATAATATTGTGTTTATGAAATAGAAACATATATCTATAATATTATAGAGTTGAATAATTCCACAACTCAAGGAAAAGAGTATTAATTTTTTTTTCTTATTATCATAATCATTGATAATATCAGTGAATTTTTTATAGCAGTTTATAGTTTTGTAGTAATCAACTATCATCTGAACAAGTTGTCTATCACTTTTCATCATAACTTCATAGTTTAATTTTTCTTCTATGTCAAGGTCTTTACTTCCAACTAATGTCACCCCATTCAAAAGAATAAATTTTTTAGTGACCATCTCATTTCCCTTAACCTCTTTTTAAGAGGGTATTTTATTAACCCTATTTTTGTTGTGGGTTTTCGATAAAGGAAATTTCAAGCATAAACCTTCAACATTCAGAGTATAGTTTAAAATTGCGATGATGCATTTCTATTAAGTGGGGAATAATTTAACACCCCAACTAATTTTTTTAATAAATTTAAATAATTTATAATTAAATGTTTTAGTAAGTAATAATAATTATTAATAATTATAATTTATACGTTTCGAATTAACTAATCAATTTTATAAAAAAACTAATACTATTATTTTGCGTAAAATAGTATTTTAATATTAATATCTATAAATTATAAATATACTAGTTAATAAAATATTTCAATGAATAATAAATATGAAAACGATTATAATTATTTGGATAAATACTAAATTATGTTGGGAATATATTCACTATTAATATGATACCCCAAGATTTTATGGAATGTTATTCTTGAATAATATCAATTCATTAGATAACCTATATGACCCAAACACTGAGTCCCTGAGAAACAAAACGTTGTTATAATTTAGCCAATAAATGTAATTTTGATGTTTCTTTGATTTGAATTTTGAAAAACAGGCATACACCATTGTGATTAGTAAGTTTCTTAGAGTATAATAGGATCAACATAATTTTTTGGTGAATAGTAGCATGACCCATATGAATAGTAATATAGCCATATGAATAGTAACATGACCCATATGAATAGTAATGTACCCTTTTGAATAGTAAACTAACCCATGTAATTATAAATAAAATTTATGCACCTTATAAATGACGTAGAATATTTTTTTAATTATTAATTAAGTATTCAAATTTTTGTTAGTGATAAATATTTAATTAAAATTTTAAATTAATAATTTAAATAATTTTCATATAATGAGTTTATAAATAAATATTATATTGTCCTATGATTTTAGAATAATTTAACAAGGCCTTAATTAATTTTGCAGGGTATTATAAAATATGTTTTGGTTTTAGAACTGTATTTTTTGAGTAAATAATGATCTTAATTAAAAATTAAATTTTTGGTATTTAGAGAATTATTTGGATATTTTTCTGAAATATTATAAATTTTAGTTAATAGTGAAATATGGTAATTTATTGTATATATACATTATAGGTTCAATACACTATTTCTTGCATCATTAATGATGTAAAAAAACTATTAGTACTAAATAACATGCACATATTACTATTCTTATTCACAAGAATCAATTCTATTTCTTTTCTTGAGAAAAAATAATAAAATAATTAATAATATATTCAAAAATCACTCATCTCCTCCAATATAAATCCACCTCACTCCCTCTTATCTTCACTCCTCTCAAGTATTTTGATTTTTATAAATTATCGTCAATTATCCTCCCATGCTCCCCCATGTCCATATTCCCTTGGAATCATAAAAAGACCAATACCTCTCCCCTAAAAAGGCTCTTAAGGAAGATAACATCAAGAGGTAAATTCCAATTTTCATTTCTTTTATTTCGAGTTCCGTTATTTTCTTTTTCTTTCCTCACCTAATTGCATCAAAATGTTATTATAACTTTATTACCTTACCTCCACTAGAATTTTGTTATGATAATGGAATAATTCATCATTATATCTCCTTTCCCATTATTTTATACTAGAAATGAAAACTCCATTCAATATGTGTTAATTTATCACATTCAAGGACGACGAGTTTTCAATTTATATTATCATATTCAATTATAGCCATGAAACCATTTTTATGGTTGATAAAGACTATAAAATATTTATTATAACTTATTTAAGGTTCTAAAATCTTTTTTGTACACATGATATTAGTTTATATGAGTTCTTTGTGATCAAAAACTGCTAATTAACCCAACTAATTACCAATAAATTTTATATAATAATCCATCTTCACTCCCAATAACCAAATTAATTTTAAAACCACGAAATCTTCATGATGTTAAAAAATAAAATAAAACTTCTATTCTTAAAAACCATTATCATCTTTCATATTTATCATTACATGTATATAAGTAAACCAGTCATGAATACTGATGATGAAAACTCTCCCAAACAATAAAATTAAACCGCTTAAACCCCCTCAAGAAGGCCATGAATGAACTTAATAAGTGTATAAAAATCTATCACATAAACAATAGGTTATAGACATATAAATTAAGGAATTTAATTTGGTTATGTTGGATAATAAGATCAAATGAAGGACACTATCAAACTTAAGGTAAGGGTATTCCACTCGAACCTCCATTTTCATTTGAGTTACTCTTATTCTCAAATTACAAAAATTAAATGTATATTTATTCATATGTACTCTTCATAAATTATTTTTTAAAGTTCTATATATGGTTACCAACCATAATTCTATGTTCATTTATGGGAAGTTATATGTTTTAAAAGGAATTTTCCAAAGTTCTTCCCGAAATACAGGCCTGATTCAAGGGAATTTTAAAATTATTACATATTTTCAAGGGAACAATATAATATTTTTTTGGAATAATTATCTTTATAAAATTAATGATTTTATTATGAAAACAATATCTTACTTCACTATCGTATTTAAACAAATATTTTTCCAAAAGTACTCTTCTTTTCAAAGTAAAAGTGTATTTATCTCAAGAATTAGTCGATGATTTTATAAGAGTATCTTCATCTATATAAAATATCTTTTAGATTCATAAGTATTATTGAGATTAATATTTTATGATATCATCTACATTAATTAATTGACTGGTTTATGATTAGTTGGACTGTGGATGTTCTATCTTAAAACCATTCGCCAATTTACTCCAAATGGTTGGTGTTTATGCTTAATGTTCAGGGAATGTTATTTACATTTCACATGATAGTTTAAAAATGAATATATATGTTGTTTATTTTTATTTACATCCATATGATAAATTCATTGGACTTATTAAGTGATAGATGAGGAACGCTATAGCACCTCAATGAATCAATAGTCCTCATAAGACAAACTATAATTTTAACATGAGGCCTTGATAAAATGGTTATTTATGGTATTAGAATGATGCCTTGAAAATATGGTTTTGATATCTGAAATTTTGAATTCCTTCATTATGAAACTAGTAATTAAATGTTCATGTGTTTATTGGACTAGTAGAATACCAATTATTATGATTTATCATGGAATTATTTATTCAGCTCTTATTCAATCCATAATGTACCAAAGTTTATTTTTAAAGGCATGTGTTTTAAGTTACTCTCCATGCCTAATGTTTATGTTTATGATAAATTTTATTGTATCACATACATTTACTAATAATTTGAGCAAAACCTTTTTTTATGTTTCATTTCCAAGGTTATTCATAAGAAAACTTTGAATAAGATTGCAAGGATTCATTTTATTTCATATTATATAATGTTTTTGTTTCTTTTCCAATGATTTATGGGCATCATGAATGTAATATGGTCTTCCAAAATAGATAAAATGATCAGTCCCTCAGGATTTTATTCCTTTTAATCATGTAAATGTATTAAAATAATGCATCAACTCTAAACTTATGGGGTCGGGGCGTTACATCCATCCACTACCCAGATTTTTTAGAGAAGAGGAAAATATACTTGAACATTTCTGAGCGATATAATGATGAGTGAAATCACAGAAATTTAGATGAAAGGGATAGTTTTACAACATATAAGAGAAACCCTTAGGATGATCTATGACTGGATGGACTTCTTTGAAATTTTTTATTTGAATGAAGTGAGAAGATATTTACACCGAGAGAGATGAAATATTGAAGTTTGAAGGAGGGATGAAAACACTTTCCATCAAACCAAACTCATATATATGAAATCAATGATATAATGGATAATCTTTAAGCTCAGATGATATGAACTTTTTCATAATCATGTTATCAAAATACATGAGATATCAAGGGTCGACATTGTGATTTCTGACAATTAAGGCCCTTTGATTTATCATAGATGAGGAACCTTGGCAAGAACTAGAATATATGTAAATAGGAGTAAGTGTAATATATTATATGGATAAAATAAAAATGTTGTTAAAGAGATGAAAAAATAAACCAGAATACTCATGAGCAACACATTAATCATTAAGGGATTCTCAAATCGAATATGGTGTTTGTGAATATCCAACTTTTGAAAATATCATGGGTCAAACTACCCCATAGAGCGTCACACAATTTCCTTAAACCTAGGAAGATTGTGATTGCTTAACCTAGACATGGTCAGGCGAGTTTCATGATAGTCAATCAATCAAATCATTATGTTAGAATTCCCTATGAAATCATCAAGACAATCACAATCCTTATGATCAAAGTTCAAATAGTTACAAAATTATATTTCATAATTTGTTAAAACATGAGTCTGATCAAGAGATGTCATGTAGAATGGTCCTCATGAATGTAGGTCTTGTAGTGGGGTCAAGAGATCGAATCTTGGAGAAGTTTCTTATGATAAAGTCACACAAAGGAATCAAGGATAGTGCTCTCTATAGGAATCACTAGCTAGTTATATTAATGGATACCTACACTCCCTATTAATAAGTCATCTTGTAGAATACCAAGTGTCACCAAATGTACCTAGAATCACCCAAGAGACTGATTCATGATAGTTCTAAAGAATCATGAGAGCATTTAATTTCTCATAACATAGACCCTAACCCCATCAGTATTGCACCTGGGGGAGGGGATTGGTTGACACCCACCAAATGAGTATAAAAAAATTCACAATGGAAGAAATACTTGGATATGTGTATATTTTTCCTCACAAAACCAAATAAAGGATCATGTGGAAAAAGACCATGGATTACATAAGGATCTAAATGACATTCTATCATGTTACAATAATAGATAAATTTAAAGGAATCATGTGTATCACATATCCTATGAATGATCCCACGATGTCCCTTCAATAATCCTTGATTCTCTTATGAAGGTTCCATAAACAAATAGTAGTCAGGAAGGGGAATCTGAATAATGATTCCCCATGTCATGTGGCTTTCTAATCGACAGGAACCTATAAAACCATCAAAAAATTCTTTGAAAATGGGAGGAAATATTGAAGAAGTTGTAGGCCTTACGGATTTGTAAAACTGATGCGATAGATTGCGGATGGGGATAATTGTTTCCCTAAAAAATATTTAAAAACACACATGGGACCCCCAGGCCTTTTTAAAATAAAAAAGTGGAATTAAAATGGGAGGACGCGGGAGACACTCATGGTTGTAAACATTATGAAATGCACCCCTAGAGATCCAGAAGACACCCAATGACCTGAACGACAAGTCCAAGTCATCTCACGAAATCATGCTAACATGTCAAGAGCTACAAGTATGTCGAGGTGACCTCATGCCCCCCTTTTGGATCCCTCAGATAAAATGGATGGATTTTTTCATGAAATGATCGTGCATGTCCATCAGACTATTAAGGGTCACACAATGTGTCTCCCATAAGTAGAGTAATTTTATTTGACTGTACTCATGAAATATTCCATGAATCTCTAAATTTGTAAAATAAATAATAAAAACTAAAAGAAGAGAAGATGGGAGCCTCCCATTATTGTAGAAACCTTGTGACACACTAAGTCCATTCACAAAATGGTCTCGTGAGACTCCCTAATAGGCTATCTAGTTCTTTCAAAGGCCCCCATAAAATCCATCATTGTCCCAAATAATGTCCCAGACAAATCAACTTGAGAGAACATAAATTCCTTACAGTAAATTCCTAGATCTCACGAGGGAACATGGACATGTAAAAATGACAATATTGAAGTCCCTAGAAATGTTCGATTGACTCATAAAGTCCCAATAAACTGGAAATAATCCAATAAAGTTGGATTTGAAAGAATGGGGTCATGGTCTAAAAAAATTTGGTGATTCCCTAAGAGTGATATATAGTAGAGACTCGTGAAGATGTGTGACACCAAGGCCCTCCAACCACCCCAACCTTGATTCATTCCATAAGATCTGTTCAAAGTGGTGATCATCTGGGGTGGTTATGGCTATAAATTCCCTTTCCCCATATTGAAATAAGGGATAAAAAAACTAGAGTGATGATGACCATGATTATATGGATGAGAAGTTGGCACTTTTTCATCCAAGTGCTAGAGAAAATTTCTCAGAGCAGTGGATATTGAGACTGGAAAGGTTTCCTTTAGGTAAGATAGTAGAGAAAAACCATAGTGACCATGGAGCATGCATAATCACATCACATGATCACTCATAGATCACATGAAGGGAATATGGAAGGACATGAAAAGAACATCCCACACACCTATTTGGTCAAGAGAGACTTAAAATAAGATAACATTGAATAAATCTAAGGAATTCACAGTATAAAGGCTAAAAATTACAGACGGTGGGGGAATTGTGTGCAAAACATACATGATGACCCCTAATATGATTTTCTTTAACAAAACCTAGACAGATGACCAGACAAGTACATGTCTCCAAAATCTCGTGACATTCCTTCAATATACTATTTGGGTCATGTGATTTCCTCTAGTCATGTCAGATAAAGTAACATGGTTCCCCTTGGGCATGCCACCCATGTTTTGTGAAACCCTATGGGATTTCCGTTCAAGCCACACGATGGCCTTCAGATGTGTTACCAGACTCATATAAAGACACCAATTAATGTTAGATAAGTATCTTGGTAGCACCCAAGAATGTCAAAGGGCTCTCATGATGCCCTCCAGACATGTCATCCTAGACATGCGATGACCTCTAAGACATGTTTCATTGACTCTCTTGACACTCCCCATGTGTGCCAACCACCTATTGTGATTAAAACATTAAATTCCATCTGAATCATGTGACTCCCTCTAGAGAAGCCAGTTGAGGGAAAATTATGGATTTGATGACTAACCACATAGGTCTTATGATATACTGAATATAAGAGATCCTTAATCATGATACACCATTCATATATGCCATCCAAATTTTTAAAATTCCCCCATACAAGTCACATGGATCATATAATTGTATTTTGAAATTTATAAAAGATAATATCCTACATTTAAAGTATTATATTTGTGTAGGAATATTGTATAATCAGCATATTTCAGATTGGAAAGTAGGCCAAGTTAGGATGGGAATACCTAGATTTGGGGACCTTGTCCATCCTTGGTGTGTAAGCCCGAATATAAGGGCAACGTCATGGTTTAATCACTAATCAAAAAAACTATGAAGATTATGAATCCTACCATAACCAGGATTCATAGGAAACCTCCTTAATGTTTGACTATCATATTAATCTTCTAAGGGATGTCCCAACATAGAATTCCCACATCCACTAGTGATCAAATTTATTTCTTCCCATCACATGTTTCTCACAATGATCATAGCTCACATGGGCTTAAGAAGTTGCAATAATCATATCATATGCACCACAAAATTTTATATAGAATAAGGAAAGTCCAATTTGTAAGACCTAATAAGTGGAGTTATATAAAACTCTCCCATATGATGACATCTACATTGGGGAATGTTCCATTTGTGTGAATGAATTATGAGGACTCTGATTCCTGGCATAATAAAGATAAGTAGGATGACTACCTAGTGCCCAAGCCCGAAGTCAACTAGGAATCCTCTTTATTGTGGGTCCTACCAAGTCTATAGTATTTTAGCAATATAGACACAATAATTAACATGTGAGGGTGAGTCTACCATATCCATTAATGGAATAAGAAATAAAATTAACTATTAGTCCTCTAATTCCTTCCATAACCATAATACATATGACTCTTTAAGGCTTGCGCCCAAAATGAAAGGGGAATCCACCTTAGTGTGGGTCCCATAATGTCTTTGAAATTTCAACCATTGGGAACCAATATTTACCATGAAATGATAACTCTACCTCATCCATCAATGAATAGGTGAATTAACTAAACTACGATGAATCTGATTCCTCCCATAAACAGGATATGTAGGTTGCCTCCCCAAGTCTCAGATCCAATAGTGAAAATTCCAAGGGAAGTCCTAACACATAATCCCCACATCCATATGAAGTAAGATACATTACATTTTATCCCTTGTTTCACACAAAAATCATAGCTCATGTGGGAATAAGGAGTCACAATAGTCATATCATTCCCATCTAGAATCCCCACCAGCTAGGGAAATTCTAGTGTGTAAGCCCCGATAAGTGGCAAGATATAAACCTCCCCCATTAAAAGGAATATACCTTTAGGATAGTTCTAAGTATGTTAATGAACTATTATTACTATGATTCTCTCCATAATCGAGATACGTAGGATTCCCCCTAGGATTTGAGGTTGAATATCTAGTCCCTGAGAGCACTCACATGTGACATTTTTTGTATGATGATAAACTACATTTTTTTAACAAACAAATTGGGTTTTTTATTATTTAAAGAACCAGGATACATCGGATGAATCATAATGGTATAATCTCCTACTCATAATATTAACTACCTCGCTATGTTACATCAAATTCCAAATCTCCTAGTTACATGTAATCATCACATTAATAGCTGGGAAATGGTTGAAGAACCTCAGATACTAATAGATGGATTCAAATATCAGATCCCCATATTCTTAATGAAGAGATATTTAGCACATAATTTTTTTGTTATTGTAATAGGTATTTTTAAGGATTAAGAAGATATTCACATATATATCTTAAATCTATAAGGGAATCCCTAGGTAAGAAAAAAATCCCACCCAAAAGGGTATGAAGAGCCCGAACTCCCCTCACTTGACCAATGAAAGTCCCAAAGTACCATCAGACATGAAAAATGAGGCATCTTTATACCTTTGGAAATAAGGTCTATACCTAGTTATGGATGGGGGAACCATTGGGGTTGTCCGCTAAAGTGCGGCCAAGGTAACCTAATGTTAATTATTTTTCATGAGATAAACCACTCACAATTTACATTTAGGCCATACCGGACCTATTTCAAGGAAGGTTCCATGTGAAACTCTTTTTCCAAGAAAAAATAGTCACCCAAATTCTTATAATGGTGAACAATGTTCTTTTGAGGTAGTAAAGTGTTATGATGAATTTGATGAGATCTTCGATTCTCTCAAGACTCTTGATTCTTTGATGGTAACATTTATCAACTACTTATTTTAGGAACCTTTCCACGAGTGGTGGGATGTTGAAATTACCTCCTGATACATGAAAAAATTTCTCATGAATTATTCAATAAAATCATAATCTAGTGGCAGTATATAAGGAAACAAAAAAAGGATAATGTTTCTGAGTTAGATTGTTTTGTTTAAGATGAGATACCAGTTACAGATTATTCAAAGAAATTCACGAATTTGGTATGATTTATTCTAGGTATTTTTTATTATGACTTCATTATAACTATTTTTTTATGATAGGTCTTTAACCATACCTTTTAAGAGCCATTTTTGCATCCTGGTTGAACTCATATTAAAATATTCTTGATTGGGTTTTTCTTATTGAAGTGGAGCTAGTGAGATGACATGAAAGGAATAAGAAAACTATCTTTTTCCTATGTTGACAACCTATAAATCCAAAGTGGTTGTTATTAAATTCTCCAAAGGTTTGTGGATAGTGTAGTTATTTAGGTCACTTTTAGAGGTTCTCTAGGATGGGTAATCCAAAAGGGAAATTTTGGTCAGGAACATCAACTCCCGAATGTGAGGCAGTAGAAGATTCATGATAATAGGACTCCCTCCGTATGCCTTTAACTTAATCATTCCACATAGAGGTGGAGTTTTATTTTTTCAGATATCGGTTTTTGAATATGGTTGATGTTGATATCTCATATTGTTTCTAACACGGGAGTTGAAACAATTTGACTTATTCATCTTATGGATTTTCTTTTTACGGATACATTTGGTTTTGGGATATTTGGGAATGATATCACGTAGAACATGGTTTGGGTCATTTGGGGATTGATGATGTATTGAAAATATCCTTTTCATGATATCTCTATGGTTTTTCATTTTATACATTCAAACATTAATGGTCAGCCTTTTTTTGGATGAATATAATTCATTGAGGTTTATTATGATTTGGGTGATGGAAGGAAATATTGTGCTATGAAACCTTTAGTTTTTTGGATAGACTATTTTTAAATGATTTCCTCTTATTTTATCTTTATGGTCAGAGATATATTGGGATATGATGGATGATCTCCCTTGTGATATTATAATTCCATGTTGTGCACTGACCTAGATGTGTGATATCTTTCAAGTTGGACTTGGATAAACATTGAAAATGTACTTAGGTATCTATGAAGATGTAGAGGTTGTATAGACTAGGTACTCGGTGGTTCCAGTGGTTTATTTGATGAGATCATCGAGGGGTGATATGTAGTTTTGCAAAATTCTATGTTACCATCAATTAATAACCTAAGGTATAAAAACTTTTGAGTTCTTCACATTTCTTATGTATATTTCATCTTAGATGTTTCTCTATTGTTAGTGGTTTGGGTCACTTCTCTAGTTTGAAGGGAAGTTAATTTCTTATGTTATTCCTTTTTGATGAATCATTAAATGATGGGGATACTTATTATTGGTCTTCAGTATTTCTATGGATTGGAGACGTGTGATGATATTGGAGTTTTGATCATGGATTTCAATGTGTGTTGTTATCCATTGTGAGAGTCTCTCTTTTGGATCACAAACCATCCACCTCACATGTTGAGTGATGGAATTCTTATTGAGTCATCATGATCAATATTTAGGACTAGAATATTTTTAGGGTTATAATGTAATATGATGGGGAGTTTATAACATACCATAAGTAATTTTATGTGTTTTGACCCATCGATTTTAGTATTCAATAATTGGTTATCTTAGCGGGTTGTTTATAGTGTTTTTTCGAATTTTTTTAAGGTTTTATGTCATGTTCATGGTTTTTTCATTGTTTTAGAAATCTTGTGGCCATACCATAAATCAATGTATCTTTCGTAGGGTTTAATGGTTTTCACATTGTTCTCACACAATTATCATAACCATGTAACCTGGGCTGAAGGAGGAATCGTTGTTTGGGCATGGTTCGATAATCATTGCAACTTGGATCAAAGGGGTCACATGGGGTGAACATGGTTTTTGCCTGAGTAGACAAACTCTGAGACATGGAAAGAAGGGTGTCCCACGGGTTTCACATGATTTTGACAATGTTAGACAAATCATTCAAACTGGACTTAATGGGGTCACATGGTTTGTGCATGGATAGCGAAACCATGCAACCTGGATAGATGAGGGTCACACGGTTTGTGCATGGTCAGTACTAACTATTCGACCTAACCAATGAAACCATAAGAATGGTAATTAAAGACCAAAAAAAATTAAAATCATATAACCCCCATAATTAACCCAAAAAACATAAAATTGAACCTAAAACGAATCATTTTGATTTGGGGATAAATCTAGAGCCATTTTTTGCTCTCCAAACATCATTTCAGGGAAGATCAAAGTTGAAATTGAATCAGTGATCTTATTTTTTTTGAGTTCTCTTCTCCTTGATCTTTTATCAATATTATTATTTTTATTCTTTATTCCTAGAGGTAATTATGGAATGTTTTTTATTAGGTATATAATTAATGATGTGGAATTTTAGATCTAGGATCTTTTCTCTCTTCTTTAGAGATCCATCTTCCTAGATTAAGTGATTTTCATTGAAGAAGAAACATAATGGATCTATTGAAGTTAGATCTAAGATTTTAGAATTGGTTATTTATATGTTTTTTGTTTATATTATAATTCATTGTGTCTTTATAATTCAAAGATACATGTTTCCTAATTTTCAACTCATGCTATATGAAAATTTTCATGAAATTCCTTATGAAAGATTATTTGAACATTATATATTTGAGTTAAACATGGTAGGATTTAATGTGATATGATATTGATATCTCACAACAGTTAATGAACTTTTTTAATTCCATGTTTTTTTATTTATTTTAAAATAATTTTAACAAGTTATTTTGGTGAAATTATTGGCTTTGTCTTGAGATTTTATTCATAAAATAAATTTCCTTGACTTGAATGAAATTATTTAAACTAGTTGATGTTTTTTAAATATTTTCAAATATTTGAATTTGTGAAATGAATAATAGACCTCTTTGATTGATTTGACCATTGTTTTGAAATAGGTTTTCTTAGGTTATTTTAAATAAATGATTTCTTCTCATGGAATGAGGGTGTAAACTAATGTTTTGAAATGTATTCAAACCATTTAAAATTGTAATAATTAATTTTAATGATTCAGGGTTTATAAGAAATAAATTATTGTTCTAAATACCTTTTTGGAACTGTTATGATGATTATTGAATGTTAGTGGGTATGATTACCTTTTTTAATGTTGAATCGTATAAGTGGTTTTGAAATAAAATTTATGATTGTTGATGGCTCATATATAACTTTATAATAATTATCTCATGTAATAATACCTTATTGTAATAATTGTTATTATTATACTACCCATTATTGGGTGCTGAAAAAAGTGATTATCAACTTTGGGGAAGTTTAGGAGTGAGAGTGAGATGTGATTTGAGGCTATTCCCCCATGATTGATATTGATCAAGATCCCTATGTGATTCTCTTAACATTATTATTTCACAAACATATTTTGAATGGTTATGGGAACATAGATATTTGGATGAGATAAATTTGATATAAGCTTCATCAGATAACTCACACATTGTCTTGGGGATCCAAATAGAACATGAAAGGTTCAGTCTATGGATGTGCGACTAGGAAAGTGGGTGTGGATGGATGTAGTTTGCTGGCGACTCGTGAGACTAGATGTAAGCCATGAATATTTTCATGATTATTATTAACTATTCTATGGTTGACTCACTATCATAAATAGGTTTTACCATTGACATACATATAATTGAAACTTGATACATGACAACATTAAATATCACCACGTGGCACTAGATTTTCCTTTAATGATTTATCAACTTATTTTCAATATTCACGTTGACTCTATTGTACTACCTCTTATTTAGATTTTTATTTCAGGTTATTATTATTATCTTTTTAGTATTTTCTAAATTTATCTCATGAAATATGTTTCAATGAATTACATGAATTTTTTTAGTTTTTAAAATTTGAAATGGCATGATTTACAGGTTTGGTTTGATAGATGATTTTTAAATGTTTAAAATTATGTTTAAAAAATAAGGTTTATTCAATCATTATTGTACTCCTGTTTTATAACATTTGACCTACCTTGTGATGTAATTTCATAGAATCATTGGTGGAATCCTACTGGTTACTTTATCTTACACCCTGCATATACCATTTGGTGTTTACCACAATTATGATCTTATAGAAGGTTTTAATGATCTCACCTTAATTCATGGTTTCAAGATCGGGTGACAAAGGGTGAGTGACATGGTACAAGTTAGGTGGTCATGAACCACTAGGAGATGTATTTTTTTTTGTAGTTTTGTTTTATTGGTAGTTTTTATCATCTCATTATATATGCTATAATTATATTTATGTATGTATCTAATGATGTATCCATAGTGTGCATTTATTATTGTAATATTTTAATGGATAAATCATTCTCGATGGTTATTTATTTACTCCCATGTGATTTTTAATAACCCATGAATATTAATAATTCTCTTCATGTTAGTGGAGGATCAACTCAGATATCATTTTAGATGGTATTCTAGGTTGGTTCATTACGTAATCATTGGGGATACATATTTCTGATAAAGATCAAGTAGTGTTCATATTTAGGTGTCAATCACTTAGATGGAGAGGAACATCAATCTCAATTAGATAATCATGTTATGTAAATAAGTTTTCTGTTAAGAAGATAATTGGGAAAATATGATGTATCATGAATAACTAAAAATGAAAATAAAATGGGAGGATAAAAATAAAATAAAAGATGTATCCTTTAAATCTAATGCTTCAAGACAATATTATAAAATTCATGTTGAGTGTTCATGTGATGATGAGTCGCCTACTAACAATTCACGTGAGGAGGAGTCAACTGCTGCTAGTGTAATGAGATGAACTATCTAGCTAGAATATTTAAAACGTTTTACAGAAAGAATAAGTTATTAAAATACAATATAGAAATTAAAATATTACAATAGAGGAAACATGATAAAGGATTTTAAAAATGATGTTGCTTCAAATGAAACAATTTTCTATGAGTGTTAAATGGAAGGGAATGTCAATGAGGACTAACCTAATCTAAAATACAAGAAGAAATACGACAAGAAATAAAAGAGGTAGATGATATCTATGAATAAATACTAGGGTTCTTATGAAGATAGATTGAGTGATTCATACTCAAATTAGTTGGATGACCATAATAGAGATAGAATGTGTTTTATGAAAAACATATAAGATGTATTTGATGTTTTTATCGGTTCTCTTGTTTTTAATTATAATGAGTATAAAGATGAAAAAAATGATGAAAACATGTATAATGAAGAGATGTTTGAGTATTATAATATTTTTAATGATAAATATAATTTTCTCAAATTTAAATAGAATAATTTCATAAAACATCATTCTTTGACTGCTAGTTTTACGTCCAGCCTTACTATTTAGAATGAAAAAAATGCTCAGTTATTAAAAGAGAAAAATGAATTAAAATTTCCTAATTGGAAACTAAATATTTTTTGAAATATTTTCTAATTATGTAAATACTCTCACACAAATTCTTGACAATAATACAACACCTATGTACACCTCTAGTATTGGGTGTCACCCCTAACACTTGATGATTGTTACAAAATATTTCATCCTTAGTTCTAGTTTCAATTTTTTTTCTAGTTACCATTCATTTGGACTTTAGAAAGTGTTTTTTATATATTCTTGAAGTTAGTTTACAGAATACTTATTAAGAAAACATTTTTTACTAAATCATTGATTACTAATATTACCAGAACCAAGAATATTTGGGGTACCAAAATCAGTTTTTGTTTAGAATTTGTTTTGTTGGAAATCACCATAAAAGGATCTAGTAGGAATTCATAGTACCTAGATAGTGTATATTCTAGAAACATGACTATATATTATTCAAATTTTAGGAATTAGATAAATGTGGATGGTGGACATGCCACTTTCAATAAAATGGCTAAAAGGAAAACATTTCCTATCTATGTTCATTTCATGAATAATCATGGATTTGGAAGATATGACAATCCCATTAAAAATTCACTCACTTAGAAATATAACTAATAATTGGTTATTAATATATCTACTTAAATAATAATTCCTCAATGAAAAAGACTATAACACATTCCAAAAGAGGAAACATAACAAAATCTCATTCAAATTAAAGTAATAAATTTCAACTTCTCAAACCCTAGAGTTGATTCACATAGACTTGTTTATACCTTATAGAAGTTATAACATAAATGGGAAGAGCTGCTCTTATTTTCTTATAGATTAATTTTCAAGGTATACTTGGGTATTCATTCTAGTTCACAATAGTTAATCCCGCTCCTCTTTTACCATGTATGAATGATCATTATAAAATATATATGGATGTAGGATTAAGACCTTGGGAAGTGATCATGGCCATGAATTTGAAAATCATGACATTGAATATTTTTTTCTCAAAAAATGAATATATTCATAAATTTTCTTCTCCTATGATGCCATAGAAGAATGGTTTTTTAGAAAAAAGAATCAAAATACTTCATGAAATTTCCCAGACTATGATCAATAAGTATGACCTAATTGTTTATTTTTTGGAATAGGATATAAAGACATGCTAATACACAATCAATATAGTCACGTGTCTTAAATATAATTTCTTATGAATAATTGAATATTATAAATCCAATGGTTAATTAATTTATATTTTTCATTTACAAAGTATTTATCCTTAATACTATGTATAATCATGAACAATATTCTTCCAATAGAGATAAAGTAATTTTCCATGGTTATTCTAATTCTAATAATCCATATAGAGTATTTAATAAAAGAAAAAAGACTATGGAAGAATCATTTTCATGTCAAATTTGATGAGGAAAATATTCATGAGGATAAGAACTCTATAAAAAATCTTGTGGATGATCTGTCATTTCTGAATATCAATACCAAACCTTTTGAAAAATCTGAAATGTAAATAAAAAAAATCATCCAACTCTGAGGAACTTTTTAAACCTAAATCATAACCTTTAGATGGCTGTGATATTTATTTCCCTTCTTTTCCTAGAGCTATTAGGACTCCTACATACCATCCTCTGGAATCTGTAGTTGGAGACCAAGATATAGGAACAAAAAACAAGAACTTCTCTTTGCAATCATGTTGAACATCATACATTCCTATAATAACATAAACCTACAAATATAAATAATTCAACTAATGATGAATTATACATAATGGAAATTCAAGAAGAACATATATAATTTAAATTAAATAGTTTTTAAGAACTAGTATATAGACATAAGTAAACTATGACTATTAGAACTAAGTGGGTGTTAAGAAATAAAGTTGATGAGTTATGCACTATAGTCAGAAATAAATCTATGTTGGTTTCACAAGTATATAGTCAGGAATATGGTATTTACTATGATTAAAACATTGTACTAGTGTCTAAAATAGATTCAGTTAGAATAATCATTAACTATATAATACTTTTGGGTTTTAAATGATATCAAATTAATGGGAAAAGATCATTCTTAAATGGTTATATAGTTAATGATGTTTTTGATAAAAAACACCCTAAATTTCAAAATTCTCATTTTCCAAATCATTTTTTTGAATTAAAAAAAATTTATGTGGTTTAAAAAAATCTATTAGATCTTGGTATAATAGAACTAGATCTTTTCAGATTTATAATGATTTTTCAAAATTTAATGATGATCCCCCTCATTTTATAAAAATAATTTCAAAATATGTTTCAGTATTTCAAATTTATGTTACTAATGTCATTTTTGGTATCTTCAAAAAATTATTTGTGTAATAATTTTTTAAATATGATTAAAAATGAATTTTAAATGAGTGTAATGGATGAAAATAAATTCTTTCCTAGTTTTCAAAATTTTTAAAATAATGATATAATTAACCTAAATCAATGTAATTACACTAAAGAAATTCTAAAATGTTTCAGTTTTGATAACAAATAAAATTAGTGAAAATCCCATAAGTACAACTTTTATGATGGATTTTAATGAATCTAGAAAGTCAGTAGATAAAACTAGTTATAGAGGTTTGTTTGGAATATTTATATACATAACTACCATCTGACTAGATATTATATTTACTATGTGTATGTGTACCAATTTTCAAGAAAACCCTAATGTGACTCATTTAATTGATGCTAAAATAATTTTCATATTCCTCAAGTATACAACCAATTTAGGATTTTTATACCCTAGAAGATAAGAATTTGACATAGTGAGTAATTCAGATGTAGATTTTTGTTTTTTAATGTTAGATAGAAAATGAACATATGAAACATGTCATCTCTAGGGAATTTCACCAGTGTCATGGTGTAGTAAAAAAGAAATATTTTGTTTCACTGTCTACTACTGAATATGAATACATAGCTACATAGAGTTTCTGTGCACAAATTTTGTGGATGAAAGACAGATTACAAGAATATGGATATCGATTCAGACATATCCAGAATTTTTTTGAAAACACAAGTTCAATAAGTATTCCTATGAATCTTGTGTCTCATTTTTTTAAAAACAATATTTATGTAAGAAATCACTTTTGGAGAGATCATTTCCAAAAGGGTTATATAACTATTGAATTCATAGGAACCGAACATCATCTTGATGAAATTTTCATAAATCCCCAAAATTATGAGAGATTAATCTACATAAAATATTAATTAGGTATGATAAATTTTGGTTAATCCATAATCTTGGATAGACCACCATTGGAATAGACACCGTTAGAAAATCCAGCCTTAGAGAATCCACCATTGGTGACCCACCTTTGTAATGATCCACCGTTGGCATGATCCACCATTAGAATGATCCACCATTAGAAATATCCACCATTGGAGTGCTCCAAAATTTGAATGACCACCATTAGAATGATCCTCCGTTGGGTTGATGCATCATTGTAATGATCCAGCATTGGAATGATCCACCATTGGAACGATCCTTGGTTGGAATAATCTAATACTGGAATGAACCACTATTGGGATGATCCATCATTGGAATGATCCACCATTGTAATTATCCATCATTAGAAAGATACACCATTAGGATGATCCACCATTAGAAAAAGAAACTATTGGAATTTTCAACCATTGGAATGATTCTACATTTTGATGATCCACTATTGGAATGATCTTCCATTTGGGTTATACTAGTCTCTGTTTCTTTTCTCAACTGGTTGAACCTCTAGTTTTTCTACAATTATGAATTTTCCATATTAAAATTTTTATTGGATTTAATGATTAATATTTTATTTTATTTTTCAAATTAAAATCTATAAATATTGAATACAATTTAAAATTAGATTTTGAGTTACACTCTCTCAGTTGTTTCTACCGTCAAACCATTTCACATTCCCCTTCCATTCAAACCTTCATCCTTCATATTATATTGATTCTCCCTTAACTTTCACAATAATAGTATAATTTAATCATCTAGTAGTGTCGTATTTGGAAGGATATATGCCTATTCATATGTGTATATGAGAGTTAGGATGAGCAATTATCAAACCAAGGAACGCCCATATTACTAACCATGTAGTTTTTGGTTAACATGAAGTGGATTCTGAATGTTTTTTGTCTAGATATTCATTGGTATTCAGTTTGATCCTGGACCATGGATGGGTAGATTGGTTATCAAGAAATGATATACATTTTTTATCCTAGGTTATTTTATCTATTATATCAATATAGGGATTACAGTATTGGAGAAGAAAATGATTTGATTCCGAGTATAATAGATGAAAATAGTTACCCATTTATCAAACTAATGATCTATGTGCATCAATGTAACTCATCAAGGATTTTTAATGAATATAAATGATTTATTCTGAGTTATAGTGAAATAAATGTGAATAAAAATGTGTTGATAGAGATGACTGGTGATGGTACTCTATGAAGGATTGTTGATACTGAACTTTATGGAGAATGCTGACTAATTATTGAGTTAATTCAACATATTATATAACCTAAGATAGGGGATTTCGGTACCGTGTTAAACCATAACATGTATATACTATTCATTATGAAATGAGGGGATACAATTATTCATTATAGATATCTTATGGTTCCAATGAAGGAGATGTTAAATTATTCTTCTAGGTTGAAGTATTTGATTGACCCTAAGTTGATTTCATCTATGCTTGAATCCAAAGGCTTGGTTCATGAGGAAAAGTAAGCTGAAGTATAGGGTGGTGTTTTTTTAAAGTAATTTTACCTAAAAACGATGGATGTGAATTAGAATCAATGAATGAAGAGGTGGGTTGAATATATTGATAAGCACTATGGGGATTTTAATCCCATAGACTCTCCTAAAAGACCCTAAAATCTTGTTGAACCTAGATTAGATCTAGATGATATTGTGGTTTATTCATATAAAGAAGAAGTTGTTGTTTTTATTAATTTTCAAGAAGATGAAGTGGACAATTTTTTTAAGAAGGAAATGATCCCGATATTCCAATGAGTCATTTCAAGTCATATGGATATTCTAGACCAAATAATTCACTCCCTACCAAAGAGAGTGTTTTTATTGAAAGGGATTATGAATAAGATGATGTTTCTAGAGATTAAAATATTATCTGTTTTTATATCCTATAATGATATTTTGGAGGTTTCATATGATGAAATTGGTAATAAAGATAATTGTGATAATGGAGATGAAGAGGATAATCAAGGTAATTATGCTAATGGTTCTAATAATTGTGATGAGGGTGATGTTATTAAGGAATAATCACATCATCCATCCACTCTTGGTTATATTTTAGTTAGGTTTGTGGAGTGTTCTGGTTCATCTGGATCTATTTATGTGGAGAGTTCTGTGTTTTTTTAACCATTTGGGGATCTTACCGCTATTATATGTGAGTCAGGGGAACTTGTTGGAGGAAGGGGATCCCTATGTCTTGTTAGTCATAAAGTTTAATATATAGACCCTACTAGTGTGGATTATGCTAAATTTTAAGTGGTATAACATGATGATTGGGAGAAGATACCATGGTATTTTAAACATGTATTAGACTACATATATTCTATAGATGTTATATAAGATGATAAAGATTATATAGATGATTAGGTTGGTTCTAATTTATCAGAGGAAGAGGTATCATATAAGGGGGAGCTATACCCTAGTTCTTAACTTCATGGAAATTCCTTTACAGACTCCGATGGTGACAATGTCATTGATAACTATCACAATAGTTCACTAGATCATGGTGGAAATGCTGTCTTGAATGGTGTTGATATATATGATAAGGGATCTTTAGTAGGGAATATTGACGATGTTGGTGATATATATGCATTCCCTTCAGATGTACCTACTATATTAGATCCTCCAAAAGATTTAATTCCTAGTTCAAATAGAATTGATTATCCTTTTAATAACATTGCCTCAGTTCATTTAGATTTTCTTTCAAGAGATAATTTAGTGTTTTTCATATAGACATTTCTTACTGAAGTCAGTGGTATTTTGATATCTTAAGCACATCTATTAAATAAAATAATAGAAGTAGATGCCTAAGATATTTTTGTTTTGATTAATTACTATATTAACCCCAAGATGATTTCCAAGAGTTAGGAGGTGGAAATTGAAAATAAAAGGTTGGAAAGTTATATGTAAGTTATGAGATCTATGATGGAGGTGTCGAGGGCATCATTTTCTTCTAATTAGGATGATTTATTAGGGATATTGGTATCCTTAAAAACTATTGCTTCTACATCTAGTTCCATAACATATTCTGACATAGTTGATTCCAATGTTATCGTATCCATAGTTAGATAGGATCTATAAGGTATTTTGGAGTACATTCATTAATATCATCTAGAGGATCTTCACCAGATTCGACATCATGGTGAGAATATATGTAAACTGGTGGGAGAGTGTTTGAAAGAATCATAAAGTGATAGGTAAACCATCACCCAGGATATTAAATAATACCTCTCCACTAAATATTCTAATCATGAGTTGAATTCTAATTAAATGTTTCTTAGTTGAGAACTGAAGTATGAAACCTATTATTAGGTAATTCAAGGAATGATAAACTAGCACAATGATATGACCTCTCTACAAAAGTGTTGATATAAGTGAATAAGGATATCCTTATTTCTACAGATATATATGGAATTATTAACATAGAGTTTTTTAACCTCTTGAAGCATTTACTTTTTTCAAATATTACCACTATGGTTTCTAATGAGCTAATCCCCATCTCTGCCATCAAATTTCATCATTATAATATTCTACCTCCATAGTTTCAGTTAATCAGTGTTTATCTATTTGAATAATTCATGAATCTTAGACCAATAATTTTATAAGAGTTTCCATCGACTACTATAGATCCCTGATTCTTTACTTCAATGCCTCCAGCCTCTGGCAATGGAAAATGACCAATTGCACCTAACTGCTGAGTTGAGAGTGATTCAGATTATACTTAGTTTTTATAGAAATTCAATATTTCCTTTGTTTTACTTTTTGGTATACAATTCCTTAACTTATGTATTACATTCAATACTCTATGTTCCTCCATTTCACTTTTCTTTATTTAATATTGTCTTAACTTTTGGATAATCCAAAAAGGTGGAGAAATTATTTAGATGGAATGTGCCTTTAAAATTTATATTTTGAAATAGTATGTTTAGAAATTTAAAGTTTCAGGTTGTAATTTTCTAAATCAATTTACAGTACTTATATTTTCAAATTTAAACTCAAAATATCACATTAGGTTTTTGAAATGCTAAGAAAAGACATACTTCATCTAATTCATCTATTTATTCATACTTCTTTTATAGATGGTTTACAAAATTCCATGATTTTTGATCTTAAAAAAGGGGTGATTGTTGGAACCTTTTTTCTTTATTGATCAAGTACACCAACTATTATATTTATAATGAGAATAATGTTTTATGATAGTAAATAATTTTATAATGTAAATTTAGTAAATTATAGAAAATATGCCACCTTTAGTTCAATTCTACTACCACCATATCTGCCTCCAAAAGATCTTCCACCACTAGATAATGCCACAACTAGAGTGGCACCATTAGTGCAACACGCTACTATGGAATCCATTCCACTATCAAAAATGATCTACCACTAGAGTCTTGGTACCACCATCTATCTACATCCTTCATATTCTTGCTACCATCTTGAATTCCATCACAATACTCATGAAACTACTAAATTATCTACATCCAGATGAGCTACCACTAGCCATGTACCAGAATCAAACTCTTGATAATGTCAGGAGTGCTTCCATTATACATGCTAATTCCAGAACTTCTACCATTAGTTCAACCTAGCTACTATAACACCTCGGTATTGTGTGATTTTTTTCAATTTAATTTTATCTTGTTGATATTTTTTATTTCACACAACACTTTGTCTTGTGTTATCTGAAATAATTGAGTTATTCTTAAATTTTATGAATCACCGAGTCATTCTTATTCTACAAAAAACTCATAGGGTAGATTTCATTATATGAAACACTATTATTGTCTTCTGTTACACAAAATTATGATTCCTATTGATTGCATGCATTACACAAAGGTTCGGGCTTTATCAAACTACAATATACTATAAGTATGAGTATTAAAATAATATTACAATAATCACCTAACCATTATAATAGAAAATATGAATTATATTGAATAAATTATGAAAAAAGAGTTCATAAATTTATATAAAATGAACCTTTTGGTTATTAATTAGGTATATATTATCATAATAACTAGTAGAAAATAATGAAATTACTTTTCTAAGAAAATTATGTGCAAACACTGTTTTATCTCAATAAATTAAAAAACAACTATTGATGAATTTTTTTAATATAATTTATATATTATATAATAAATCATATTTTTTACACTCATCTAATAGTTTTTATAGTCATAATGTAAAAATAAATCAAATTTTATGAATAAAAATATGTATATTTCAAAGAGGTAATTTTATCTCCTTTTAATGAAAAGCCATTTTACATATGATTTTTGACACTATTAAAACTTTTATTTGAAAAACATAACTTAATTTTTGAAAAATGATATAAAAATTCACTTAGGGTGATTTTGTGGTGTTTTTCAGAAAAGTTTCATAATTTTATAAATAGTGAAAAAACATTGAATTTTAATTCAAAACTTTTTTTTCATCTAAATAATTTCTAGGATTAAATTATATCATGAATTAGATTTATAGTTTAATTAGATAAATTTTAAATCAATTAATATAATTTAGGTCATTATAATCATTTCGACAATGAAATTGGATATAAAAACAGTTCAAACTTTTGAACATTTTTACTTTCAAAACCTATGTTGTTATCCCATACGTGGGATTGAATTTAAATTAATTTCCTCTAATTATGTGATTTAAATTCAGTAAAATGGATTCCATATTTTAAATAGGAATAATTTATAATTTATAATAACGTCAAATCAGTTTTTGATCGAAATGTTTTTTGGAAATTGATTAAAAATAATTACAATAATTAAGAGAAATATTAGCCTAATAAAGTATTAAATCTTAAAATTAATACCCAAAACGACCTAATAACATGTACAAAATAGATTTTATGTCAATATATTAGACGATATCCTCAATTTTATTGGATTTATACCATTATTTTATCCACTTGAAATGAGAAAGATGTGGTTGGAAATCCCTTTTCAAAAATTTACAAGAATACTAGCCTTCCTCCATTATAAAATGGCTCTGACCCCCCACTTATTAACATCTCTCAAGAAACATTTAAGAAAAAATATCTACCCAAATATCCTAAAAAAATATCTAAATTCCTCATAGAGTTACCCCTTTTTCAATGAATCCATCTAAAGAAGCCTTTTTGTACAAACCAAAAGGAGTAACCAGAAAAATATGTAACATCCTTTCTAAAGATATATTTTTTAATTTTAATTCACATCCCATAAAATAAAATTATTCCATGATTAAATAATAACCACAATATAATAAATATACTAATTTTTTTTTTATGATTTTGACCTACACTTACAAACACTTCCATCTAATGGGTAACAAATATACTATTCTTATGTACGGCGAACTTCCGCCTCAAGAAATGATGTTGTTCATTTTTTCTATTACCACATATCATGGTTGGGAATTAGGATAGAAAATATGTTTTTATAATATATTTATAATATTTATGATTTATGTACCTTTTTTTAATTATTATATTAGACATTCCTTCATGATTTCCATTTTTTTGTAAAACTGATAACATCTTTTATGGACGTGTGGACTACAACCTCCTCAAAGTGACGCGATTTGTTCACACTATATGTGGAATGTATTAAGTATGGGATAAATTAATTTATATTATAAATACAAAATAATAATTATAATTAAATTATATCTAATATATATACATATATGTAATTTACTTACTTCTTTTCAATACAACAATAAAATGAAAACAACGTTCATGCATACGTATGGCCTAACATCTCAATGAAAGGTGTATTACCTATCATATTACTATAATATATGTATTATTATAAATATTTATATAATGAATATATATGATATTAAAATCATCATATAAATTATTAAAAAATTTAATCTTAATCTAAGTAAGAGGAATAACAATAAGTTAAACATATATGAAAAACAAAGCATATATTACCCGAAATGTAACATTAACATAGAATTATCATTAAAAAAGTTATATAATGTAATAATAAAATTATATATGCTATTATATATAAAAATATCATTATATTGTAAATTTATTATAAACTTATACTTATTATACATGAGTTTTTTAATGTGTACAATGAAATTCAAGACCTAAGGTATGGGTTTTCTCATCTCACATTTTTATATCTTCGGGACTCATGCAATGTTCACCACTCCTTTATTTTATGTGTTATATATAATTACCCTGAATGTATCTACTGATCATTACACATAATTTTATTTTTTATTACATTTATATTTTATTATCTCTCTTTTATGGGGTTTATGGTTCAAAAGATACCAAATCGATAAAGTAAATTTGTCTCAATTTACATTCCTTGATACACATGCCATGTTATGCATGTATATTTTTCTTTGAGGTGTATATAATTCCATTTTACATGTTATATCCTGAATATCATTCATCTAATCATATTTTAATCTTCATTTAATGTTATTATTTTCATATCATTATGATTTAAATTTACCTATGTGGTAACGGTTTATTGATAAAATCTCATCATTTTTCAAGATTCACTATGATTATACTTCCATTTATAAAATATTTTGAATGATATCTCATAAAATCTCTTGATTTTTATTATACTATGGTAATACATGATATATCCATGTATTTTTACCATTATCCAACTCATTGGTACTTAATATAATTATGAAATATTTTTTTAAAGATCTGACTTCATTTCTCATTTTTGTCAGAAATTTGTATTCTTTAAAAACTGTGTTATCCTAAAATGATTTCAAAAATGTTATACTATTATCATATGATGTTTAATGGAAACATTTCAGCATGTTTTACATTTTTAGAAGTGGTTTTTAAATGAATATTCTTGTTGGTATCTGATCAAGGAACTTTTCTAAACATTTTTTAGAAGAAAAAGGAATATTCCGCATGTACAGAAATACATGCTATTATGAACATAATCTAATTGAATCTTACTTTGTAACATTACATGTTTATTTTTAATGAAAATTTTCTCCTAAAATTATAATATTTTTACATTAATTTGGTTTTCAATGAAAAATGTTTCAAACTTTTTCCATGAATTATTTATGAGTTTTAAAGGTATTTTCAAAGAGAAAGGTTTCCAAAATATTTTGAAGCTTACTTTTTTAGATTAAATGAAATTTTAAATGAAATCATATTTCAAAATTTTATACCTTTTAAATATAATTTTATCACATTGGAAAAGGTATGTTCCTCAAGAAATATTTTAAATGATGTTTTATATCTTTCTTTATACGAAAATGATGTTTGAAATGGTTTTACGAAATGAATTTTCAAATAAATGAAATTTTCCAAAAGAAATGTTCCATGTGATCTTCTAAAATAATTATCTATCTAAAATAACATACTTTTTTTCTGGTTTATTATTTACTGGGGATATGATCCATTAATAAAATTCATAATTATTATTTAATGGCTTATGTTTTGATGGAATAATGTTTATTACACCTTTTTATCTTCTATGTGCTATATGATTTTTAAACCCGCTTCTTTTCATAGGTTATATGTTTATAAACCCTATTTCCGATTCATGGGATATATTCTTGTGAAAAATTATTCTTTTCATGGGTTATTCTTTGATAAAATTATTATGAAACCTTCCCCTTTTTTCATAGTCAATGATATGACTACAAGTTAATGACCCCTATTTCATTTCATGGGTTATAATATGGCTGTATGTGATTTTGTGGAACATATATGTATAATTTTATTATAATATCAGTGATACCTATATCTCCCTCCAATTTATTGGGTAAATATTTATAACTTATGAGATAATGATGGGAATCAAGTCAAAGGGCATGATCCACTATGGAATATGGGGAAACCTAATCCAGTATGGGAATATGGGGAAACTAGATCTAATATGGGAAGATGGAAATACCTAATCCTTTACCAGGAAAAGACTATGACTGGGGATGGTGGTGTCTCCCGCTCAGAAGGTGTAGTCCCCATGATGTGCGCCAATAAGTTTTAGTAAATGATAATTGACTTATAGGGAATAATTTTACATGTTTATATGTTTTCCAAAATTCATTATCATATTCTTATGCTATTATTTCATGGATTATGCACTTGAATCCTATATGATTCATGTATTATTAACTATCAATATTTATTCCAGGAATCATTTATACGATCTTTGATATGTAGGGTATGATCTTCTAATGTTATTATCATGTTCTCATACCCTTATGTTCATTATTATGTTTATCTATCTCATTTTTTACCCTTAATGATAATTATGATCTCACCCCTTTCTATGTTTCCTTTACCCTAGTTGTAAAGAATGGTTTTTAGTCAAAATTTAAAAAGGAAAGATATTTGTGGGAAACAATGAAGATATTTCAGTAGGATTCAATATTTTGTTTTATGTTTCAAAAACCAAAAAACAATTAGGGTCCTTTAGAATGTAATTTTTTTAATATTTTGAATATTCCTATAAATTGATTTAGTATCCATGTATTTTCAGAATGGGTCTCTATAGTTTGTTTAAAAGGAATGGTTTATTCATCCATTGGATATTAGGAATAAAATTCATTTTTGGGATCCCTAGGTATATTTCTACGGATATATCTAGAGATTTATCTAAGGATTAGTATTAGGATGAGTTATTGTTTAGGAAAATGTATTGGAATTTTGGTAAAGGAATCAGTGAGTGGATTCCTAGTAATACATAAATTTTTGGGTACTATAAGTGGGTATGGATTTGACATTTATGTTCATTAGGGTGACCGAAAAACATTATATTGAGCAATACTCAATCAGGAAATAGTGCATGACCATAAGCCTTTCTGCACACCTAGTTTGACACTCCTATGGGATATGATTTGTAAATTAAAAAACTATATATTAATCATCATGAAGTATTTAAATTGAAGAAAAAAATTAATAAACTATGATATGACTAATGAGTCATCGATTAAGAAGTTTGTGTCTTGATTTATACATCCTATAATTTTTTTTCAGGACTATGTGGTTTTCCTGTATGATAAGTGTTTCTCAAACTATGATTTTAGGTTTTATCTAATGGAATGAACTATAAATAAATTAGAAAAAATTTATTTTTTAAGATATTGAAAGTATGGGAATAATGAAAATCAATTTTCATACTGTAAATCTCATAATGAGAATTAGGATGGTCCATGAGTATTGGATATACTGCTGAAGATAAAAGACCGTTAATGACATGTGAAAGTTATTGGATGTTTTAATAATATTTTTTACATTAAAATAAGAAGAAATATTAAATTTGGGTTGAGTAACCTTAAGACATGAATCATATTTCATATACTAGAAAAGGGTTACTAAATAATTAGATGATAAATCCTAAGTATTGGTTTAGAAATAAAGATGGATGATTTAAGTGTATTTGTTTTACAATTAAAAGATTATGTAATATGAATCATGACATATATAATTATTTTTAGTATATGTTTTTCATTATAGATTTTAAAGGATACTTCCAATATTTTTAATTTCAAATAGAATTGATTTAATGGAGCAGTACTATTTGGATTAAGTAATGGTAACCAAAACATGTTCCTCGGGATGAGAAACAATATTTTATATAGATAAAGAGATGATGATTTGTATAAAGTAAATTTTATAGTATTTGTCATGACCCGTCCTTGGGGCCCGTGCCGTGAATACCCCAAGCCCGCCTTCCATAGGTCAGGGGCTGGCGACTAGCACCAAAGGTGTAATCCCGATAAAAAGGGAAGGCATTCCCTTTAATAAGTAGTGTTATTTTATTTTTATGGGGTTGGACAAAATACCTTGGGAAGATTTGGATAATTGGAAACAAATCATTCTTCCCAAGAAGAACACGAAGAACTTCTCCAACGACCTCTATCCGCGTTAGAGGAGTAGACACCGCCAGCGAAGAACGTCGCCAATGACGACGTCATCTCCTCCCAATGTCAACGGAACAACGTCGTCTTCTCGTGAATCCGCTGAGTGAGCACTGATTACGAGGTAGGAGAATTTTGTATTAATTTTAAATATGAGATTACTCCTTTATTCTTAGTCATATTAAAATTCTGTTTTGGAAAACCAAATGTTATCAAATGATGTGGAGGGCTTGGTCCGAACAAACACAGCCCGACCCTCCCCTTTGTTGTTTCCATTTGATGACGTTAGAGGCGGAGCTGGAAGGGCACGGTGCTGTCGCACTGCATCGGAGAATAACCGCGGCCAGGAGGACTGCTACGGATGGAAGAGGAAACGCTGTCGAGAGGGCCACAGAGAAAGAAGAGGTGTGGAGCCATCGGGATGTGCTATGGAGCCGATGGCCACGGACAGGCTGGGCCGTGTTGGTGGAGGTCCGGCGCCGTCGTGCCGGCCGCTTGGAGGAAGACGAGGCCCGCATCCGCGGGCTGCTCTACTAGGCGAACTGGTCGGCCGCCTGCCGACCGGGCTGGAAAACTACGGCACCTTCATTCACCGAGTGGGAAGAAGTGTGGCCCATTGAGTGTGTTGTGTGCACCGGGAAAAACTGACCGGCTATGGCCGGCCGGGTAGGAGAAGGCGGCGCCGCTTAGGGCCGCCGGGCGAACTGGAACGACCCACAACGTGGGCCAGGTCCGCAGGTGGGCCTTGCGGCACTGGGTCAGGCCGACCCCCCAGCCGAGTTGAACCCGCTGTGCCAGGACGGGCTGACCCCCCCCCCCAGCCGGGTCAGACCCGCCGAGCCGGGTCAGGCCGACCCGCCAGCCCGCTGGGCTTGTGGAGCCGGAACCGAATTCGCTTAAATGCGATTATCTTCAAGACTGCGCGTCCGAACGATGCACCGTCTACAGAACTAGGACCCTCAAGACGATTAGGTCCTTTTGTGATACTATAAGTTGGTTTTGGAAAACTTTGGAAAATGGCCGAGTTTGGATCGAGCGTAACCCCAACCGGGCCCCAGGAACAGAAATGCCAATAAATTTCAGACCGAGTGTCCGATTGACGCGCCGTCTGTCGCATTGGGTTCCATTTGATGAGACAGAACTACGGGATACATCAACTTGAGACTTCATAATAGTTTATGTATCGAAACTTGACTTGAAGAGCGGACACTCTTGGAATCGATCGTGCTTTGTGCAGGAACCCCAGAGCTGGCTGCGATGACAACTGTACTGGAATCCTCCATGGGTTCGACATCAATGAATAATATACCGGGATCCTCATTGGGTTCAACATTGATTACTACTGTACCACAATCCTCCATGGGTTCGGTAGCGATGACTACTGAACCGGGATCCTCCGTGGGTCTGACAGTTCTGACTTCTGTTTCTGTATCCTGTGTGGGTCCGACGGAATAGCTAGTCCTATATCCTGTGTGGGTCTAACAGTTTAGCTGGTCCTGTATCTTATGTGGGTCTGACAGCTTAGATGAATCAGTGACTACATCTGATCATCTCTATCACTCTACGAATGAAGTATACCTGTGTGATATGAGTCTTGACTTTCAATCATTTATCATAGATTTGATTGACTTTACTTCCTGTGTGGACTGGGTTGTGCTTGGGCTCGATAGTTGGAGATGAACTGTGATTGGTAACATAGGTATATGTATGTTCATATACCTAAGTAAGCTTGGTTGATACTTTGTGATTGTGTCTTTATTCTGTGGTTTATCCATCGTGGATTCTGGGAGACCTATGGGGGTCTCGGGGTCCTTACTGAGTATCGTTATACTCAGCCCTGCACAGCCCATGCCCGCACTTCGTTTTGTTGGTTGCAGATGACGAACAACACTGATCAAGGTAGAGAGTTGTATAGCTAGACGGTACCCGAAGGTGGACCACTTGGCGAGCTGTACACGTAGCGGACGGACGGACCTGGGGTGATAAGGAGGCCATCTGTACCCACACTTCAGGTGGGAATCCCAGAGGATGACTCAGAAGTTGCTGTTTTACCTTTCTATAGTTGTAATAGCTTTTTAGTTGTTTGTACTTTACTATTGGGCTTGTATTTCCGACCCTTTTCCCTTTTAACAATTTCTTATGTATACAGCTTTACATATTGTTTACTTCTAGTTGCATACTCTATTTTTTTGTTTACTTATTAAAGGAAATGTCTTCCCTTTATATCTGGATCACACCTTTGGTGCTAGTCACTAGCCCCTGACCTATGGAAGGCAAGCTTGGGGTAGTCATGACACGGGCCCTGAGGACGGGTCGTGACAAATTGGTATCAGAGGAGTCAGTTCTACCACAGAACTTGGACTCTGATTCTTTTAATAGTAATAGTGTTAAGTTTTTTGGGTGTGGTTATCAGATTAGGGAAACTAGTGTGGGTGCGGTGACCGACGTATCCAAACACTTGGACTCTGACTTTCGATCTCTGACTCAGTGCATGAAAACACTGATTGTGTGTGTGTTATCTTTGAAAATTTTTTCTTCATGATTACTTTATGTCAGCTCACCAGGAATACTATTTTATATATGGCACACCTGTCTCTTTTTAGGATGGCCCCATGAAGGCAGCCAGCTAGGGTTCCGAGTTTCGTAGAAGATGGTAGCCCACCGAGCGACGAGGCCTCGGTGTATGGCCCCATCACAGTAGAGGTACCAGCAGTACCACTAACCACTGGGAAACTAATACCACCAGCTCTAGCAGCAGAGAGTGCACGCCGCCTGAGTGTGTTGCATGAGTTCCAACACCAGAGGCCACCCAGGTTCTGGGGAGAGACGAACCCACAGGCTGCTGAGGATTGGCTGGAGGCTATTGTGAGAGTTTTCAGATTGGTAGGGACACCATCCGACCTCATGGTGATCTTTTCCACAAGTATCTTGCATGAAGCATCATGCAGATGGATGAGACTGATGCTCTAAGTGCATAATGAGGCATAATTACTCTTGAAAGACTTCAAGACTCTCTTACGCTCGATGTTTGTTACAGCCAAACTTCGAGCAATGCAGATTCCGGATTTACATCATCTACAACAGGGCATCATGACATTAGCTCAGTACTCAACAAGGTTCATCGACCTCTAGTGCTACTCCATGGATATGGTACATGGCCCATTCTTCCGGGCCCAGACCTTCGAGCAGTGACTCAGGCATGAGATCAGGGATTCGACAATTCCCGTCAGCATACCGATGCAGGTGGGGGAGATGGAGAAATCCCTTCCAGTGGAGATTTTTCTCGGTGAGCAGTCACTAGTGGTGAGACCCACCATATGGAAAAATGTAGCAGAGTCTTCTGCATCTGGAATTAGGAAGATTTTTCAGAGGTCCAAGCGGACCAGGCCATTAGGTGGGCGACCCCAGGATACATGTTCGTTTGTGTGGGGAACACGAGACATAGCCAGATATACGAGGAGTAGGTAGTGTTATGCATGCGGTGGACATGTCCACATGGCTCGTGACTGCCCGACCCGCCATGCAGATGAGAAGCAGACAATAGAGGGAACTCCCAGGAAAAGCTAGAAGTTCGACTGTGGTGGTCTGCCAGGAGATGGCAGACGTAGCAGAGGAGTTGGCCGAGCAGTGGGTGGTGGATGACGTTTTGAGTCTCTACCACCACCACAACAAGGAGGTCCACCCCAACCACATGGAGCTGGCGGACAGAGGCGGTCTCACCTCCAGACAGTCAAGTCCTATGACCACGGCGCACATGAGATGTTTCAAGGTACTATTTGTGTCCACTCCACCCTTGCTGCAATACTTATAGACACAGGTGTGAGTCATTATTTTATTTCGACTACCCTTGTTTGGAGCTCGGAGATTCCGAAGGAGCTGTTGGATCGATCCATATGGCTAGATATTCTTATAGGAGCAGACTCGGTGATTACGCACTGGTTCCAACAGTGTGAGCTTACTCTAAGAGGGGAGAACTTCGGCTGGGATCTTCTTGTAGCAGCGTCGAGGCCTCACGACGTCATCTTGGGTATGGACTGGTTATCCACACTTCATGCATAGATTGACTGTATTAGGTGAAAAGTGCGGTGTATCTACACAGATGGGACCAATTTCACCTTCACCGGTGAGAAGGGAGCCTTTGTAGCGTAGGATGTACTTATGTAGAGGAGGGGGAAAACGATCATGAATCAGTTGGAGAGTCTCATCCTCATAGCGGTTGATGTGCGGAGTCTGAGTTTTCTTGTTGTGGTGGATCAGTATGTAGATGTTTTCCCAGAAGATGTTCCAGGACTACCTCCTCACAGAGAGGTATACTTCTATATTGACCTATACCTCGGGACAACAACGATATATACTCCAGCATATCCGATGGCTCCTACTGAGCTTCATGATCTGTGGGTATATCTGGAGGACATGCAAGGGAAGGGATTTATCTGACCCAGTGTTTCACCCAGGGCATCTCTGATTTTGTTCTCCAAGATGGAAGATGGGGGCTTGCGACTGTGTGTCGACTACTGTTACCTAAATCAGGTGATCGTGAAGAACTAGTACCCACTCTCGAGGATTGCTGACCTCTTTGATCAGCTCAAGGGAGCATGATGGTTTTCTAAGATAGACCTCAAGTCAGGTTATCTCCAGCTCAGAGTTCGAGATGAGGATGTGAAGAAGATGACCTTCAGGTGTCGGTATGGCCACTATGAGTTCTTGGTTATGCCCTTCGGCGTAACCAACACACCGTAAGTGTTCATGAGTCTCAAGAACATGATCTTACAGCCTTACCTCAATTGTTTTGTTATAGTCTTCATCGATGACATACTGATTTACCAGACTACTGAGGAGGAGCACGCCTACCATTTGCAGGTAGTACTGGACACACTCCGAAAGCACCAGCTTTATGGTAAGCTCTCAATGTTCCAGTTCTGGATTCGAGAGGTTCACTTATTGGGACACGTCATCTCAAAGGATGTATTTATAGTGGATCCAGTGAAGATCGAGGAAGTACTTTCTTGGGAGCCACCCAGGAGTGTGATGGAGGTGCGGAGTTTTCTGGGACTAGCTGGGTACTATCAGAGATTTCTGCCAGACTTCTCTAGAGTTGGAGCACTGCTTTCAGCATTTTCAATGAAGAGTAAACCCTTCGTGTGATCAGATAGATGCCATCATAGCTTTCAGAAGATGAGGAAATGGTTTACCAGTGCACCCATCTAGAGGCTAATGAAGGAGGTCGTAGGGAGCGTAGTTTACTACGATGCATTAGAAACCTGACTCATGTGTGTCCTGATGCAGGACAGAGCAGTGATCGCATATGGTTCACAACAGTTGAGACAGCACAAGCAGAACTATTCTACCCATGACCTGGAGTTAGAAGTAGTGGTATTTGCCTTGAAGATGTGGCAGCACTATCTGATGGGAAAGCGTTTTATAGTCTACTCTGACCACTAGAGTCACAGGTACATCTTCTAGTAGAAGGACCTGAACCTGAGACAACAGTGATGGCTCGAGCTCCTCCAGGACTATGACATCGAGATATTCTAAAATCTTGGAAAGGGGAATGTTGTAGTAGATGCTCTCAGTAGGAGATCAGGCATTCAACTGCTAAGAGAGGTGACAGAGAAGCTGGCCACATTGCAGATATCCATTGCGGATAGGGATGGAGCAGACTTTCTATATTCTCTCACAGTCACTCCTCCACTTATTTAGTGAGTTAGAGAGCCACAACATGGGGACATTGACTGTGAGATGCGACGTGCTCATATATCCTCAAGGAAAGCACCTGATGGGTTTTATGAAGGTAGGGAGCACTTCATCCTCTTCAGAGGCCGTACCATAGTACTAGTTGCACTACAGGAGGAGAGGGTGAGGGAGTTCCACAATTACCCTCTATAGGAACATCCAGGAGTGGAAAAGATGTATCAGGACCTCAGAAGATAGCACTAGTGGCCAGGTATGAAGTAGTCAGTAATAGAGTTTTTCTCTCGATGCCTCACTTGTCAGCAAGTTAAGGTGGAGCACCAGGTTCCAGCAGGCTTGGTTCAACCCTTAGAGGTCCTAGAGTGTAAGTGGGACAAGATATCCATGGATTTCATGATGGGACTTCCACGAACATCAAGAGGACACCACTCTATCTAGGTGATTGTCAACCGACTCACCAAATCAGCCCACTTCCGACCGATCAGAGAGTATGGCTCATTAGAGATCTTGAGACACCTCTATGTACATGAGATTGTATGACTTCATGGTGTTCCATCAATGATCGTTTCTGATTGAGATGCTTGTTTCACTTCCTAGCTATGGAAGGGGTTGCAGGAAGCTTTCGGGATGCAGCTTCGCTTGAGCACTGCCTTCCACCCACAGACAGATGGCCATACTGAGAGTACCATTTAGAATCTCTAGGACATGCTCTGTGCATGCGTCCTTGACTTTGGTCGTAGCTGGGAGGACCACTTTCCCTTGGTAGAGTTATCATATAACAACAACTACCACTCTACCATCAAGATGGAACCATACGAGGCAATTTATGGCCGACCTTGCAGATCACCTCTGTGCTAGAATGACCCAGGGGAGTCATCACTTGTAAGACCAGAGATGGTGCACGCTACGACGGAGAAGGTTCAGATCATCCAGGAGCAGATGAGGACTGCACAGAGCAGACAGAAGTCCTATGCTAATATGAGATGGAGACTATTGGAGTTTGAGAATGGTTACCACGTCTTTCTACGGGTCTCACCTCTACGAGGTCTATAGATATTTGGATGAGGTAGAAAGTTATCTCCGCGATTCATTGGACCATTCCAGGTCCTCAGCAGAGTAGGCGAGGTGGCTTCCCGCCTGGCTCTTCCACCTCAATTTCATCGGGTGCACGATGTCTTCCTTGTATCTCAACAGAGGAGATACGTTCATGACCCATCCCACATCATCAAACATGGGGTGATGTACATAGATGACAGGGAGACATTCACATAGGTTCTAGTGGAGATTGAGGATCAACAGGAGTGGGTCCTGTGTGGATGGTCGATTCCTCTGGTGCGCATTCACTGGCAGCACGAGAACCTCCAGGAGAGCACATGAGAGCGGGAGGCTCATATGTGTGCTCAGTACCCCCATTTTTTCCCTTATTGTATGTTATAGCTTACGGGGATGTAAATCCTTGAGGTGTGAAGAATGTAAAGCCCAGGAAATTCTGTGGAATATTTTTTTTCTTAAATACATGGAAATTTTACAAGTCCGCAGTTTCTGAAGGCGCCAGATTCCGAGGCCCGGTGTGCCTGGAATCAATTTCAGAAGTTTTGATCGGGTACATTCAGTAAACATATATGCATGCTTTTCTATCTTTTGAACCCGTGCTCGGAATTGAAATACGAGGACTGATGAACTCGCAGTGCTTGTATTCTCTGATGGATACCTTTACCACAGTTGTGTTTTATCGGGAGTGGTAGTTATTTTTTTGGGGTTTATAAGTAAAATTTTAATAAAATTATGTGTTGCATAATTTTATTTATATGGTAGTTAAAACCTCCAAAGGGAGGTTGGTGGTGGGGCCCACCCCCACATAACCTCCCATGGGAGGATATTATGTGGTGGGGCCCACACGAGTTCAAACTCTATAACTCCCCTTTAACTCCTTGAACCCCAAATTAAAGAGGATGAAACTAAATTTATTTAATTTAGAGCCTCTTCATATCCTCCCTCCCATTTAATGAGCCAACCCATCTTTTTAATTAATGGGTGTGGCTTAATGAATTTGAATCTCTTTGAATTCATTTATCCATCATTTTAATAAGTGGTGTTAGTTTATTTTTATAGGGTTGGACATAATAACTTGGGATGCTTTGGAGAATTGGAAAGAAAGAATTCTTCCCACGAAGAACCCGAAGAACTTCTCCAACGACCTCCATCCGCGTTAGAGGAGTAGACATCACCCACGAAGAATATCTCCAATGACGATGTCATCTCCTCTCAACATCAACAGAATGATTCCGTCTTCCTGTGACTTCGCCGAGTCAGCACCGATTATGAGGTACGAGATCACACCGAGTCAGCACCGATTATGAGGTACGAGAATTTTATATTAATTTTAAATATGAGATTACTCCTTCATTCTTCGTCGTATAAAAATTATGTCTTGGAAAACCAAATGTATCAAATGATGAGGAAGGGTCAGTCTATATGAACAAGGCCCGACACTCCCCTTTGTTTTATGCATTTTATGACATCGAAGGCAGGCCCGGAAGGGTGGGGTGCCGTCACACCGCACCGGAGAATAATAATGACCCAGAGGACGGTGGCGGATGGAAGAGGAACCGGGGCCGGGAGGGCCGCAGTGAAAAAAGAGGCACGACACCATCTCATTGTGCTATGAAGCCGAATTCCGTGGCCAGGATGGGCCGCGGCAGTGGAGGACCGATGCCATCATGCCAGCCACGTGGAGGAATATGCGGACCAAATCCACGGGCCGCTCTGCTAGCTAAACCGGCCGGCCGCCTTCTGGTCAGGATGGAAAACCGCGGTGCCCACAGGCGCCTCATGGAAAGAACCACGACCTGCCGAGCGAGCCATGTGAACCTTTAAAAACCTGCTGACTACGGCCGGCCGAGAAGGAGAAAGTGGTTCCACTGGACGAACTGGACAGGCCCGCAGCGCGAGCCGGGTCCGCAGGTGGGTCGTGCCCTATCTGGTCAGGCCGCGCCCCACCAGGTCAGGCCGACCCCCCATCCGGGTTGGACCCGTCATACTGGGCCGGGATGACCCCCCCTAGCCGGGTTGGGCCTACTCGTGCAGCCCACTAGGCTTGACGAGTCGGGCCCGACTTTGCTTAAATGCGAATTTCTTCAAGACCGCACGTCCGAACAACACGCCGTCTACGACACTTGGACCCTCACGACGAGGAGGTACTTTTGTGATACTCTATGCGAGTTTATAAAAAATTGGAAAATTTCCGTGTTTGGATTGAGCATAAATCCAATCGGGCCCCTGGAACAGAAATGCCAATAACTTTCAGACCGGGCGTCTGATTGACGCTCCATCTGTCGCATTGTGTTCTATTTGATGAGATGGTACTACGGGATACATCAACATGAGACTTCATGATAGTTTATGTATCAAAACATGACTCGATGAGAAGACCCTCCCAGAATCGAGCGTGCTATGTGCGGGAACCCTAGAGCTGGCTGCGATGACAACTGTACCAAAATCCTCCGTGGGTTCGACAGTGGTGACTACTATACCAGAATCCTTTGTGGGTTTGACAGCGATGACTACTGAACCGGGGTCGTCCATGGGTCCGAAAGTTCTGACTTCTATTCCTGTATCCTGTGTGGGTCTGATAGAATTTCTGGTCATGTATCCTATGTGGGTCTGACAGCTTAGCTGGTCCTGTATCCTATGTGGGTCCGAGAACTTAGATGAATTAGTGACTACATCTGATCATCTATATCACTTTCTGAATGAAGTATACCTGTGTGAGATGAGTCTTGACTTTCAATCATTTAACATAGATGTGATTCACTTTACTTCCTGTGTAGACTGGGTTGTGCTTTGGCTCGAGAGTTGGAGCCGAACTGTGATTGGTAACTTAGGTATATGTATGGGCGTATACCTTAGTAGGCTTGTTTTATACTTCGTGATTGTATCTTTCTTATATGGTTTATCCTTTGTGGATTCTGGAAGACCTACGGGGGTCTCGGGGTCCCTAATGAGTATTCTTATACTCACCACTGCACAGGCTATGCCCGCACTTCGTTGTGTTGGTTACAGACGACAGCTAGTACTGATTAAGGTAGAGGGTTGTAGAGATGGACGATACCCAGAGGGGGACCACTTGGCGATATATACACGGAGCAGACGGATGGACCGCAGGTGCTGAGGAGTCCATCTTTACCCAACCATTAGGTGGGATTCCTGAATGACGAATGAGTAGTTTCTGTTTTACCATTCTACAGTTGTACTAGCTTTTTAGTTGTTTGTACTTTACTGTTGGGCTTGTATTTCCGGCCCCATTCCCTTTCAGCACTTTCTTCTGTATACAGTTTTACTTATTATTTACTTCCAATTGCGTACTCTGCTATTTTTTTATTTATTAAATGCAATGTCTTCCCTTTTTATCGGGATTACGCCTTTGGTGCTAGTCACCAGCCCCTGGCCTATGGAAGGCAGGCTTGGGGGAGTCATGGTACTGGCCTCGAGGATGGGTCGTGACAGTATTTATGGCCTCATAATATATTATTGATTTTTTTGAAAAGTAATATATGTTATCAAGGATGAATTTTACAAATTCTTGTATTTATGGAATATATATAGTAGTCTTTGGAATAAGGAAGCACCCATGTATTCCTAAAAGGATTTATGGTAATTTAGGTTGCTATAATGTTTCAAGAGAATATATAATGAAGTTATTAAAATGTTTGAAATTTTAAAACTAGGAACTACTTTGTGATATATGGGGGATCAAGTTAGTGATGTTTTAGTTACAATCTTTCAAATGTGTTCGACATCTATCTTTCAGAGGGGATAGAAGGTTAAAAATTTAAAGAATAGTTTATGTTAAACATTAGATGAGGTTTTAATGATTAATGTATTATTTATTCATATATTTATTTATTAATATTGTATACCCTAATCTAAACATATTTATATGATGATAACTGATAAAATATGGAATGACTTATCATTCTACGTCATGATCTGTTAGTACTTTAGGAATGAAAAATTCACCATCCTTTTTTGGAGTAAGACGTGATGTGGAAATCTGTAAAGACTTGGAAAAAGGTGAAATTTGTGTTATTAAAGGTAATTAAATCATGTACTTATATCTTATTGTGAAAGAAATTTAAATTTATTGAAATGGTCTTGGAAAAAATTTGTCCTATTATCATCATTTTTATTACATCAATGACCTCTTTCACACTTCTATATTATAAGGTTTTGTGACTGTTAGCATTATCTAGATCACACAATTTCTTATGATCAATGATATTTATAAATATATATATCTATTTAATATTTTCTTATATGTCCATTTCTTCACTTCAAAGAAATGTTCTATTATATAGAATCCTAGTTATGAGTTACTTTGGGTAATTTTTAGGATTCCAACTTTCCCTTTTTAAAGGAACTTTTAGTATTCCCGTTTATAATGTGGGTTTATAAGAATGTATCTTTAAATTATTAAACCTTTGATAACCCAGAAAAATATAGAGTGTAAAATTCATTTTAATGGGGTATAATGTAATACCACAACATTTTTTGTATTTTTTTTCAAATTAATTTAATCTTTTTTGATATTATTCATTTCATGAAACAATGAATTTATCTTGTGTTATATCAAATAATCAAGTTATTATTTATTTTTGTGAAACCAAAAGTTGATCTTGATCTACACGCAACCCATAGAGTAGATTGAGTCACACACAAAACTATTCTTGGCTTTTGTTACACACAATATGGAGTCCCTTCGATAGCTTACATCACATATAAGGCTGAAGTTTATATAACTACATTATACTATTAATAATAATATTAAAATATTATTATAATTATCCTGTAACTATTATAATTTAAGATATGAATGATATTTACTAAAAAATGAAACTATGGTTTACACATGTATATGAAATGAATCATTTTGTTATTAATTAGTTTGAAATTAATGTTTTATGTAGTTGAAAATAAAGGAATTTCATTTCTATGAAAACTATGTACAAATAATCATTTTATCTAAATGATATAAATAAAAAATTATTAATGAATTTTTTTAATAAAATTTATATATTATATATTCAATAATTTTTTACCCTAATCCAATAGTCTTTATTGGTATTGAATAAGAATAAATCTAATTTTATCAATAATAAGATGTATATTTCTAAGTGATAGTTTATCACGTTTTAATGGTAAACCTATTTTAAATATAATTTTTGAATTTTTTTAAATTTTTCTTTGGAAAAATAAAATTAATTTTTGAATTATGGATATCACGATTTCATTTGGTTGATTTTTTGTTATTTTTTAGGGAAGTTTAATATTCATATGAATAGTGAAAAACACTGAATTTTAATTCAAAACTGTTTTTTCATATAATTAATTTATTGAGTTAAATTATTTTTTTGAATTGGTTTTAATGTTTGATCAGATAAATTTTAAATCAATTAATTTTATTTATGTAATTCTAATCAATTTAAAATCTCAATTGGTTATAAAAAACTTTTCAAAATTTTGAATAAATTTACTTTAAAAACCCACTTTGTCATCCCATCTACGAGATTAAATTTCAATTAATTCCCTCCAATTATGTGATTATAATTTGGAAAATTTTATTACATATTTGGAATAAGAATAATTTATATTTTATAAAAAATTTATCATAGTTTTTTTGAAAATATTTATTGAAATTCATTAAAATTATGTACAATGATTAAGAGAAAAATTATCTTATTAAAACATTAAACCCTATACATAAAGACCAAAATGACATAAAAACATGAAAAAATAAAATTTCTATTAAAATTTATATCATATGCTCTATTTTCTATGATTTTTACCATTATTGGATCAACCATACATGGAAAAATTGTTGGTGGAATTAACTTTTTAAAAATTAACAAGAATGCCACTCATCCTCTACTATAGATGGAAATATCTCCTCACACTTATTCACACCTCTAAAGTAAATTAAATCTTCCAAAATCTTCCCATATATTATGTAAATATATTAAAATTCATTCTATAAGTATTTCTATTGCAATAAATACATCCAAGGATTCAGTTTATTGAAAACCAAATGTAGTTACCCAAAGAAGAGGTAACATCAATGCTCAAAGTCTTTGGTCTTATTTTCATTTTCCACCTCTAAACTCCTACTATTACAATATTTTTTAGAAAACATATATCTTAAATATATTGAGATGTTTTTATTTTAATTTTTTTACCGACCCTAATAAAAATTTCTAACTACTGGGAAATGAACCTATCATTCTTGTATTTGATGAACTACCGCTTCATGAAATGATGTTGTTTATTTTTCCCTTAACACCTCTAATGGTTGGGAGTTATGATAGAAAATATATTTTTATAGGATATATGTTATATTTTTGATTTATTATTTATTGATTTATTTATTATTATAAAAACCATACCTTCATGATTTCCATTTTGAGTAAAAATGATAACTTTGTTTGGGGACTTGTGGACTACCACCTCCTCAAAGGGATGTGATTTGTTCACACTTTACATAGAATGTATTAAAGACGGTTTTAATTAAAATATATGATATATATTGTATTATAATTATAATTTAATTATTAATTATATATATACATATATTTCATTTACTTTATTTCATTCAATTCGTCAGTAAAACGTAAACAACATTCATTCATACGTACAACCTACCATCTCGATGGATAGTGTATTGAATTTCATATTCCAATCCTTTTGTATTACTATAAATAATTAGATAATTAATATATATGAAATTTAAATCATGTTTTACATTATTTAAATAAGTAAATCATGATCTATATAAAGGGAACAACAATTAAAAATTAAATCACATATGAAAAACAAAGCGGATATTACCCGAAATGTAACATTAACATGAAATTATTATTAAATAGGTAATATAATGTCATAATAAAGTCATATATGTTATTATTTATAATAATATGGTAATTTGGTAGATTTTTAATAAAATTATACTTATTATAAATGAGGGTTCAGCATCTATAAATAAATTCAAGACTTAAGGTAAGAGTTTTCTCATCTCACTTTTTATACATGGGAGACACTTGCAATGTTTACCACTCATTTATTTTATATGGTGTATATATTTACAATGAATGTATTCTATGATATTTATACTTAAATTTTTTTGTATTTACATATTCATTATATGATATATCCTTCATGGGGTTTGTGGTTCAAAAGTCACCAAATAGGTATAGTAATTTTGTCTCAATTTACCTTCTTTGAGAGAGATGCCATGTTATGAACCTATATTTTTCTATAAGGTGTATATAAATCCATTTTATGAGTCATATAATGAATATAATTCTTTTAATGGTATTTTAATATTCATATAATGTTATTATTTTCATATTATTATGATTCAATGTTAATAAAGTTGTAATGTTTTATTGCCACAATCTCATAATTTATTGAGATTATCTATGATTATTCTTGTATTGATGAAATATTATGATTCATATCTCATGAAATATTATTAATTTCATTATCCTATAGTTATACATGATATATACACTTAATGGTACCATTTTCCCACTCTTTGATAGTTATGACCATTATGAAAAATGTTCTTATGGAGATTTGACTTTATTTCTCCTTTCGTTTAGCAATATGAATTATTTGAAAATCATGTGTTATAAAAATGATTTCAAAAATGTTTTAATATTATCTTAATATGTTTAAAGGATATTTTTACCCATGTTTTATCTTTTATATGAATAATATTAAAATTGATTTTTTTTATGATTTAGGAACTTTTCTAGAATTTTTTGAGATGAAAAAGGAATGTTCAACATGTATGGAATTACCCAACATCAGGAATTTCATTTACATAATGATTCCTTTTTTAGGTTTACATGTTTATTTTTAAATATATATTTTTATAAAATTATGATTTTGTTTATTTTAATTATTTTTTCAAATAAAACGTTTTTTTTAAGATTTTATTATGAATTTTCAAGGTGTTTTCAAAGAAAATGGTTTTCCATAAATTTTCAATAATAATTTATAATATTAATAGATATTTTAAAATAAAATGTATATAAAAATTATTTATGTTTTTTTAAAAAAATTCCCAGAGAAAAATATATATTCCTTAAGAAATTTTTTAAATGAAATTGTAAGGCATTCTCTATAATAAAAAGATTTTTGAAATGGTTTTATGAAAATAAGTTACAATTAAATGATATTTTCTTTAGGAAATATTCCATGTGATATTTTATAATCATTATATATATAAGATGAAATAATTTATTATATTTTATTCTCTATTGGAGATATGATTCAATAATACAATTAATATTATTTCTTTAAGTGTTTATGTTTTAATAGAATGATGCGTATATAACCTATTTTTCATTCACAAGTTATATGATTTTGAAACCCACTTCTTTTCATTGGTTATATGTTTATGAAAACTATTTTTATATCATAGGTCATATTATTATAAAGCCCTCTTCTATTCATGAGTGATTCTTTAATAAAATAATTTATAAACCTATCCATTTTTCCATAGGATATGATATGACTAAATGTTTTTGGAAACCATTTAATTTCATGGTATATGATATTATTGTTTTTTATCTCAGGGAAAATATTTTTATGATTTCATTATGAGACTTGTGTTACCTATATCTCCTTCAAATTAATTGGGTAAATATTTATATCTCATGATATAATGATGGGAATCCAGTCAACAAGATTGATCTACTATGGAAGACGGGGAAACACAATCCACTATGGGAAAATTGGGAAACCCGATGCATTATGGGAAGATTGGGAAACCCGATCCAATATAATAGATGAGTAAGCCTGGTCCATTACAAGGGAAGAGCTGTGACTGGGGATGGTTGTGTGTCCCACCCGATTGGTGTAGTCCCCATGAAGTTTTCTAATATGTTTTTGGAAATGATCCTTGAATTATAGAGAATTATTTTAAATGTTTATATGTCTGTGAAAATTTCTTTTCTTATTCGTATATTTTGATTTCATGGCTTATTCACTTTATTCCCCTTTGATTCATCTCTTAAAAACTACCTGTATTTTATATATGACTTATGTATGTTAACCTTTTTATGTAGTTCTAGATATTATAATGTTATGATCACGTTCTCATACCCTTATGTTCGTTATTATGCTTACGTATCTTCCTTGTTTACCCTTACCAAGCACCTGAGTTGACCCCTTTTTATGTTTATTTCCCCAGTTTATAATGAATAGTTTATAAGATTAAGTACTGAAGGAGAGATCTTTGTGGGAAAGATATCTTTATGGGAAACATCAAAGATATTTCACTAAGATAAAAGGTTTTATTCTATATTTTTAAAAAACAATAATCTATTATGGTCCTTGAGAATTCACTTTTATAACATGATGGATATTAATATAAATTGACATAACATATATTTTTATTAACAATGGGTCTCTATATCTACCACTGGGTGTGCTACCATTTGATTTTTCTTCCTCTAGTTTTTCTACCACTGGGCCCTACTTCTATCAAACCAATACTACCATTATTGTTCTACTTGATTAGAATTAAATGATTCCAATTACTAATGTATTGGATTTAATACAGTGGGTTTATTTAAAGATTATTTATAAATAATTCCACATATTCACTAATGATAAATTCATAGGCTTATTATGAGGATCCTAGTGATCTTTATCATTATTCTTTAATGGTTATTAGAACCTAAAGTGCTACATATTCTTGAAGGACTCTCTCATGCATGAATGGAGTTACAGATTATTGCAAAGGTTGAAATTTAAATGCTGAAAAATTACTGAAATATGAGTGTGAAAGTGTGAAACATATCAATGATAAAGATCATATCTCACACTAAATAAGGAGAAGATTTATAGGGGATCTTCAAATAAATAAGGAAACGTCAAAATACAACTTTTCCCTGAATATTTTTAATAAATTCTACAATTTACTCACCAATAGAAATACTAGGATCCCTAAGAACATGGAAAAATAAAAACCTAGAAACCCTACATCTTCCATATCATCATACTTGATCACTCTATTTTTTCCTATACATTAGAGATATGTCATTTTTCTCTATTTATTTACACACAATAAATCCTGTTCTTGAACTGGAGAATACTTCATATTCCCTCATACCCCCCAAAAACTATGGATGATGTATAATGTGGAATGTGTTTTTTTTAACCCACATTTCATTTTGGAATAGGTTTTGAGATTGGAGAGCTTGTGTTGTTGTTTTAAAACATGATTGATGTTGAGGATCATATAATTTGTTATAAAAATATGCTAGGCAGTGGGTTATTTCTAAGTGTATGAGATTAGGTATTGACTTGAGGCTAAAAACAATTTTTACTCCATTGTGTTTTGGTGTTTTTTTTTCATTATTTCAATTATTTATTCTGAATTTGTTTTGAATCTGTAAACAAGACTTGTAATTTGATATTTAATCTTAATATGTGATTTTATAATGGTTTTGATTAAGTAAATTTATTAAAAATGTTAAATCGATTTCAAACATTTTTTTAATTTATCCCTAATATTTATTTGAATAATAATTTTAAAGTAAAAACAAATATTAAAATGTAATTTTTATAAACAAGGCATTTTTATTTAAATTAATAGATTTTATATTAACATTCTTTAATAAAACTTTCATTAGGAACTCAATTCACCCTCCTATTGAGTTAGTCACACTGACCAATATACACCATGGTTTAGGATGCATGACATGAAATGAAAATTATTTGGCCCAACAATCCAGAAATAAAAATGAACATTAGTAACATGGTAGAATGACCTAAAAAGGCACCACATTGGTCCTTTTTACATGACTTTAGAATTTTTTACATTCCATTCTTAGTTTAACCAGACTATGTGGATATTGATTCCCTTGAAGGAGATATGTAATAATATCCTTTAATAAGCACAATTACAACTCTTTAATATATATATAATCTCCATGTATGCTGATAAATCCTAGAGTGACCAATTGTGTGGCACGAAACCCTAGTGTAATCAACTAAAATAGGGAAGATGGAAAAACATTGATATACATAGTTGTTCATATTCGGTATAGTATCAATTTATAACTTCTAAAACATGGGTAATTTGTATTGTTAATATTAATTATTTCATAAATATATCTTAAATATACAAGTGAGTCCTGAACTAGGAAATAAGACCATTTATGGGATAAAATGACCTATTGGCCTCTCAACCATGATGTACAATTCGATGTGTCATTAGATCATTCTAATGATAACATTACTTTTTAAATGAGATATATAACCAAATATAATGATGATAATGAATTCATGGGGAAGAATAATCCTTTATAACTCTAAATGGATTATTTAAGAAGGGATAATGTCCTTTTGGAAGGAAAAATGAGTAGGATTTTTTTTATTTTTTTGGTTGTTTTGTTCCTCATATTTATTTTTAAAATTTTGAGAGATTCTAACCCCACATTAACATGTGTATGGATGATCACATTAAATATAAATAATAATAATTCTCTCTTCTATATGAATCTCATTATATAGTCTTCAATGGAAATTCAAATAAAAGCTTCACTTTTTTCTTGTTTCAATAAATTCATTTTCACCCCTAATCTTGTGGTACACGAGTTGAATTCATCTGGAATAATTACTTCAATAAAAAGAAAATTTTATTTCTTTTAAAAATCCATAAGTTTGATATTCCTTTTACATTATAATAAAAATCCAACGAGTTTATCTAACATCAAAATACAACCCTAATATACCCCCAATTCAGAGTCTACATCTTATCTGTTTGTGGACTGATCCCATATGTAATCTCTATGGCTATACATAAAATATTAGATGGACCTATATCTATATATCTTCTAATCAAATCATAGTTCATTGGGTTAAGTTATAATCACTGATAGGATACATAAGTCTCACCATATTAACCATTTTCTTTAATCAAACCCAAATTCTTAGGAATGAGGTTCAATTTAGCCTTCATTTTACCTTCCCAACTACCCTATATACCTGTAGTTCTCTATGATAAGAAGAATGTTATTTTACATCCTTTACGTTATATAAAAATTACATATCACAAAATAATCTCACAATCCCACGAATGTAAGGTTTAGTTTCTTTGAGGACAATTTACATAGGAAGCTTATTTGACAACACTCATGAAATTTTCATCGCAATATAAACATACAACACTCCATTATATTCTTCTCATAAGATAAACCCATATTCATAACTTGTAGAAGGAAAACACAAGAAATCGGTTAGATTAAACACTCAATAAGGGAAATCCTATCAACATGTAACCATGTGTAAGATCGTATGCATGTAGGAAAATAGAATATGGGAAAAAAAATCACATTTAAATGAACAAGAAACAATAAGAGTTTTCCCTATGTCCGGATGTAAGGCAAGAAATCTGAAAATATTAGCATATACTATGAAAAAATAGTATGGAAACAAGATAGAATAAAAATGTTCCACTGAGAATAACATAAGAATATAACATAAAATTTTGGAATAAACATAGAAAACATGTATTCATTAAATTGTGAACATATCTTACTACATCAAGTTCACACTCATTTTCTTCAATTTCACTAATATGTAACATATTTAGACAAAATATTACAACCATTTCTAATTGGTATCATTTTCATGTTTAAAATTATGAACATTGATAATCCACATCATGTCCACACTCAACTTCATTACCTCATGAGGTATAAACCTTAACCAATTCAATATATGGAGATATAGGACATCATCCATAATTATCCATACATACTTGTTCCATGAGACATGAATAATTCAACATATTATAAAAACCCATGGAATATAAAAATAGTTTCATTTATCATATCATAAAAAACCCATGGGAAGAAAAATGGGTTTCAAAACACTTGAATATGGTATCATTGATATGGACCTTCATCACGTAAAATTTTGATACCCAGAATTATATCACCCTAAAAGAGTATTTTCAATGAAGAATTATAAGGTGATTCATAAAAAATAATTTCTTAAAGAAATAAATTCATTATAAATAAAATGTAAAATGGTGGGGATAACAAAAAATAGTTTTTAGAGAACTATTTTATTTTGGGTGTAAAATGAGAATTTATGGTCTCATTGAAAAGTAATTTTTCAAAAGGGGAAATATAATTTTTTGAAAATCATTATTTTTTAAAATTAAATTCAAATAGTGGAGCCTTGAAAAAGGTACAAGTTTTTCCTGAAGGAGAAGTGATAACACTTTTGATACTGTAAATTTTATAAAGAATCCTAAATAGTGGAGATTTTAAAATTAAGCAAAGGTTTTAGAAAGCCGAATGAAAAATACTTTGAAAAAAACTAGTTACATAATGAATATATAACAATAGAAAATTTAGAATACATAATGTTTATAAAAAAGTAATGTATATTAAAAGATAGAACCTATAATTTTGAAAGGTTGAAAAACCTTTTTGACTTATTGAATTAAACTTGTTGAAAAAGAACATCCTAAAATGAGTAAAAAAATAAATTTTTTAAAATGTATAGAATAAAAAAATTTCTCAAAATATTACACCTAATTAGGTTTCCAATTATAAACAAAAACATTATTGGGAAGTAAAATTATGTTCATTGAGGGGAAACAGTCGTTAAATATGATGTGAGTTATTATCAACAATGATATACTTTTTGAGAAACAAATTCATCCAACTAACAATTTGAATCTCAAATATAAAATTACCTAGAGAGATAAATTATTATATCATTATATAATATTGTATATATTTCTTGTCAAAACATAGTAGTAAAGGAATCATTAAGACTCAAGAAGGAAATTGAGTTAAGAAAAAACCATATTGATTTTGAATTTTTTTAGCCAAAACTCCATTGGAGATGATAGTTTAAATAAAACATTGATTATGCTGAAATGTTAAAGAATAAATACTCAAAAATATTAATTGCTAGCAGATACACCATTATATTGAAGGCACGATGTATAATAATATATATGTCACAAAGGGTTAATATTGTGAAAATAATCCCTTACATTGAATTCCAACTTAGTTGATTGCAATATAAAATAATTTTTTGAAAAAACAACTATATTAATATCCTAATTAAGAAAATTATACAAATATATAACATTTTTTAAACATTATTAATGATTATTCTCCACACGTATATGAGTTATTATCTATTTTACATATTGTGTGTGAGTAATCATGATTGTTTTGAACTAACTTTACCATAGTGCTATTGTTATTAAATATTATAATTTCTTTTAACATTACCATATCATAATAGGTATTTTAATTTATGTTTTTGTATATTTTATACCACTATATTTTCGTTCTATGATTATTTCAGTTATTGTTCTCTTAGATGAAATTAGAGAAAAACATGATCAAGTGAATTTTAAAAATCAAATGATAATATCTTTATTTATTATTGAAATGTTTATATTATAAAAACCAAAAATTATTAATTAATTATTAATATACTATATTATGTTTCCAATTCCATACATGATAAAAATTTATATCATGTTTCATGTTGGTTATTAAACTGACCCAATAATAGTATGTGACAATCTATGCGCTAATATGGTTATGAAAGAAATCCATTCATTATAAAATCATTATCTAAAAATAATAATGAAATTTTTTATATCTTATTTGGATATGAATAATAATTTTTATGATATATAAAAATATATTAGATTAAAAATAATTCGTGGATTATAAATAAAAAACTCATCCTCATGGTATATTCATTTTAGGTTGTTTGTTTTACAATGGTCACTTATTGATAATATAAATTATAGAATTATTCTTTTATATTTATTAAATATAAAAAAGGAAAAAAGAAATATATATATTCACTAAAAACACTTCTATAAATATCCTTCAATGGCAGTGATGAAAAAATATTTCCTTCTTGGAGACAGTAGTCCATCACTCACATGATCTATTTTTTATTTTTTTAATATTGAATGAGGGAGAAATTGATAATTATTATACCATCAATATATTGAAATTTATAAAATTTATTTATATTTTTTTATTTATATAAATATTTATATTTGTTTTTTAAGATTTTGGAAGTGAAGGATAATGAGAAAAAGTAAATTGTTATGTAATACTTACCTTGCAAATTTTGGATCTTATCTTGATGTATCCTTTGGAAATGAAGGAATTGAGGTAGTTTGTTGAGTCTAGGGCTACCAAACATATAGAGTTGATCTATAATAACTAAATTTGGTTTATTTTTATTATAATTTGGAAATAGTGGTGTGGCTTGAATAGGGTGGAAATTATCTCTTGTTATAGGTGAAAAAGAGGGACAATTATAAGGAAAATAATCTTAGGTAAGGGTTAATAATGGAATTCCATGATTATTAGTTGTGTTAGGTATGAAAATGATTTGGAGATATTTGTGTATGGATTTATAACTTAGAAAATTTATTGTATAAGTTCTATGTGACAAATTGATTTATAAAAATTCTAGTGACATTATATTTTATATTTTGAAACTTATTAATCTTGATTAAAATTTAACCATGGTAATTATTTTATCAATAAAAATATGAGACAAACATAATTAAATTTTTCTTTTATTTGGTAAATAAATATTTTTAGTGCATTTAACATAATAAAATTTATAAATATAATCAAATAAAATTTTAAATTAAAACATATAGTGTATTGAAAGATGATTTTTTTTTTCAGAAAATGGAATTGTAATCATTAAGTGTTGTAAATTTTATTTGACATTGATTACCAATTAAATGGGTTTTAATGAAATTATATAAATATTTAAATATTATAATATGGGTTTTGTTTAGATATATAAAAATTAAATGTGAATTCATAATATTAATAAAAGTGTCATTCCATGAAAATTTACTATTCTAACAAGATAACTAATAATTATTTTGATAGAATAATTTTATGACTATAAATAAAATTGATCCCATCATTTAATTTTAAAAATATGATTAAAAAATTTCAAATCATTTTATATGATTCAATTTTTAAAATAGATAAAAATTAAATTTAATATAATTGTTTATAAAACATAAAAACTATATTAAGGAACATGTATATTATAAGAATAAAATAAATTTATTACTTAGTAATTAAAATTATACCGATGTTGACTTATTTTTTATTATGTATTCTCAATACTTTCCAATTAAAACATTATTTAATCAAAATATAATAAGATTTATAACACATAAAAAGTTAATTTTGGAAGAAAATATACTATTATGCATAAAATAATTTTATTTATTATCTAGGTATACTATTTGGTATCCTCTATATTTACCTGTCAATTAAATGAAATTTTTTATTAGTTATATGATGTTATGAATTTAATTTTGGTTTGGTGTTTCAAGTGAATAAATTTATTAAACACCTTATGTTTTAAAGGATATATATATAGAAATTTTTGGAAAATTCTAATATCTCCCCTTAGATTAACATCTTCTAGATTTTAATTCTCATCTAAACATGAAATTTTATAAGGGTATCAAGAATATACATGTGGTTCATGTTACAACTTTAAAATAGATATGAAACTTGAAAAATAGGAAACCTATTTTTTTCCTTAGAATAGGCTTATCTCAATTATTTTTTTTCAATAACCATATGAGCCATGTGGCTATCATTATTTATCACTAAGACCCATATGAAATAATTTCTTTCTAAAGGGTGTTCATGATCATATTTTCATTGGTTGACTATATTGGGGGTCATGTGATGTCCTTATTTTCAGTAATTTCCCCTCTTATGTAGAGATAAACATTATTTTATTAAATTAATCTAATATATGGAAATAAATTTTCCACTTGGTGTAATACCATAATATTCTACTTGGGATTAAAAACATAAGGCATTTTTTAACAATAGTTAGATATTTAGGTTGTTGATTTTCTTCCCTTAGAAAGAATCCATGATATACTAGGGTTCTTAGAATTAGAAACTAAAAAGAAACCAAAAATTTTGGATTGTAGGATAATTGTAACTTAATTATCATGATCCACTTCAATGGTGTTCGTTACACCAGTTCTTTATTTTTCATCTTCTCTTAGAGTTATCTCTTATAAAATAAATTTATTAACATTTGGGATAGTGAATAGATTTTCATAATTCAATATCTTATTGAATTTGAAGCATCATATATTAGTTTCCTCAATTTAATTTTCATCCACTTCACCCATGATAAAAAAATAATAAGCAAGGCCTAAATTCTTTGACCATTTAAAATATTTCATGTTTCATTTTATGTATATTTCGGGGTGATTCCTCCTACATTATTATGAAACATAAGATTGATATTTTTATCCATAAGATTTTCTATTTTAATTTTATAAATGTATATATTTATTTTCTTTACACAAGGATAATGAGAGTAAAATATGTCCATTTCCACCTTAAGTGCACAACTTTCCATATATTCATAACTATCAAAGATTCTTATAGATAATGACTTTTGAAGAACTGGTTTTATTCTACTCATTATTTTTCCAATCTTATATTTGATGTTAGTTATAAAACTAGAGGCATACCTTGTCATTATTAAAAAATTATCTTTATAGGTACTCACTTATTTTTACCCTTATTTTGATTTGAGGAATTTTGTCTCCAATTTTATATGAATATTTCATTGAAAATATTTAGTAAAAAAATACATTCTTCAAATCCTCCCAATCTTTAGTGTCAAATTATACCTTTTCTATTTTTTTCCAAATTAGTGTCCACCATTAGATGACCACTCATTCTCTACAATAACAATCAAAAATTAAATTCTCAGGGTTTAAGCATTAGAGGGTAGAAAACATATTTTCAATTGCATTTATCCATTATTAAAAAATTATGGGGTTGTAAGATCGGCTAAAAGAGGGTGGATGTTGATTCATGAAATATTCAATAATATACCATTACTGGATGTGTTTGGGAGCTCAAAAAGATTTATATTGTTCCTCATAATCTAAAATCAAAATATTATAATGGTTTCAACTATATTTTCCATCCCATTTGGTTTCTCATTTGGGAAATAATTTTATTGTCTGTTTAATCTATTTTTAACTCGATTTCTTCTTGATCTATCTATTACATAAATAAAGGGAATTAAACTTTTGAGAAAATTGATAAATTCAAAAATAGATAGGTATAAACATATAATATTTAACTCATAAATGACGTGCATAACATAAATTATTAACAAATAGGGGTTTAATATGTTATACATTGTTATTTTTTTAACTGAATGAGGTATATATTCAAATCCTTCGTAATGGTTCATAAAGATAATGTGAATTAAAAAAATATTATACCTCATGAGTTTCAAAATAGGTGTGAAGTTATAAATATTTTTCATTCAACAAGTGAAAAATGAGTTAATAACCAACAAATCTATTTTAGTGTTACTATCCCTAGTTATGTATATCCTAGAGCCTACATCCACCTAAACTATATTGATATGAATGAAATTCTATAGTGGAACCACATAATCAATAATTTACCTTAGGTAAATTAATCATAAAATATATAAAGATTAAATACTTTTTATAATAGACTATACTTTACATAAAATAATATTAATTCAATATTTGATGAATATTTATTACAAAACATAACAAAACCACACTAGGACTGTATAGGTTTAGTGTCTTCAAAAATGGGGAAATAAAAAAAACTTCTTCAAAGTCATCTACATTGTCTCCCTCTTATTTCTTCTTAACTAGACCCATTTTTCAAATATATTACATAATACCCCTTTTCATGAACTGGGGAAAAAAACATATGAATTGGTGAGCTCAGATGCTCAGTAAGAGTAAACAAGGGATATTTAAATCATATCACAGTCATATGACATAAACACATAACATTTTAAAATCTTATCCTAAATATGATAGATCATGATATCATGTAATGGGATAAGTCATAAAAGTTCATAAGAATAATAAAATTTAATCCCTATAGTAATAATTTAAGACATGATTTTTTTGGAAAACACATAATCATAGAAAATAATTTCATATTAGTTAAGGCTCATTTATAAGACCATAATTGCCGAAAAATTCCATTATTGAACTGAGTTCACTCCTCATTCCACCCCTGTATTACTAAACTAATATGATTTTCCATTCTAGCCAAATATATCTCATGAGATATAAATCTTTACACAATTCATTGGAGGGAGATATAATTCAGACCCTTATAATAATTAAATCATTTTTATGTGTTCCACAAAAACATAAAACATTCATCATAACATAAGGAATTAAATGGATTTCATTAAAAATTATTCGACAAAAAATTAATCAATGTAAAACAAATGGATTTATTAAATATCAATCCAAAATTAACACAGTAAAATCATAAGAACAATTTTTATAATATACTGGAAACATGATCCCATTTAAAAATATTCCATATTAGATGTAATATTGATAGATCACTTGAAATTAATCTTTGAGGAAAATATCCTTTCCTATTCAAAAATGTTTTCTTTTCTCCAATTACCACACAATTTTAAAAGAAAATAATTTATTTGGAAATAATATTTAAATCTTGTAAAGGAATCTTCATGGTAGTAAGGTGTTATGAATAAGTAAAAATCCATTTGTTCCATAAAAGTTAAAAGAGAATATTCTTTTGTAATTTTGTCAGAAGGTGAAAAACTATCTCCTATCAAAAACGAAAAAATATTACCCTCATAAAATTTAATAAAAATTCACCACAGAGTAAAAATGACATTAAAATTTTTTATAAGGATAAAATGAATATTTTTAACACATATTTAGGAAACATGTACAAGGATGATAGTAAATACTTACATATAAATACTTATAGATAATAATGAGATTAGAAAATAATCCGTTACCTTAGGTCTGATATACTTTGTATGTATTTGAACCTCCTATATAAATATTTATATAATTTAATTGACTTATTATATAATTATATAAATTTTTATGATATTATATGTGATCATATTATCATCTGTTTGTTAATAACATTTCATTATTATTTGTTATTCGGGTATTGATGGCTTCATTTTCTAATGCATGTTTTGTTGAATAAGTTCGGGTTTTACTTATTATTTCATATTTATATCATTGAAAAATGATATTGACATAATATATACCATAATTATTTACTCTATACATTTATATAATCATGAATTAATTGATATCAAATAGATTGGATCACATCGCATCGTGCAGACGGTAGGCCGTACATATGCACAAGCGATGATATCATTCCATTAATTGTAAAATGGTATAAAAGTGAATTGTATTTATTTTGTTGAAGAATTAATTTCATATTATAATAATCATATTTAGTTATTATTTCCACCACTCTACCCATCCATTTAAGGTGGTGGTGAAAAATATATTACACCACAACATGTAGACGGTAAGCCGTACGTACGTACTCATGGTGATTTCGTTTTTCATAGGATGTATAGAAGGTTGAATATGGTTTTTACATAATAATAATAAAATATTAGTATTTAATTGATATTATAGTTGTTAAATTATAATGTTATCGACTAATAAATAAGAATAATAATAGTAAATATGTTTGAAATAATTGGTAGTGGATATTACATCTTCTTCGACGAGCTCCCTCAAGATATCCTCTAAATGTACTAGAGGTGGTCTTTGGAGAAGACCAGAAACTATATAATGTGAATAGGGATTTTGATAGTTGGAAATGGTAGGGGATATATGAGCTTGAATTATTAATGACTTGTGAATAAATGAGGGAGGATGTTCCCATTAATAATTGAGGTGAGGGGCTCATTTGGAATCTCCAATTATAATAATTCATAATAAAATAAAAAAACAAAAAAACCTTAAATTTGTTATAATTTAAGATAGTATTTTAATACCATCAATCAATAAAATTTATAAATTTTTTCTATCAATTTAAACAAAATCATTTTAATTAACACTTATTTGTTCTATTTAATTTTAACTAAGCTAACAAATATTTCAATATTAAAATAGTGTAATACATACTTATTTGATGTTAATTATATGATAAATAAATACTTTATAACATTTTATACCATATAATAATTATTCTACATTTTTTAGAGAAATTATTATTTTTAAAAAATATAAGAATACATTATTTTGATAAATAATCAATAGTGTCTATTTTGGAACTATTCAATTCATTGATTTTTAAAAATATAAAGATAAAATGTTATCTTTAAACATAATATTTTATTATATTCCTAATACTTCAAGGACTTATAGTAATTTTTTGGTATATTAGTTATTCCAAATTATATTTTTTCTACTATTTTCAATAAAATTTATTTGTTATCTCCATTAATAAAATAATTACAACACCAGTTTTGTTTAATTATATAATATAATTATATGTTGAATAGAAATTAAAAATATAATAATATGAAAATATAAATATTATATATTTCAAAATAATGCATGTATTCTAATATAACTTCTCAAAAATCATACATAAAAAATGTTATATTTATTAAAACATAAATGTGATAACTTTAACATCACTTTAAATAAAATATTATAAGTGTCAAAATATTTTCCATATATCTCCGGTTGATCAATAACTAGACCCTTGGTTTATTATTGTTTATATAAAATTGAACATTAAGATACAATCATGTGTTTGTGTCTTTTAATGGTTATTATAATTTCAATAAAAATTAATTTATTGATTTTTCATCATTTAAATAATTACTCAATCATTAATGTATAAAACATTAATCAAATTATTAATTTCCTAAAATTTACAAATAAATTTCCATGATAAAGCAAAAAAATTATATTTCAAAAGGAAATTGATAGTTTAACTTATCTTTTATATATCCTTTTAATAAAAATGATATATTTATAAAAAATTAGTAAGATATTTTTAATTATTCTTCAAATAAATTAAATTCAATTTCAAAATATCATCCAAGTGGATTCCAAAAGATACCATTTTCCCCAAGGATGATTTTGGTTGAAACTAACCCATATATTTATATTAGGAAAAGTGTTAGGTTAACATTATAAAAATATTTTACCCTCAATTATCCGATTTCCCTTTTACCATATTAATAAAAACTACAGAAGTTACTAATTATAATGCCCAAAAATAAAATAAATATATTAACATAATTTGTACATAATAATTCAAAATATGTAATCCTTTTATCAAAATTAAAATCATATAATATTTAGTAATTATTTTAATTTTTTTTCATAGTAAAAAAAACTAGTTTTTAAAAGTAAAAACGTTGTAAATGATAGAAATGTTTTTATATCTAAATTCATAGTCAATTAATGAAAATAAACTATATTATATTAACTAATAAAAATAAAATATATATATACTTTAAAACGACTCAATAATATAATTTAGGCGTATAAATTATTCCGATGAAAAAAATTGTTTTCAATTAAAATGTATTATATTTTTTCAATTCATCAAAACAATAAATTTATCATAAAAATATAAAAAATTTAAAAAAAATAATTTTTTATATCCTATGTCTAAATAATAATTATTTTTGTCATATAAATACTATTAATGTGTCAAAATTTTAATTTTAAAATGTTTTTATATTTAAAGGAGTTAAAATTACGTTTTAAAAAATATAGGTTTTTATACTTTGAATAGGGTTTATTTATACCCTATGACTAAAATATCTATTGAATGAATATAAAAATTATTTTATTAAATATATTACATATATATTTCATTAATTTCATTTAATAATTTTAATTCACTTAATTTATTTATATGAGAATAAAAATATATAATTTATTAATATTTTTCATAAATAATTGGTAGCTAATTAACTCAGCATACATTTTCATAAGTTAGTTATATTTATTACTGATATCGTAATGGCAAGGTTATAGTGTTCATTCCATAATAAAGTCATATCATAGTTCGTTCAAACTTCTGATTGCGTTCAATGCAAGCTATTGAAGAATTAAAATTTTTTATAGAAAATTTTTTATAAAAACATCCAGGTGTTACATTCTAACACTTTTAAAGTAAAATTATCCTTAAAAATTAATCACATGGATTCAAACAGATAAGGATACCTCTACCTCATCACATACTCAATTTCCCACGTTTCATCCTTAAATTGGTGGTTCCACCATAAAACTTTTACCAAGTGAGTGGTATTGTTACGCAAAACTTTTTTTTCTATGACGCCAAATCTTTATCAATTGTTCTTCTTAAGAAATATCATGCTATAGTAGTTTAATTTTTTTATTTTAGAACATGTGAATGATCATGTATCTACTTCTTCAGGAGAGATACATTTAAGACATCATAATCATAAAAGAGATTTGGTGGAAGAGCATATCGATAAGCTACCTTCCCAATGTGATTAAGAATTTCCGAAGGACCAATATACCTTTGGTCCAACATTACCTTATTTCTAAATCTAATTACTCTCTTCCAAGAAGATATTCGTAGAAACATCATATCACCCACTTCTAATTCTAGGTCTTTTGATTGGTTTTCATCATAACTTTTTTGTTTACTATGAGCTTCTTTGATGTGTTGTTGAATCGATTTGACCTTGTCTACCATTTCATCAACAAGATGAGGTCCTAATAGATTTCTTTCCCCAACTTCATCCAAGAAAGTTAGAGTTATTCACTTGATTTCATAAAGGGACTTATAAAGAGGAATATGAATACTAATGTGAAAGATATTGATATAATAAAATTATACCAAAGGTAGGTTTTGATCCTAACCACCTTTTAAATCCATTAAAAGAACTCTCAATATGTTTTCTAGAGTTTGAATTTTCATCTCAGACTAACCCTTAGTTTGATGATGATAATAAGTATGGAAACATAACTCTATATCCAGATCCTGCTAAAGACTTTTCCAAAAAATTGAGGTAAACCTTGGATCTTGATCTAAGATAATGAAATGCAATACTCAATTTAATTTTTCCACATTTTTTATATATATTCAAGAAAGAAAATCAAGAGAGAAATACTCTATAATATCAATGATGTGTTCTTACATCGTAAGGTGATTAACTATATCCAATATATCATTATGGGCATTATATGTTTTTGGGAAATCTAATGACAATGTTTGTAGTGATGTTTTTTTATTTGAATTATGGTATGGGTAATGGTTGTAACATTACTTTAGACTTATTTCATCCATCCTTAACATGTTGAGAAACCAAGAACTGATAGACATATTCAACAATATCTCTTTTCAATTCATCCCACCAGAAATAATTTTTCAGGTCCATGTATATCTTTGTGATTCTAGAATGTATAGTTAATGAAGAACTACAATCTCATCCAATAGAATGTTCTTTAGTTTTGGTATTGAAGTAATAAAAACATGGTTTCTAAACCTTATTATTCAATCATAACCAAGTTTGAATTCAAGAACATTTCTCACCTTCTTCTGTAGATCTAAATCATTTTTTTGTGCCTCATTAATCTTCACTTGTATAGATGGTCAAACATTTATTTGATAATGATTTGATCTCTCCACTTAATTTAAAATTTCATGATTTATCCTTAAAAAATTAATTAATATTGGATATTTTGTGATCCACATCATTGATAGGTTAGCATTGTCTTTTCGACTCAAAGCATCTTCCACCTCGAATTGTTTCCTTATTTAGTAATTTATTGAGTATTAATAACTACAACCATATTCTTTGTGGAATATTCGGATCATTTTCTTTGAAAATATACATTAAAATTTTATGATTAGTATAAATATAACACTTTTCACCTTAAAGAAAATGCCTCTAAATTTTTAATGTAAATATTACAGTATCTAACTTTATATCATGAGTTGTGTAATTTTTCTTATGTATTTTAAATTATCATGAGGCATAATAAATCACCATATAATTTTACATGAGAACACATACCAACCCAATCTTAGATACATCAATGTATATCAAAAACCATTATTTACTATAAGGTAGGGTGAGAATAGGTGCACTGGATAACCTTCTTTTTAGATCATTGAAATTATCTTCACATTCCTCTATCCACATGTACATAACTCCTTTCTGAGTCAACTTGGTGAGTGGATTAGATAATTGTGAAAAATTATTCAAAAAGAATATCTAATTCCCAACCAAAAAAATAGAACATCTGATATTTGTTAGTATTGATGGTTTTCACCAATGTCAAATAACTTCTATTTTTCTAGATCTAAAGATATCCCCTCTCTTGAGATTATGTGACCCAAAAATGAATCTTTATAAAGAAAAAATTCACACGTGGTAAATTTATCAAAAATCTTCTCCTTTTTTAGGGTCTTCAGTACAATTATTAAGTGATCTTCATGTTATTCCTTACTCTTTGAATAAAACAGAATATCATTTATAAAGACTACCAAAAATTGATCAAGATATTCTCTAAGGACTCTATTAATTAAATCTATGTAGGTAGTGGGGGAATCATTAAAACCTAAAGGTATCACTATAAATTCATTGTGTCCATAACTTGTATGGAATGTTATATTTAGTATATCCTCATTGTTTAACCTTAATTGATGATATCTTAAATGTGGATTAATATTTTAAAATTATTGAGCTCTTCATATTTGGTTCAGTAAGTCATTAATGCGGGGAATATGATATTTATTCTTGATAACAATCTTGTTATGTCCTCGATAATCAATGAAGAGTTCCATTAATAGATATTTCTTATTTAAAAATATAACATTTTCATCCCAATGTTATGCATTAGATCATATGAATCCCTTGTCAATATTCCCTTGGATCTGATTCCTCAATTCTTGTACCTCAATTGGGATCATTCTATAAGGTGACTTTGAAAAAGGAATAACACTCCGTATGAGTTACATTGAAAACGTGACTTCCTGATTTGAATGAATACTGGAAAATTATCATCGAAATACATAAAAAATATACATAAAATAGGTTTACTCTTAATTTTGTGTTCCTCCACAACAATTTTAGATAGATAACCATCATTTATAGGAATCAAGACCCATAAGATGGAAGAAATTTCCACTGGAAGGTCATATTAATCCTTGCATCGATTGATGATCATATATCGATATAAAATTTGAAATGTGACTTAGCTTACATAAAAATTGATATGAGATTCATATAGAGAAATCCAGTCCATGCTATGAATCACATCAAATCACAATAAAGAAGGGATCACATGATTTTCAGGAAGAACATTCCCACAAACATCAACTGGGGATGAATTATAAACTTTTGATGTGGTCATTGTTCCATTATGTGTTTTTATAGCTAAATAAATATCTAATTTTTGAGGTAATATGTTCATACCCTTATAAAATTCCTCATAAATAAAGTATTGGGTGAATCTAGAGTAAAATTAAAATATTTCTACTTTAGAGTAGATGGTAAGTGTACCTTTCAAAAATTCATTATCTTATTGAACATTGTCGATAGTAAGCACATTTGACTTTCATTTGTCTTTTTCCATAAGATATTCCTAGAATAGATCATCACTGATAACCCTTGGAATAAGGAATTGAATGGATTAATTCTTTATTTCCTTTCACTTGATTAATTGAAGTGTAAGATATTAATTATGTGTTTCTTTTTCTCTATTCACATCATTACACATATTTGTTTCCATCACATAGACATTGAACTACCCAAATACCTTCTTTACCACACTTTAAACATTGTCTTGTTACATTAGGATAGTTTCCTACATGTTTATTTCCACACATTGAGCATAAGGGAGAATTCATCTTCTTTTCAGTGTGGTCTTTATATTTTCCTTTGAATTCCAATTTTCTATTTTTATCAGACCCATAGGAGTGATGGGTTACTCAAATATTTATCTCTTCCTTGAGAGATCATCAAATCATTTCCTCATATATATTTAGGTCCCTTATGTCAAATATCTTTTGGATACATTGTTTTTAGCCACTAAATAATCAATCAATTTTACTCTTAGGTTGGATAATAATTCCATAAGCATACCTCAAAAGTCTATAAAAACTTTCTTCATAGCTGCCAAAAAATTCATCATCATTTTTCATAAGCTCAAGTAACTTTTTATACATAATTGATAAAAAAATATGGGGTATATACTTATTGAAAAATATGCTCTTGAACTCGTCAAATTCCATAGAGTCAATATTTTCTCTTTTCCTTGTATTATTGATGAGATTCCACCATTGATGAGATTAACCATAAAAATTATAAAATTCCAATATGATTTTACCATGTTCTAAACACTAGAGAATAGTAAATATATTTTCAGTGGAACCGATCCCTTTGTCATCTACTAATGGATTAGAATACCCACTGAAATCAGGCGGACACTTCCTCATGAAAGACTCAACCTAATGTTGTTCCCTCAATTTCTCGTTTGAATGTCCTGTATGATTAATATTGTGATAATGTTTTGTGATCATAGAGATAAATTTTTCCATTATAAATTTCCTAGGATTTAGTTTCTCAAGAGGAAAATATTTTCATTTCCACACACATTCATCATTAACTTGGTTCCTTTAGGTTCCATCCATTTACTAAAACCAAGAACCATAGTATGAGGAAAACTAATAATAATGTGGAATCCACATGATCAAGAATAAAATTTCAATTTGGGACACATTTTTTCTTATCCTATGTTATTTTTTATTATCATTTCTAAAACAATAGTATTTCAACCTATACCTTGACATATCTTTAGGGTTATTACTAGGGTTTTCTTATCCTAGTTTCCCAAGGATTACTATAACTTTTTTCTGATACCAAATATAATGGCCCATAATTTCCAACATAGATATTAGTTACAAATTTTATGAATATTCATTATAAAACATAATAAAAAAATGCCGGATAGTATAGGTTTATTGACTTTAAAAGATGAGAACCGTAAAAAACTAGTTCATAAGACATCTACATTGTCTCCCACTTATTTCTTAATAACTAGACCCCCTTTTGACATATCTTACACAATACCCTTCTTCATGACCAGGGGAAAAGAAACCCATGAAAGGGTGAGCTCATATGCTTATTAAGTGTAAATAAGGGAGATATAAATAATATCATAATCATAATACATAAGAACATAACATTTGAAAATCATATCCTACATATGAAAGGTCAAGATATCATGTCATGTGATAAATTATAAAAGTTTATACAAATGAATGAACTTAATCCCAAAAGTCATAACATAAGTCATGAAATTTTGTGGCATACACATAAGTATATAAAATCATTTCATATTAGTAAATGATCATTTCCAGGACCATCATAGTTGATAAATCCATTACCGAACTGTGTTCACTCCTCGTTCTGACCACAAATTACTAAACCAAGATCAATTCCTATTACAACCCTTTATATATCATGAGATATAAAAATTTACCAAATTAATTAGAGGGAGATATATGTCCCACCCATCTCATAATGAAATCATTCTTACATGTGTCATGAAAACATAAACCATTCATCATAACCCAATGAATAAAATGGGTTTCTTTAAACATAATTCAAACATAAAATAATCCATGTAAAAAAATAGTTTTTTTAAAATTAAATCTATAATAAAAAAAATAAAAACATAATAATTATAGGGATAATAATTTAAACATATAAATATTAAAAATATTCCATCCTATATTGAAAATAATTTTGATAGAACACTTGAGATTAATTTTTATGGAAAGTGCCACTCCTCTTCAGAAGCATTTTTTTCTCAAAATACCTTGAAATTTCAAAATAAGATAATCTATTTGAAAATAAACATGAAATAATTTAAATTAAACTTCATTTAAATAAGGCATTATGAAAACATAAAATTTCACTCTTTCTATATAAGTTAAAAAAACATTCTTCTCGTACTTTTATTTGAAAGACAAAAAGTTCCTCATATCGAAAAAGAAAAAAGACTCCTTTAATATAGTTTAATAAAAATTTACCCAAGGGTAAAATTGACTTATATAATTGTAGAAGGTTATAAAGAATATTCTGTAATAGATATTTAGGAAACATGGACATAGATGTTAGTAGATACTTATGTATAGACAATATTATATAATAATGAGATTGAAAAATTATTTATTACCTTAGGTCTGATATCATTTTTATTTATCTAAATATCATATAATTTTTACAAAATAATATTTATTTTTATGATATCATATAAGATCATATTATCATTAGTTTGTTAATAACATTTAACTATTACTAATTATTTCACGAACTAATGGATTTGTTTTCTTATGCATGTTTTGTTTAATATATTCAGGTTCTACTTATAAGTTCATTGTTATATCATTAAAAAATGTTATTAACATAATAGATAAAATTTTTAATCATTATCTACATTTATATAATTATTATTTAACAGATATCAAGTGTAATGAATCACAGCACATTTTAGAGATGGTAGGTCGTACGTACAAACAAACAATGATATCAATCCCATAATTGTGAAATGCTATGGAAGTGGATGGTATTTATTTTATTCCAAAATTAATATCATGTTATAAAAATACTATATAGTTATGATTTTCATAATTATACCCATCCTAGTTAGGTGGTGGGGAAAAACATATTACATCATGGAGTAGATATGAAAAGACATGCATACTAATTTTGTTCTTTGTAAGATGGATAGACAGTGGAATATAGTTGTTACATAATCATAATAACATCTCAATATTTAATTAATAATATAGTTTTTACATTTTAATTGAAACATATCATGAAGAGGATGTAGAAGAAGATATAATTTTGAAGGAATCAGTAGATCAGATTACCTTTTCTTTGACATGCTCCCTCTAGATATCCTCTTATATTACTAGATATTGTCTTTGGAGAAAAATGGAACCTCTAGAATGTGACTAGGGATGTATATAATGTAAAATAGAATGTGATATGGGAGATTTAAGGATCAATGAGATGTGATGAAATGATGGAGGAATTTTCATTTTATAATTGATGTGAGGGGAGCTTTTGTAATCTACAAAAAAATATTAATTTATAATAAAATGAATCCATATCCAAAACCTCCAAAATATCATATTTTATATTATGATATCATATAATATTGTTATATAAGAAAACAATAATTTTTATACAAGTTTTATTTTCAATTTAAACATTATCATTTTAATTAATACGTAGTTATTCAATTTAAGTTTAACTAAGGTAACAAATATTTCAATATTAAAAGTGTACAATATTTAATTCTTTGATGTTAGTTCGACCAAAAATAAAAAATTTAGAAAATTTTAAACCATATAATAATTATTATATATTTTTAAAATATGTTTTATGAATTTTAAATAATTTATTAAAAAATTATTTTGTAAAACAATCAATAGTGTGAATTCTGACACTATTCAATGCGTTGATTTTATGAAATATAAATACAAAAAATTGATCTTGACAAATAATATTTTATTAAATTTATAATAGGTCAAGGTCATCTAAAAAATTCATTGAAAATATTAATTATCCAAAAATATATTTATTTTAATATTTTAAATAACATTTATTTTTTATCTCCACTAATAAAACAATTGCAACATTATATTTGTGTAATTATTTAATATAATTATTTGTTGAATAAAAATTTAAACATTACTATGATGAATATAAATCTTCTATATTTAATAATAATACATTCATTGAAATACAAATTCTTGAAAATCCTACATTAAAAATGATATATATATATTAAATCATGAATGTGACAACTTTAACATCATGTTAAATAAAATATTATAAGTTTTATAACCTTCTCGATATGGCTCCAAATGATAAAAAAATATACCCATGGATGATTATGGTTAAGATACAATTGATTAATATGATTTTTGTAGTGTTTGTGTCTTTTAATTATTATTATCATTTTAATAAAAAAAATTATTTATTTTTCATCAATTAAATAATTTCTTCATAATCAATGTATAAACCATTAAGGTAATTATTTATTTCTTAAAATTTACAAAGAAATTAACATGATAAATAAAAAAAATTAGATTTAAAAATGGTATTTATAGTCAAATTTATCATCTATATAATATTATTTTAAAAATGTTATAGTTATAAATATTTGAGCAAGACATATTTAACTTTTATTTAAATAATATAAATTAAATGTCGTATTCTCACCCATGTTGCCTCCAAAGGATACCATTTATACCCAAGTATGATTTTGGTCGAAACACACTCATCCTGTGAAATTAGGACAAGTGTTAGACTAAATTTATTGAATTATTTTTATCCTTTATTACTCGATTTAACCTTTTACCATGTTAAAAAAATTACCAAATTTACTATTCATAATGCTAAAAAATAAAATAAATCTATTTATATAATTTAGATGTAATTATTAGAAATATTTATTAAATTTTTAAAAATTAAAAACAAATATGTTTAAGTAATTAATCTAAAGTTCATCTTTTTGTTGGAAAAATTTGTTTTCAAAGTGAAAACATTGCAAAAGATTATAATGGTTTTGCATCTAAATTCAATGTAAAATTAATTCCAATGAGCTAAATTATTTTAACTAATACAAATATTATATATTTATCGTTTAAAACCATTAAATGATATAATTTAATGATATAAATTAATCTGATGAAAACAATTATTTTCAATTAATATATAGTACATTTTTACTATTCATAAAAACATGAAAGTGATCCAAAAAAAATTTAAAATTAATTAAAATTAATTTTTTATAACCTTCTTCCAAAAAGGATGTTTATGTTTTCATATAAAAAGTACTAATGTGTCAAAATTTTAATTTAAGAGGGGTTCTCCAATAAAAGGCTGTAAAATTACCCTTTTGAAAAATATAGGTTTTTGTACATCAAATAGGGTTTATTCCAACCATATGACTAAAATATCAATCGAATGAACATAAAAAATATTTTATTATATATATAACAAATATATTTGATTAATTTCATTTTCTTATTGTAATTCACTTAATTAATTAATACAAGAATAAATATATATAATTGATTTATATATTTTTTATAAATAATTGGTAGCCAATGAATTCACCATACATTTTCATAAGTAATATTTATTTTTGATATCCTAATGGTAAGCTTATAATGATAATTCAAACTAAGGTCATCTCAGAGTTCATTTATACTAATGATTACGTGCATTGAAATCTATTGAATAATTAATGTTATTTAAAGAAAATATTTCATAAAAACATCCGTCTGTTAAAATTTTTAAACGAATGTTCAATAAATCTCACAATAATACATGTCTGAGGATGAAAAATGTTTAGTTTATTTAGAATCTTGATAAAAAATTATATTATTTAATGAAATATATTCCACATTTTCCAAATTGTCATTTCAGAATAATACACTTCTTAAAAGATTCATACATAATACCCTTATTCATAACATAGGGAAGAAGGAAAAATAAGAAAGGGTATGATTTGATACTATGTAATGGTAATTATAAATTCTTTAAATCAATGAATATAAGTGAGAATATTAATAAGGGAATCATAACATGAAAATAACATAATAAATTATTATATAATCTATCACAAATCATTAATCTTGAATAATGAAATATGGTTTTTTAATAGAAGACATAAGACCTAAGGGTGTGTAATCATAATAATGTAGAATCAAAAATAATAAATCATGATCCATGAGAACATCTCATAAGAATAAAATATATTTTTTTGCCACAAAAATAAGTATAGAATTTTTTTACAGTTAAGGATCGTTTCCAAGTTTATCATAGGGGATTGAGTTCACTTCCCATTCTATCATTTCCTTATTCAAGATTCACTCCCAAGACCATTGTAGTGGAAATATTCTCTAACTAAAATAATTTCACTCCCTATTAAAGTCCTTATTATCCCATGACATCTAAATATTTTCCTAATGTATTGTAGGGATATAATATTTTTTACCCATTAATTACATAATTAACACCATATATTTCTCATCCATAAGATCAAAAAACATTCATAATATCATCATAGAATAAAGCATGGAAAATAATTGGTTTGTTTAATAATATCATCACTACATAACCATATTCTATCTAGAGAAAGATAATATATGGTTCCATAGGATAACTCATCATCAAATCATAGAATAATTAACCCATGAGAAATTAATAGGTTTTATGTAATCATCCTTGGAACATCATCACCACAATTCATCCAAAAAGGGAATGTAATGATAATATAATATCTCTAGTGAAACATAAAAATCCTTAAAGGATATTAACATAGATGAAAAATTCCATTAGAATAACTTTCAAACCTTTCTTTGAAAATATGACAAAAATATCATTTTAATTATCATAAAATATTAACTAAAAATTATAGAATATTGATAAAATTATTTTATAAATAAAAATAAAAGAATATAAATTAATATTATAATAAAAAATATATCATGATTTATAGAAAATATATTCATGTCAAATAAGATAAAAAAGAAAAGCATTTTCAAACTTTTTTCAAAAAGTAAAAAATAAATTTTTCAAAAAAAATCATTACAAATATTATTTTCAAATTATTTTTAATAAGGTAATCGATAATTAAAATGAAAATTTTAAAAACTTCTATGTATATATAAATACTTCCATAAAACAATTTTTAAGATAATGTACATTGAAAAAGAAGTTATCTGAACAAAGGGGAAATAAGGTTGACTTTTATTTAAAATAGTTTTATCAACCACTTTAATTAAAAAAGAGTGAAAAAAGATATTATTATTATAAAATTAAAATAATAATAATATTTTAATAAAATATATGTGGTTTTCAGAGTAATATAAATATAATTTCCCTCATAAAAAATTCAGAACCTGTAATTCTTAAAGGAAATGAAATTGTAACATTAACACTTTCCTCAAGTCCATGTTGCATCATACACATTGAAATATCCTATATAATAAGTTTCTATTTAATATAAATATATTATAGACTCATATTTTTATATAAAATAATGTGTATAATTCCTTTTTTAATTTTAAATATCTTTTTACTAATTATTTCATCATTAAAATGGACATTCAAGTGAAAACTGGTCTATTTTCCATAATGTTTTTGTTTGATGGTTCCATTACTTGAACATTGGAAATGGATTAATAATCCATATAAAATTAATCATGACATATATTTCATATTTATTCATGATTAACTCTTTTATAGGCATCCATGGGGTGATGAAATGTGAAATAAATCATATCTTGAAGATGGTAGTCCATATATATGCAAGTGTGATGTTTTCATTTTTCAATGGATGAAAAAAATAAAATTAAATAATAATTCTCCTTTTTATAGTCATTAATATATCATAAAAATAATATATATTTGTTAAATATTTCTTTATTACCATCCATTTAAATAGTAAATGAAAAATTAATCACATCACTGATTATTGGTGGTTGTCCACATGCACGTGCGAGCGAGATTATTGTTTTCCAATGGAACAAATGATAGATCGTTGGTAATATATTATAATTAGTGTAGTATAATTATTTAACAAATATCATATATAAGCATTAAATATACCATAATAACCATCGAAGGATTATTATTATGGAAAATGAGTCACATCGTTATGTGGAGGTTGTAGTGCACACATACACATAAGGGATACATTCATTTCTCATTTCAGGGAAGGGATTTGGAAATTTGTTTTGAAATAATTATTGTAAAATTTCTGTATATTTATAATACTTGATTAATAATTTTATTATGGGTAAAATAAATTTATATTATTTAGAATAATAGTTAAATTTTTAAATAATCGTGTTATATGATTACCTATTCTTTGAGAGAGATCCTTTACCATAGACCTCAATCCTTTTTAGGTTTCTGTTGGTGTTCTAAAATGAGATAAATAATGAATATACAGAATCTATAATTTGTTTTTTCTAGTTTCTAGATGATCTAATGTCCTCAAATATTTTGAATAATGGATGAGAAGTCATTCCTTTATATAAGGGAGGGTAGGGACACACATATAATTACTTAAACAATATAAATAATATAAAGTCACATTCTAGTGAAAGTGGTTCCAAATTAATAAGAAATTTAATTGATGATATTATAAGGTTTAAATTTTATTAAAAAACAATATTTATATAGGGTTAAGTGTCATTTTTACCCTTATCAATTTGTTTAAACCCATGAAAACACTTGTTAACCCCAACAGTGAAAACATAATATTACAATTTTTACTCTTCATTATGCTCTAAAATTATGATTATCCTATTAAATTATATTTATAATTATAATTAATATTATATTATACTTTATGAAATATTCATTTTTATAATTTTTTTCAATTCATTTTAAAATGCATGCGCAGAACACCAAAAATGTTTTTAGGAAAAAATGCCATTTAAGCATAAAATTGAGTTTACATTCATTTATTTACATGAAAAAACTATCATAATAAATTTAAAATATAGGCTTTAATATATATTCGATAAATTTCATTATTGACATTAATAAATATATATTTATTTAATTTCTTAAGATAGAAACACATTTCATACACATAGAAAGAGTTTTTTCAGAAAAATAACTCATTTTAACTTCAAATGATTTTATTTTAATTGATAAAAAATTGAAAACTATTAAATTATTTTTATAAATGTGTAATAATACATTTTCATTATTTATTTAGTCATACCCATTTGAACCATTCGTAGGGTTTGGATATAACTATCACCTAACTATAATTTGATAGTATATAGCGGTTCATATAAACTATGTGTTGTGTATAATATAAATTAAGATATAAAATAAATTTATTTAAAGAAAAATATACCGTAAAATCAAAGAATTTCACATTAAGAAATATAAAAATGTTATAATATAATTAGAATTATCCATATTTTTGATATTAATACAGTCTAATACAAATCATAAACAATAACTAATAACTACATTAAAAAATAACCAAGCCTTTATTTGATACAAACTATAGTGACCCAATCCAAGAATATCGTTATATTACACAATTTTAATATGGTAAAAATGACATATCACTATATAAAGTCATAATACCAATAATGGAAGGTTTAATTCCTTTGAGGACTAATTACATAAGCAAATTATTTTACAAAACCCGTGAACATTTTGTTATAATAATAACATACTAGAATACATTCTAGACTTCTATTAAGATATACCAACATTCATAACTTGGGGAAAAGAAATACAAAATAGGGGTTATCTCAAACAATCAGTAAGGTAAATCCTATCAACATGTCAGCAAGGGTTATATCATAAATGTATGAGAAAACATATTCATGGGATAAATATATTTTTACAAATAATATATAACAATAATAGTAATCCAAAATTTATGGTGGAAGGTCATTTAAAAATAAATGAACAAAATGTACCATGGGAATATAGTGCTGAATCAAGATATAATAAACATGTTATATGGAAAATATCTTAAGTATATAAGATATAATTTTATTAAATTATTATGTACATATATTCATTTAAATGGATCGTTCCTACAAGACTGCTACATTTTTGGTTTGAGGTGCTTGAGGTGCTTCAGAGGATGCTAGAGGTGGTACAAGACGTTTTGTGGTGTTTGGAGTTCTAGGTATGTTGTATCTGGGATAATTAAGGTTTAAAAGAGTGGTATATGCTATAATTTTGTGTGTTACAACTTGTAATGGCGTTCATCTAATGCCATGTGTTTAGAGAGGGGGTAGGCATAAAATTGGTATACACTTTAAGATGAGGGTTTATGTGGTAAGATAATTGAAGACTTAGGTGCCATGATTTTTGGAATGTTTTGGATTTTGAAGGGTTTTATTACACAATGGTGGGTTTTATGGAGTATGTTCTATGTCTTATTGACCATACAACATGAAATTTTAATTTACACCATAAGCCAAGAATTTTTCAAGTTGTAAAAATGTTTATTCTTCCTAGTCTTTCCCATTCATCCATACCCCACTTCCTCCCATTTTTGAAAAAACACTAGGAAATTATGTATCATATTCAATCCCTTATTACCCTTATTTTATACTGGGGATCCAATGGATTCTTTTTTGGGATCCCTAGTGAGTTCTCCTCTCTTTTCCATGGTATTCTCTTACATTTTTTTGACATCTATTGTGGTGGTGTAGATTTGGGTTAGGGTGTGTGAGAGATGTTTTTGGAGAATCATTTTGGGATGTGTAGGTGGTTTTTTAGTTTCCCATGTGTAGTTTATGGTTTTTAGGAACTTCTTCCTTCACCTTAATGTGTGAATAAAGATTGAAATTATCTTTTGTAGTTGGGAATATCTTATTTATAAATATTTGTATATTGTGGGAGTATATTAGTCTTCTTTATATAATAGGGATCATTTAACTATCATAATCAAGATAAATTAGTTTGTTAAAAGGAAAATGATAGGGAAATGTTGTTTTCCACACAATTTTACAACATTTGATATTATATGTGATATTGTGATTGTATGAGCTAAAAGCCTCGCTAAAAATTATGGATGTTGGAGAATTTTTTTTCATAGTGATTTTTCTTATTATGAAACCTTTTTTTCATTGCTTGGAATCATCTGAAAATGGATATTGTAAATCCACTTATATTTGGATAATAAATGGTTTCCCATAGATTACGGATTCTTTGAGAATTACCTAATTAAATAAGATAAATGTGATAAAACTTCCCTTTATTCAAAACATAAAATAAAGTGTTGTGATGTGATTATTCCGTGATCATGTAGTAGGGTAGGTGTGGGGATGATGTGTGTTAATATAAAGACATGATTGGGGAAGTGGTATGTGTTTTCCTATATGGGTAATTGGTGTTTTATGATATGAGGTCGTGTTGTTGGGTGGTGAGGTGGGATTTGGTATGAGGCCATGTTGTGGGGTAGTGAGTTGTGATGTGATATAATATTCTGCAATAAAGAGGTGATGTGAGGTTGCAATGCCCCATGGGGTGATGTGTGGTCGGTATAAGTCCATGTTGTGGGGTGGTGATGTGTGGTCATGTGGTATGGGGGATACGACGAGAATGGATTTGTGGTTATAGATACTTGGGTAGTGAGGGAATACCTAGTTAATAAAATTTTAAATGGTTTCAGATGCTCTAGTTAATGGGATGTAAATGGTTAATTGGTGAATTGATAATGAGAAGTGTAGTTAAACATGCTTGGTGCTTAATAGTTAAATGAATATGTTGGAAAATGGAATTAGTTGGAAATGTGAAATGTGTTTATGGATTGTGTGGTACTATTAATTTAGTTGTGGAATCGAAAGTTGTATTGTTGGGGTTTGTTCAGTGATTTTTTGTGAACCCATAGGCTAATCTTGTGTATGGCTTATATATATAATTTTTTATTCCCTATGATTTCTATTTGAACCCCACCCACTTCAAGAACCATGTTCTGACACTCATATATAAATATATATGGGGATGTTTTTCCCTATATTTTAGTGGTGAGGATGGATGGATTAATACCAACTCTTCTCCTATCTTTATTACAGGTGGTTTGATATGCACATTCCATGAAAAAAAGTTATGATAGTTCAATAGGTGATATCATATGTGTGTCCTTGAGAGATGTGATATAACCATAATATGGGGTGGTGGACCAGGTGTATTCAGTGAAGATGTGATATGACTATGTTGTGAGGCTGTGTCCTAGGTGTATTTTAGTGATATGTGATATAACCATGTTGTGGTAATGTTCACCAAGTGTCATGAGATGAGATATGATATGGCCATGCCTTGTGGAGGCTTATAGTGGTAGTTGTTCATGTAAATTTGTGGAAACGAGATTGATTTATTTCATGTTAAAGATAACATACTACTCTGGTTATGGTTGTAATGTTATGACTAAGGTGTCAGTGGGTGTGATGTCATGTGATCATGTTGTACAATGAAGGTGTATTATATATATAAGAGATTAATGTACATGGACATTCACATTGGGGTGTGATATATGAGATTCAATGGGAATGTTGTGTGGGATTCACATTATGGATATTATTTATATTATGTAATTACACATGGAGTGTATTATTTTGTAAGAATGCATTAGTGAGGTTGGGGTGACTAGTTTACCCATTTAGGTCATTTTGGTTATACTATCTACTCAAAAGTTCATTAGTATGTTTCATTCACATGTACATGATAGAATATGGTTTTCTTACCGATTATACTTATATTCGGACCCTACATATATAAACTGATTTTGAGGTTTCCAGGAGGACTACATAGATAGTGTTGAACATTTCTAGCTTATACCATTAGATACATGTTGTGTCGCTACTTTAGCTTTTCTTTTGGTTATTTACTTTGGAGACTTTTCTCTATACGTAATTTATTTATATTTACATTATGGGATGGTTTTGGATTTGTTTTATATTATTTAATAGATTTAATTATTGTTGATTCATCCTATCACATGATCCTATATTATAATATTAGAAAATTCGTCCCGTGTCAAGAGATTTTTACACCCTTAATGCTTGTATCCAACTCATGGTATACTGTAGGTGGGTCACAAGTTTCATAATTTCTCTCCCATCATTATGACGTCCTTGGTGGGAGTGGGTGGTGAAAAGGTGGTATCGAAGGATATGGTTTGGGGATATGATGGACTTTGGAGTTAATCACTGTGGAGTTTTATGGGATGGTATGGAAATGGTGCCCATTTATCTTATTATGTGATATAGGATAGGTATATCAACTATGATAAGAGATTTTAACCCCCCCATGATCTAGGACCTGTGTATCGTGGCCATTTCAACTTGGTGGGGATCCCCCTGGTGCAGCGACGGTGGAGGCTCAAACTCATGCTGATGCTAATCTTCCCCTAATCCTACTTCCTCCCCCGGGATGCATGCGGACTAAGGACTAGATGATTTCATGATACCCTACCGAGAGATAGTACCCTTTGTGCCGCAATGGGTTCTTTAGGCCTGGGATGGTGATGGTCCTTCCTTCCATCTCCATTCCTTCTTTCCTCCTAGGCTTCTAGGTATGGAATTTCCTTATTTATCCATTCGTCGGCCCTCCGGGCTTCTGTCACTTCCCCAATAAATCCAAACCCACCCTAAGGAGTGTCGAGGCGCATGGTAGGATCTCTTACAATGTTCTCTTTTCATGAGGGAGTCCAACCAAAAGACTCAACTTTATCTTCCCTTGAGATGGACACGGTTTTCGATCAGGTAGTTAATCATAATATTCCACGAGAAAGAGTGGATGGAGAACTGCTCAAACATTAGTGACAAGTGCGTCTTCAAGTGAACTTTAGTCTGAGGTGAAGGGATCTTGCACATGATCCAAGAAAATGAATCAAAAGGTGGAGGTTTCCTCTTATTTCGAGAAGGCTTTGAGTTCTGGAGCCAGTCCCAGAAGGTGCAATTATCAATTATTCAAATATTTATCTGGAATGCCTGCGGGTTGGGAGATTGAATAAAAATGGAATTTGTTTCTTTGGAGGTTACAAAACACAAAATTTCTCTAATTGTCATCCTAGAACAAAAACTGAACTTTGCCATGATGGGATACTACTTCAATAAAATCAAAATTCCTGTATTCTTGCATACTGCACCATCAAACCTCCATATTTGGATATTTTGTAACATGAGTTTCAAGGTGGAAAAAGTTCAGGTGGGATATGAGTTCATCATAGTTATGGCTGCTCGTGACTCCCATACCCTTTTTCACCTCCATTTTACATGAAATCTGTGACCCTAATCAAAGGGAGTGGATTTAGAATGATCTCAACTCTTTTGATCCTGGTAATATCCCATATATTTTTTAGGGTATTTTAATGTGATTATTGATTCTGATGAGAGGAAGGGTTGAGGTCCATTCAATAGAAGATCCAACTTGTATTTTATTATGTTCATGGATGGTAATGGTCTCATAGACCATAGATTCTCTATGGAAAATTTTACGTGGTGTAATAATCAGTAGGGGTATCACTAGTCATGAAGCCTTATGAATAGTTTTTTGGGGAATGGGCATTCTATATCCAAGTATAGTGGAACCAATGTGGTTCATCTAGTGTGAGGCATTTCAGATCACTCTCATCTATTCATCATGCTATATCCTGGTCATGATAACTTTGTACGCTCCAGATTCTCTCACCATTGGGATAGTGATCCATCATTCCATGTCACGGTTCAAGATAGTTTGTCGGACCCTCCCCAGGGGAATTTTTGGGATGCCTTTCATAATAAGTTGAGATGAATCAAGGCAAGGGTTCAGGTGTGGTCGAGGGATCTTCCTCCATAATAAGGGACATTATGGCCTACTGTTAGGAAGTCGATCATCTCGAGAAAAGTATTGGGGAAGAGTGGAATGATCATGTTTTCACAGACCTTGTTAGCATGAAGGTGAAACTGGAAGATATACTACTGAAACTGGAACACATTTCTAGGGAGAATGTGAGAATCAAGTGGCTGAAAGAGGTGGATACAAACATAGCATACTTCCATCCCTGCATTATGTATAGGAAAAGGCAGTTGCACCTGAACATATTGATGGAGGATGGGTATTTTACTAATGATAGGGATGTCATGGGATATATTTACCATACATACTTAAGTGATCTACTAGCAGGACCTAACATCCAATGGCCTACGGGGTACTCGGGAATCAACTCTGATCTTCTTGAAGCCATCCCGTGTCTTGTTAGGGACTAGGATAATGAAGGTGTGAGGGCCCTGTCCATTTAGAAGGAGATCTTTGACGCCATGATAAAGCGTAATCTGAATATCATGGGGGGCACAAATGGCTTCCCCACATCCTTTTACAAAGCTTCGTGGGAGGTGTTAAAGAGTGATATGATCTCCATTATTCAAGACTTCTTCTGGAGTGGGCTGCTACTATGCATTTCATGTGATAATACTGTTGTATTCATTCCAAATCCTAAGAACCCCTACTCAATCTATCAGTTTCAGCCTATGAGCATGTGAAGAGTACTGTATAAGATCCTCGCCAGTGTCATCAACTCTTCCTCTTATCTCTCCTTCTACAGTGGGTCCCTATGTAGAAGAATAGATTTTTGAAGGGGAGATGCATCTAGGGAGAGATAGATATGGGATAGGAAATGATTAGGGACATTGTCCAAATGTCTTAAGGTTCCAAAACATCCATAAAACTTGACATGAGAAAATAATATGACCATATGGAATGGAGTTTCATGAAAAATGTGTAGGTAGGTAAGGGTCTCTATGCTTGGAATATTGACATCCTCTTTTACTATTTCAGATCTTCGTGGTTTGTAGTATCATTTATGGGGAAGACAATTGGTTTATTAAAAGAAACCCGAGGCCATCGTCATAGTGACCACATATCACCGAGTTTATTTTTTATAGACCAGGACGTGCTTTGACGCCTTATTCATCGAAGCCTGGACAATAGTAACATTCTTCTATATTGTTGTAGATTGAAATCTCCATCAGTGTCTCATATATTGTTTGTGGGTGACACTATTATTTTCATGAATGCAGCAAGAAGATCCTTGAGGTGATTGAACATGATACTAGTGAAATACTGTCTTTGGATTGAAAAGAAAATTAACAGAGGCAAGGGTAATTTTTACTTACCCTACAACTACCCTCTCATCCAGGTTTCTTCGGTGGGTCACCTTCTTGATATGAAAAGAGGGGCCTTTCCCATGGACTATTATGGGGCTCCCCTATCGCCCAGACGTACCCGTATCAGAAATTTGGACCCAATATTCCATATGATCACAGAATAGGTTCTCAACTGGAAGAACAACCTTTTTCCATTGGAGGTAGAATTTCTCCGGTGAATAACTTTTTGCTCACCACTCTGTTCCAAACCCTCTCGTCAATAAAGTTTTTGAAGAGAGTTAGCAATAGAATCAATAGGATATTGGAAAAGTTCATTTGGGACCTCAAGGGAGAGGGGAAATGTCATTGGGTCTCTTTAAGTAGGATAACACAGTTGGCTAAAGAAGGCGTGATCAATGCCCGAAGCCTCGCAGATACCCTCTGAGGCAAGCACGAAAAACATACATTGGAGGTATTTGAACAACATAACTTGTGGGGTTCACCATGCGTGAGAGTTCCTTGGGGGATTATTTTTCCACTGATGACCATGATTCTCTTATATGGTCAGAGCATAGTCCCATCATGAAAGATTTATGGAAGCATGCTTGTTGGATCGTCGGAAGATGCAACATCCTGTTTTAGAACCACAACTGGAGTGGCACAATCATTGGTTTCTTGGAATTCCCATCCATGAATATCTTATTCTTAGAGGCTATCCAATATCCATAATTTCCCAAGGATGTTCTGAGTAGGGACCAGTTATAGATTTTCCACCTCATCGTGTTGTCCTCTAATTTGGATAGGTGTGTCTTCACCCCATCACCCTCTAGAGTTTTTACTATTAAAGATTACCATCAGACCATCATCTCGTAGGACTATGATGACACATGGTATGAGACCCTTTGGACCAAGGGTATTCCGGAAAAATAAAAGTTCCTCACTTGGAGAATAATGAATATGTCTCTTACATCGAATGAAAACATCAAGTGGTGCATTGTTAACCTAGCTTCTAGATGCATGTTTTGCCAGAGACATGAAGCGGAGAGCTCTAGACACATTTTATTTGAGAGTGAATGGACACGTGAGGTGTGGGGAACTTTGGTGGGTTCACGGAATTTTGATTATCTTCAATGGAAGATCAACCATTCTTGGATCGCTAATATCATGGTTCAAGGAGTGGTGGCACAAAGAGGTGGGATTGCTCTCTGATTTTTCTTTGCTGTTGTTGGAGAATGTGGTAGGTGAAGAAAAAGAAGTTATATAAGGGGGTGGCATTATCGGGTCGAGTGATCATTTCAAGGAACATTAACATGATTATAGGCTTGATCAAGGTCATGGGAAACTTGAGAGATGCTCCATCTCTGTAGCATTTATTTATAGGGACCTCTATTCCTCAATCGGGTGGTGGTCTTTCACCAGGCAGCTAGATCCACTGGAATCCTCTATCGTGGGGTCTGAAGCTTATATCTGATGGCTCGTGCATCTTGGGGGTGATACAAGGGGGTGGGGTGGTACATGACAGTGTAGGGTTGGTGTACTAGGCTTTCTCTATTCGACTGGGTCAGGGTACAAACCTTTAAGTAGAGTCCTTGACCATTCATACTGGTTGTAATATTTACAGATAGAGGAGAATTCATATTACGGTGGTTGAAATAGACTCAATTTTGTTGCATAATGAACATAACGGTCTGGGGGTGACTCCTTGGTCTGTTGCATATGTAGTCACGGACTGTCGTGCCATTCTAGGAGCTGACAATAAAGTGAGTCATAGTTGGTGGGAGGGTAACAAAGTTTCAGACTACAAGGCCTCAATGAACTACACTGGCCCAGACCATATTTTTTTTCCACAACTTGGTTAGCCTGAATCCATTGGGGGTTAATATTATTCAAGGGGATTCCCTCGGTCTTCATTACATTCATCCCCATTAATTGTTTTGTCCCATAGCCTGTCCTTTTATGTATTTTATTTGATTCCATTTTTTGAATAATAATTTTTTCTTTATGGTCAATGGTCCCTTTATAAAATAGTCAGATATAGGGAGTTGGGAATCAGTAAAGGACACCATATCTAGGTTAGTGGAAGGAGGAACATGTTTCATGGGTCATATTTCAGAATAATTTATGGGAAGATTTCCCATTATTGATTATGATAGAAGTGAAGAGAAAAGAGATTCTTTCTCTTAATTAGTGGAGTATATCAATGTAGGATATGGGAATCAAATTTATAGACCTTGTGTGTTTTCCCCAAAACATTTTCTAGATGGGGAGTCTCATGTGGGACTTCTTGAGGAGGTTATCCATCCCTCTATGTGATACATAGTAACTACATTAAATTTACCAATGTTTCTAAAGTTTCAAAAGAAGGTAGAGGTGATTGAGTGGATAAACTCATGAGGAGTATTTATAATAGCGGGAAGTCACCAGGGATCCTTAAGGAGTAGAGTTTTTAGTGGAATGTATTAAGAACATGGACCTTTGATGGTTCAACTAGAATAGAGTCAACCTCAACAATCTCCCTTCTATCCTTTTGGGGATTGTTGTTTCCGTGATTTTTCTAGGGACTTCAGTATGATGTTATTTGTATGTGGAGTTCTTAGATATATTTATAATCATGTCTTAATGGTTCTTTTATCTTAGTTTGGAGATACATGTATGTTTCATGTTTTAATCAATAGTAGTTTCCAGTGAATCCATTTTAGTATAAGGGAAATCGGGCTTATTCTCTATCATAGAATGCTTAAGAAGTTCATGGTTGACATCCAGATGTTCTTCATATTTTGTGATGTGAGGAACCAAAATTTAACACTGAATATTCTAGTGTTTTCAATTAGAATTAATTATATAGTATTTTTCAGTTATGAGTTTTAGAGAATTAGGACAAGATCATACAAATTTAAACATAGATTACAAATGGACACTTATAATTAGTATCAATTTTTTCCACTAAAGGAAACTGTTTGTTTAGTAAAAACATGAAAACTCAAATAATGATTACCTTTATCCTCAAAGTCCTCTAGGAATATAAAGAAAGACATATTCACATGAAAAATAAACCCACATTTTTATTAATGTATATCATTTAAACAAATATCATGAAATTGAAACTCTTTTATTTGAATTAGAGAACCAAACACATATAACCCTTTCAAAACCCATTTCTATTGGAATAACCATAAGACTGACTTTTAATTAACCTATTACAAGATTTCCTGGTGCTATCTGTGATATACCACATAAATATATAATGTCCTTAACCAATTCTATATTGTCCAACCCATGTTAATCCTTAATGGGCTTACCCTTCCCTATCTGGGCCACCCCATGTTAAGTTATAATAGGATTGCCTAGTGTAATCTGGGAAAACCCATGTATAATCTGTATAGGTATTACATGTTTCTTGTAACTCCCAATTACCATGTCATTAATATAATACATTCATCATAAAACCTTTTTAAAATCTTTTTTAATCCCATGGGAGAATTATTTCAGATAGAAATGCCATATTTATTGGAGAACCCGTTTTCAATAACGAAACTCCATTTTCAATAATAAAAAGTACCAAAATTCCAAAAAAGTTGAAGTTTCTTTTTTCATTAAAGGATTCATGAAATCATTCAAATGAAGATTATAATGAAATAATATCCCCATCAGAAGAAATTTATATTTTTACATATTCGTTAAGAATAAAACATTTTTTTATCATTTGTCAAAATGTTCTATATAAAAACCCCGTAAAAATATTCCATTTTTAAAACATTTTAATGAAATTAAAAATAAATATTAAATTTATTTTATAATTCATCTATATCTATAAATATAAATATTTTAATTTATATACAGAATATTGAACATCAGAAAAATACTTGATAATTAAATCATTAAACCTTCAAGGTATCCCATATCACTTTGAATAATTAAATCATAATCTGCATGAAAAAAATACATTTTAAAAAACTTTAAATATAATTTTTATAGTTAAAATATGGATATTAAATGTCATAATAGAAATATATATAACCCTTACAAAATAATAATGTTTCATATCTTCAAGAAATGGCTCAATGAAAGAAGATTGAGATGAAATCCCTTACCTTGAGTCTAATTCTTTATGTATATTTTTTAGCTTCCTAAATAATTTACTTATGTTAATTATTTAATTGATTCATAATAATTTTTTACTTTATCATAACATTTATTTCTTTTATTTAAATTTTTTAGGAAATTAATTAAAAAATTATGTTTACGTTAGGAGTTTTGACCATTTTCATTTTATGTGTCAAAAATAACTTTGGTAGGTCTACTATGGTCAAATCGGTCATTATATAAAAACCTAAAGGTTAATAATAATGAAACAATTATCATATTTATACTTATATTTATCATTTAAAACCAATAATTAAAAATAGTTATTAAAAATGAACCAACATTATGATCACGTAGACGGTACATCGTACACACACATGAGTAATGTTTCCAATTTTTCAATGTTCATTATGAAAATAAAGTAAGTAGAATTTATCTTTATAGAATGATAATTATATCATATATACCATATTATTAATTCATATATACATCTATATATAATTATTGTGATATAAAATTAATCACATCGTATCGAAGAGGCAGTATTCCCCACATCCACAAATGATGTTATCACTTATTCAGTGTGTGAAATGGTGTAAAATAAAATGCTATATTATTTTTACCGTATGTTAATTATGTCATTAATATCATATGGATGATATTTCTATCAAATACTTTTCATTAAACACTTCCTTAATACTTTCCATGTAGTGTTTGAAAATATTACATCGCTTTGAGGAGGCAGTAGTCCACATTTCCACAAATGAAATTATCGTACTTCCAAAAAATGGAAGGAATTAAGGTATTTGTTATATATTAATTACCAGAAGCATAGATAAATCATAAATATCATATATAACATATAAAAATATATTTTACATCATAATTACAAAACATTATTGGTGGTAAATAAAAAATGAAAAACATTGTTTCGTGAGGCGGTAGTTCTCTGTACACAATAACGATAAGTTCACTACCCATTAGATGGAAGTGTGTGTAAGTAAACGTAAAACAGTTAGAATAAAAAACTCAGTATATTTTTTTATACTTTTTTTATTTTTTTACCATTTAATAATAGGAATTTATATGGTTGAGAATGAAAATAAAAGAAATGAGCTCTAAGAAGGATGTTATCTCTGCCTTGGGTAATTTTGTTTTCTTAACACGAAAGGGATTTATGGTTTGGATTTCTCCCCAAAGGTAGGATTCATGGATTAATGGAGTGATTTTGGGTAGTCAATTGGGAAGATATTTTCCAAACAGAAGTGGTTTTAATGTGTATAAAAATGATAATAATGAGTTCCCTTTTATAGGAAAGGGGAGGTGCTATCATGGAAAATCCAAAAATAATAAAATATAATTGGGATATTATAGTGCCAAAGATTAACATCCCAAGTAAATAAAGAATAATAAAATTTTCCAATTTATTACTATTTGTGAAATAAATTTTAAATTTTACTTTAAAATGGATTCTATGTTTGACGGAGAACATGATACACAACCACATGTTTCTTTGAAGTCTAATGTTACACACAACACTGAGTCATACTGAAAAATAATAATATAAAATTATTTTAAATGATAGTTAATTCTTATACGTTGTATTGGTAGAAATAAATAGAACTAACTACAATATGATTATACATGTTAGTTAAATATTTTTACATTTATCCAAAAAAAAGATGGAGGCTTAAATTTTGAATGAATCTGATTTTAAGCATGAACACTTTAATATTCTACAGAAGGTTGATTTAACGCCTTTTTTTGGAGAACCCTCTTTAAATATAGTTTTTGTAAAATTTATATGTTCTATTTGACAAAATAAAATTCTTATTTAGAATCTGGACCACAAAATTTACTTTGGGTTAATTGTTTGGTATTTTTCTGATAAAAATCATTTTTTAATGAATAGTGATAGTTACAGTATTTTAATTCAAAACTTCCTTTTAATATAATTTATTTAAATGGTTATATTATATTTTTAATTGGTTTTAATTATAATTATATTATATTTTTACCATTTAATCCAATGTTGGTCATTAGAAGTAATTTCACTTTGAAATTGGACATAAACAAATGTCAATCATTTGATAGTTATTATTTATTAAAAACACATTTTTTGTTTTGACAGCAGGAATTAATATTACATTAATTAATTAAAATTCTATTTTTTTGAATTTGGTAAAATAGTCATGATTTTTTAATTCATAATATCAAATATATATGAGGTTGAATTTTTGGTATTTTTATGAAAGCATCAATTTTTTTATGAATACTGAAAACACCAAGTAGTAGTTAAACAACCGACCTTTTCATTTAAATGAAATTTTACTACTTCTGTGAATTTAATTTTGAAAATATAACATACATGTATGTTATTATTAAGTAAAATTTGGTTCAATAAGATGAAAATATTTATTGGTGAATAGTAACTTTTGACTTTTATTTACTGCAGTTAAAGGTAGATAAGGTAATGCAAGGTAAAAACAATATTATAATAATATAAAATTACCTTTACACTTGTCCTAACCTTATTGAATGATTAACGGATGACTAAAAAAATCCTTGGGTGAGACTTTTAACCTTTAAAAAAGACTTGGGTAAGATAATCATTTTAATAACTTTTTATTTAAAGTAAAAATAAAAATATCATAAACATGTATTTTTTTTGCAAATTTTTTTAATGCAGGGTTATATAATTGATATATTTGACTACAAATATTAATTATAAAGAAAAAAATATTTCCTACATCATGGTATTTTATTTATAATTTTTAGACATCAAATAAATAAAATTATTTATGACACAATAAGGATGCAGTGTTTACCTCATTAATGAATGATTTAAATAAATAAGATTATAGAAATTAAATAACTATCCAAAACTTGTAAAATTCTTGTTGGATTATTTTCTTTCAAAAAATATTCATCTTATCTTCTTCTTTAATAAGTTTTTGACCTCTAGAAACCAAAAATTACTATATAATAAAATAATATTTTCAAACATTCATAAAGAGCCCCTTCGTCCCCCCCAATAAAAAGCCCTATCCTCTAAACCATTATTCCCACCTCTCAAGCCCCATTTATCATCAAAAATCCACCCAAGTAATCTACAAAGATCCCTATCTTCCACCTAGAATCCTTACCACAAGCATAATTTACATCAATATATCTTTTTGGATCAAACCAATGGTAGTTACCCAATTTAAAGGTAACGTCTTCTTCTATGTTCTTTTATTTTATTTTACTTCTCCAACCCCTAAAAACATTTTTTCCTTTATTTTATAAAAAAAGTATCCTAAATATACTAAGTTTTTTTTATGAGAAGGATTCGAACTACACTTATACACACCTCCATCTGACGGGTAAAGAACATAAGGTTTCTGTGGATGGCGAACTACAACCTCACGAAACGATAATTGTTCAGTATTCTCCTACGACCTCTTATGGTGGCCATTGGGATGGCACTGCATTTACATGTGTTATATATTATAATTATATTTTCTCTATACTTCTGCATTTTTCATTTATAGAATACCTTTATGGTTTCCAAAATGAGTTGACACGATAATTTAATTTGAGGAAGTGCGGGCTACCGCCCCCTCAAAGTGATATGACTCATTCATGCCATACATGGAACATATAAAGGAAAGAGTTAATGAAATTATATATGATATTATACTGGAATTATAATATACCTGTTTATCATTATGTTTTCATTCAATTAAAAAAACTAATTAAAAATGAAAGTAGCATTCATGCGTACGTACGACTTATAACCTCCATGAATAGTGCATTTCATTTCTTACCTCCAAATGTTATATACTATTATAAATACATATTTATACTAGATATATATTATATATATTATATCTAAATCCTGAGTAAAATTATGGTAATAATGAACTTTTGACCACATGGACAACTTGTAAATATAAGAAGTTTATTTTTGACTCAAGTACGAAATTTCGACAAAATGACCATTATTAACATAAATGACTACATAATGATAATAACATGAAAATAAGTGATATAAAAATAATAATAAACATTTAAAGGTTTTTAATCAAGTATAAATTAACTTTAGTTTATTATTCATAAGATTAAAGAACGAACGGGTCAAGTTAGACACGAGGTAAGGGAACTTCTTAACCCAATTTCCATTCATTGGGTTAATCTTCAACTTTTAAATTATTTTGCGTTATTATTATTTATGAAATAACTTTTGATGCCTTATCTTGTATTTATACATTATGTATGTGTGCTTATAATAAATACACATAATTGAACAATTTGATTTACAAAATGTTATTTGTATGGGACTTCGTCTCAATCTCCTTTCATTGAGGCATATTTTGTTTTATAGACGACATTATTTTATACGGTGTATAATCATCATTGAATTTTCATTTCATTAAAAGGGAATATTTTTCTACAAGGAGTTATACTAAACAACAAAAAAAATGTTTCTTTTAATGTAAGCGGTGACAATTACATTTTCTACCATCGTGAGTATTATTTTATCTACGGATTCCTTAACAAGCCATAATGTTTCTAAAAGAAAAATTAATATCTTATATTCTTTTACATAATTTTCTATTGAAAAGGGGTTTGAGAATGGAATTGTTATGTCAATATATTTAATTTATGTGGAAATGATATCTTTCTGTTATGTTTGTTTTATATTTCATGAATATGTTATGGTTCTTGTGCATTGTTTACGTATATGGGTGGTTCCGTGATAAACCTAGCGCGGGTGTGCCCGAGATAGCTCTCCAATGCATTGGGTAACGCGATGAAGGTAAATGTGAGTGTTCCTACTAATTTATTTAGGGAATATACTATGATGGGTATTCCAAATTTGACTCCCTACGTAGTTGTTAAACTATAAAGTTACTATGTTATGGATTCCACAAGTAACCTTTATGATTTGTGATTACTATGTGTTATTCATAAATATTATGATTTCATGAGGTATATTAAAGAGATTATGTTAGGTATGTATTGATGAACTAATGTTTTATCTCTTTATTTTATAAGACCTACTGAGATTTTTATGCACATCCCATGTTTTTTGAAATGTTTTTCATAGGACTTAAAGAAGAATAAGATTAAGGATGGGATCATGGAAAAGCCATGCTGTCTAAAACATGGAACCAGAGATGACACTTTTCTTCAAGAGTTTTTATTTTAAGAAAAAATCAAAACTAGGTAGAAGTGTCTATTTTGTAATTTTTAAGATGTAATGTAATAATTATGGCCTATTTCTCTAAAAATATAAACCTGAAAGGATCCTCAATGTGAATTATTAACTTAATTAAAGATTATTTAATGTTTAAAGGTTGGGTCCTTATAGTTGATATCAGAGGTCGGTTTAGATAACTTTAGGAGTTTATATATTGTTAAATTAATATCCATAAATTAATTTATGTTAATATTGAAATGATATTGCATTTACAGATTACCTTGTTGCTTCACATTAGATATTTATGTGTTTAGAATGGTTTTTTTCAGAGGAAACAAGACATCTGTGATAGGGCAACGTCAGGAGGAAGAAAACCTTCCAAATTAGAAAACTGAGATGGTTGGAATCAGAATTGAACAGTTTGTTGTAGCGATGGCACAGTTGACTCAGGATATAAATGGTGGTGGTATCCATGCACGAGGTCAGCAAGATCAACCACAGAGGAACATGTCAGCAGTGGATCATTTCATGAGGAAACACCCCCATCATTTAGAGGATCTTCTAACATTGAGCTATCTGAAGTGTGTATTAAGGTATATGAGAATATTTTTGATGTCATGTGGAGTTCAGAACAACAAAAGGTTAGTCCTGCTATTAAACATTTTTAAGGTGAAGCCGATCAATGGTGGTTGATGGTGAAAAATATCTCGGATAGTGAGGATATTAATGCTATTGATTGGGATGAATTCAAAGGTATGTTCATTGAGAAGTATTTTCCTAAGGTGGTTCAAATTAGGTTGGAAAAACAATTCTTGCAATTGAGGTAGGAGGATGAATCAATTACTATTTACAAATAAAAGTTCACTCGACTAACTTGGTATGATCCAAATTTCAACTTAGATCTGTAGTTTTCTTGGTTTAGTAGATTATTACTAGAGGTTTATTGATAATTTTGCAGGGTTATCTAGTCCAATGACTATGAAAATTAGAAAAGGTGTTATGTTCATTTGGAAAAAAGAATGTGACGATTGTTTTCTGGAATTGAAAAAGAATATTGGTGAATGCTCCAGTTCTGGCACCACCTTCTAGAAATGGTGCGTTTGTTATCTACAGTGATGCTTCGTGGAAAAGACTTGGTTGTGTCCTAATGCAGAATGATTAGGTAATTGATTATGATTTACGTTAGCTTAAACCTAATGAGTTAAATTACCCTACACATGATTTAAAATTATCTTATATTTTTTTCTTTAAGAATTTGGAGGCATCATTTGTATGGAGTAAAATGTGAAATATAAACTCACCATAAAAGTTTAAAGTATATATTAAATAAAAAAAATTAAACATGAGATAGAGGAGATGACTTAAATTAATCAAGGATGATGATTTCATGATCCATTACGATCTGGGAAAATAAAATAAAGTGGATGATGCTTTGAGTCGAAAAAGTAATGCTTCATTAAACATTCAACATTTGGAACGAGATCCATTGCTTTTTGATTTGATGAACTATGGCATAAGAGTTATTGGTGCAGGAAATTCCTCTATTTTTTTTTCAAGAGTTAGTGAAGTCATCTAAATCAGACAGAATTAAGAAAGTGTAGATGGAATATAGTGAGTTGCATAAAAAGGTAGTGTTGGTTCAGAAGGGAATGCTGCTTGATTTTAACATTGTTAATTATTGTGTTTTGAGCTTTCAGAAAAGGATTTGTGTGCCTTGTGATTCAAATATAAAGAAAGTGTTATTATGTGAAGCTCATATTTCTTCGTTTTCAGATTATCTTGATAGTATTAAGATGTACATAGATCTTCAGAAGTATTATTGGTAGGATGGAATAGAAAGAGATATTTATGTCTTTATTATGAATTATTTTACTTGTAAACAGGTTAAAGCAGAGTGGCAGTTACTAAAAGGTATGCTTCAGTCTTTACTGGTGCCAGAGTGGAAATGGAAAAATATTTCCATGGACTTCATTGTGGTATTACCAAAGACATCTCAAGGTAATAATGCAATCTGGGTTATTGTTGATCAATTGACTAAATTTGCTCATTTCCTTCCCATTCGAGATACTTTTTATCTAGATCAACTTTCTCGGTTGTATGTTAAAGATATAGTCAGGTTTCATGAAGTTACTCTATCTATTTTATCTGATAGAGATCCTAGGTTTACTTCTATATTTTGGAAAGGCCTTTAGAAGTCATTGGGTACTGAGTTAAATTTTAGAATAGATTTTGATTCTTAATCAGATGGGCAGTCAGAACGAATGATTCAGACCTTTGAGGATATGATACATGGTTGTTCATTAGATTACTAGGGATGTTGGGACCAACATACACAACAAAAAAATAGACCTTTACTAATAAAAAATTTCTGACAGATAATATACTTGTTGGTAAATATGATTAATTCCAACAGATATAAATCATGTTGATATTGGTTATCGATACCAAAAATTATTTTTACGAGTAAAAATATATGTTTATATTAGTTGTTAAATTCCAATAAATATTTTACCAACATATAAATCTCTTTTATTATCATAATAATACTAAAAATTGATTTTCCAATAACTGAATCTGTTGTTATTAGTTATTATTACCAAAAAATCTTTTTCCATTAAAAAAATCCATTACCACTAAATTATTCAATAACATCAAATATTTTACCAAAAATTGAATATATAGATATATATATTACACATTACAATAATATCATTTTGATAATAGAAATATATAATTAATTAAAATATCCATAATATAGTAATATTTATTAGTATATAATGATACATACATATATAATCCTTATACAATACAATTTTTATATAAATTCATACTTTTTTCCATTATATATGTAAATAAATAAATAAATTATTCAATATGAAAAAAACACTAAAATATCTAAAAAGAACACCCCTATACAACCACCCCACCCCCAATCCTCCATCAATCCTCGCAACCTCCCTCCCCCAACCCTACCTATATATTCTCTACGGCCGGTGTTCCCCACTGTCGGTGTTCCCCATGACCATCGTTTCTTGTGGACGACATTTCCCACCCTCAGAGTTCCCCACACCCAGCACTCATTTGGGATGGATTTCCCTACATACGGTGTTCCTCGCAAACCTCGGAAGAACCCCTTCACTATTCTCGGCCAACATCAGCCATAAACATCGTCGTGAGAACCCCCTCCATGTATCAATCCTGATTCCTCATTTGAAATCCATGATTTGAAGTTGTATTTGTGGTGACTCCGAGTGGAAATGAAACGGGTCTGATAACAATGGCTCCTTGTTTGGGAAATGGTTCTCAACAATGTTATGCGACACTCGGTAGAAACGATGCTGCTGGGGGTCTTAGATCGACTTGTCATCCATGGTGTTGGATTGATGGCTTGTTTGGTGGATTTTAATTCAATGTTGCAGGTTCCATTTTTCACTCACAGTTCTTCTATATATATATATTTTGTTCCAATGAATCAGTTTGTGGAATTGAATCATTATTTTAGGTTCTTGAATCGACGGTAGTGGAAAACTCGTCTTGAATGAAAATTCACTGCCAAAATCTATTTTAGTGACACAATTTGGTCTTGCAAAAAGAAATAGTGGTATGTTTTCACCAATATTGATGTTTTATTTTTTAGCAGCAATATAATACATCATAAAAATTATTCAGTTATATTTTTTCATACATTTCCTTGCAGATCCTATAATTGTTAACACAACATCGAATTGTACAAAATTAATGTTCAATCCCAATACTCCATTTGTGGAAATGTTCAAATCCAAGTGATTTATTCTGTACAAATTGCATTCTTTTATACATTATAGATAACATATATTTCATTATTCATGTTCTTCATCTTTAGTTCCATGACAAAATAAAATTTACATTATCAATTTTCACATCTTTTTTTATTAATTCTCTAATTTTTATGGTCAACTCCAGTGTTCTCTTACCATCTTATCAAACCGAAATTTACTAACATCTGCATCAATTGTTCGACTCCAATAATATTTTATAAGAACAAAAAAACTCCACAACATATAAATGAATATTTATAGGTAACTATAATGTTCATGAGATTTTAAATTCTTAAAGAAAATTAACGTTCTTATTTTATTTATCATAATATTTTTTAAGTAAATCAATTTCCTAAATCTACATCCAAACTAATTATCCAAATTGGTCACTACTACTATAGTAATTTGAAGTAAATATAGGATTTTGGGAAGAAATATATTGTTTTGGAGTTCAGGTTGAAAAATTGAAATGTAATGTTGACAAGAGATATTAAAATTTGACAAATAAAGGGATTGAAGAGGGTAACATAGGACTTCATAAGAGTAAACTGACACTTTGTAAGAGTAATCATCATAGGAACCACCCTTCCTATTCTCATCCAACGTCCCCCTACAACATCGTTGTGGTAAACCCCTCCCTATTCCCGAAAAAAATCCTTGCACAAAACCCCTATTCAAGGAAAACATTCTTGCATAAAACCCCTCATTGGACCTTTCCATCCTTTGTTTCCCATGCCGTTGTCCCCGCTCTCGACCGTTGTCATCCACAACAATTAGACTTGGTAAATGTGATGTAATTTTAAGTGATTTTGGATTGTAAGATGTAAGTGTTCATATGAGTTTGGTTTTTTTCTATGATATCCTCTACCCATTTTCTTATTGGTTCTTGGCCAAGATCTGGATGTTGTTGCAATTTTTAATTCTATAACATATTTATCTCTGATAATTGGATATAGTTTTCCAAACCACTTTTAGGTTAGTTTTATACCATGTTTATTCAAAGTTTATTCTCTAGAGAGGTAACAAATCCATCTTGATGGCACTCACTTACAGAGTAAATTCTGAACACTATGGAACTAAGAGGATAATAGAAGGTGAGTTGTGCTTCTGGTAAGGTTTGGTTTCATTCAAGGTTTTTTTTGGTTCTTTTACATATCATGGGCGTTTTTTTCTTGTTGTTTCTTCTAAATCAATTTCTAATTTTGTGGTTTATGTACTATATTGGTGGTTGTCTCTAAGTTTTAAAGAAGATGGTGATATTGTATTGATTTCTAGAGCATCAAATTGTCGGTGATCTAGTCCCCACAATTAGGGAGTTAATGTGTTCACGATGTGGTTTTAGATATGATTGAATTCAATAGATATCATATTGGTGTGATATTTTCCCTCATGACAATGGTGTCATTGATGATGGAAGTGGGAAGAATTTGGGAAATGAAACTAGATAATCGATTTTTTTACTCAATTTACTTATTTATGGAATATAACATTTGATATTTCAAGTTTTTATTAATGTAAATCATTGATTTTGAGGCCACATTTTTTTATCATTAAATATTAAGAATTTTAAATGTCAGTTCTCAACATAGGACCCATCAATGACATGAGTTTATATGGGGTCTTGTAAGTGTTTTATTTTATACATGTTTGATGATGCCAAATATATATTATTTCAGTTTATTATTATTCTTATTTGATTCTAGGATAGTTATTAATCCCACATAAAATTCTGCAAATACAACGAAGTACCATTGTTTGAAATTTGATTTAATTTAGATTGGAAGTTCTTTCTGAGACAACGTACTCTCATTTTTTGTTTTATTTTTTAGTTTCTATTTCACATGCCTTATTAAAATTATATTTTTTTTATCTTGTTTATGATTTATGAAATATTATTAAAATTATCTTTGGTTTTTTGTTTTAGGAACTTTGATATTATATATGAAGGTTCTTCAAGTTATTATTTCACTTTAGCATTGAGCGTACATCCTAGAGACGTAATGTATTACTACGTTTTTCTAATTATTTATTATTTTTTACATAGTTTTAAAATACATTTTATGTTTTTAAATAGGTGTTTTTTAAGTAAATTTTAAAGTTATTGTGTTTAAGTGATTAAACTAGTTAGAAGGTGTCATAGAAAAAAATTTAAAGGTGGGTATCCATATTTTGAGAGGTTCATTAAATCCACACATTAATATTGCATTAACAATCACAAGAAAAAGTGAATTGATTATTTAATATTTTTTTCACTCTAGGAGTTTGATCATTAAATCCACACATGAAAAATGCACAAACAATCGTCGTTATTTTCTTCTCAAGATAAAATTTCATTGTTTTCTGGTCTTTTCATCTCTGTCAATTTAGTTGTCTATTCTCAGGAGTCCCCATGGAATTTTTAAATTATGAATTTCCATGAGATGCGGGTTTATTACTTTCAAATTTACTTGGCATTGGTATTTCCATGGTGATTTCATGAACTAACCGATATGTTTTTTCCAATATGTTTTCATTCACAAGGGAACAACTATAGATTTTTTCAAATCATGGATTTGATTTATAGAAAATATGGTTGATAAATTATAGGTTATTTTTGAGTTCTTTTGGTCTATCTTCTCGACACTAACCATTTGAGCAACACTCAAAGGGTTACGTTTCTTCTTCAAATCACAATGTTTCAATGACGGCTGACATCACCTTGAAATTTTTATACAAGATGATCACCATGCAGTTTGTCGATTTTTATATTGGCCTTATAAGATTATATTGGACATTGGCTGGTCAATTAGTGCTTGGATCCGCAATTGTTGAAGAGTGGACTCCTCTGAAGGATTTTTGTATTTGAGACTTTATAGAGAGGACTTGAGACGATGATGATATTGGTATGGGCCTTACCTTTGAAGCTATTTTTTCCTTGAAGCTGTGATGAGTTGGTGTCATGGTTTCTATTTCTAGTATGATGGGATTTATTTATTCTCTAGTTCTAGATATGATTACATTGATTTTTTTTTCATTTAGGTAGTAGACACTAGGTTTTCACTAGGTATCCTCTTTGGATTTGGTTATGATTCCCATAGCTTTCCTTGAGGATTGACTAGAATTTGTTGCTCGACTTTGGTTCTGGATGATTCATGGGATATTAGGGCTCAAAGTGTTATTTTTTGTTGACTGTGTGCTGCTTGTTCACTTAATTTGATCTACTTTAATGTTTGTTTATTTCCCTTTTATCTGGAGACTCTGATGTTAATGCAACACTTGTTATGCTCTTAATGGATCATCTGTTGCCCCGAGGATCTGGTTTTCTCTGTTTCAAGAACTCCAACAACATCTGTTTACATGATCTTCAGAAAACTAAACTGTTTCAGCTTATCTATTGTTAGGTTCTATAATCACTCTTCTTTTCTATTCTCTTTCTTTACAGGTTCTAAGGAAACACTAATGTTTCAACCAGTCTAAGACGGTTCAATGCATGGAGCTGATGTGATATGTGTTGATGTGAACCTACTTTTCATGTTTGTTTTCTCTTTAAAGTTATTCATGAGTCATATCACATTGACATCTTATACATGGGGGTTTGTCACAATGTTTTTCGCCAGGATGTCCTTTACATGTTGGGGGATGCAATTCGGCTTTCCAAGTGACATGACTATGGTCCGTGGTAGGTCTATGCTTATTAGAGGTTTTATTATACATGAAGATACTATAATTCTTAATTTCGGCGACTTTTAAGTAGAATTCATGCCATTTCAGATAGGTCTCTTGCAATGTGTATTATTTGATGTGTTTTTACTATCTCTCAAATAACATATTTCATCTCACATTTTCCATGTATTCCAAATAAAAAATTGAAAAAATATTGTTGTTCTTTTCAATTTCCATTGAAAATTAATTCTTATTCCAAACGTTGCCTAATAATTTTTGGGTTTTTTAACTTTGGAACAACCATGGTTCATGCAGATATTTGTCACTAATTTGAGTTGGAGTTGACTTGCTTGTCCAGAGGAATGGATGAGTTGCTGGTACTTGCTTTTCCCTAGGGTTGCATGGATGTGCTGGAGCTGGATTTTTGGTCCTGGGTAATGGATGCGGTAATGTTGGCTCACTGGTCTCAGGGTACTCACAGATTCTTGGTGTGGCATGGATGGGTAGGCTACAGACTTGTTAGCATTGGGGGGGAGCTATTCTGGGTTGGTGGGGGCGTGTGATGGATCATTTGGGTGGATAGATTTTGTATTGTATATTGATTCATTTGTATTAAATTTCATTATTACTATATATTTTTTTTTCAAATTTTAATCATGTTTGGAAATGTCATATGTGATAAATTAATAAATACAATATAAAAGTTAACAATAAATATAAAATTAAAATTTTTATTTAAATATAATTTATAAATAAACATTATATGTTGATAATATTATTACCAACATAAAAATTTGTCATTATAACTTGTTGCTAAAAAGTTTAACCATCATATATTTTATTTTTTGGTATTATTATAATTGTAACAGAATGATTCTATTTGTCATAAAAACATTTCGTGATAGAGTATTTACTGATAGTTTAGTGAGAGGAATATATATTGGTAAAAAGTTTTACTAATAGATAATGTACTTTTACCAATAGATATTATCCTGTTGGAAAATTTGAAATATTTTTTAGTGATATTTATTGGTTGAATTTTCTTATAATAACAATTTTCATTCCAGTATACAGATGGCTCCATTTGAGGCATTATATGGGAAGTGGTGTCGAACTCCAGCTTTTTGGGATGAAGTAGGTGAAAGGAAGCTGATGAGACCAGAATTTCTAGAAGTAATGGCAGAAAAGGTTTAGTTGATTCAGAATCACATGAGAACAGATTAGAGTATGCAGAAAAGTTATGTGGATAACCGAATAATGGATCTTTTTTTAAAGTAGGTGATCATGTCTTTCTTAATGTTTCTCCATGGAAATGTGTGATGCATTTTTGTAAGATGGTAAAGTTGAGTCAGAGGTTCATTGGACATTTTGAAATTAGGGAGAAAGTTGGATTAATTGTCTATAGAGTGGTTTAACCTCTGTGATTATCCCAAGTAAACAATGTTTTTCATGTTTCATTGTTGATAAAGTATACACCGGATCGATATCATGTTTTGATCCTATAGGTAGTTCAGTTGGAAGAGAATCTCTCTTATGAGGAACAACCAGTCCAGATTCTTGACCGAAGATAGAAAGTGTTGTAGAATAAGGTAATTAATAAGGTAAAGGTTTTTTGAAAAAACCATATGGTAGAAGAGAAAATGTGAGAATCTATGAATTCTATGAAGGATAAATAACCCCACTTATTTGAAAAGCAAATAGAAACTACGAGGACACAATTTCCAAAAGGGGGAAAGGATATAACATCCCAATTAAATGAAGAATAATAAATTTTCATATTTTTTAATATTTGTGAAATAAATATTTAATTTTACTTTACGAGGGATTCTATGTTCGATGGCATACCCAATACATAACAATGGGTTTCATTGTAGTCTAACGTTATAGAAAATGCTGAGCCATACTAGAAAATAATTATATAATTTTATTTTAAATAGTTGTTAATTCTTAACCGTTGTATTGGAGGGAATAAATTAAACTAATTACAATACTATTATTAATGTTTGTTAAATGTTTTTTCATTTATCCAATAATATTCAGAGGCTTAAAATGTAAATGAATCCGATTTTAAGCATAAATACTCAAATATTATTTAAAAGGTCTATTTATCGCCTTTTAGGGAGAATCTTTTTTAAATCATGTTTTGGTCACTTTTATATGTTATATTTGTCAAAATAAAATTTTTATTTATAATCAGGACATAAAAATTTACTTTGGTCAAAATTTTGTTATTTTTCTGATAAAAATCATTTTTTAATTAATAGTGAAAAATACCATGTTTTAATTCAAAATTTCATTTTCATCTAATTTATTTATATAGTTAAATTATATTTTTAATTGGTTTTAAAGGGTAATTAGATTATATTTTTATCATTTAATACAATTTCGGTTATTTGAAGTAAATTGTTTTTGAAATTGGACATAAACAAGTGTCAATCTTTTCATAAATGTTATTTCTTAAAAACATGCTTTTTTGTTTTGACAGCATGAATTAATTTTAAATTAATTAATGAAAATTCTATTTTTTTAATTTGGTAAAATAGAAATCATTTTTTAATTCAAAATATCAAACATAGATTATGTTTATTTTTTGGTATTTCTCGGGAAAACATCAAATTTTTTATGAATAGTGAAAACACAGAGTTGTAGTAAAAAATTTGACTTTTTCATTTAAATGATATTTTACCGCTTCTGTGAATTAAATTTTGAAAATATGAAATACATGGCTATTATTATTAAGTAAAATTTGGTTCAATAAGATGAAAATATTTTCTGATGAATAGTAACTTTTGACTTTTATTTACCGCGGTTAAATGTAGATAGAGTAATTCAAGGTAAAAACAATATTATAATAATATAAAATTACCTTAACAATTGTCCTAACCTTATTGGATGAGTAATGGATGACCAAGAAAATCTATGGGTGAGACTTTGGGCTTTTGAAAGCCACTTGGGCAAGATAATAATATTAATAACTTTTTATTTAAAGTTAAAATAAAAATATCATAAACATGTATTATTTTCATAAAAAACACTAATGTGGGGTTATATAATTGATATATTTGATTATAAATATTCATTAGAATGATAAAAATATTTCCGACATCATGGTATTATATTAATAATTTTTAGACATCATATAAATAAAATTATTTTTGACACAATAAGGATGCATTGTTTACCTCATTAATGAATGATTTAAATAAATAAGTTTATAAAAACTAAAAAAATATAAAAAACCTGTCCAATTATTATTGGATGGTTTTATTTAGAACTAGAGTCATCTTATCTTCGACATTAATTTATTTTTTACTTTCAGAAACCAATAATCATTATATAATAAAATAATATTTTCAAACATTCCTAAAGAGCCCCTCCCCCCTTATAAAAACCCCTCACCTCTAACCGATTACTCACACCTCTCAAACCCTTTGTCCCATACAAACTCTTCCAAAAAAATCTCTCAAGATCCGTCTCTTCCACCTATAATCCTTACAATATGAATAAGACACTTCAAGAAATCCTTTTGGTTTAAATCAAAGGTAGTTACCCGATTTAAAGGTAACGTATTCTTTTAAGTTATTTTCTTTTATTTTACTTCTCCAACCCCTAAACTCTTTTTATTATTTTATTTAGTAACAACAACAGTATCATAAATATACTTGGTTTTTTAGGAGAAGTATTCTAACTACACCTACACACACCTCCATCTAATGGGTAAAGTACATATTGTTTCTGTGGATGGCGAACTACTGCCTCACAAAACGATGATTGTTCAATCTTCTCCTACCACCTCTTATGGTAGCCATTTGTGGTGGAAATGTATTTTATGTGATATATATTATATTTATATTGTCTCTATTCTTCTTTATTTTTCATTTATAACATACATTTATTCTTTCCATAATGAGTAAACATGATAATTTCATTTGAGGAAGTGCGGACTACCGCCCCCTCAATGTGATATGACTCGTTCACGCCAGACGTAGAATGTATAGAGGATAGAGTTAATGAAATTATATATGATATTATAATGGAATTATAATATACCTATTTATCATTAATTATTCATTCAATTAAAAATATTAAATAGAAATGAATGTAGTTTTCATGCGTACATATGACTTACCGTCTCCAGGAATGATGCTTTTCACTTCTTACATCCAAATGATATGTACTATTATACATACATATATATACTGGATATATATATGATATAAATTATATCTAAATCAGGAATTGAATTCTGGAAATAATGGAATTTTGACCACATTGACAACTTGTAAATATAAGTAGTTTATTTTTGACTCATGTACCAAATATCTACAAAATGACCATTATTAACTTAAATGATTAAATAATGTTTTATAACATGGAAATAAGTGATATAAAAAGAATAATAAACATGAAAAGGGATCTCAAGAAATTATAAATTAACTTTTTTTTATTATTCAGGAGACTAAAGAATGAATAGGTCAAGTCGGATACGAGGCAATGGAACTTTTTAACCGAATTTCCATTCTTTGGGTTAATCAACTACTTTTAAATTATGTAGTTCTATGATTATGTAATAAAAAACTTTTGATGTAATTTCTTGTATTTATACATTATGTATGTGTACTAATATTAAATACACATAATTGATCTATTTTATTTTCAAAATGATCATTGTAAGGGACTTCGTCTCAATCTCATTTCATTGAGGACAATTTAGTTTTATACATGACTTTCTTTTATATGGTGTATAAACACCTTTCAAATTTCATTTCATTCAAAGGGAATAATTTTATACAAGGAGTTTTACTAAATGAAAAAAAGAATATTTCTTTTAACGTAAGCGGAGACAATGGAATTTTCCTCCACCGTGATTGTTATTTAATCAATGGCTTCCTTAACAATAGGTAATGTTTTTAAAAGGAATATAAATCTCATATACTATTTTTCGTATTTTGGTATTGAAAATGGTTTTCAGAATGAATTTTTTATGTATATATATTTAAATGATGTGGGAATTTTATCTTTCCTTTATATTTGTTTTATGTGTTATGAATATGTTATGGTTCTTGGGCATTGTTTACGTATACGGGTGGTTCTATGAGAAACCTAGGGTGGGTGAGCCTGAGATAGCTCTCCAATGCATTGAGTAACGTGATAGAGATAAAAATAAATGTTTCTCCTAAAAAAATTAGGGAATATACTATGATGGTTATTCCAAATGTGACTCCCTATGTAGTTTCGAATGACACAATGTAAGTATGTTATGGATGCCACAAGTTAACTTTATGATTTTTGATTACTATTCATTATTCATAAATCTTATGATTTCATGAGGTATGTTAAAGTGCTTATGTTATGTATGTATTTATAAAATAATGTTTTCTTTCTTTATTTTATAATCCTTACTAACCTTTTTATGCTCACCCCAAGTTTTTGAAATGTTTTTCACATGACTTAAAGATAAATAAGGTCAAGGATGGGATCAAGGAAAAATCATGCCGTTTAAAACATAGAACTATACATGGCTCTTTTTTTCAAGAGTATTTATTTTATGAAAAAATGGAAATTGAGTATAAGTGTCTATTTTATAATTTTTGAGATGTAATGTAATATTTATGGAATAATTGTTTAAAACTCAAAACCTGAAAAGATTCTCAATGTGAATTATTATCTTTATTCAAGGTTATGTAATGTTTTAAGGATAATTTGTTATAACAAGAATTAAAAATTTATTAGAAATGAATTTTGGAAAAAATTTTGTACTATATTATCACATTTTTTATTAAATAACATTTTTTCTATTTTAAATAATTTTATAATTTATTAAATCAATAAAATATTTTTTTCGAGTTTGATACTATTCATTTATTTTGATTCCAAATACATCATGAAAAAAGGGGAATTATAATATAAATCTGTCAAACATATATAATATATCTTATAGATCTATAAAATTCATTATACACTATAAATCAACCAAATATTATCAACAGTAATGTTATTAAAATATTTTTTTTGTTAAATAAATAAATATTGTTTTAGCATTGAAGAGGATTTTAGGGTAATTATAAAATTTATAATATTTTTTATAAATATTATATACTGAAATTAATTTCATTTATATCAAAATTGACATTTCGTATCCTTCATATCTTATTTTTGACCCTATATGGACACATAAAAGATATTAAATACAAAGAGAGTGACATTTTGTAACTATCATTGACTTAAATAATATATATATTATTTTCATGGAAAAGTGTATTTTAAACAAGTCTAATTTGATATTAAATAGATAAGAGTCGAATAATATCCACAGAATAACTTTTTGAAATGTTTTTATTTTTTTAATCATTATCTTTTTGTTTTTACACTTATTTAACATTTTTAATTCTTACTGTGATATCACGTAATTTACATTTTTACGGTTAATATAATTACTCTATATTCCAAACAAAAAATAAAGAGTAATTTATGAAATTTTAGGACTTATCATAATTATTTTTAAAAATCTTAGATTGTTATAAATTTTATAACATTTAATAAAATACTATTTATTTTAAACTATCATTAATGCTAACCTTGAAACTAATTATTGTTGGACTTTTTAAAAATATCATAGAAACATGATATATTTGAAAAAAATCAATTAAATCATCAATAACATGTCAAAATAGTCCATAAAATTCATTTTTTATATCAATTGGTTCAAAGTTTAATTATTTTAATATTATTAATATCATTTATTTGATTCTCCTATTAATTAAACAATCACTACAACACCATGATGTCACTATTTAATTTAATATTTTTCTTAAAAATTATAAATAAATTAATATGATCTATGTAAAAATTTAATCTTAAAAAAAATACTATTTCTAGTAGAACATATCCCTTTTATAACTCCATATTAAAATTTTTCCCTTATTAAAAAGAAAATAATAATAAAATTATATTTTCATTAAAGATAATATTATAAATTTATTAAAGTCATCCAAGTGGCTCCAAGAGATCCCAAATTTAGCCCAATGATTATATCTTTTGAAAATAAATAATCCAATGAAATATTTTGACATTTTAGGGTATTTTTATAATATTTTATAATACTATATTTATACTTAATTAATCAATTTTCCATTAAGAAAGATAATAAAAATATTTATTATAGTTACTATTCATATTTTCAAAAAAAAAGTGAACTATTTTTTTAAATTTTGATGTTATTACTCCAAATAAGGAATTTATTTTTTAAAATAAAAAACATTGAGTTGGAAAAAAAATATTTTAAAATTAATCTCGTTGAGAGAAATGGAAAACTGTTTTTAAGTAAAAAACTTCAAAAATTGACAATGTTTTTAAATCCTATTCTAATATGCAATTGATTACAATTACTAAAATTGTACTAAAAGATAAAAACTTTATCTAATTATTCTTTAAAAAATAAAAAATATAATTTAACATTATAAATAAATTGTATGAAAATGTGGTCCTCAATTAAAATGTAATATTCTTTCAATATTTTTCAATAAATGAATGTTATCAAAAAAATACCATAAATTCAAAGAATGTAAATTTTGATAGTTCTATTTCACATAATAAGTTTATTTTATAAAATATAATTTATATAAGTTTCAAAAATAGATCTAAAAAAGTGTGCCATCAAAAAGAGGAAAAATATCCTTTTTTTAAAAAATAATCCATTTATCCATAAAATTGATTTTATTGTTATATTATATCTTGGAAATATAAATTAGGTTTTTTTAATTTGAAATAGATTATATTATATATATATTTAAATAATATAATCTAACAACACTGATTTTATTATTTTGTAAACAAACTTATTTTCATTTAAATAGTTCTTTAGAAAACATTTTTTTTATTTTAAATAGTGTTTTACAAACCATATTTTTATAATTATGTTAATCCTATTCTTTCCCGCCCTTTTAGCGACTATGTGATAACTATCATATTAAATAATAATATTTTTTTATTCCTTTATGTTTGATGTGGCATATCATGTACAAAACCAAACATGGTATTTATTTAATAAAATCCTGGAATTCTACATCCTCCTTTAATAAATATAATCCTTGCAATTTGATCTCGTGATCGATAATTATGGGTCTTACTCTTAAAAATTTGTTTTTTGGACTCCCACATCATAAAAATTATTAATAAAAAATCCACTTCAAAAGTGAGAAAGAAATATATGAAGGTCACTAAGAGAAAAGATACATGGTTTCCATGTAGAAAAACATGGACATGGAATTGAAACCTAAATCTCAATGACTAATTGAGAGTGATAAAGAACATGATCATTGAAAATTTAACCATCATGAAACCATAAAAATGATATGGTTTAAATTACCATTGAATAAAATAAATGAATAACATTTTTGTTTCCGGATCCTTTTCATGGAGTTGAGGAATTCTATTACTAAATTGATTATGAACATTGCGAAACATACTTACATGAAAATAATAGTTTCATCCTTTAATAAATTAACACCACAAACTCATCCTTTTCTCCAAACAATTAGTATTCAAGATAATTTTTTCAAGATTTTAAGTAGTAGAAACAACTTCTAGTGAATCATATAATAAAAAGGATTAATTATCAATTTATCATGTACAAAAAAATTGGCTAAAACCAAAATGGTTAGAATAATTTAAGATAATTCCCAAAAAATAGTAAACATTATTTTATGAAAGACTTCTTCAATCTCCAAAATTCAATAGTAATACACAATGTCAAACATAGACCATTCAACAAATAACAATCCTTAAAATTCTATAGAAATAATCTAGAAAAATATTGAAGACTATAATTTAAAAGGATTTGATCACATAGTATTTCATGATAAATTTTATCATTTATCTCCAAATATTGTCATTTACTCATGAAGTTTTATACTAAAAAGTGCCATCACTAATAATCATCAGGACTTGCTAACCATTTCATAAATAACCCAAATCCACATAAGTGCACCATGAAATCCTATATGATTCCAAAATATAATTAAATCTGTATTGTAAAAATAAAATCATATTGTATTCTTGTTACCTTGATCATATATGATTCCAAAAATAATGAACAACCTATGAAATAAAATTAATCACTTAATCACCAAGTCATTTTCCATTCCCATGGTTATATATTGGATAAAATATATGTTCCGAAAATAAAATTATTCATAATACAGCAACTTGTTTAACTACAAAGAAAAGTTCACTCTAACTAGGAATTCATGTAGGTCAGTGGTAGGAGATGCAACCTTATCACCCTTCAGTGGTGGGTTTGATTCTCGTGACCTCACTGGATGTGAAGGGTTGTCACCCATCCTACATGGTTTCCATTTTCTAAAATAATATAATTCTTATAAAATTCCCAAAACTGGATAATGTCATACAAATAAACATAACATGGTTTAACCTCAATGTTTATCTCATACCTTTCATTTTTTATCCCAAAAATTAATAACCCCTAATTACCTCAAAAATAAATGTCACTATAAATACCATTAGCCTTTTTAAAATTTATTAACATAAATCCTCAAAAGTTATTCGAAGACACTGAACTAATGATAAAATTTAAAATTATAAACCCATGATTATATCTGTAACTCTTAAGAAGATATCCAAATCTAAAAAGTTGTCTAAAAAATCCTTTGACATAGACTATAAGGACCTGAACTTACACATTACATATTATAGTTTTTTTGAACTGGAAGTCACATTAAAGGATCTTTTCACTTTAGATCTTTATAGAATTAAGGAAACCTATTGCAAAGTAATCCATACATTAAAAATTGGAAATTATAATCATTATCCATTTTTTCACCAAAGTAAACCATTAGTTTAGTAAAAACTTAAGAAATCATATAACGTTTAATTTTATATTTAATTTTCTTTGAGTATATAAAATAAAACACTTTAACATGAAAAAAAAATTTCTCAATGACATTTTTTGAAACCAATAACATGAAATTTAAACTCATTTAGGTTACATAGAGAATTGTATACATAGAACCCTTTCAAGACCCAATTTTATTATAATAACCATAAGGCTGGATTCTAATTAATAAATTTTGGGAATACCTAGGGCTATATGGTCCACCACATGTTATGTTATAATGGGATTACCTAGAACTATCAGGTCCACTCCATGTTAAGCTATAATGAGCTTATCTGATGTTATTTGGGTCACCCCATTTTAAGCTATAACGGGCTTATATAGAGGGATCTAGGCCACCCCATGAATAAGCTATATTGGGATCCTCCATTTCTTATAAATATCAAGTTCCATATCATCAATAAAATACATTAATCCTAAATCCCTTAAAAAGTTTCCATTGTAAAAAATCTTTCGGATAAAGATATCATGTTGTTTCAAGAATCAAATTTCAATAATAAAACACCATTTTCATTAAAATAAATAAAATACAAAAATACCAAAAATTATAGAGATGGTTTTTTATATAAGGAAACATAAAATAATCCAATGTATGAACATAATAAAATAATTTCTATAGTGTGGGAAAAGTATTTGTGACCCTATACGTTATGAATAGAACATTCTTTTTGATTTTTTCAAGATATTATGTTTAAAAAACACCTTAAAATATTAATTTTTGAGAACATTTGATTGAAATTAAAAAAATACTTACAATTTCCTTCCTAATCCCTTTAAATACTTGTAAATAAATATGTTAAATAATGTCATGAATACTGACACGGTGAAAAATATATCATAATTGAATCATTAATCATTGAAGGTGTCCCATACCCCCATAAACATTTAAATATTAATCTCAATGAAAGAAACAATTTACTAAAAAATTATATAAAATGAGCACAGATGAAATATGGGTATTAAATTCCATTTTATATATACACCCTTTAAAATAATAAAGGTGCATATAATCATGAAATTCCTCAATGAAAGATTGAGATGGAATCCCTTATGTAGAGTGTAATTCATCATTTATGTTCTTTATATTCATGATTAATGAAATAATATAAATTATATACTTGATTGTGATTTTTATTTTCAATTTTACCATTAATTGTATTTATTTTATTTCAATTTTTTAAGACAACTACTTGAACAATTAAATTTTCATCTGGTGTTTTGACTATATTCGATTTTTGTGTCAAAAACAACATTGGTAGGTCATATATGGTCAAAAGGGTCATTATATAAACATATAAATAATAATTATCGTGAAATTATTATAATATTTATACATAAATTACAAATTGATAACGAATCATGAAATATGTTTATAAAAAATGTACTAACATTACGATCATGGAGATGGTAGGTCGTACGTACGCATGAGTAATATTCCCATTTTTCAATGATTATTATGGAAAGAATGTACATAACATTTATATTTAAAGAATGATGATTATATCATATATACCATATTATTTAGTCATATATACTTATATATATAATTCTTTTTATGTAAATGGAATTTCATCACATTGAGGTGGCAGTAGTCTACACGTCCATGAATGACATTATTAATTTTGGAGTGTGTGAAGAGGAGTCAAATAAGATGATATATTACATTTTCATTAAGGTAATTATGTAATTAGTAACATATGAATTCTATGTATGTCACAATTATTTAGTTAAACCCTTTTTTAATACATTTCATGTAGTGTGTGACCATATCACATCGCTTTGAGGAGGTGGTCTTTAACACTTCCCCAAACGAAATAATCATACTAAGAAAAAATGTAAAACATTATGGAATGAGTTATATAATAAATTATAATTGAATTAATAATTAATAAATATAATATATAACATATAAAAATATTTTTTTGATCATAATTTCTAACCATGAGAGGATTAAAGGAAAAAACGAACAACATCGTTTCATGAGGGTTTAATTTTCCATGCACAAGCACCGTAAGTTCACAACCCATTAGATGGAAGTGCATGTAAATATAGGTAGAACCATTAAAATATTAAAATATTAGTATATTTATGATAATAGTGTTACTATGTAATCATTGAATAATAATAATTGATGTTGTGGATAAAGAAAATAAAAGAAAGGAGCTTTAGGAAGGATGTTTTATCTTCTTTGGGTAAATCCTTTTTCTCTGCCCAAATGGGATTCATTGGTTGGATTTCTGGCCAAAGGGAAGATTCAAGGAGGAATTGTGGGACTTTTGGACGTAAATTTGGTTCATCTTGGCCGATTTTATGTCTTTTTGAAGTGTATTAAAATGTGGAGAATGGGAAACCTTTTATAGGAGAAGGGAGGGAAACTCTAGGAAAATCTCAAAATAATAATATATAATAAGGATATTATAAAGACAAATAATTAAAATGGTATATAAATAAATATGGGAATAAATTTTAAACTATATATTATTTCCTTTGTTATTATTTAACGTATTTGTGACTTTTAAGTAAATTAATAAATTAATAAAATGTTATTGTTAAATTTGATACTATTCATTTAATTTGACTCCAAATACATCTAGAAAAAAAGAAATTAAAATATAAATCTTTAAAAAATATTAATTATTTTTTATAGATCAATAAAATTCATTGTAGACTATAGATTGGACAAAATTTATCAAAATTAATATTATTATAATCTAATAGTTTATTTTTTTATTAATTAAATAATTACTATTTCTGAATTAAATAATCATTTAATGTAATGATATAATTTAGAAAAATAAAAAATAAATATATATAAAGAAATTAATTTAATTTAGATCAAAATAGACTTTTAGTTTCATTAATACCTCCATTTTGACCATATGTAGGCACATAACAAATATTTTATCCAGAAGGTTCAAGAGATAGGAAATCCTTCTCCTAAAAAAATAATTATAAAAAACAAACAGTAAAAAACAAATCAGAACAGAGAAGAATTTCAAATATGAGTGTGAATCCCACTACTACAGTCCATTTTTCAATACTAGAACAATAACTTGGAAAAACAAAAGACCAACTTGAACTAACCTCCGTAATGGCTTTTTTAGAAAGAGAATCAGCAACCTTGTTTTCCTCTCTGTAAATGTGGGAGACATCAATAGAGAGTGACTATGTGAGATGAATACAAGAAATATATTGAGACATCATCATCCATGGTACATTCGTTGAATGATCTCTGAGAATTTTCACAGCTACAGATGGATTCGACTCCAGCCATAATCTACGCCAACCATAATGGACTGCATACCTTATCGCCTTTATCATTGCCCATAATTTCTCTTCAATAGAAAACCCGCTACAAATGAAGTGGAAAAAATATCCCTTCACGAAGCCCTGATGGGTGTGAAAAACACAGCCACAGCCAGCAAAACCTGGTGCACCAGAGGCCGCCCCATAAAAACTTACTTTAAGACAATCATAGATTGGTGGAATCCATTGGTTGTATTTCACCATATGCGGGTTCCTTTCCCTTCCACTAAAACCAAGTGTCCTCAAGATTAAAAGGTCAGAAACATCATTGTGAATTGATACAATTTGAATTTTAGAAGCGAGTCTGATGCTACAATGAGTAGCCAGTGCAACATCATAGAAGGAGGGTTTGCAATTGTTAAAAATTAGATTATTCTATGCCTTCCATGTATACGATAAAATAGTGATAGCCGCTGCAAGCAAGAGGGATTGCACCTGGTCACTGCAGTTCACCTAGAAAACTGAGATGAGTGGCATCTCAATAGACACGAAGCTGAGGAACACCAAAATAGGGCATGCACATAGCTCTACATCCTGCTGGTAAACCTGCAACAATAAAACAAATACAGGAGGGACTCCTTGGAACCCAAACAGAAGTGGCATAGCGAGGTAATATGTAGCCCATTCCACTGAAGGAGACATTGGATTGGCATCTAAAGCTTCCATATTTTCTAGATAAGTAGTGAATCATTAGGGGAAATAAAAATCTTGCAAAATCCATCCACCCATGATTGGATCCCAGATGAGGTAGCACATTGAAACTTATAACATTCACGACTAGAATACTTCACATCGAAAGCAAGAATCCAGAAAAATATACCACATTATGAATAATTGTACTTAGAGATCTCCATGGGAAGATTACTGGGAAGAATATAATGAGTATTCAGATTTCCCTGCAATTCCGAGATCAAAAGGATCCTCAAGTATTGGGGGATAAAAATATTATCCTTAATGGGACAAGACAACCAATGGGTCGTCCAATAGTTCAAATGAGAATCCGTATAGACCAACCATTTCGAATGTTCCATGATATTTGAGTAATTCATCTTGATTGATGGAAAAATGGAGGATTATGAATATATAGCATGCCATCTATGCAGCTTGTCAAAAAATCTGGTAACCAAAAACTCAACTGAGAAATCAGGTATAGAAAGAATCTTCCATGTAATGTTTTTAAGAAAAGCGTCATTAAAAATATTGATGTCTTTAATTGCCATTCCACCCAAACCCATCGGTTTGATACAATACTTCCAGAAGACTGTGATAGTATTCCTTTCATAAATCAAACCAGTCCGAATAAAGTTCTGTATCTTGCCACCGAACTCCTTGATAAGGGCCCTAGGCCATCTATAAAATGAGTAGGGTACACAAACATTGAGGTAATAAAAAATTGACCAAATAGACTCTACCTTCATGAGACATAGTCTTCCATTTCAAACTTTCCAGTTGATTGGTGATTTTCAATGTAATGCTCTCCAAGTGTAAATGTTTCACCCTACCCTGAAAGAAATGAATTCCAAGATAAGTGAAGGCCAAGGGGCCCCTCTTCACACCAAGTCTTCATGCAACCTTGTTCTTCTTAGAGATGTGAATTCCTTCTCCAAAGATAGAAAATGTTTTATTCCAACTAATTACCTATCCTACAACCTCTTCATTGTGTGAGAAAGGTTCTCAATGAAAGATGTGGTTTTTATAATAGCCTTGAAGAATAGAAATATGTCATCTGCATAGAATAAGTGCGAGGGTGAAAAATAGTTCCTTCTAGATCTCATTCATTGATACAAGTCATTATTGAAAAGATCATGAAGGCACCATCTCAGATAGTCCTTAGAAATAGAAAATAACAATCCAGATAGAGGGTCACACTGTCTGACTCCTCTCAAACACTAAAAGAAACCCCTTGGGGACCCATTAACAAGAATAGAAAGTTCTGAACATTCCAGGATGGAGCAGACCATACCGGCAAACCTTGGTGGGAACCCATGAATTTTAAGGATTTCAAAGATGAAACCCCACATTATTATGTCAAAAGCATCCGAAATGTCAACCATCAAGTCCATATTACCATCTTTAACCTTCCTCTTAATAACATGAACTCATTCAAATGTAGTGAAAAAGAAATTCTGAATGTTTCTTCTCGGGACAAACCCAAACTGATTGACTGATATAAGGTCCTTGGCCACCCCACCTAGCCAGCGAGCCATGATTTTAATAATAACCATTGGAATATAATTCCCAATATAAACAGGCCTAAAATCCCAAATATCCAAGGTATTTTATTTCTTTGTAATGAGTGTAATTAAGTTTGAGTTTATCCCAAATGGTATTGAGGAGTGATGAAAAAACTACCTCACATCGTTTATCACCTCAATTTGAACAATGTCATAGTTTAACAAAAAAAATTTTTTGGTGATGCCATCAGGACCGGAAAAACTATCCATGTTTAAGGATAAATTTTTTGAATTAATTTCTTTTGAGATAGAGACTTGATTTATGCTTTTATTTTGAACATCATCAATGCCTGGCTCAAAGCACTTCTTTTGTTTGTCCGAATTCTCCTCCCCAGAATCTGAATATAGATTTTCAGAGTAACAGGTCACAACATGGGCTATATCATTTTTAGAATTAAACATGATCCCATCAATCTTTAGAGAATTGAGACTCCTATTAACCTTCTTCTCCCTGTGCATACAATGACTGAAACATGAATTCTTATATCCATCCTTCAAAAACCTAACGTTGAACTGATTACGAGAAAGGTTCTCCTTGATGGTCAATAGATTATCTAGGTTTTCAGTAGGTTGTGTCTCATATTGAGAGGGTTCATCCTAAGAAATGTTACCTTTCTAGCAATTACAAAGATAATATTTATCCTCTTTAATATCACCAACAATAGTGGAAAATGACTTTTTGCTACATTCTTTCAATCGGGCCTTCACAATCATCAGCTTGCTAGTTAAAATGTGCAAAGGACATCCAAAAAAAATAACTTTCCTGGAATCAATAACAAATTCTCTACATAATGATACAAGAAACCACACATTATTGAATTTAAAAGGATGGGGGCTGACCTCAATCTATTAAAACATATATCAATCCATAAAGGGTTGTGATCAGAGTGAAGTCTGGGATGAGTAAAACTAGAAACATCCACCGTCTCACCTCTCTCAACCACATGCACTAAACACATGTCCAACTTACTAGACTGCTTACCATTTAAGGTGTACCTGCTCCAAGTGAAATTTTCACCAGGTAAGGGAACTTCAACCAATCCACGTTGATTAATGCCAAAAGATAACCCATTGGCCGAGGCTCTATAGATACTAGTCCCTGTTTTTTCCTTCGGCCTAATGATATCATGTAATTTACAATTTTAGGGTTTATAGAATTAATTTAACATGCCAAACACCCAATAAATGAATCATTTTTGAAATTTTAGTACAGATAATAATTAGTTTAGAGATTAATATTTTTTAAAAATTTTATATCATTTAATAAAATATTTTTTATTTTAAAATACCATCAATGATAATTTCGACACATTTCATTATTTGTATTTTTAAAAATATCATAAAAACATGACATCTTTAAAAAAAATACTAAATCATCATTAAAATATAATTTTTTTTATAAAATTTGTGGATGATATCAATTATTTCAAATTATATTTATTTTAATATTATTAATATAATTTATTTGATTCTTTAACTAATAAACAATCACTACATTATCATTCTGTCACACTTTAATTTAATAATTTTTTCCCTAACAATTTTAAATAAATTAATATGATGTAGATAAACATTTTATATTTCAAAATACTATTTGTAGTCTATCATATCCCTTATATAATCCTATATTGTAATTATTTATCATTTTAGTAACAAAATATTGAAAAATTGACTCCCTTTGAATATAATATTATAAATGTCAAAAAGTCATCGATGTGGCTCCAAGATCTCTTGAAATCATCCCAATGATGATTTCGGTTAAAAATAAATTATCCAATGAAATATGAAAAGTGTTAGAGTAATTTTATAATATTTTATAATATTATTTTTACACTTAATTACCCGATTTACCCTTAACCATGGTAATAAAAATTATTATTAATGTTATTATTCATATTTTACAAAAATGAAAGAGTCATATGTTTTAAATTTTGGACTTATTATTCAAAATATATAATCCATATTCAAAATTCTAAAAATATATGTTGCTAAAGTTAATTTAAAATTGTTCCCATTGACATAATGAGAAAATATTTTTTTAATGTTAAAACCTTCGAATGTTCATAAAGTTTTTACTTTCAATTTAATTATAACATTGATTCCAATGAAATTAATTATATTAAATGAAAAAATAATTGATCAAATTATACTATAAAAAAATTCAGAAATATAAATTAAAACTCTAAATTAATTTAAAGAAATAGACATTTTCAATGAAATGCTATATTTTGTCACTATTCATATAAACATGAATCTTATCATAAAAATACCCAAAATTAAACCGAAGAAAATTTTGATACTAATATATCAAATAATTAGTAAATATTTTAAAATATAATTTATAAAAGTGTCCAAAACAAAATCTAATATAGGTGCTCCACACAAAGGTGGAAAAACAACCTTTTTCAAAAAATACTCATTTTATCGGTAAAATTAATTTTTTTCTTATATAATGTATAGAAATTATATATTATGAATTTTAATCATTAAATTTATTATATATATATATATCCTAATATAATACAAAAAAGTGAATTTTTTATTTCAAAAACATACTTATTTTCATTTAGACGGTTTTATAGAAAAACATTTCCTTTTATTTTAAATATTGTTTTATTTTCATTTATAATTAATTAATCAACAAATAATTAGCTATTTATACACGTATAAACCATATTTTTATAATTTATCTGATCATATTCATTCCCAAAATTCTATTGGCTACTTGATAACAACCATATTAAATAATAACATTTAGTTGTTCATTTAAGCTCAATGGGGTGTTTCATGTACACTGTCAAACCTATTTTTTTATTTTTCAAAATAATGGGATATTATAATGGATCCTAACCTATGCATGGATGTGGCGGTGTCCACCAGAAGATTGGTAGAGGATATGGGTGTCGCTGGTTATATGCAGTGGAGGAAACACTACGAGAGGGGACAAAGATCATTTTGGATGTGCTCATCTTTTAACACACCCTTGTTTATGCCTTTTTTGATTCAGGAGATTCACAATCCTTTATTTCACCCACCCATGTTCATGCTTTTGGGAAAATATACAGATTACCACATCGAGCTTTTGGGGTTGACTACACTAGTGTGAGGCCAGAATAGCTTGTTAGATGTGTGTCAGGGGTGTAGACTGATGATGGTGACGCATCCATCCCATAAAGATCTATTCTTACATTCGATTACATTGGATTATTTCATGATCATCATCAAATTGTTGTATTCTATGAATTATATTATTTACTATTTTTAGGGTACAAATCTTTTATCATATTTGGATAGCCATAATGTATTTTCCATTATCATGTGAGGTTATCAGGTGGGTAGTAGATGTGTGGATTATGTTCTTTACATGATGAAAAACTTGTCCATGGAATTAGTGGATTGTGGTATTTTAGAGGTTTCATGGTCATTGATGTGTTTTAAGATGTTTCTTCTGGGGAGTTTGTCATGTTACCCTCTTGAAGTGATGTTGTGTTTGGTATTGAATTGTAGACCAATGATTCTCTAATTTTTTATTTCTCATTATTGAATGAAACCTTATATGTCATGGGAGTTTAGGATACATATAGATGATCAGATGTAGAATGCTTTCATCTGACCTAGAATGATTCCATACAGTTCTCTAGTGTTGTTCACCAAGAATGATGTTGGTAGTTTGTGGTTTTATATAAACTATCAGAAGTTGAATAAGGTAACAATAAATAATTGTTACCCTCTTCTAAAACTTTGATGATATTTTTTACAAGTTGATATGCGAATGTATATTTTATACAATCAATCTATGGTCTATGTATCACTATTTGAGGGGGAAGGATGATTTTATTCCAAAGATTTACTGCAGAAACGGGTATGGGAATTTCACGTTACTGGTCATGATGTTGGGTGTCACGAACTCACCCATTGTGTTCATGGGGCTCATGAAATCTGTGTTCCATGATTTTTTGGACCAGTTCATAGTCCTGTTCATCAACAACATATATATCTACTCGTTGTCAATGGGGGAGTATCCAAATCATCTTAGAGGTGTCTTTATAGTTCTTTGATTCCACCAGTTCTATAAAAATTTATCCAAATATAATTTTTTTTACATGAGTGGTGTATTTTATTGGGAATGTGGTGTCTCAACATGTGGTGGTAGTGGACCGATCAAAGTTAGAGGTAGTTTTTTTCACGGGAATCACCCAATAATGTTGTTATGGGTTAAACATTCCTTGGTATTATAAGTTATTATCATAAGTTTGAACCTGATTTATCTCAATTAGAAGCTTTATTGAAAGTGTTGACAAGTAATGAATAATATTTTTTAGGTTGATTAGTTCCAGGAACTGTTCGACTACATAATAGGATTTTTTTTTGTTTCTTTAGTGCTTCGGTTTACGGTGGATGGTGTGTTGTTTGAGGTGTTTAGTGACACTCCTCTTCATGGATTCAGATTCATGTTGATGCAGCAGAGGAAAGTGATATATTATGGGTCTAGGTAGTTATGTCTCCATGAGTGTAACTATGTGATCCATGATCTAGAACTAGTATTAGTTGTGTTTTCATTGAAGATAGGGGTAATTACATTATCGATGAGTGGTTTTTGTTATCCATCATTCACTAGAGATTGAGGTATATATTTTATCAGAAAATATGAATCATTAGTAGTGTGGGGATGTATTTTCATTACGATTATGATTTTCAGATTTAACACACCTCAATAAAGAGGAATTCTATGGACATGGATTTCATATGAAAGTACTATAAAGATAATTTTTAGGAATAAAGAGATTCTTGGAGGGTGATGTAGGTTCAGAATCCCTACACATGGATGTGATGGTGGCTGAAGGTGGAAAATTATATTTTCAAATGAAAGTGTTGTCCTCTCTAATGTGGTAGGTGGACGAGTCTCAGTAGAGAGACTCAAATTCATAGGTGATGCATGATCATGTTGTTCATAGTTTTGATTTAGAGATATGGTTGGAAGATAGTTAGAATTTGAGGTTGTTTTAGTAGTAATTTATTGATCGAGAAGAGATGTGTGAAGGATTTATTAAAGAGTTTCATAGATCAGATTTTTAGGTACACCTAGGACTATCTAATATATACCATATATTGAGGATCCAATTTTGTTGACCCATGGTAAAGAGGGTAGTGGTTGAGTTTCAGGTTTTTTAGCATGTAAATGAAGAGTACCATGTTCCGAAAAGTTTGTTATAGACATTGAATATTCACAATATAAAATCCGATGAAATATTGATATAATTTATCATAGGGTCACCCTATTATTAGGGAGGTTGTCGTGAGATTTTTCTATTTATTGAATTGTAAGTGAAATCAGCTCACTTTCTAGAGGTCGGGGATTTGAGATTCATGGATGTTTTCAAAAGGAGGTATCTATAAGAGGTGGTGCAGTTTAATAGAGTTACGTGGTCCATTGTCTCATATCAGGACATAAAATTATCTCACATGTTTATAGGGTATTGCATCATGATTTTAGAACCCATTTAAACCACATCACTTTATTTCACCCTTAGAGAGGGGAGAGGATGATTCAGACAATCCAGAAACTCGAGGACATGTTGTATCCATTTTTGATATACTTAATTGTATCATGGACCTGAAACATTCCTTTAGTATATTTTTATTCGAATAATATATATCAATAATCCATTATCATAACTCCATTTGAGTCATTGTATTGAAATCCATGTCATTCTCCATTTTGTTGGAAAGAGGTTGTGGAGGTAGCAGTGCATAATCCCATTGTGGCGTAGAGAATGAAAGAATATGTTTTTTTTGTTTGAGAGAGGATAAAAGAAACATAGGGAAGGAGGAAGTATTCTTTGATTATAAGTTGATTCCTTTGGGGTCAGAGGTTGGGGAACATGTTTTTATTAATGGATATACATAGTGTGTGAAATGGTGGCTGGGAAGGGGGAGTAAGTTTTCTCCCATGTTTGTTGGCCCCTTTGAGGTGTTGTGGTGAGTTGGAAAGGTTGTTTATTGGTTGGTGTTTCTACCATGGAAGGTGAGGATCCATTAAATATTCCATATATCCCATATTAGTTGGTATCTTAATGAGGAATCCCATTTCATTAACTTGGGGGAGTTGGATATTGAGGATAACATGATGTTTGTGGAGTATCCTATAGAGATCATGTACCATCAAGGGATTGTGCTACATGGATGAAAAATTCTATTGGTTTTTCTTTTTGGAGTCATGTTGTCCTAGAGAAGATTACTTAGGTGCATGAAATTCATATTCATGCTTAAAAACTAAAGCTATTTTGAGTTTGATATTCCTTATTTCGTTTTCGTAAGATGTTGTGATAAAGTGTCTTGGCTTTTTTGCAATGTTTTAATTTATGGATGTATAATTTGTGATAAAACTCTGATATATGGAAAGGGGAAAACTGAATTCCTAATCAAGATACATTTTACTAAAATGTGATTAAACGCATGTGGTCAAGTCAGTGCCAACCAGAGTAGGAAATATCATGAAATTGTGGATGGAATTCATTAATTTTTATGTTTGGGGTAGTGTAGTTTGTTTGTTGTAGTGACTGTTTGTTTGTTATATGTGGATATTGATATGTTTGTGTAGTCTTTGTGTGGGAATTTGGTGGTTTATTTCTGAAAATGGATGTTGTGGTGTTGTTCATGGTGAGAGGTGGTAGTTTGGTTATGTGGTGATGTGGTTACATGGGTAGTTTGTGGGTGTTTTGGATGCAATGTTTGACTAGTGGTATAATTTTCAGTATGAAAAAAATCTTTGAGAATTATCTCAATAGGTGGTTGTTCGGACACCTTTATGTCCTCATGTTTGGTTTTCATTATCAAGGATAAGAACCATTAGAGAGGTATGTAATGTAATAGACAATGCCTATCGAACCCAATTATTTTTTTATTAGAGGTGTTTGAGGTGTTTTAGATGATGCTTGTAACAACCGAGACTTTTATGTTATATAAATCATCAAAGGAATATTTTTCTACACACAACACTTTCTTGCCTTGATTTACACGAAATCTCGACCTTCCTCGATATCTTGCGTCGTACGCAATACCGAGTTTCACTAAACAACGACATACTATTAAAATATTATTAAAACTAGCCGTTATGAATAGTAATAACCACTTTTTGAAATTTTATAAATTTTATTTTTCAAAATGGACTTAATTTTTGGATTCGGAATATCGAAATTAGACTAGGGTGAAATTTTGGTATTTTTCTGAAAACTTTCAATTTTTGATGAATAGTGAAACCACTAAGTGGTAGTTAAAAAACTGAATTTTTCATTAAACATAATTTTATAGCTTCTGTGAGTGGAATTTCAAAAATCCGAGAGACACTATTGATGTCAGTAAGTAAAATGTGGTTCAATGAGATGAAAACAATTTTTGGTGAATAGTAACTTTTTACTTTTATTTACCACGGTTAAAAGTAAATAGGGTAATTAAGGGTAAAAATGATATTATTATTACCCTAAAACATGTCATAATTCTATTGGATAAGTGTACTTAGATCAAAAACAACCTTAGGAATAAAATATGACCATTTAGGCCCACTTGGATTAGATTAGGACATTTATTATTAATTTATTTAAAGAAGGGTTAAAATAGTTAAAATCAAAGTTTAATATGAAAATCATTTTTTATATAGGGTTATACATAAGATAAATTCGACTATAAATATTCATTAGAAATCTAAAAAGATTTCCTACATAATGATATTTTATTTTAAATTTTTAGACTAAATAAGTTAATTTATTTATGACACAAAGATGATGCAGTAATTATCTTATTAATAAAATATTGACATAATTGATGTTATAAATACCCAAATAAATGTAATTTGAGACTTTTGATGAATTACACTAATTTTCTAGGTTAATATGACATGTTATTATTGTTTTAATTAACGTTTTTCAGACTAATCATTCTGTTATGATTTTAAGAAAAATCAATTACTAAATAGTGTCAAAATTGACATAAAATAGTTTTCCAAACAAATATTATATTATTAATTGTTATTTTAATCTTAAAAATCTATGGTTCGGTCAAATGACTTAGATAAAGTTTTTTATATTAATAATAAACAACTTGTGGTTCTTTTGGCTTGTTATAGTAAGTTTATTAACCTTATAGTATAAGAACACAAGAAGACACAGTAAAAGTAAAATTATTTAACTTAATGATAAATCTAAATGATAAGGTTAAAATAGGAACCTAAACTTGTCTAAATTCTATTGGATGAGGTTATTTTGACCTCTCCCCACCTTATCTTCAAAATATATCAATTTGGAGCTATTTAAAACCGAATGTGACTTTATAATAAAATAATATTTTTAGTTTTTCCAAAGGAGCCCCTCTCCCCCCTTATAAAACGGCACCTCCTCCCCTCTTCGTCACACCACATTTAGCTTTCAAGATCGTCAAAACCCTTCCACTTTCTCCTCTCCACTTACCTAGAATCATCCTAGAGTTTCTGGTCTTCTTCAAAGACCAACCCTAGTGCCCTAAGAGGAGGTTAAGAAAAGGCGTGTCAAAAAGAGGTAATATCCATTACTGATCCTTTCCAAATTATTTACTCTTCAACTTCTTCTTCTTTAGTTGTTTCATTATGATGTAATAACATCAGTATAACTCATATACTGATATGTTATTATAAGTATGAAAAAACCCTATTTCAACATCTATCCATCCTACGGAAAACGAAATCACCGCGCGTGCGTACGTACGGAATACCGTCTCCACGCCGTGGTGTAATCTATTTTCCCCCACCACCTTACTTGGATGGGTATAATGGTGTAAATAATTACTATATATGATTATTGTAAAGTGATATTGATTCTGAAATAGTATACATAAACTCCAATACAATTCCACGATCATGGGAACGATATCATCGCTCGTGCGTACGTACGGAATACCGTCTCCACGATGTGATGCGATTCGTTCTATATGATCTTCATTGCATAATGATTATATAAATGAATTGAATGAATAAATCTGATATATATTAAATTAATACCATTTTTTAAATGATGTATCTATAACCTAAAGAGAAGAAAAAGAATTTATTCGACAAAACAAGCATAAGAACAAAAAGTTATAAACACCCGAATAACAAGTAGCAATGAAATATTACTACTAAGAAGCTAAGAATATGACCATATATGACATCATAACAATAAGTATGATTCTGGAATAAGTCAATAACTTTATTTAAATCACTATACAGGAGGTTCGGACACGTACAAAGCATATCGGACCTAAGGTAAGGGAAATATCACAAACTCATTTTTATCAGAGATTGTTTATACTTTAGTATTTACTGGGGTGTATTTTATCATCCAAATCCATTTTTCCTCAATATTTAATATTATTTCCATCCACATACAATTTTTTAAATACAATTTTTCCCTTCGGTGAGTTTTTAGTAAAGGATATGAAAGGAATCTTTTGTCGTTTTTCGTACGAGGTACTTTTTGACTTTTCGGAAAAAAGTACGAAGAATGTTTTTTTAACTTATACGACATGAATGGATTTTTAAAACATTATTTCCAAAAATCTTCCTTTAAAAGTTTTCATGTTTATTTTTAATCAACTTCTTTTAGTTTCGAATTGTTCGACATGTTAAGAAAGGAAAAGTGTTTTTGAAGCAGAAAGGATATTTTCCTCAAGAATGGAGTTCAAGTGTTTTATCAAAATTATTTTACATATAAGATAATAAAGGGTTATGTCTCTATCCCTATTATTACATTGATTTTATTATGTTGTGATGGAATTATATTTTTATGAATTCCTTTATCTAATATGAATTGTTTTATGATTTCACGATGTTTAAGATTCCCATTTTTATTACATGGGTTATGCTATGATATATGGTTTTTGATTTTGTGGCACACATAAGAATGGTATCATTATGAGATGGGTGGGACCTATATCTCCCTCCAATGCATTGGGTAAATATTTTATATCTCATTATATAGACATGGCTGGAACGACAGGTTAAACTGGTTCAGTGAAACAGGACTGAAACGAGGAGTGAACTCGGTTTAGAAATGGAATTTGTCCACTAAGATAGTCTTGGAAATGAGTCTTGACTAATAAGAAATGATTCTCTATGATTATGTGTGTATGACACAATGTTCCATGTTTTATGTTATGATTATTGGGATTACATTTCACTTCTATGATTTATCCCATGGTATGAAATTATGATTTCTTTTGCAGGTTAAGATTTCCAAAATGTTATGTTCATGATGTGATTGATTTTTCATTTATTTACCCTTACTTAGCATTTGAGCTCACCCTTTTGTATGTTTTATTTCCCCAGGTCAGAAAGAAGGTTATTAAGTAGGATATGCCAAAATGGGACTCTAGATATGATGAAATAAATGTGAGTCAAAGTAGATGCTTTATGAACCAGTCGTTTATGTTTCCCAGTTTCTAAAGACACTATACCTATACGGTCCTTTCCTGGTTTTGTTATATGTTGTAATAAGTGCGCTTCAATTCTAAAGTAAAAACAATGTATGTAAAGTATGGGTTGTAATAGTTGGTATCAGAGGAAAGGTATAGTCAACCTTTGGAAACTAGGATGTGAAAGCCTTAGTATGAACCCTAAGGGTAAGTCTAAGCATAGAACACAATCTTAGTGTTTTAGAAATGACCATGAATAACCTAGGATAAGACCTTAAGTGTGAAATTTTATTCTTTATTATGTGGTTTTCCTATTACAATTAGTGTTTCTCACACTATTCTTCTTGGTTTTAGTCAATGGCTGCAACCCGAAGGAACTCTGTTAATGCAGAATGCGACGGGCAATGCAATGATTGTCCCCCTGAGCAACCAAACATTATGGGAGATGGAATGAAAAATCTTATAGCCATGATCACACAAATTTCTCAAGATATGAATCATGCAGGACTTCCAAACGAGAAAAGGAAGGAGCAACATTCTGTTTAATCCTTCATGAGGCAGCGTCCACCTTCATTCAGCGGGTCTACTGATCCATTAGTTGGTGAACAATGGATTAGTACTACAAAAAAGATATTTTCAGTTCTTCAATGTTCTGAACTTGATAAAGTCATCTTAGCAGTGTATCGTTTGAAAGGTGATGCTGATCAATGGTGGAATCTTATCAATAATACGAGGCAAAGAGATGAAATTGAATCCATGGAATGGGACGAGTTCAAGAACTTATTTTTCAATAAGTACTTCCCTCGTATTCTCCGAACAAAGATAGAGAAAGAGTTTCTTGAACTGAAGAAAAAGGATGATTAATCTATTGGTACCTATGAAGCAAATTTTACAAGACTTGAAAGGTACGCTTCTGGTATTATTATCCAACCGGAGAGTAAGATCGATCGATTCTTTAGTGGCTTAAAACCAAGTCTTCGAAGGGAGTTATCCATAAGGGACTTTAATAGCTACGAGTAAATCATTCGATGTGCTCTCAAATTTGAGATGGAGATTGGAGTAACCGATCAGTCATATGGGTTTGATAAGAAGAGGAAAATGGAATTCAAAGGAAAATCTAAAGAACACACTGAAAAGAAGATGAGTTTTTCCTTATGCTCAAAGTGTGGAAATAATCATGGAGGGAGTTGTCTTAAAGGGACAAATAAATGTTTCAAATGTGGAAAGGAAGGTCATAGGGCATTTGAATGCCACAATGATGGGAAGAAGATGTCTAATGATTCAAACAAAGGAAGGGATACACAGAATGAACCTACTACACTTCAATGTTTCAAGTGCAAGGAGATGGGTCATTATGCCAATCAATGCCCAAATCCAAGGGTTGATGATGATGGTCGACGTCAACAAACTCTTAAGGCTAAAGAAAAAGGAAAGTCACATGCAATTTCTATCAGAGATGTGGATTACGACAACGATGTGGTGAAAGTTACACTTACCATCCACTCTAAAGTAGCAAATGTTTTATTTGATTCTGGATCCACCCATTCCTTTATTTCTGAAGAATTTTCTAAGGATATCACCGTATTACCTCAATAATTAGATGTTGAGTTAGCTGTGACAACCCCTAATGGAACAACAGTCGCATCAAAAGTTTATAATTCTTCTCCGATCGAAGTTTGTGGGAAAGTGCTTCCTCCAAATCTTGTGATCCTTCCTCTAGTGGAATTTTATGTGATTCATGGCATTGATTGACTTTCTTTATATGGAGCTCATATCAATTTCCAAAGAAGGGAAGTCACATTTCATATTCCAGATCAATCTATGATCGTCTATCAATGCAAGGATGAACATAACCTTCCAGTGGAAATTCCTTCCATCTTATGGGTCTTGATTCCACTTAATGAAGGTTATTTATCTCAAATGGTTGGTGATAAACTCATAATTAAGAATATTCCCATTTTACGGGAGTTTGATGATGTCTTTCCGGAGGAATTACCGGGTCTTTCACCAAATCGTGAAGTTGAGTTTTCAATTGAACTCGTACCAGGTGCTTTTCCTATTTCATAGACACCTTATAGAATGGCCCCAAGTGAGCTTCAGGAATTGAAGAAGAAACTCCAAGAGAATCTTGATAAAGGATTCATACGCCCTAGTGCGTCACCTTGGGGAGCACCTGTTTTTTTTGTTAAGAAGAAAGATGGATCAATGAGACTCTGCATTGATTATCGAGAACATAACAAGATCACTATCAAGAACAAATATCCTCTCCCATGCATTGATGACTTATTTGACCAACTACACGGAGCTCAATACTTTTCCAACATTGATCTTCGTTTAGGGTATCATCAATTAAGGGTCAAAAGGGAGGATATACCAAAGACAGCTTTCCGTACAAGGTATGGACACTATGAAATTATAGTGATGCCATTTGGTCTTACTAATTCCCCTTATATCTTCATGGATCTGATGAATAGAGTCTTTAGAGACTATCTTGATCAGTTTGTGGTAGTCTTTATAGACGATATTCTTGTCTATTCAAAGAGCAAGTAAGAACATGAAGATCACTTGAGAATTATATTGACGACCCTGAGAAAGGAGAAGATTTATGCCAAATTTACCAAGTGTGAATTTTGGCTTCAAAAAGTTTCATTTTTGGGTCACATAATCTCAAAAGAGGGGATATCTGTGGATCCAGCAAAAACAGAGGTTATCGAAAGATGGTTGAGACCAACAACAGTGACTAAGATCCGAACTTTTCTTGGTTTGGCTGGATATTATCGACGTTTCGTGAATGATTTTTCACAATTATCTAATCCACTCACCAAGTTGACTCAGAAAGGAGTTAATTTTGTTTGGACGGAGGAATGTGAATAGAATTTCAAGGAGTTGAAAAGAAGGTTATCCAGTGCACCTGTGCTCACACTGCCTTGTAGTGGAGAAAGGTTTGTGATCTACAGTGATGCATCCAAGAAGGGTTTGGGGTGTGTTCTTATGCAGAATGATATGGTGATAGCTTATGCCTCACGGCAGTTGAAAATACATGAGAAAAATTACCCAACTCATGATTTGGAGTTAACTGCGGTAATCTTTGCATTAAATATTTGGAGCCATTATCTTTATGGAGAAAGGTGTGACATTTATACTAATCCTAAAAGTTTAAAGTATATTTTCACACAAAAGGAGCTGAATATGTGCCAAAGAATATGGTTGGAGCTAATTAAGGATTACGACTACTCAATCCATTACCACCCGGGGAAAGCAAACAAGGTGACAGATGCATTAAGTCGACAAAACCATGCCAGTTTATCCATGATGAGGATCACAAAAGATCGAATATTTATGGTTTTATAAAGGATGGATCTTGGAATTATAATTAAAGGGGAAAAATCATATCTTTCTCAAATGAATGTTCAACCATCTATAAATTTGAATATTAAAGAGGCACAAAAATAAGATGTAGAGTTACAAAATAAGGTGAGAAATGTTCCTGACTTCAACCTTGATTGTGATGGGATAATAAAGCTTAGGAATCGGGTTTGTGTTCCTCCCATCCCCGAATTAAAGAAGGAGCTGCTGGATGAGACTGACAGTTCTTCATTCTCCATTCATCCTGGAAGCACGAAAATGTATAGGGACCTAAAACAGTACTTCTGGTGGGATGGAAGGAAAAGAGATGTTTCTAAATATGTCTCTCGATGCTTGGTTTTTCAGCAAGTTAAAGCTGAGAGACAAAAGTCTAAGGGGATGTTACAACCATTACCCATACCCGAATGGAAATGGGAAAACATCACTATGGACTTTGTCACCGGACATCCTAAAACATCCAAATGCAATAATGCTATCTGGGTCATAGTTGATCGTCTTACAAATTTTTCACACTTCATTGCTATTAGAGAGGATTTCTCTTTGGATCAGCTTGCCAGGATATATGTAAATGAAGTGGTAAGATTGCATAGAGTACCACTTTCTATTATATCCGATCGGGATCTGAGGTTTACCACAAAGTTCTGGCGAAGTCTTCAGCATACTCTGGATACAGAGTTAAGTTTCAGCACTGCTTATCATCCTCAGACAGACGGTCAGTCTGAGAGAACAATTCAAACTCTAGAAGAAATGTTGAGAGCTTTCTCTATGGATTTCAAAGGTGGTTGGGATCAACACCTACCTTTGGTGGAATTTTCTTATAATAATAGCTTTCACTCTAGTATTCAGATGGCTCATTATGAAGCTCTCTATGGAAATAAATGCAGGACTCTAACTTGCTGGGATGAAGTTGGGGAAAGAAAGCTATTAGGACCTGATCTCGTTGATGAAATGGAAGAAATGGTCAGATCTATTCAACAACACATAAGAGCAGCTCAGTGTCGACAGAAAAGTTATGCTGACAACCGAAGAAAAGCCCTAGAGTTTGAAGTGGGTGATAAAGTGTTCTTACGAATATCTCCCTGGAAGAGGGTCATGAGATTTGGAAAGAAGGGGAAGTTGATCCCTAGATATATCGGTCCTTTCGAAATACTGGATCGTGTTGGGAAGGTAGCTTACCTATTGGCTCTTCCACCGAATCTCTCTCAAGTTCACGATGTGTTCCATGTATCTCTCCTGAGAAAGTACATACCAGATCCTTCACATGTACTCAGCTCAGAAGTTGTACCACTAGAGCAAGATATTTCTTATAGAGAACAGCCGATAGAGATTTTGGATCGTAGAAAAAAAGTCCTACAAAACAAGACCACTCTATTGGTGAAAGTTTTATAGAGGAACCACCAATTAGAAGAAGCTACATGGGAGCTTGAGGATATGATGAGGGAGAGGTATCCTCACCTGTTTGTTACAAAGTGACAAATTTTGAGGGAGAAATTCATTTTAAGGGCGGTAGAATGTAACAACCGAGACTTTTATGTTATATAAATCATCAAAGGAATATTTTTCTACACACAACACTTTCTTGGCTTTCTTTACACGAAATCGTGACATTCCTTGATAGCTTGCATCGTACGCAATACCGAGTTTCACTAAACAACGATATACTATTAAAATATTATTAAAACTAGCCGTTATGAATTGTAATAACCACTTTTTGAAATTTTATAAATTATATTTTTCAAAATGGACTTCATTTTTGTATTCGTAATATCGAAATTAGCCTAGGGTGAAATTTTGGTAATTTTCTGAAAACTTTCAATTTTTGATGAATAGTGAAACCACTAAGTGGTAGTTAAAAAACTGAATTTTTCATAAAACTTAATTTTACTGCTTCTGTGAGTGGAATTTCAAAATTCCGAGAGACATGGTTGATGTCAGTAAGTAAAATGTTGTTCAATGAGATGAAAGTAATTTTTGGTGAATAGTAACTTTTTACTTTTATTTACCACTGTTAAAAGTAAATAGGGTAATTAAGGGTAAAAATGATATTATTATTACCCTAACACATGTACTAATTCTATTGGATAAGTTTAATTAGACCAAAAACAACCTTAGGAATAAAATATGACCATTTAGGCCCAGTTGGATTAGATTAGGACATTTATTATTAATTTATTTAAAGAAAGGTTAAAATAGTTAAAATCAAAGTTTAATAAGAAAATCATTTTTAATATAGGGTTATACATAAGATAAATTCAACTATAAATATTCATTATAAATCTAAAAAACATTCCTACATAATGATATTTTATTTTTAATTTTTAGACTTTAAATAAGTTAATTTATTTATGACAGAAAGATGATGCAGTAATTATCTTATTAATGAAATATTGACATAATTGATGTTATAAATACCCAAATAAATGTAATTTCAGACTTTTTATGAATTCCACTAATTTCATAGGTTAATATGACATGTTATTATTGATTTAATTAACTTCTTTTGAACTAATCATTCTGTTATGATTTTCACAAAAATAAATTACTAAATAGTGTCAAAATTGACATAAAATAGTTTTTAAAACAAATATTGTATTATTAATTGTTATTTTATTATTAAAAATCTATGGTTCGGCCAAATGACTTATATAAGGTTATTTATATTAATAATAAACAACTTGGGGTTCTTTTGGCTTGTTATAGTAAGTTTATTAACCTTATAGTATAAGAACACAAGAAGACATTGTAAAAGTAAAATTATTTAACTTAATGATAAATCTAAATTATAAGGTTAAAATAGGAACCTAAACTTGTCTAAATTCTATTGGATCAGAGGATTTTGACCCATCCCCACCTTAGATTCTAAATAAATCAATTTGGAGCTATTTAAAACCGAACTTGACTTTATAATAAAATAGTATTTTTAGTTTTTCCAAAGGAGCCCCTCTCCTCCCTTATAAAAGGGCACCTCCTCCCCCTCTTCCTCACACCACATTGAGCCTTAAAGCTCGGACAAACCCTGCCACTTTCTCCTCTCCACTTCCCTAGAATCATCTTAGAGGTTCTGGTCTTCTTCAAAGACCATCCCTAGGGCCCTAAGAGGAGGTTAAGAAAAGGCGCGTCAAAAAGATGTAATATCCATTACCGATACTTTCCAAATTATTTCTTCTTCAACTTATTCTTCTTTATTTGTTTCATTATTAAGTAATAACATCAGTATAACTCATATACTGATATGTTATTATAAGTATGAAACAACCCTATTTCAATATCTATCCATCCTACAGAAAACAAAATCACCGCGCGTGCATACGTACGGAATACCGTCTCCACGCCGTGGTGTAATATATTTTCCCCCACCACCTTACCTGGATGGGTATAATGGTGTAAATAATTACTATATATGATTATTGTAAAGTGATATTGATTCTGAAATAGTATACATACACTCCAATACAATTCCACGATCATGGGAACGATATCATCGCTCGTGCGTACGTACGGAATACCATCTCCACGATGTGATGTGATTCGTTCTACATGATCTTCATTGAATAATGATTATATAAATGAATTTAATGAATAAATATGATATATAGTACATTAATACCATTCTGGGAATGATGTATCTATATCCTAAAGAGAAGAATAAGAATTTATTCGATAAAACACGCATAAGAACAAAAAGTTATAAACACCCGAATAACAAGTAGCAATGAAATATTACTACTAAGAAGCTAAGAATATGACCATATATGACATCATAACAATAAGTATGATTCTGGAATAAGTCAATAACATTATTTAAATCATTATACAGGAGGTTAGAACATGTAGAAAGCATATCAGACCTAAGGTAAGGGAAATATCACAATCTCATTTTTATCCGCGATTGTTTATACTTTAGTATTTACTGGGGTGTATTTTATCATCCACATCCATGGTTCCTCAATATGTAATATTATTTAAATCCACGTACAATTTTTTAAATCCAAATTTACCCTTCGGTGAGTATTTATTAAAGGATATGAAAGGAATCTTTTGTCGTTTTTCGTACGAGGTACTTTTTGACTTTTCCGAAAAAAGTACGAAGAATGTTTTTTTAACTTATACGGCATGAATGGATTTTTAAAACATTATTTCCAAGAAGCTTCCTTTAAAATTTTTCAAGTTTATTTTTAATCAAATTCTTTTAATTTAGAATTGTATGACATGTTAAGAAAGGAAAAGTGTTTTTGAAGCAGAAAGGATATTTTCCTCAAGAATGGATTTCAAGTGTTTAATCAAAATTATTTTCCATCTAAGATAATAATGTGTTCTATTTCTATACCTATTATTACATTGATTTTATTATGTTGTGATGGAATTATATTTTTATGAATTCATTTATCTTATATGAATTGTTTTATGATGTCACGATGTTTAAGATTCCCATTTTTATTACATGGGTTATGCTATGATGTATGGTTTCTGATTTTGTGGCACACATAAGAATGGTATCATTATGAGATGGGTGAGACCTATATCTCCCTCCAATTAATTGGGTAAATATTTTATATCTCATGAGATAGACATGGCTTGAACGGTAGGTTAAACCGGTTCAGTGAAACAGGACTGAAACGAGGGGTGAACTCGGTTCAGAAATGGACTTTGTCCACTAAGATAGTCTTGGAAATGAGTCTTGACTAATAAGAAATGATTCTCTATGATTATGTCTGTATGCCACAAAGTTCCATGTTTTATGTTATGATTATTGGGATTAAATTTCACTTCTATGATTTATCCCATGGTATGAAATTATGATTTCTTTTACATGTTAAGATTTCCAAAATGTTATGTTCATGATGTGATTGATTTTTCTTTTATTTACCCCTACTGAGCATTTGAGCTCACCCTTTTGTATGTTTTATTTCCCCAGGTCAGAAAGAAGGTTATTAAGTAGGATATGCCAAAAGGGACTCTAGATATGATGAAATAAATGGGAGGAAAAGTAGATGCTTTATGAACCAGTTGTTTATGTTTCCCAGTTTCTAAAGACACTATACCTATATGGTTCTTTCCTGGTTTTGTTATATATTGTAATAAGTGTGCTTAAATTCTGAATTAATAACAATGTATGTAAAGTATGGGTCGTTATAATGCTTGAGGTGGTTCGGGACGTTTTGTGGAGTTTAAAGCTACAATTGTAAAACTAAATGGAGGTTTAAAACATAAAATATGTGTCTAAAAAATAAGTTTTATGATTATTTCTTATATAGTGAGAAGCGTTATAGATTATGTTTGAAGAGAGGATGGGCATGGAATTGGTTTATGTCATAAGATGATAGATTACTATGTAAGATAATATGGTTCATATGAACTAGTTTTTTGGTACGTTTTGGAGTAATTAGGGTTTCATACCACAAGGGTGGATTTTATGTTATAATGTCCAGGGACTATGGGACTTACAAAAGGAATGATTAATTTATGCTATAATTTAGGTGATTTATAGATTGTAAATAGGCTTGTTCGGATGATTGTTTCCCATTTATCCATACACTATTCCACTAATTATTTATAGAACCCTAAGAAAATTTTAAAGGAACTTCAATCTATCATTCAACTTCTTTGATCTTTTAGTTCTTTTGGGTGCCCTTTATGATCCGTGGTTAGTCCATTTTTCTTTAACATGGTTTTATTTCAATTCTTATTTAGAGATCCATTTTATTGGTGAGATTTTGATTTCAGTTCTATGTAAGATTCGTTTTAATGATCCTTTGGTGCGATGTTGGTTGATTCATTCTTTATCATATGTGGTTTTGGTTTTAAGGCAATTATTACTTCACCTTGTTGTACATAGTGTGATTAGAATTATATTTTGAGGTAGATAATCCATCATTTATCACTTTTTTGTATCATATGGGACGAGATTACTCTTTTTTATCTAGGGGGATTGTTTGTGATGGACTAATAAAGATAATTTAATTAACTATATGGAAATTTCTGGGGAAGTAAAATGTTTCACCTGATTTTAATGCTTTGATATTATTTTTGATATTCTTACTCTATAAGATAAATTCCCCCACTAAAAATCATGGTTGTTGAGGTTTTTCTGTTTGTAGTGTTTCTTGTGATTATAGAATCTTATTGTGATTGTTTGTAATCACACTAAAAGTGGAATTATATAACCACATATATTTTATAATAATAAAATGGTTACCTCTAGATTATGTTTTTTGTGATATTTCACCAATTAAAGAAGTGTAATGTGATAAAAATCTTCTTTTTTCCAAATATGAATGAATTTATTGTGATATTATTTTTGTGTGAACATGTTGTGGGGTAGTGTGATGCTGATCTGTGTTGTGGTGAGGCCATAATGGGGGGAAAATTATGTGTTTTTGGTAGGGGTAAGTGGAGTGATGTAATACGAGGCCATTCTATGTGGTGGTGAGGTGTGATGCAATATAAGGTCCTACTAGGGAGCGGTGATGTGTGATGTGATATTAGTCTGGGTTGTGGGGTGTTGATGTGTGGTTATAGTGAGTTATGGGGTAATTTTTGGCTAGTATGAGGTTGTGCTATGGGGAAGAGATATGTGGATGTGTTATGTGGAGAATGAGATTATAATTTTTGTCTATTGATAGATTCCCAAGTAGTGTTGGAATAATTGGTTAGTAATGTTTTAAATGGTTGGGGATGAGATGGATAATGTGATGGAAATGGTTAAAGAAAAAATTGATAATGAGGATAGGTGTTAAACAAGGTTGAGGGTTAATAATTAAGTGAATGGGTTGGATAATTGTCCTTATTGGAAATATGAAATTTGGACTCTGTTTGATGTGTTTTTTATACATTATTTGGTGGAAGATAAAGTGATAATGTTCTTATTTAGTGGGTGATTTTTTGTGAACCCATAGGCGGGTATTGTTTGTGGATTATATAGATAATTTTTTGTTCTTTTTTATTTTTATATGAACCCAACCTATTTTGATAACCATGTTCTAAAACTCACACACATATATATATGTGTGGGGGGAGTGATTTTCTCAAGACCCTAATGGTGAGAATAAATGTATGGCTACCCTGTCTTTACCTCTATCTAGTATAGGTGAGTATATATACATAGACTGTGATATCGAGAGGTTGGATAATATAATAGGTGATAGCCTATGTGTCTTTATGTGAGATATGACATGACCACTATATGGGGAAGTAGACAATGCATCTTCAAATGATGTGTGATATGACCATGTTGTGGGTAAGTGTCCTAGGTGTCTTTCAAAAACATGTGATACGACTATGCTACAGGGAATTGAACTATGTAACTTTGGGAGAGATGTGATATGACCATTCTTTGGGGTAGATTATAGTGGGTTTCATTCCTGGCAGGAGATTAGATTTAGGATTATTTACTCCATATTCATGAAACCCTACCACTATAGTTATTGTTGTAATGTGATAACTAATGTGTCTATGTGTGTGATGTGATGTTACTATGGTATAGTTCAATGATATATGTTATATATAAAAGGATGATGTGATAATACATATAGCATTGGTTTGGGAGAGTAAAAAATCAGTAGGCGAGTGGTGTGGGGTATCATTTATTGATATGCATCTTATTAGGTTATTATACAGGGATTGCATTATTTGGTGAGCATGTCTTGGTGAGGTTGGGATGAATAATTAACCTGTTTAGGTGATGTTGGTTCTTCTATTTTCTCACAGGTGCATTAGTAGGATTCAATCCCACATGCATGAGAGATATTCTTTTTCCTACTGAGTATACTTGTATTATCACCCTATATATGTAAACTGAATTTCATGTTTTATGGAGAAATAATTGGATTGTTCTAAACATTACTAGATTATACCTTTGGATAGATACTGTCTTGAATGTTTATATTTTCTTTTGGGTATTTACTTTGGATACTTTTATCTCTTCCTATTTTAATTATACTTGCATCAGGGGATGTTTTTTTATTTATTTTATATTATACCATGGAGATTATTTTAATTAATTCATCCTATCTCACAATCCTATATTATTATAGATGGTAATTAATTCCATTTCTTGATTGTTTTATACCTTTTGTACGATACACTATCCCGTGGCCTGTTGGATGCCTAACTCGAGGGTTATTATCTCTCTCCATTAACTAGGATATCTTTGGTGGGATGGGGTCATGGAATTCATACAATAGTGAACATAGCTAACAAAAATCAGAATTATTTGACCATATATTCTTGAGAGATAGATTTAGTATTTATAACTGAATAAAATTATTTAATCCTAAATCATCTAACCAGAAATGTATATACCATAACAATATAATATCCAAGATATGGGAATCATTTACATGAAAAATTTGAGTCATTATAATGCCTAATTTAGACCATATATGATTTCAAAATAAAATAAAACTTTGTTACTCCAATAAAATCCATGAATATTTAGTTTAGAATTATTAAATATGGTTCTAAAAATTGTGAATATATTCCTAAATAACATTTATCACATAATCAATAAATAGTTTTTCAATCACATGGTTATCTAAATAACAAAACATATATTCCAAAAATCAAAAAAATATTATTTTCCAAATCATTTAAGAAGAATATAAAATCATACTAATTAGGAATCCTAGTAGTCCATTGGTAGAAATTTTACCCTTGTGATCCTTCAGTGGTTGGTTCAACCCTGTGACCATGCTGGATGTGATGGGATATTTCTTGACAATGTTTATAAATAACTTTAAAACTTATGTTCACAAAATTTAAATTAATTCATCCTCATATAATAATTTATGTTAAAAGTAAGGGGTGCATATACCTAGAAAAGAAAAAATCTCACAAAATATAATTATCCACCTTAAAACTAATAAAACCATGATGATATCTATAAAAATTATTAATACCTCATATTAAAACATCCAAATATACAATTTTGTCTACACCATGCTTTAATTTAAACTATAAATACTCTGAACCCACACTCGTGGGTCTAGTGCTAAAAACACAAGATTTTCATTTCTATATTTAATACCAATAAACGTGACCTATTTTTTCAAACCTAAAACTAAAACATAAAAAGGAAATAATTGATCACTTTCATAACCAAATAACTTTTAGGTTTAGAGTTTTAGAGAATTAGGAAAAAATATTAATAAATTTGAATAATAAAAAACTGGTTCATGATGATTTACATCATCTCCCATAAAAGTATCCACAAACAAAACGATTCTAGATATAAATAATATTCCATAATTCTTCATAACCTAGGAAAAAGGAAAGATAATAAGGGTGAGAAAAAATTCCTAGTAATGGTAAACACAAGAATTTATAATTAAATGTTTGTAGTGAGAGTACGATGAGGATAAAGGTATGATGTCACAATAAATTTGATGTGAATAACATAAGGGAATTTCTACCTATTAATAACTAGATCATCAATCATGAAACATTGATTAACAATTTAACAAAGGAAACAACCATTGGTATTAATAATCATGAGCTATAAAATGCCAATCTTGATTAAAGAATCATTAAAAACCAATAGCGTTTCTCCCATGAGAAGTATCAAATAATTTTCTTTAAAAAACTCATTATCTTACATTATAAAATCATAATATCTCTCTAAAAACAGATAGTAATAATTTATAAATAATATTAGAATTTGAAGAATAATTTTCATATCACTCTTGAAAATGGGATAAACTTCATGGTCACAATTAGAATTTAAATTATAGTTACACATAAAATAACCCTCACAACTATAATTGAAATAACCATCATACTATATTTGTATAATCTCTATGGAGAAACCTTATTAGTTAACTCCACCCATTTACCAAATTAATTAGAGTTAAATAAAGATCTCACTCTACCTTAGTTTCTAATAGAACCACTCATCATCTTAAAAATATTCCCAAAAACCATAAAATAATCAAAAAATATAAAATCTTTTAGTTTTCAAAATTATTTTTGTAGTCATAAGAATGAATTTATAGATATAAAATTACCCTTTCATTTTAAGAACACATTTTTAAAATATAAATCACCCAGAAAAAGTGATTATGAGTTTTCCTTTTTTGAAAACTGAAATCATCAAGGGAATCAAAGTATAAAATAAATTATATAGTGGTTGGAAAATTTAGTACCACCTTATATAGTAAAATATAGAATTCTATTCAAAATATGACTAACATGTGGAAAGAAACTGGTTCTAGGAAAATATTTTTAAAAAAATTATAAACCATTAGTTGAAATAAAAAGGATGGTATAATTACTAAATAACCCATGTGAAGAATATTTTATATCAAGGGTTTTTGGAAATGATTAATTGAAAAAAATTAATAAACCGTGAATGAAATTCTTAAACCAATAATGATTTTCACTTTGAAAATAAATATTTTAAACTAAAAATTCATTAAATATTCTAAAAATACTTTTTCTAGAAAAAAATATGGAAAAATATAATCTACGGTAAAAATAAAAAAAATTTAATGATGGTCGGAAAATCCGTTAATGTTGTAAACAATAAAAATAAATATTCTCTTCAAAAATTTTGTAAAGGAAGTTAAAAGTTCCCCATTTGTAAAAAATAAATAATTTTATCGTAAAAAAATTTTAAAATGGTCAAAGACCATGTGAAATAGCATTATAAAATCAATTATGTATAAAAAAATTCTGGAAATAATTTCAGGAATACTGGATATATAAGATAAAGATTTCCGATCTAAGGGAAAATACATTATCAATATCACATAAAAAAACCATCCTTTATATTTATTTAATCAATAAGATATTAAAATGAAATTAAATATGTCAAACTCATTCATAACCGTAGGATAATAAAATATATTTATTCAAATAAAATAAGAACATATGTTTTCCTCCAAAAGAACCTTGAACACAAGAAATCCTAAAAAAATAAATTGTAACATAAAGCTATTTTCAATTTGGTAACATTTTAATAATAAGTCCCATGAAAGAATAAAATCCCATAATTATTTCAATATTATATAAATAAATAGGTTAATGATATGAAATCTAAAATGGGATGTATATACACCTCATTATACTAGATATGTTTATTTTATAGACATATGTCCCAAGGAAAGGGAATTTCAGGTGAATAACACTTGCATATATATATATCATATCATTAAATTAAGAGCTAATCAATAAAGAGATTACATGTTAAGAAGAAATCTAAAATAAATGTTTCATAAAAAAAAATTAGAGATCAATCTAAACATAATCATGGAAAAAAATATTTAATTTAGAGTTATAACTCATTGAAATAAATTTGAGTTAAGAATCCTTTCTTTCAATTGGTAAATTTCTGGTAAAATATAGTTGGATAATGTATTTTAAATTCACAATTAAAATTCCATTAATTATTATGGTTTTATGATAAATTATTTAATGTGGTATTATATAAACCATATAATGTTAATTTTCTTCCTAAAAATAAAATATTACTCAATGATGGATAATTGAGATCAAATCAAATACCTCGAGTCCAAAATTTCTATTTATCTTCTATAACACCTTTTTATTAAACATATATAAGTTATTTTATTATTAGAACATTTTACATGATTAATAAATTTATCCTTATTTTATTTATTTTATTTATTTTATTTATTTTAAATTTCAAATTTAAACACTTAGTCAGTTTAGTATACATCGAGTATTTTTTGTGATGTGTGGTCCATATTGTCAAAATAACTTCATTATAATAACCATGTGAAATGGGTCATTATTTGATTATCTATATAATAATAATAATAATTAAATAATTATCTTTTTTATTCATTATTAACAATTTGAAAAACAAAAATTAAATATGGTCATGGAAAATGAACTATGCTACAATGATAGAAAAGGTTGGTTGTATGCACCCATGGGTTACATTTCAATTTTTTATACTATTTGTATGGGAAAAATAATATTAATAATTTAACTTTTATGAATGTTCATAATATTAAAAATATCATATTATATCATTTAATATAATTATATATATCACCCATGTGATTTGGCGATGAAAAACGAATCACATCAGTTTTTGGATTTTATAGTTCACATGTATGCACACACATCATTATCATTTTTTAGTGAATTGAAAGATATGAAATTAAATGATATATTATATTTTAATAATTATAAATATGTTACTAATATCATATAAAAATGTTAATTACATCATTATAACTAGTCAGGATATGTGGTGATAGAAAACGAATTACATCGATTCGAGAGGCTGTAGTCCACCATATACACAAAAGTTGGATTTTTTTCTAATTTTATGGAGGTTTTATATAGATATGGATCATGTGAATAACATAATAAAGTCACCATATATGTAATATAACATTTTTATAATCTCAAAATTCATGGAGAATATTGTAAGTAGGTGAAAGAAGAAATAAAAGAAAAACACTTGGTTAAGAAATATACCTTTTCTTCAGAAATTATTTCTTGTTTTACACCTTAAGACCTCTAAAGATGGTATTATTCCAAAATTAAGGCTTATAAAACTTTTTTATGGATTTTAGTAACATATGTTGATATGTATTTTCTGATACAAATGGGTTTTAAATGTCATTAAATGATAATAAGTGGTTCTATTTTATAATATAAGGGATGAACCTTTTCAAATTTCCTAAAACATTAAATTAATATAAATTAAATGTGTTGAAAAAAATGAAAAATGGTTATTATTCTGTGGTAAGATTTTTATTGGTCGAAATAATATCATACAATAAAATTTGGATTGATTTGGATCATAGTTTTTCCCCTTACCGTTTTATTTTAAACCTCCATTATCCATTTTTAAACTTACAATGGTAATAAGGTCTTTCAATCACCTGGGGTCATTATTGTTAATATAAATGGGAAAAAAGAACATAAATAGACCATGTATGATATTTTATACTATATCCTAATCATTGTTTTATATTTTATATTTTATAATTTTATATAATTTTATTTTATATTATTTTCATAAAATGTCAATGATGTCGTTTTTGACCAATTCAATTACTTTGACATTTATAACAACAATAAAAAAATTAGATTAGAGTAAAATATTTTGATATATATATCATAAGATATTTTTATCTAGATATTTCAAGTGTAACATTAATTGTTTCAATGTATACAACTTTTAATTTGTTTAATATCTTTTATATTTTTTCTATTAATTTATTAATTACTATTTTAGAGTTGTGTAATAATTTAAGGTAATTATTTATTAAAAAAATTACCATGAATAAGGTATGTAATATGAATTTATAAATAATATTTATAACTAAAAACATCTTCTTGGAATGCCCATGATAATAATATTTTTGTTTTTAAAACCACGAGTGTGACGTTTTTGACATTTCATTGCTTAAAAGTGATTTCTTATTTTATAACAATTAATCATTATATTATTATTTACTAGTAACTTTATATTTATTTCATAATTTATTTATTTCATATTCATACCCACCAATCTAATGGTTATTTTATAACATTCATATTTAATTAATACAATTTTATGGTTTGTTTAAGCTTAGTGTTGCGTATCTTGTACACTATCGATCATAATTTTCTTTTAATATATATATATTAAAAAGTAACTCTTTCAGTTTTATTACATGAAAAAATAAAATTTCAATGATACCATATTTTTATAAGTAAATCCTTCTTATATATCATGTGAATTTATTATGATGTGAAATATAAAAAATCCATGTAATTAACATGATTTGATAATAAGTGAAAGTATGATGTAAGAGTATAATGACACAGGGGAGGAGGTGGCTACTTAAAAAACTCTAAACTTATATTACCACCAGATTAGTGAAAAAATATTCTCCATGTTGATGATACAATAATTATAGATTTAACAAGAAAGAACACACATAGAAAGCGAGTGAATATAATATCACCAACTATTTCAATAAAATTTCAACTCCCTAGTGTATAATTTCTACGATCCCACTACACATATTCATATTTTATCATAAATAAAAAATTTAATTGAATATAGATATGGGTATAAACTCATGACTATAATAAATAATGAATATCACCCCAATATGTATCGATCTCTACTTCCTCGACGTCAAGTGACTCTAAAATTTTGTAATAGAGTGCACATTTTTAATAATATAAAAATATTAATGAAACCAGCCCTGGAAATAACACCATATGGAACAATAGTTAAAATCATGGTTTGAAAACAATCCATCACACCATTTTTTTGGATTAATGACTTATTTATAGATTTAATGACACCACAACATGATTCTCCTCAAAATGATCATTTAAGAGTCGGTTAGAACATATCCATATACATGAATAACCACTAGTCATTTTCTCATAATGATTCATATATTTATATATATCATAAAATCAACATTCCTTTGAAAAACCCTAATATTCTCCCCATGGTTCACCATTAATCAATTATAGCGAGCAATCACTTGAACATTGGAATGGTCAACTCATCTCCCAACTGAAATGGTTAGTCTTAATGGAAATTTTACCCAAAGTGTAATATATTGGGTTTTGTTCCATCTGGAGTCAGAACCATCATTCTTGTTTTGAAGATTACTCCCCATGAATCATCTATAATCCTCATTCATTCCTATAAAATGGAATCCCATGTATAATAGAAACTTCACCATATGAATTATCACAGTCTTTCATTGCATGTTAAATTCCTATATAGGGCATCCCATGGAAAAAAATCTATTTCTCCAAGATACAATTCCCAATAAAATAATTAGGTTTCATTAAAAATTTCACATGATATTTTGGTCTTATTAAAATTCATTTTAGACATGTCAAAAGGTGTCCACTTTGACTCTTTCTCAAAATTTAATCACTTAGTTGCTTCTACACCCAAATTCAAAAATCATTTAACTCATATTTTACCATGATGTTGATAAAAAATAAATGAAAGCACTTATATAACCCATGAATGAACATCCTAGGGACACAAGTCATAACATAACACAAATATGAATGTTATTAAACACCAAACCATATGATTGATTATTTTGTTAGATTACTTTATATCTTAGTGTAAAAACAATTACATATATAATACCTCATAATTTAAAACAAAAAATATCTTCCCTTTTTCAATTCACTACTTAAGGTGCTTCTCAAAAATAAAAAACTCATAAACTATCCCTATTCATCAAAGAATATTTAATCTCCATAGGTACTTTAAATATCTACTTTTTATGATCTAATTACTCTTCTAGATCATGTACATCAAAAATTACATACAAATATTGAGATTTTTATTAATCATATAAAATATTATACTCAGTTCACCGAATTTGATAAAATCAGTGGGATGTGGGAAGATATAAAAATTGAGACACCATGAATACTTTACCTCAATAATCTAATACATGTTTGAGAATGATAGTTTTGTGTATATATCACTACCTTTTAGGGTGTGTGTGATTTGATTAAATCCACTAAAGATAACTCACACTTACAATGTTCATCTCATCGCAACTGTACTTCATATAAAATTATTACTGTGATTTATAACAAATTTTCATCCATATAGTGATCCAATATAGCCACTCAATGTTTCCTCCTTAATTAGGTCAACTCTAACATCACCATCCAATAATATTTGGGTACTAGAATATAAAATACATGTATTATGATTATTATTTTCTTATTTATATCTATATATTCTAGATATATTGAATTATCATTCTTATTTCTTCTTTACTCTTATATGTTTCTTTTAAATGGAACTCAAACATGTAATATATATCTTTAGCTCTCACTACATTATATGAAGATATTTAGTATATTTATATCCAATCTCATATAAGACCAATTTCTATATATTGAATGTGAATTAATTTTAACTTAATAATCATTTTTCATTATTAATTATCATATCCTTAAACCTGGATATATAAATGTTTTTTATATTATCCACCTGTCATGGATTATTTATAATCCTTACATAAAACTCATCACATTAAAATATTTTTATCATTACCACAATGATGGGATGAACTTCATTATCTCCATTTAATAAAATGACATGTCTTGACCAACCTCTCTCTTTATAATCTCAAAATATTTCTCGTGAATATATAAAATCTAGATTTAAGGAAAAATAACTTATATGAAGATTCAATACTCTTATTTGATTTTTTCAAAACATGTATATGTGGAATATTAAAAATGATCTGAAATTATTACTAATTATCCACTAGATATAACAATCGATAATATACCATTACTTGTGTTTTGGGTAAACTATTATAGCTCAAATCTTCATTAAACTCAAAACAATGCCTTCTAGTTTTCTATCCTACTAACTATTGTACAATATTCACCCAAAAAGATCGATAATAAGAGTAGTGGAATGTTATACCATATTATTTGGTCAATATCTATGGTACAATCAATATCAAACTTCAATATATTTGATTATTTATTTTTTAAACTCAAATATCATACTGTTTCGAAAAATGCTACACTTTGGTACAATATTCAACATTAGTAGTGTTGTATATCACTATTTATGATTAGTCTAATTTATTTATTATTATATACCTATTTGTAGTTAAATTATTAATCAAACACACTGTTATACATATAAATAGATAAAAAATTATCACATTATATAATGTTAAAAACATATCATTGTTCATTAATATTTATAAATAACATTTCTCCTCTACCACTATCAATAATTTGAATTATTATTTATGTCATAGATAGAAATTTATCTTAGTGTTTAACACACTTAACTCTATCTCTAACAAATGCTAATTCATTTTTATTTTAGTATTTATTATTTCAAAAAAAAATTCCATGGGATATAGTATAAATAAACCATAATCCATGCTACAATAATCTATATGATTTATTACGATTCTAATAATTCTCAAATGAAAGAATTAAATAATATTCATTACAAAAATTATAATCATTTATTATATACAAATTCTATATTATATCTTACCACTTTTATACATCCTCCAAATTTAATTGTTTAAAAAACTTTTATTTATTTCAAAACATTAGTGGACAATAAAATCACCATAATGTTGCTTACTTTTAAACCCGTATTAATAAACACATATACCAAAGAACCATCATCATACAGTATAAGGGTAATTATTTAATGAAATATTTTAATGGCACATGCCTCATAGTCAATAACAACTTCTCTATGATTCTAAAATTCAAGTTAGAAAGGGTTTTATTTGTGGAAAGCTACCCAGGACATATTATAGAATCTGATATTTTATTTTCCATCCCCTTCAGTATCATCATGGATAAGAACCCAATAATTAATATAATTCCAAATGAAGATTCATTTACTGAATCCAAGGTAATCATAAACCTATATAGTGAAACCATTATAATGGTATTACAAGGATCCCTTTTTATAACATCATGGGATTTCATCAATGGTATCTTTTCTCGGACTCAATATATTTTCAAGGGTTTTCCTCTTCCTCACTCTTCATACTAAAACAACTTGGTTATCATTTCAACAATAAATCACCAATATAATTTCCAAAATATTTATAGAATTAATATTTGAAACTTCACCTACATGATCATAGTAAATATCATGAATTTAATACTTTCTCCTTACATCCCCAACAAGATTATTAACATAATTCTACTATTATTTTTCATTAGATTTTAAAAATTATTATATGCGGTTTGATAGTAATTTTGGTCGTTAACTTAAAGTATTTTTGATTTTAGAAAATTTGATGAAAAATTAGTAATATTGGATGAAAGTTTTAATTTTATTGGATAATGTTACTTTTTAATTAATTTTTATAGATGAGAAAATAATTTTTTTATGTGAAAAAATCAATGGAACCTAGTCTTGAAAAACTAAATAAATTAATCTATAAGTTGTGTATAAATAGTATCAGTAGAGTAAGATATGATTGGGTGGCCAATATATAAAATAATGATTCATAATGGAGCATTAATTTCCAAATATTTCATAATATATAAATGAATAGGGAACTTGCAAGCTGATATAGCCTGTGATGAACCACTATGATCAAATCCAGTGTCAAATATACCTCATGTTTTAACCTAAAACTATGTCATGAAACCAATCTAGACACTTATACTCACACACTATAAATACACTTAAATTTAATAATTATTCTGGATATTTTTTTATGGAATAAAAAAATCACAATGGTGATGTCTAAGAATTGCACAATATAGCCTTATGAGGTAGTATTAATAGTGTTCATAATCCAACATTGCATCTAGTGACAATGTTACTTGATATAATAATACAGTTCTATATTAACCCACAATACACACATATTCTTCCCCAATGTAATCATATGGTTCCACCACAACTTATGTTCAATAATTACCTATATCTATGGTTCTAATGCCAAAAGAGTAATTCTACCAATGTTTTTGGACAGTATAGAAATTGAAATAAATATAAAAAACACTTAGAGAAAACATTGATTATTTTAAAAGACATGAAAATGATAAAATTTTATATGGTAATGTTAAATATTATTTCAACCATTGTTGAGGAATTCTTTCCAATCATCACACATTAAATCCAAATTGAACTATAAAATATTCCCTATACTCTAAATCAACAAAAAATTGATTTGGATTTAAATTAGATTCCTTATTTATGAAGATCTTAAAGAGTGGTTTGGGAGTTTAAAAACATTATTAAGGTGGAAGGAATTTAAGACAACATGTGTATGTAATTCTTACTTCCACCAGCACTAGTCCAGATAAAAAAACAGAGAACCAGATGAAATTATAACATATTTATAAAACCAAAGTGGTGGATATTAAAGTGTGGTTAGTGTTCCTAGATAGGGAGTATATTATTTAACAAATAATAATAGGAACCAAGGATAAATAAAGCTTAATGAAGAAATAAAATTTTGATAGGGGAATCATCATAATTGGTAGAAGGATTAAAATTATTTTTACATGAGTTTTCCATAATAATTACTCCTTATTTTTCATTTTTATCTAAATGTGTCGTGACTTTTTTTGATGGTAAGGTGAAAATATGGGAATTGGTTTTAGTATAAATTTACATTTTTAACCTTCTTGGTTTTTTAATTAATAATCCATTTAAACTTGATGCTTATTTATATGTAGTTGATAAATAGATTTTTGAGTATATAAAAAAAATATTTGATTTAATTTGAAACATAAGGTCACAAAATAGGATTTGAATATTAAACCATGGTGGCAAGAAACAAGAAATTTATAATAGTTCACTTATGAAGAAGTGATAAATAATTTCCATCATGGTATGGATATTAATTGGTGGTATAACCCCACACATATGATTAATGACCACATTAGTAAGGTATTAATAAGCTGAACTAGATAATTAAGATGAGAGAGGCATTGAAACAACTAACACACACATAACTTAGTGGGACAACTTAATTATTTGTGTTCGGTCTTGGTAGGAATCCTTATAGGGACTTAAGATATAGTGAGCAAGTCCCAGGGGTGTGATAAAAGATAATCCCAAACCATTAATTTATGGATTTTCATCACACATAATGATTATTGGGATGTTTGGGGTTTGATAAACACCATTCATTATCCCTTGATTTCGTCTTCCAATCCTAGTTGAGGTATTCTCTTGATTTTTAATCATTATAAGGATGCTTCACCTACCTATATCAAATTTATTTTATTCACCCATCCCAAAAAACACTTATTTCTATTAATTAATCATAATTTCAAATAAGAGAACCAGTAACCAAACATGGACGTATGAATTTACCAAAAATTACAAGGAAAATTTAATTTTTTATCAATATAATTCAACAAAAAATTGATTTATTTACTAGGGAAACGTACTTTATATTTATAGTGTTTTGGTGAAAAAACATAAAAAAGTATAAAAAAAATAAATAAGTTAATAAACTATATATTTAGATTAAAATATTACACTAATTTTTTGATTGATAATATATTGATTAATTTGACTTTATCAAACTTTTACCTCATCAGGTTATTTTTATTTATGGAAACACATACACACTTGAGTGGATGAATTAACATGAGGTTAATTGTGAAATTTATGGAGGCACTGGACATCTAGTTTGGATCTATAATTGGTAAAGTTTGAGGATAACCCAACAAATGAAAGTTGATCCTAATAAATATTTACCCAATTATCTTCTTTTAATAATTGAATGAAATAATTAAATAATTAAATAAAAAGATAAATGTGAATCATATATAATAAAATATTCTTTAGTCTTATAACACAATATAAGACAATAGACCATAGTTATAGTTGAGAAACATAAAAGGATCCAAAAATATTAAAATACATCTTTCTTATTGAAGTAAAAAATTAAAATAAAATTAACATGAAATTTATGAACCTATAGTGCATGTGAAATAAATAAATATAGGTTTCATTAAATAATAATAATATGAAAATGAGTTGTAATCCATATTAAAGTTTTCTAATGGTTACTTAGACAAGTAAAAAACAAAAGGAGGATAATCCAAACATCATTACACCCACCATGGTCTTAAATTTTTTAAAATTACAAAGGAGGAATGGGATTTATTAATTTAGTTCACTATAAATATAGAGATCAAAAGGCTATTTGAAAAATTTGATCTTTAGAATTCATTCATAATACCTGCTATATATAAATTGTGTGTTTTCATCAAGATTAGTTGAGGAGAAAACTAATTATAGCAGGTCCATGGAGGAATCCATACCACATCTGATTGGGGAAAGGTTATCTATATATCCTTGATAAAGGTATTTAAAACTCAATCAATGCCCATGATGAAAAAAAATACATATTGAGTTTTAAAATTTTAATTAGTTTTTATTTAATTCTAATAATTCAGGATACATCCAACAAAGGGGCTACTTGATTTTGAAGGATGATAATAGAAGCAGGTAAAAAAAACTTATAGTAAGTAAAGAGAGTGTAATGTATAAAAAAAGTGTAAGTGGGTATTACAATCTGAACTATTTTTTTTAATTTCATTGATATATCATTCAATGTGTCTCCCCGTATAATAGTATATGTTTTATAATTAAATTACCATGTGGGGGGGGGGGGGGGGATTTATCGTACATGTTTAGAGTGTGAGTAATCCAATGTGATAGATTCTATATATATACTATAGGATAAAAACTAACCTTAAAAATCCTTGCATATCATTGTTAAATAACCAGTGAAAAGGAGTTAAATGGATATATATTTAGTGACTCAAAATCGAAACTTGTTTACACTATATTTTTTTACTCTAACATATTTATATGTTTCTGTTTTAATGTAACTCACCATAGAGTAATATTAAATAAAAGTTTGATAAGTCATTTAAAAAATAGTAAAATGAGTATTTGGGATTTGATTACAATATTCCTAAGATAACTTGACCCTTGAATTGATTGTGAAGAAAAGTCCATAAATAAGAGTAAAGGAAAACTAAGAGTTAGCTACCCAAAAGTACATGAATTACTAGACTATTATAATTATTCTTAAGGGATGTGTGATATTGAGATTGTCTAGATATAGATAAGTCATGATGACAAATTAAGTCTAATGAACAATAGTATATTAAGAAAAGTGAGAAGTGGTTGTTATTGATTATTAAAGGATATGGATATTATGGGGCATACAATACATAAGCAAAGAATTAGATTATGACTTAAATTATTGTTATATAAGTTGAATGAAGGATGTGTGAAATCAAAGAGGGAATGAGAAACCCAAGAGAGAGGGATTGATTAGGGTTTTTATTATTAAATCCTAATTGAAATAATTTCTTTTCAATTAATATTCATTGAACTGGTAATCATATTTTATAAAAAATAAAAACGTGGTGAGAAATTTTATTTATATTAATTAGTTGAGGAAAAATATTTACTCATGTGTGGGAGAATGTGAATAAAACAATCATTTAATATTTATATATTAATTATGTAGTAGTGTTTTTGTGTGTTTTTTTGATAATTTTATTTCCTATGTTATAGTTTTTTTTGAAATTATGAGAATAATTTTTAATCTCATCACATAGTCTTGATTTTCGGAATAATTTATGGATGAAATTTAATATTTATGGTGAATCAACGAGCATAAATATTTTTAATGAAAATGTAGGGAATTTTGATATGGAAGTATAAATAGAGAAATTAATAAGCTATATATGAATTACATTAGTAGCTTTACTCAATTTTTGGCCGAAAATGTATCCCATTTTTAATGTTATGGGAGTTCCAATTTACTAAATATGTCCCAATATTTAACTTAATAAGGAATTTCCAAGGCAACATATCTATTCTAAGCCCCTTGATGCCACATATACTATCAACAATATCTCATATATAGTTTTTAGAATACATCGTACAAACAAAATAGAATATTAACTTAAGGAATACTAAAAATCTTCTACAATATATTGAGCATTGAGATAACCTATTTATGGGGTCTTGAGAAAGTCATAATGAAATTTTAAAAGAGATTCCCAATATAGCCTTAATAATTAACACAAGAAGAATCCATATTATAGTGAAACCTTGAGTGATAATTCTTTTTGATATTTATATATATTTTCATATTAAAATTTAATCGATATACAATTACCCCTAATATAATCCCATGATTTCAATGCATCTGAAATTCATTTATGAGTAAAATATACAATTCCAACATAGAGAGGAGTATTCTACCCTGCTACCGTACACCCTAGAATCTAACATTAATTACATAACCTCATGAAGAGACTCATAAACATTTTAGAAGAATATAACAATATGAAGGTTCATCTAGAAATGTGAATTAAGATCGTAGTAGAGGGTGAAGATCACTTTCCATGATTTAGACATGTAAATACATGGAGTTTAAAAAATATTCTCTATAGTCAAATTCTTAAGAAAATTTATAATGGATTCAAATGAATTAACTCGTGGATAAATATTCAGTGGAGATGATTGGGTTCTAACCACAATTCCTAAGGGGTAACAAATTTAACACACCACATGGAAACCTTCCAAACATCCACTAAAACTTATATAGATCTCATAATTAGGAACCAAATTAAATTATAACAAGCATAAAAAGGAAATATAAAGGACACTAAATAATGGATATTACTGAACAAGGATGCACATAGCCATGAGAGAAGAAGATAATCCATGGATAAAGAATTATATATGAGCATACAAAATCTGGTTGGGGAATCATCATAATCAAGAGGAGTGAAGAGATCTTTGATAGATATTTAAAAAGTTCTTAATCTACATTACAATTTATTATCTAATTTTTTGTTGAATCAAGATGATAATAATGTGTGTATATGTGAATATCTTTTAGTTTAATTTTTATTTATTAACCTTATATGATTTTTGTATTTAATTTCCTTTTTGATTTTAATTTGTATTTATTTGTAGTGGTTGGACACCTAGTGTTTATATGATAATAATAAAGGTCAATATTTACCAAAAACACTTGTGTTTAGGGAACAATAATTCGATGTAAAATTTTTAGGTTGATAAATATGAGAAAAATTGTATTCCAATTATAAATAAGAGATAATTAATTTCTATCTTGGTAAGGATTGTTTTAGGAGTGACACTTCCACACACACACTTATGATTCACAAATACAGAATTACTGCCTTATTAAATGGAACTAAACACTTGAACAAGGTTGTAGTAGCATTCACACACCCATCACTGAGTGGGAGAATAAATTTTTTTCTATATGAGGCATATCATGAAATATTACAGAGACTTATGATATTATTATAAATACCCATGGGTATTTTATGAGAGAACCCAAAACCAATAAGTACAAGATACTAATCACTCTTAAGTGATAATTGAGATTTTTTAGATGGGTTATTTTCGATATTTATTCTCCATTAATAGTTTTTTAACTCCCAGCAGAGGTAATAATATTATTATAAACATGGATTATATTTTTTCCATTCCATCTTCTCTTATTATCTCATTAAAAAATTCCATACAAATATACTTATCCTTCTATAAATATAATTTCAACAAAGATCTATAGTAACAGAAACTATCCATTTTTATTAACCAAGACTATTAGAAATTTTTTTTCTGGTTATTAAAATTAAATGCATCTGGTTTTAAAAAAAATTATAGGTTATTTAATGGTTGAAACATGGATGTGCCATCACTATCACTAAGTTAATTTTACTAGAAATTAAAATAAAAGTTCCCCTGAGGAATATCATGATGAAAAATAATATGGATACATCTTTTTATACTATGTAATAAAACACCATCTGGTAAATAATTTTACATCTATGTTTCTTCTAATATGATTGTGATCCATTATTTTATTGATACTTATCATATTTTAAAAACCCTATTTTTGGTAAGTGTTTGGGCTTCATCATGTACTCCAGAGGACTATATTAATGTGACCCATTGTTCCTTTATCCTATTCATACTTACTCAATATGTATTAAATATGAAACTGAATGTTAAAATGAGATTTGGGTTTTTTGGGATATGAAATGGATGTTTTAGGGGACCCATGATCTTGTACCACCTATATAGTGATGATATTATTCCTTTTACTCAATAGAGATAAGTGATCAATGAACATCATTATGGAATTATTGACTTTATATGTCAAATAGAGAGAGCAAACATGTTGTTTGGAAAATATAACTCCATAGTTTCATCTAATATTGTAATATGAGTGTCAAAATGCTTAAATATTGGTTTCTAATACTAATAAATTATTTATATCTACATTATATTAGTACTCCCCTATAAAATTTCATAATTTAAATATTTCACTTTGATATAATAATTAATAAAATCTCTCAATTCATTTCAATTGGGAAAATTATTTCCTCTCATTCTGGAGTTGATTGATGCTCATTAATTTCTTCCTTATATCCAAGATTGTTAATATCATATCAACCATCAAAATAATTAAATATTATATCAAAATAATTTAGAGCTTCTTCAATAAATTATTATGGATTCTTAGACATACCACCTTGATAACTAGGGGGATGGAAGAAAATATAATGACCACATGATGTAGAATATTTTTTTAGGACTTAGATAATAACATAAGTAACATATAATAAAATATAAAGTAATAAATCTATTATAGACACTCTCTTTGAGCTAGATTAATTAAAATAAAATATTTATAAGAACATTATATCACCACTTATGGATAAATCAAATAATATCATCTCTTTTACTATGTGTATTTCATTAATTCCACCATCTTGTATCAATTATATTGGATATTTAGGATGGGTGGAACCATATTCTAGAAGAATAACTGAGAAGGGCCACCCATCTTATTCCATGGATATCCCACCATAGATATATCATTTACGACCACCATATAATAATCAAAATTAAATAATTTTTTCAAAGTTATATCATATAAAGTTATATTTATAGTAATTATTTCTTGATGAATATATCATATCCACTATATCTCTTTCAGATGCTTCGACACCATGGGATTTAATATATTATGATCCAAACCCCCAATAATGGAATAACGAGATCATATAATCCAATGTATAATCATAACATCCAAAATGAACTTTTTTACCCATATTGATTCATTACCCACTAAAGATTTAGATTAATGGATGGGTATTTATTTTGCCTCATGATTTATTTATTAAACTAGTTTGGTTAAATATTGGATTACGTATATCTTCTTGGTTAATAGTGTACATGTTTTTAAGTTAAATAAAATTAATTAGTTTTTCAGAAATGATTTATAGAGTATGTCAAAACCTAATTAATATCTCATGGATTATTGATTATTTTAGAGTGTGAATTTGAAATAAGGTTCATAAATGAAACTGAAAATAAGTGGATGCAAATGAAATTTCAAAATAAAATACATAATTAAATAGTTTTATAGTGGAAAAATTCATGTGGGTCTGAGAATTATGTGAGATGGATTTTATTAAAAAGTTAATTAGAAATATTTATATTTATATTTCTGTTGAAATTTGATTAGTCCAGATCATTGGTTGATGTTTCATCAGAATCCCAATTATCCTAAAGTGACTTATATCGATACTGTTGGCCATAAAATATTGTGTAACAAGAATTAATAAATTTCATGACCTTTTGAATTACTAAAGGGTTGCCAAGGTAAAAAAATATCACATAATTATAAGAAATAAGAGGCTTATTATACAATCCAATTAGAAAAATAAATTCTCCCACCCATGAATCACAAGCCATTTATTTATGAATGTAAGTATATTTCCAATAAAGTGTTAAAATATAGTATTACCTTATGAAATATTCAAGATAAAAAATAAAAAAATGCATTAAAAATATCAAATATGCAAAAAAAATAGTAGCTAATTTGTGTCATGAAACTCCCCTGTTAGTCATAATGTTCCCAGGAAATGACTATATACCATTTAACTCACCATATAGAGCATTCAAAAGCTCATATAGCACTCTGCGTTCGTCCTAGATGTACTTACAAAGACATGAATGTCAAGAACATCTAAAATTTTGAGAATAATCCATTTTAAATATAAGATTATAGGGTTTATACAATATATTGAGATTTTAATAAAAGGAATTTGTTCTATAGCATAAAATATACAGAACACTGATATTAAATGTAAGCTAAATTATTATTATTTAAATGGGACCGTTATTACCTTTCCATTTAATTAGTCAATATGAAAAAGAATAACAAATATTTCAAATATATATAAGAACAAATAAAAAATAATACTTTTATAATTTAATTTTAAATAATAAATAATTATTTGAAAAAAACAATTTTATTTATCAAAAAACATTTCACAAAAAATTATTTTTATTTCTTTTTAGGAGATAATATTATGATTAATTGATGATAATTTTAAAAATATATTTTATAAAATTTACTTAGTTTTTAAAATCATCATGTCAATGTTATCTTAGGATGATTTTTTTTATTATTTTTGGAAAGGTATCATTTTTCAGTGAATAGTGAATAGAATACTACTTTTATTGAAAACTGTATTTAATTTTAATGTATTTATAAGGAAAAATTATATATTGGAATTGTTTAAAAATATAATTTGTTATCTTTTTATAATATTCCAATAATGGGTTTTAAATTTATTTTATACATATATTTAGTATTACAAAATTTAATACATAAAAGATATTTTTTCTAAAAAACATGTTTGCATCACATTTTTCAAATTTAATTTTTAATTAATTTATTACAATTCATGAAATTTTATTTTTCATTTGTAATTATTTTATTAAATTGGATTTTACATGTATTTTACCAAGTAATAAAGGGTTTATTTACTCAATTTCATTTTATTGGGTTATAACTATTCTTCATTGACATTGTTATGACCTAATAACGTGTTAATTTATCATAAATTGTTTTATTATCTATTTATACAAATTTGGGTGTGTCTATATTTGTTACAAATAATATCTCCATTGATTAAATCTGATTTCATTTATTTTATCTTTGTAAGGGTTATTCAACATAAATTCTATTTCTTTGGGACATATGTTGATGTTATGCACCTAAAATACCTTATTAAATGTATATATTTCCCATTTTACATGTTATATCATGAATATAATTATTTTCATGAAAAAAACGTTTTATTTTTATTTGTACATTCACAAGGATTATAAATGAAATATTAAGAAGGTGAAAAGTATTTATGTTCCAATATTATTTATTTTTAGGATTGTTAATGTTCAATAAACCTTAGGGGGTGGGAACTTATGAATTTAGTTTATTTACCCACATATATTTTATTATACTATAGTTGTACATGATTTTTACAGGTTTAATTTTCATTTCCTCCCCTATTTATTAAATATATCACAAAAGTTGTTTTAAGCGATATTTGTCTTATAACATCATTTAGATTTGCAATATTTCTGTTTAAAATCATTTTTTTTATTTTTTATAGAAAAAAAATCATATATAAACATACATTATTTCCCAAATAAATATCACTTGACCTTTTAACTTCATTCAAAAAAAATTAGAAATCAAATTTCGTAAGGTTTTCCAAATGGGTCACTTTATACTTCAGTTACATGAAATTTAAAAACAATGATCATTTTTAATGTTTATAACATGAATTTATATTCCTTCCATATTGACTATTATTTTCATCTTATAATACTTTATAAATTTCCATGTTTATCATTATATGAAATTATTTTCATTATATCTTATTATTTATTATTCTGTAAAAGTTATTTTAAAAGTTAAAAGTGTTTTTTCATCAAGAATATTTCCCATTACATTTTAATGATATGTGTATTCCTTAAAACCAACAAACCTTGATGTTACATATTCTAAACACATGGTAGTTTGTAGTGATACCATTCTCATTCTTTCTCAAAATCGATAAATTTTTTTCAAAATAGGTTTTCATGGAACCTGTTTCTTTTCCATGGATTAATCATGTTATGAAATGAATTATCATTTTTAATTTATAAAATGACAATGAAATATGATACCACAATAACCATTTTTTGATATTTGTATTCCTGTATAAGAACACATGTTTTATTTAATGGATAATACATCATTACTTTGGTTTTTGGTGATTTATATTTTGAAAATGGGGTTCGAAATGAAAGTGTAACATCCCGGGTATTTGAGTATTTTCCTTTCAAATTAAGGTGAAATAAATTAATTTTTTTATAATTTAAAACTAAAAATTAAATGTATCTATTCATTAATTTATTATTTTGAAAATTTAAAACATAAAAATTACTTTTAATGATAAAATTTTTAAGTGATTTTAATAACTAAAAATATAGCTAATTCTTAAATTATCTCAAAATAAATTTAATATGAACATTCCTTTTTAAACTATATCCATTCTTAACAGAAGTGTATTTAAAATCAAGGTCATTATAATTTTATTTTATTAGTTTTAAAAATATTATTATTACTATTAAATAGCTTACTATTTTGAAACGTGTAATAATTATAATCTTAAAATAATTATTAATTTCGTTTGGTGAATAAAAAATGTGATAAAAATTATTAATTTATTATTTGGGAAATAATATTTAATAATAATTTTTGTATCCATATTTATAAAATAAAACAATGATTCAATGATACATTTTTTATTATTTTTAGAAGTAATAAATTTAAAATTATAAGTGTATAGTTTTAAAAAAATAAGTAGAAGATATAATTTTTTTGAAGAAAAAATAGGCCATCCAAGGATTATTGGGCTATCCAATTTATCCTAACCATGGAAGAATGTGTGGAATTCTCAAACATGGTAGGGAACGGACCATGACTAGTGGAAAATGAGGCTAGAATCTAGGTCACCTCCCTCATAGGAATCAGAACTTGGACAGAAGATTTCAAGGCTTGTGTATTAGGGCCCCATATTTTTTGTAGTGTATGTAGGAAAAGGACCATTGGAGTGTATGGTTTCCTGGAAGAGCACCCTGATTATCTCTTTTGGTTATTAGATATCCCCATTTAGATTATATAGGTGCGGATAACAACCCATTTTTTGGTTGGGTTTCATAACATTATCACTATTCATACATTTAAAAAATTCCATTTAGATTATAGCCTTCCAATGAAAATCATTTGAACCATTTGATTTTATTGACTTTTATTATCTACTTCCAATCACTTTCTTTTTATATGATACTATATTATAATCAAAATAGATCTATTGCATCCATCAGATCTTCCCTCAAATCCCATTTTACCACACAGAAACAGAAACATATGAAACCCTTCATATAGTATCCCACCACTGATAATTTTTTATTGGTGAAAAGAACATAAGGTAGATCTATCATCCAAGGTGTTTGAAATATATATAGTTTCGATCACTCGTGACCATTCTTACATTATAATTAATCTTGTCCATATATTACAAATAAATACATTTACATAAATGATTAATAAATTTAAAATTTTTTTTGTTTAAAAAAATAATCATTTCAATTTTTTTCAAACCCATCAATTCATCGAGTATATTAACTAGTGGGTTTAAACCCTATATTGTAGTCTTTTTGGGATATTATTTCAGTATAATTCCTTAAATGGTTATCCCTTTAAAATTGTAGTTTCTTATAGAATCTGAATCAATGGCTTTCTGAACCTCCCCATATATATATGTAGGAAAATATTAGGAATTCCGAGTGGAGGAGAAGCCATTACCAAGCCCTCTTCCTCAATTTTCACTATCGTCTCCCCTGGTTAGGTCACCCAAGTGAAGTAGGTTAAAATCTAGTGAATTCACTTGATCTAAGAACCATAAACACGCAACATAATTGTTTGGTTTTCCAACAAAATATAATGGAAATTTATTCTTTAAACTATATTTATTCCTTTAAAATAGTATGATAATATAAATTATTTTCCAAATTTAAAAAAATAATTATTTTAAGGGGACTATTAATTTTTTAAACCTTCATATATGATTACTATTTTATGTACAATAGAAAAATATTATATTAAAAATTTCCCATCCTTGTAAGGGTCTCTGTATATATATTATTTTCAAATTACTAGTTATTCATTTATAGTTATTATAATTTTTAGGGAGATAATTTCAAAATTAAATTTATGTTAAGGATATGCTTTTGTATTATGATTGATTCATGAAAGAAAAATTATATATATATATATATATATATTTAAAAGTGTTATTTTGTGTGAATTTTAATTTTACAATTAATATTATTTTATATGAAGGATTCACAGCTTATTAACATTATTTTATGTATTATATGATATTATAAAAAAGAAATATTATAATTAAGTAATTGAGTATCTCATTTCCTTATTGAAGGATTAATTTTAACTGATAAATTTTATTATTTTATGTTCTATTTCAATAAAATTTATATTATATGATTATGAATAAAATTTCATTTTAAATGAATGTATTCTAATAATTCCATTGTTATCATAGAATGAGTTTATACAAAGGATACAATTCATGATATTTAGTTTTATCAAATTTAGCAAGTGATTTCCTAAAAAATTTCACACACACACACATATTAATATTAATATAATTGTGTATATGTAAAAATTTTCTGTCATGTTTCTATTGAAAAAAATCAACAAAAAACATATTTATATAAGAAAAAAAAATATTATATTAAATTTTGGCACATGAACTTTTCAAACATGATATGGAATTCGGGTGTGATCCTATTCATATTAAATTTATAGGTATATTAAACATTCAATGTTTCATGTGGCCCCAAGATTTTGTTTCCTAATCTTGTATAAGTTTCTAAAAACCACTATAATTATTTTTCATAATATTTTTTAATGAATTATGTATTTTCAAAAAAATTATACTTTCAAATCATTTTTATATTCAAATTCATTATAAATTCAATGAATTTGGTATTTCAAAAGATTATTATATTTGGATAAAGTGTTTTCATAATAATACATTCAAATATTAAGTATTTTTAAATATTATTATATTTTTATGATTTTTTCAAAATTATTTGTCTTTTTAAATAATTTTTACGGCTTTTCTCAAGGATATATTTTGAAAACCATAGAATTTATTAATATTAATATATATATATATAGACATATAAAATATTTATTTTGATCTAAATAAAAGGGTTTTCAAAGGAGTTTTAAAGAAGGTATTTTCAAAAAGGATTTAACTAAATTTTATAAACCCTATATTGGAAAAGTTTTCTAACCATTTCTAGAATTTGTTAGGATTATTTATAATTTTCAGGGAGATTATCATTGATATGGATCTAGTGTGGGAAAATTCAAATATATTTCTTTTTATTTATTATTTAAATATATATAATCTATAATTATACTCACTTTACACCAAGGCATCAATACAAAAAGATCCTCAATGGAATAATAGACTTTATGTTTTTAGTTTATTTTATAAAAATATATATATCATTATTTTTTACCAGATTTGGAATCATGGGTATCAGGATGTTATAAAGTTCATCGAAGGAATGGTTTGGAAAAGAATAGAGATTATGAGTTTTTAATTTAAGTAAAATATGTATTCTTTGTTCTCATAAATAATTTTTTTTCTGTTACCTTTAAAAATATAAAATTATATATACTCTAGTTTTTTTAAACTATGAAAACGGATATTCAAAATGTGTTTAAGCTCAATGAGTGAATTCTGAGGGAGAAATTCTATTTTAGGGGATAGACTATAGCATCCCATGTATTTATGTATTTTCCATAAAAATTGAAGTTTAATAAATAGATTTTTTTCAAATTTAATGATGAGGAATGTATTTATGCATTATGATTATATTTTGAAAAATTATATTTTAATATGACATTTTATTATTACAAATTAGAATTAATTTTGATAAAAAAAAAGACAATACTTAATTTTTTTAAAAGAACATGTAATATGAACATCCCTCTTTAAACGATATCCCTTTTTAATAAAAGTGTATTTAAAATAATGATGATTATAACTTTATTTATATATTTTTTAATATATCATTATTACTATTAAAAAACATTATATTTCGAAACTTTTAATAATTGTATGAATAAAATTATTTTGAATTTTTTTGTAGAAAATAATATGATACAAATTATTAATTTAGTATTTAATTAATAATATCTAATAAAATTTTTTATATTACTTATGATAAAATAAAAAATGATTCATTGATACCATTGGTATTTTTTATGAAGTAATCAATTTAAAATTATAAGTGTATTGTTTACAAATAATATGTATAATATATCTTTTTTTATGAAGAAGAAATAGGTTATTCAAATATTAGGGTCTTGGCCAGCTCAACACCACCGTGGGAGAACTCTTGGAATGCTCAAACATAAGATATAACTATCCCTATAGATAGATCTTTCAAGTTGGGAGATGTGTCACCTATCTCATAGGTAGTATAAGTTAAGAATAATACCACTAGAACTATGAATAAGGGATGTATATCATGAAAATATAAGTGGGTTGTAGATCACAGGTGTGTACGAGTATCTGGGAGAACACCATAGTTATTTCCCATGGCTAGTAGATTTATCTATTTAGCTTATATGGGAGAAGAAAACCATACATATTTTTGATGTGTATTTTCTAAAAGTATCATTGTTCAAGTGTTTAAATAAATACATTTATATTATATCTATATGATCAAAATAATTTCATCTATTTGAAATTATCCCCTATCTTCATCTACCTATAGTCTCAATATGTTCATTATTTCTTTTCCCACAAGCAATTTGAATGTTCGATTACCACCTTATCTTACCTCAAATCCTCTTTAACCACACAATCATGCAATAATAAGGAATCCTTCATACATTATCCCACCACTGATAATTTTTTCATGGTAAAAATACTAAAAATTGGATCTATCATCCAATGTGTTCGTCCAAAAGATAGTTTCGATCACCAATGGATATTTTTTCTGCTTTAAGATGATTGTTCTGAAAGTACAAATAAATAAACATGAAAAAACGTCTAACAAATTGAAATCAGGTTTTTCTATTTCAAAATAAAATATTTTTGATTTTTTAAAAACTATTGATTCATTAGAAACATGAAAAAGTGGTTTTAAAAACAAAATTTAGGTATCTTAGGTATATAGGTTTATTATAATTCCTTCATTGATTATCCCTCCACAATTTGAGCCACTCTTAGATACTGAATCCATGCATGTCCTAACCTCGCCATATAAATATATATATTATCTTATAGTGGGAATTTTCAATCAGAGGAGAATCTCCTATCAGGACCTCTTCCTCTATTATCTACCTCTTATCACCATGGTTTGATCACCCCACTCATGAAGGAAGAGTCCCACTACCTTCACTCAGTCCGAGCACCCTAAAAAAGACAATAACTTGTTTGGTTTTTTATAAAATAATTAAGTGTAACACCCTGTGTTTTTATTGAACTGTATTTTTATGAAGAAATTAAAATTTTTATTTATATCTTTCTATACACTAACTAAAATATTTCTTTTACAAGAAACACTGACTTGGCATACCTAACACTCAACAATTGACGTGGCGTACGATACACACAACAATGAGTTTCTACGAAACATCTCATTTTCTTATTATAATTCAAACAATATAGTTATAAACTAGCATTTAAAAATAGATATATGAATATTAATGTTTTCTATAATATTTTTATAAAAATCAAACATATTGATAATGAAATATATGATTTTTGGTAAAGTCCTTATGTGTTTAAAAACATCATTTTCTCGAAAGAAGCACTTTTAATAATGAAAGTAATTTTAGAAACATATAAAAATTAAATTTGATAAAAATAAACTTTATTTTTTAATTAATAATGTTGAAATTATTCTAGGGTTAATTTTTGGTATTTTTCTGAGAAACATCATTTTTGATGAATAGTGAAAAAATACTACTTTTTAGTTAACAACATTCTTTTTGTCTAATTAATTATTAATAATTAATGATATTATAAAAATGTTTTAAGGTACAATTAGATAAATATTACATCAATTAGTACAATTGAATTCATTATAATCAATTTCACTTTAGAACTGAATATAGAATCATAATAATCTTTTGAACTTTTCCCTACTTTAAAACCCCGTTATGTCAGCCCATTTATGAGATCAACACTAATCATAAGATTTCCAATTATATGAATTAAATTACAAAAAACCTACATAAAACATATAATTAAGTCTAATATTTATATTATAATAATACGAAGTTAAGGTTTGTCTAAAATGATTAGTAAAAGTGATTAAAATCAATCATAGCATTTAAGGCCAAATTAAGCCTAATTCGGGACTAACCCTTAAAATAACAGTCCCAAATTAACTATAAACCTTTCCAAAACCAATTTTATGTCCATATTTCTTCTTTAAAACTTACATAATTGAGGTTTTTTTGTGATGGTATGTATTTTGTTAGGTAAGAACATGTACACACCTAACTTCTTTCTAAAAATTCCAAATGAGTCATTTTCTTTCCCTATAAAAGGCCACCACCTCTACCATTTTCTCACACCTCTCAAGCCTTTTAATTTCATGATAGATCTATCCTAGTATACTACCAACAATAATCTCTTAGATATTGAGGCCTCCCTTTGGGTGTAAATATTCTATAGGAATCCTTTTGGCATAAAGTAAAAGGAGTTACCCGATTAAGAGGTAACGTCTTATCTCAAAGTCCTTTATTTTTCTATTCACCTCATCCACTCTATTTATTCAATTATTTAATGAAAAATACTATGTCATACATATACTAGTATTTTTTTATGAGAAGTTTCTGACCTACAGTTACACACACCTCCAACTAATGAATGTTGAACATTCTATTTCTGTGTACGACGAACTGTTACCTCAAAAAATGATGATTGCTTATTTTCATATTTACAACCAATATTGGTGGGAATTATGATGGAAAACATATTTATATATTTCATATAAAACATTTAATATTTTTTTATTCCTTTTACAAAGAATTTCTCTTCACTTTCCATTTGGTGTGAAGATGATAATCTCGTTTGAGAAAGTGTAGACTACCACGCCCTAAAAGCGATGTGATTCATTCACATTCCACATGGAATGTATTAAGGATGATTTTAATGAATTTATATGATATATATGAGATATTAATTATAATGTAATAATGATATATATATATATATATACACACACACATAGATATAGATATATATATATTTATATATATATTTCATTACAAACATTCTTTCAATACGACCATAAAGAGGAAAACAACATTCATGCATCTGTACAACTTACCATCTCCATGAATGGTTTATTCCATATCATAATACTATATTAGAGAGATTACTATAATAAATAAAAAATGGATATAATTGATATTTATATCATGGTTTAAATTCTGTAATAGTGATATATTTATAGGGACTAATGATATAATAAATTAAGACACATGTGAAGAATAAAGCGAATTTTACCCGAAGTGAAACTTTATCATAGGATCATTAACAAGAGGTTAATATATGGTCATAATCAACATAATATGGTATTATATATAAAAATATTATTCTGTAAATTATCTATAATAAATTATATTTATTATTCTGTAATCTTTTTTGATTACATAGAGATTCAAGACACAAAGTAAGGGGATTTCATTTCACTTTTAATTTTCATGAGATACATGTAATGTTCAAAAAATTTTCGTTTGGGGTGGTGTATGTAATGAAAGTAATTGCATTATATTTATATCATAATTAAATTTATGAGTATTAAAATATCCATTATATGATCCTCCTTTAATGGGATTTAACATTCAAAAGTTACCAAATCAGTAAAAGAATTTTGTCTCAATTTTCCTTCTTTGAGATTCAAGGTTTGTTAAGCACCTAAAATATTTTTTTAGGTGTACATACTTTGATTTTACATGTTATAACATGAATATACTTCTATTCATGATATATTCAGTTTAATATAGTTTATTTTTCTTACATGGAGAGTATGATTCCAAGTTACATTGTTATAAGAGTTTATTGAGACCATCTCATCACTTTCCGAGATTGTTTATGTTTGTGCTTCCCCTGATGAAATATTGTGATCCATATCTCAAGAATATTCATGAGTTTCCATATAATATTTTTATTACTGATATCATCTTTTTTTAGTACCATTTTCCCACTCTTTTCTAATAAATATAATGTATTTATGTAAAAAATGATAGTCTCTCTCTTCGGTCAAAAATGAATTGTATTCAAAAACCATATTTTTGAAAATGTTTTTAAAATGATTTCAAAAGATCATTGAAGATCATTTTCAAAGAAAAAATATTTTAAAAATATTTTATTGTTTTTAAATTTTCCCTTATATGTTTTCAAATCTATTTTCAAGGATAATGGGTTTCAAAATGTTTTATGTTATAAAAATTATTTTCAAATAAGAAAAGATATATTCCTCATGAAATATTTCTAAAAGATATTTAAAAATTATTTACCTTCTAAGATAACATCCATTGGTTTTACTCATGCCATTATAGGTAAATTATTGTATTTGTCAATTTATATTCTTATTATGAATGAATTTCATTTGATGGCATGATTTTAAAAAATCCATTTCACTATCACAGGTTATATGATTTGGAAACCCATTTCTTTTCACGAATTATGTTTATGGTCAAATGATTATTAAACCTATCTCTTAGCAAATGTTATTGTATGTTTACATGTTTATGATACCCATTTAATTTCACGGGTTAAGATATTATTATTTATGATCTTGTGGAACAAGTATGTATGATTTCAGTATGGGATGGCTGGGACCTATATCTCCATACAATGCATTTGAAAATGTTTTATATCTCATGAGATAAACTAATAAGATCTTGGGAGTGAACCTTTCTTACTATGATGGCCATGGTATTAAACCATGACTAATAAGACATTATGGGGAGTGAACTAATGCAACTATGATGGCCATGGGAGTGAACCAGGACTACTATGATGGTATGGGTAGTGATAATATACTACTTAGTTAGTCTCATCCTCAATGCCTTGGATATTATGGAAATAATTATATGCTTATGTGTTTTCCCCAATTCCATGTCTTACCCCTACGTTACTCTTTAATGGCTTATGTCCTTTACATCATTTTTATTCATGTATTACAAACTTCCAAGATCTATTCCATGATTCATGCATATGGTCTATGATATGAAGGGTATGATATTATATTTTCATGTTCACATTATCATACCCTTATGCTCATGTTTAATCTTACATTTCTCCCTTGTTTACCCTTATTAAGAATTTTATCTCACCCCTTCGTAGGTTTCCTTCCTCGTGTTGTAAAGATATGTATTATGTTTGAGGTGCCTAATAAGGGTGATAATCAAGCAGAACCTAGTGGGATATAATGTACCTAACTTATGTATTAGTGTTTATGTATTCCATGTTTCCAAAGGCACTATACTAGTACAATCTTCATGCATCTATTTGTATAATTCTTAAGTATTTTGAAAGAGTTATGTAATGTTAATGTTTGAAAAGTGTGGGTCACTATAGTTGGTATCAAATGGAAATTTTAGTTAAACTTTGGAAACTATAATGAGAAAACCTTAGTGAGAACCCTAAAGAAATGTCTTTGGATACGTTTAGGGTTGAGTCAATGTATATGAAAATGTCCTAGAATTTTGGTGATGGATAGAGTGAGTGGATTCCTTGAAATACATCCCTTTCTAGATACTACAAGTGGATATGAATATAGAATAAAAGTACCTATGGCTAAAAACCTCTAACAAGATGTTTTAGGATTGATTTGGGGTAATCTGGTATACAACAACATGCCTTCATTCACACCAGGTTTGAAACTCTTGGGGGATATGATTTGGGAATTCGCAAACACTTCACGAACCATTATGAAGGACTTAATTATAAGTTGTATATGAATAACCAAGGATACACCAAAGGTGTCAAATATTTAGGATTGTATCATAATATAGACATAATATAAGTTTTTATTCATGATTATGTGGTTATTCATTATGATTACTATTTCTTACTCTATGATTTTGGTTTTAGTCAACAGATGGAACCCGAAAAAACTACATTAATGGAGATTTTGATGGAAAATTCAAATATTTTCCTCTAGAAAAACCGAATTCTATAAGATATGGAATGAAAAAACTCATTTCTATGACCAAATAGCTTTCTCAAGCTATGAATCATGTTATACTTCCAAATGAGGAATGATAAGAACAAGAATCTATTGAGTCTTTCATGAGGAAACATCCACCTTATTTGTAGAGGGTATCCTTATCCACTCATTTTTTAATAATGAACTAGTAATGTTAAAAATATATTCTCTATTATTTAGTATTCGTAGCATGATAAAGTAATTCTAGTGATTTTTTAGTTTAGTAGGTGAAGAAGATAAATGGTGGAATCTAATCATGAATATAAGGCAGCATGATGAGATTGAATCCATGGTTTGGGATGAGTTGAAGAGCATATTTTCAATAAGTACATCCCTAAAATTATTTGTATCAATATGGATAAAGTATTCCTGGAGTTGATGAAAAGGGATGATGATTCTGTTGGTACCTATGTGGATAATTTCATGAGACTTGCAAGGTATTCCTCATGAATTATCATCCTACCCAAATTTAATGTTGATAGGTTCTATGGTGGCTAAATTGAAATATTATAAGGGTGTTGTCCATAAGAGACATTAGTATATATGAAGAGATTGTGCATTGTGAAATCAATTATGAAATGGAGGTAAGATTCACATATCATTCTAATGGATTTGATAAGAATATAATGATGTAGTTTAAAGGAAACTACAAAAACCATGGATAAAAGATGATATACTTTACTTTATGATCTATGTGTGGAATGAATCATGGATGAAACTACCTTAAGGTGTTTAATAAATGTTTTAAGTGTGAAAATGAAGGAAATTGGGAAATTGACTGCCGAGGGGATGCAACGAAGTTGAATCAAAATGCTAATAAGGAAAATGAAACCTATATTGAATGTCCCACGATTGAGTTCTACAAGTGTATGGGGAATGTTCACTATTCTAACTATTTACCAAACCTAAGAGTTGGTGATGATGATCAGTGTTATAAACCACTTAAGCCGAGGTAAAATGGTAAATCTCATAAATTTTCTATATGTGATGATTGTGTAATAATGATGTGATGAAAGGTACACTTATCATCCCCTCTGGAACTGCTAATTTTATATTTCATTCTATATCTACCAACTCTTTAATATTCTACGAATTTTCTAAGGGTGTTAATATATCTCCAAAAAAATTAGTGGTGGAATAATCATTGGAAACCCCTAGTGGAATTATGATTTCCAATGAAGTCTATGATTCCTCTATAGTTGATGTTTTTGGTAATGTAATTCTTGAAAATATTTTCATTCTTCCTTTAGTTGAATTTAATGTCATCATCGACATGTAATTATCTTTCTCTACCTAAATTCCACATCAATTGTTAAGGAATTAATGTTACATTCGATATTTCAAACCATCCTCTGATCATCCATCAATGTGATGATATGTCTGAACTTCCTATGGAGATTATATCTAGTGTATGGGTTTTAATTCTCATTCAAAAGGATTGTTTATCTAATATGGTTGGGTAGAAGATCTATATCAATGATACGACTATTGTTCATAATTTTTTGGGTAACATTATAGAAGAGGTTCGAAGTCATTAAAAAAATGTGAAGTTGAGTTCACGATATAATTTATACTCAGATCTACACCAATTTTAGATACTCATTATAGAATGGCCCCAATCGAGTCATAGGAATTAAAGAAAAGACACCAACAAAAGCATAATAAGGGATTCTTTAAACAAATTGTGTCACCTTGGGGTGAACTTGTTCATTTTGTGAAAAATAAAGATGCATCAAGGTGACCTAGTATTGATTATCAAGAGTCAAACAAGACAACAATCAAGAACAAGTATCACATTCCCCATATTGATGAATTATTGATAAATTTCACGGAGCTCAATACTTTTCAAACATTTACCTTTGTTCTAGATATCATAAATTTAGGGTCAAGAAGGAGGATATACCCAAGACAACATTCATTACTAGGTATTTTCACTATGAATTTATAGTGATGCCTTTTTGTATTATTAATACCCATTCTATCTTCTTGGATTTAATGAAGAGGTTATTGAGAGATTACCTTGACCATATTTTGTTAGTCTTTATAGATGATATTATTATCAGTTAAATGAGAATTTAAGAGCATTAAAATCATGTGATAATTGTAGTGAAAACCCTAAGTAAGGTTATGTTATATGAAAAATTCCCAAAGTGTGAATTTTGGCTGGAAAAGGTTTCATTTTTGGGTAAAATAATCACATGAGAATATGTAGCAGTAGATCAATGAACGATGGGGGATTTTGAAAGCTAGACTAGACCAACCATAATGACTAAGATTCATAGTGTTCTTGGTTTAGATGGATATTATCAATTGTTTGTGGATAATTTCTCAAGGCATTAAAATTCCCTGATAAAGTTAACTCAGAAGGATGTTAAGTTCCTCTAGATAGATGAATGTGAGGAAAATTTCACAGAACTGAAAAGAAGGTTGGTCAGTAAACCTATTCTCGAATCACTCTGTAGGGGAGAAGGTTTGTAATTTATAGTAATGTATCAAAGAAGGGATTCATTTGTTTTATTATGAAAAATAACATGGTTATAGCATAGGACTCAGGACAGTTGAATATTTATGAGAATAATTACCCAAATATTTATTTGGAGTTAGAATCAGAAATTTTGTTATAGAGATACATAGGCATTATCATTATAGGGAAAAGTCTGATATATATATCGTTTATAAAAGTATGAAATATATATTCACAAAGAAGGAGTTGAAAATGTTCCAGATCATATGGTTAGAGTTGATAAAGGATTATGATTTCCCAATGCATTACCACCCTGGGAAAGTGAAAAAGGTGGACTGTGCTTTGAGTCGAAATGATCATTATAGCTTATCTATGATAAGAATCACAAAAGATCCAAAATTTATTGATTTTCAAAGGATAGATATAGAAATCCTGAAGAATGGTGAGACATATTATCTTTCTCAAATTAATGTTGAACTCTCTATCCATGTAAAGATTAAGGAGTCATCGAAGAAAGATAATGAACTACAAAAAAAGCTTAAAAATGTTCTTGAGTTTATCCTTTATCACGATGGAATGATATGGTTTAGGAACCGTTTATGTGTTATATCCATGCTAGTTTTGAGGAAGGAGATATTAGAAAAAGATCATAGTTCTTTATTCCACATTCATACTAGATGTAAAAAGATTTATAGGTACCTAAAATAATGTTTCTAGTTGGATGACATTAAGAGAGAGATCGTAGTGTTTTTATCTCAGTTTTTAGTATGTGAGCAAGTTATGTTTGAAAGAAAAATGTCTAAAGGGATGTTTCATCCATTACCCATTCCATATGAAAATGGGATAATACCACCATGGATTTTATCATTGAAATACCCAAAATCTCTAAATGTTTTAATGATATATGGGTGGTAGTTGATCACATTACGGAGTTACCACACTTCATCACCATCAAAGAATATTTGTTTCTTGATTAGCTAGCCAAAATATACATTAATAAAGTGGTAAGGTTTTTTGGAGTACCACATTCTATTGTATCAGACCGGGATTTGAGGTTTACCTCAATGTTTTGGCATAGTCTATAGAATGAACTTGATACATAATTGAGTTTTAGCACCACTTATCATCCTCAAATAGATGTCCAGTCTGAAAGAAAAATTAAAACCCTAGAGGATATATTGAGATAATATTCTCTAGATTTCAAAAGGTGGTTGGGATCAACACCTTAATCTTGATTATTTTTATTACAATAATATAATTCACCCAAACATTAAAATTCCACCTTATGATTCTGTTTATGGGAAGAAATGTTGATCTCCAAAATGCTGGAATGAGGTTGGAGAAAGAAATATATTAGGACATGAGATCACCAATGAAATTTTCAAGAAGGTTAGAACCTTTTAGTAGCATATCAATGTATCTCAAATATGGAAAAAAATTTATGATGATAACCATTGTAAGGATCCAAAATTTAAAGTTAGGGAAAACGTGTTTCTACAAATCTCAACCTGGACAAAATTTATGAGATTCAAGAAGAAAGGAAAACTATTCCCTAGGTATATCAGCCCCATAGAAATTCATGATCGAATCAGGATAGTATCATATCACATGTCACTTCCTCCAAATATCTCTCAAGTTGATGATGTGTTCCATGTATCGCTCCGGAGGAATCAAATACCAATCCTATCACATGTACTGAACTCAGAGGTCATACCGCTGGAGAAAGTTCATTCTTACGAGGAGGAATCTATTGAAATTATGGACTGATCAGAGAAATGTCTATGAAAAATTAGCACTCACATGGTCAGTGTTTTGTGGAGAAATGAATAATTATATGAATCTGTGTTGGAATTTTAGGATACGATTAAGTAAAAGTATCCTCATTTTTTTTACATGAGTGATGAATTTTGAGGAAAAAATCCATTTTAAGGGGGTAAAATATAACACCATAAGTTTTTATGGACATATTTTTAGGAATTTGTTTTCATTTATATATTGAAATAAACAATTTCAAAGATTGATTTTATATGAAACACTAACTTTTTGTACATTACACACAAAATCGACTTAGCATACGATACACACAACATTGTGTTTCTATGAAACAACTTTTTTTATTATTCTAATTTAAAGAAGGTAATTATAACCTATCCATTAATAATTGTTATATTAATATTAATGTTTTCTTCAATTATTTTATTTACATAAAAACATATTGATAATTATAGATATTATTTTTGGTGAAGTCCTTCTATGTTTTAAAACATCATTTTCTCGAATAAACCACTTCAAATACTGAAAGTAAATTTAGAAATAAAATTAGAAATTTAATATGATAAAATAATATACACTTTTTAGTTATAAATTTTGAAATTATCCTTCGGTGAATAATTTTTATTCTTTTAAGAAACACCAATTTTTTAGGAATATTGAAAATTATGCATATTAGTTAAAAACTACCTTTTAGTCTAATTAATTATTAATGCTAAATTAAATTATAAATATGTTCTAAGGTAACATTAGATAAAATTTAATCTATTACTAAAATTTAATTGATTAAATTAAATTTAACTTTGTAAGTGAATATAAAATCTTAACAAACTTTTGAATATTTTCATACATTAAAACCCCACTATTTCGGCCCGTCAATTGGATTGACACTAATCATGATTTTTCCGCTTCTATAAAATGAATTTAAAAAATATAATATAGACTATTTTATTCATTAATATATTTATATTCTTAGAATAATATGTTAATGTTTGACCAAAATGATTAGTAAAAGTGACTAAAAATAATCACAATAGTTAAGGCCAAATTGTGCTTAATTTGGGACTAAACATTAAAATTTAGGGCCTAAATGAACAATAAACTAGTCCAAAACCCATTTGAACTCCATAGTTCGACCATATATATTCCATTACTGAGTTTTGTTGGTTTGGTATAGATTTTGTTTTGGTAAGATCATGTGCACAGTTAACTTGTTTCTAAAAATTTCATGTTAGTCCTTTTACTTCCCTATAAAAGGCCACCAGATATATGCATTCCTCATAACACCCAAACCTTTTAAGTTTTTCCATGACCTAACCATGTAGCCTCCCAAAAATACTCCATTATTTCATGAAGCATATCTTTAGGTATAAATCCTCTCAAGGAATCCTTTCTCCATACACCAAAATGAGTTACTCAATTAAGAGGCAACATATTGTCTTAAGCTCTTTTCATTTATTTCCATTATTGAAACCCTAAAATCTCTTTATTACATTATTGTGTGAAAATAGTAGTATAATACATATAAAAGGATGTTGTTATTCAAAGGGTCTGACCTACACTTACAAACACCTCCATATAATTAATGTTGAACACATTGTTTCTATGTACGGTGAACTACTACCACACAAAACGATGATTATTCATTCCCCTTTACCCCCAATCAAGGTATCGATTGTGATGGACACTATATTTATATATCTCATATATTATATTTAATCTATATTTAAGCTTCTATATTCCTTTTTCAATAAATGATTCTTTACATTCCATTTTGTGTTAATACAATAATCTTGTTTGAGTATGTGTGGACTACCACCCCCTCAAGGAGATGTGATTCATTCACACAACCCATGGAATTTATTAATGATGGTTTAAATGAACATATATGATAAATATGATATAGTAATGCATTATAAACCATGATATATATACTTATATATATATATTGGAAGACCCCAAGGTTTTATAAATGAACTAAAATGCATGAAACACTGAATATCTTCATAATGAATCTTTTTTTAAAGATATGGTTATAAACTAGTAATTAAACATAATTTTATAGCTTATATGATTTGAATTTCCAAAATAGACATTTATTGTTGTGATCAGTATGTTATTTGGAGTCTTATAGAACCAACTTGTTTTTTTGATGAATTGTAACATACCCTTATGAATATTAATATGAATAGAAATATAACCCTTAAGAATAATAAATCATAATAATATTTTATTTTCTTAAGGATATATGATAATGATATATTGATTAATTTTTCAAGATGATATAAAATGAGTCATAGTTTAAAAATTGTTATTTTTTGAATTAAATATGATTTCTTAAAAAAATTAAATTAATCATAATTAGAAAATTATTTATAAAATATGGAGTTAATTTTTCAATTATACATGTATAAAAATGGTTAGGGAGTTTTTTTTTATTTTTTTGAGATAAATGAATTTTTGGTGAATAATAAAAATACAGTTTTATGTTTTCTGGTGTTTAATGAAATCATATTGATATAATAATGATGAAATCATTATAGTCGATTATTTAGGAATAAATTATGATATGAGGTGTCCCAAGTGGAAAATACCATGGGGAAAACCCATGTAAATCCATGGGTTTTTAAACACCATTAATGATGTGCCCTTTGAAATTAACTAAAAACACTCTCACATTCACTATAAATACCACCCTCACCCCCTCTTCCAATCACACCTGTCAATATTTGATCATTGTCTAAATTCATCTAAATATCCTTCCCAAGAATCTTCCCCATGTCTAGGACCTGCTGGTTTTACCCAAAGGCCAAAACCAAAGTCCTTAAAGAGGATCTTAAGGAGAAGATATTAAGAGGTAAAGATCCTCTTTCATTTTATTGTGATTTTTTTCAATTATTTTATTTTCTTTTATTATCTTCCAATAACCTTACCTAAGAGGAATGGAATATCTATTATTATTCATATTATAATTTTTCAATCATATTTTTGTAAAAATTAATCATTATTATTTCCCTCATCTTCCATTTAATCTAACAATAAAAACACTATCCATGATTTATGGATTTATCGACATCATGGATTACATGTCATCAATTTACTTTACTTAGAATTTTTTTTTAAACAATTTTAATGGTTAAAATATTTTTTAGTTTTTCTAATATTACCTCTTTTATGTTTTGGAATTAACTTTTATGCAAAATATTAAAGGTATATGACGAAACAAGTTCGTGATTATCAAAGAATCGTCAAAATGATCTAAACGAATATGAATAATGATTTATCTGATGATTCATAATAATAACCCAAAATAAAAATTATTGATGGAACAATTTACTATTAAACAAACATATTAACACCAGATAATTCCACTTATGGAATTTTTCTTCCATTCCACAAGAAACTCCTTTAGGAACCGACCATAGAAATCATAAGCATGCACCCAAAACAATGGAAATAACAAAATAACATTTATAACTGTGTTGAATGTTGTTATAAAATAATCATATAAGGTATTATAAACATAAATATGTTTCATTAAAATATTAATAACACTATTTTAACTAATATACTTGTGGTTTAAACAAGTTCTATGTAAGAAGAAGCTGAGTAAAGGAATTCATAACACAGTTTCCAATATTTGGGTTAACCTTATATTTCAATAAATATATTGTACTAAGATTATTTATGTAATTAAATTTATTCATATTATGTTTTATTATTTTTATTTAAATTATATACACATATTCATTTCATTCTATTAGTTGTCACTTCAATTATAGTATATTTTTAAGGGACCTTTCGTTAAGAATTCTTTTTTCATATTCTCTTTTTAAAAAATTCAAAATCAATGTTTTTATGAAATTATTAATGTTTTATGATTATGTTATGGTTATTAGGAATTTTTTATGATGATGAGAGGTACCTATATCTCCCTCCAATGCATTAGTTTTTTGTATATTGGAGATCTTTCATATGGTTACTCGATGGGTAACTTTGATGGTTACACTATAAGGTAGTCATGTATTATACAAATCATAAAGTAGACATGAGAATTACAATATAAGTAAGTAATCGCACAAGACACTCTTATTTTATATATATATTCATTATTTTTTTTATAAATATCATGTTTCACAATGTTAGTATATATGGGTTAAAATTATATCTTTGTTTAAATGATTTGACATATTTTAATGTATTCATGGTCTAATGGTTTCTTTCCTTCTTTTTATATCCCTTATTTTGATTTTTATGTGCATAACTTGTTTTAAAATATTTTTCAAAATTTATAAGGATGTGTAAGAGAAATAATAACGTCATGATAAATGTTATGAAGGTTTTTAAATGAAATCAGGTTGTCCTTTTGTGTTAAAAATATAATATTTCAGAAGAAATGTATAATATTTTAATAGTACCCACTTTGAATGTTTGTGGGTTGACATGTATGTGTTTTTTCCTAAATTTATAATAACATATTACAAAAATATCATTATGATTGTACTTAAGTAAAATATAGTTTAAATAGCTAGCATATGTAATGTTTATGGTTGGGAAATTATTATTGGTTTCAGAGCATGGTTTAGATAACATTAGGAGTTAGTATAATGTGAGAAAAATAATAAAAATGATTTTTTACATATGTTTATGTTGAAATGGTATAACATTTATAGATTACCATGTTTCTTTATATAAGATATGTCAATATATAATTGTTTTCCATCAAAGAGACATGGAAGATGATGTTAGAAATAATTAATAGGCTAAAATATTTATGAATCTGAAACCAAAAAATGGTGGGAGTTGAAACACAGAAGTTTGTGATAGTAATGGATTAGATAACATAGGAAATGAATAGCAGTTTCACCCATGAAAAAGAACAAATAGAGATATCACAAAGGAACATGATGATAATTGAAGATTTTATAATGCAACACCCTCCTACTTTCAACAGATATTATTACCCAATAACAACATAAAGATGGATTAAATCCGTTAAAAAGATATTCAATGTTATGGGATGTTCAGATAATAAAAAGTTTAGTCATTCCATTTATTTCTTTGAAGGTAAAGCTAGATAGTTTTGGAAAATAGTCATGAATATCAAGGATAGAGAGGAGATTTAATCCCTAGAGTAGGATAAATTTAAAAGAGTTTTCCTTGAAAAATATTTTCTTATGCTGGTTCGACTTAGGATGGAGATGAAATTCCTTGAATTATGGTTCAAGGAAGATTATTTAGTGGTTGTGTCTGAAGAAAAATTCACCCAAATGGTGAGGTATTCTTCAAATCTTATTCAGGATCTTGATAGATAAATCAATCGCTTTTACTCAGGATTGAAGCCAAGATATCGAAGGTAATTGTCATCCTGAGAATTCGAATGTTATTTATAACTTTTCTGATATACTGAGAGTGTAGAATTGGTGTTTTTTGATGATCACATGTAATTTTAGAACATAAATAATAATATTCCTATATGGAAAGTGATGGGTAAGAATCAATCCAAGAAATATAAATGTATGAATGTTCAGTTTCCAGTTTGTGAAATGTGTGATAAAAAGCACCATGGGGAATAACTTACCAAAAATGTAAAGTGTTATCAATGTGGTAAGGTTGGATATATGGACAAATATTATAACAAAAATTATCCTAAAAATAATCCTGATGGGAAAACAATAATGTGTTTCAAATGTGGAGAGATGGGTCATTATGAAAATGAATTCCCAAAAAATATATGAGTGATGGAAAGAAACCAAACTATAACAAGAAAGGTATAGTGTGATCCTTAGCGATTAAATCCACAGATGTCATGTCATCCAATGAGGTGGTAACAAGTACAATTTTTGTTTACTCAGATTTTTTAAAATTCTTGTTTGATATAAGCTCTACACATTCCTCTATTTTTGAGAAATTCTGGGGTATAGTGGAAATATCATCTCAACAAATGAGACTAGAACTTATTGCTAAAAAACCAAGGGGAAATTTTACAACAAATTTTTTTTAATGATATTTATATTCTTGTATGTGGAAACAAATTACCTAAAAACCAGGTTTTTTTCCATTAGTAAATTTTTATATCATTATAGGTATGGATTGTCTTTATATTTATCATTATATGATTGATTTTGGAGATATATAAGTTTTTTTTACGAAATATTTTCAGTTTATATTCATGAAACAACCCATACAATTGATAACATATCTGGAAGCCTAGAAACTTTAGATATATGGATATGAAATTTATCTTGCAAATATTGTTGAAAATAAGGGAACTGTTCAGATTAATGATGTGCTAGTGATAAATGAATGCCTTGATGTTTTTACTAACGAGTTACCGAGTGTTATACCTAATTGATAAGTTGAATTCAAAATTGAATTAGTTTCTAATGCTAAGAGAATTTTAAAGCACCCTTATTGAATGGAAAAGATAGAACTTCTTGAAATCAAAAATCAGTTATAGGTGTTAATTGATAAAAGCCTTATCATACTATCACTTTACCATAGGGAGCTCCATTTTTGTTCATTAAAAAGGAAGATGGTTCCATAATACTTTACAAAAAATATTGAGCTTTGAATAAAATAACTATTAAGAAAAATTATCCATTGCCTCACATTGATGACTTGTTTGATCAGATCCAGGTGTTGCAATATTTGTCTCAGATTGACTTTATATCTGGTTACAATCAGCTAATGATGTAGGGGGATGACATTCCAAATTCAGTTTTTTGATCTAGATATGGTCATTATGATTTTTTATGCAGTTTGTGTAAACTAACACACCTATTATATTTATGGATATTAAGAATATAAATTTTATGAGTTCTAGGATAATTTTTTGGTTGTGTGTATTGATGACATTATGGTATATTATAAAATTAATGAGGAGCATTAAAAATATCTAAGGGATGTTTTTAAATATGTAAAAAAAATAAATGGTATGGAGAATTCAACAAGTGTGAATTTTGGTCGCAAAACATTTCATTCCTTGGTCACATTGTTTCTAAAGATGACATAACTATTGATCCTGCTAAAATTAAAGTTGTTAAATAATGGAAAATCCACAAAAATATAACTGAGATTCATAGTTTTCTTGGTTTGGAAGGCTATTACTGTAGGGTTGTTGAAATCTATGGATAGTTATCTAGTTCACTGACTATGTTAACTAGAAAAGGAGTTAAATATATCTGGACAAAAGAATGTGAGGCTTTTTTTAGGAATTGAAAAGATGATCAGTGAATGACCTATTTCTCAACCTACCTTCCAGAAATTTATAGTTTTTCATCTATAGCGATCCATCATTAAAGGGGTCTGGTTGAGTTCTAATGCAGAATGATCTGATAATTTCTAATTCATCAAGACAACTTAAAACACATGAGTTAAATTATCCCGCACATGATTTGGAATTAGCGGTTATGATTTTTTACTTTCAAAATTTTGAGGAATCATTTATACGAAGCCAAATGTGAAATATATACTAATAATAAAATATTTAAGTATATATTCACATAGAAGTAATTAAACATGAGGTAGATAATATTTATAGAATTGATAAAGGATTATGATTGCTTGATTAATTACCATCCTAAAAAAGAAAAAAAGTGGAATATTCCTTAAGTGAAAAACATCATGCATCATTAAATATATTATGATTGGAATATGACCGTTTGTTTAGTGATCTGATAAATTTTTCCATGGATGTTGTTGGTGTAATATATTCCTCTATTTTTTTGTGTTTTTGTGTCATTAAGTTAGTCAAATAGAATTAAGAAAGTGCAGAAGGTAGAAATGGAGCTACATAAAAAAGGAATAATGGGTTAAAATGTGTATCTTTCCAGAATTTAACATTGATAAATATTATGTTTTGATATTTGGAAAAAGATCGTGCATGCCTTGGGAATCAAATCTAAAGAAAGAGTTATTGTGAGAAGATCTTAGTTCTCTGTTTTCACTTCATCATGGTAGTATTAAGTTGTATAGAGGCCTTCAATTGTATTATTAGTGGGATGGAATGAAATGAGACATTTCATATTTTACCATGAAATTTTTGACATGTCAATAGGTTAAAGCAAAGTGGTAGTTAATGAAGAGGATGCTTCATCCTTTACTAATGCCAGAGTGGAAATGGGAAAATATATCCATGAACTTCATTAAGGGACTACCAAATAATTCTCAAGGAAATAATAAAATATTGGTTATTATTGATGGACTAACTAAAAATGCTCATTTACATATTATTTGAGATACTATGTATTTGGAAAAACATTATTGACTCTAACTAAATGAGATTTCTAGGTTACATGGAGTACCTCTTTCCATTATATCGAACCGTGATCCCAGGTTTAGTTTTGACTTTTGGAAGTGCCTTCAAAAGTCATTGGGAACATAATTAAATTTCTGTATATCTCTTCATCCATAGTCAGACAGTCTTTCAGAATGAACAATTCAGACAATAGATGATATTCTACGAGCTTGTTCAATGAATTACTAGGGAATTTGGAATCATTATATTTCTTTAGTTGATTTTGATTATAATAAAAAATTTCATTCTTGTATAATGATAGAATATTTTGAGGCATTATATGGGAATTACAATCGAACTCTATATTTTTCTGATGTATTTGGGGAATGCAAGTTTATGGGAATAGAATAAGTAGAGGAAGTGGCTAATAATGTGAAGATGATCAAACTACACATGGGGATATCTCAAAGTAGACAGAAAAGTTATGCAGATAACAGGAGGAGATAATTTTTTTGAGGTATGTGATCATGTTTTTCTCATGGAAAAGTGTTATGTGTTTTCCTAAGAAAGGAAAGCTATGTCCAGGGTTCATTGAACTATGTGAAATCATAGATAAAGTTGGACCAGTCACCTAATGCGTATCTGTGCCTCTAGATTTATCTCAGGTACATAATGTTTATCATGTTACTATGTTGAGAATGTATGTGTAGATTCATATACTATTTTGATCCTAAATCAGTTTATATGGAAGAGAACCTTTCTTATGAAGAGAAAACTATTTAGATTCTTGATTGAATAGAACAAGTATTATGGAGTAATGTAATCCACTAGGAAAAGGTTTTGTGTAGAAACCACATAGTTGATGAAGAAACATGGGAGTTTTATAATTCTATAAGGGAAAGGTAACCTCACTTGTTTAATGTGTAAATAAAGTTACGAGCATGTAATTTCTATAATGTGTGAAGAATGTAACACCCCAAGGTTTTTAAAATAAATTGAAATGCATGAAACATTGAATTCCTACAAAAAAACATTATTTTATGTATATTGTTATAAAGTAGCCATTGAATATAATTTTACCGCTTCCATGATTTTAATTTCAAAAAACGAGCATCTATAGTTGTGATTAGTGTGTTATTTAGAGTTTGATAGAACCAACATATTTTTTTGTTGAATAGTAACATACCCTTACGAATAGTAATATGGATAGTAATATGACCCACATGAATAATAAAAAATAATAATATTATTTTATTATGTTTATAAGACAATGAGATCATGATTAATTTTTTAAAAAGATATAAAATGACTTATAGTTTTAAAATTTTAATTTTTGGAATAAATTATGATTTTATTAAAAAATTAAATTAATCATATTTATAAAATTATTTTCAAAAAATAGAGGTAATTTTAGAATTATACACATCAAAAAAATGGTTAGGGTGTTTTATTGTGATTTTTTGAGATAGTTGAATTTTCGGTGAATAATAAAAATAAAGGTTTTTCTTTTCAATTATTTAATAAAATCATAATGATGTAAAACATTTCTTGACTTATGAGGATTAAAATTTTATATGAGGTGTACCAAGAGTCCAATACCATGGTAAAAAAATATGTACAAGCCTTGGGTTTCGCAAATTCCACTAATGAGGTGTCCTTTGAAATTAATTACAAACTCTCTAACTTTCACTATAAATACAACCCTCACCCTCCTCTTCCTATAACACATATCAAGAATTGAATGTTTTATAAATTCTACCATATCCAATTTCAAAGGCTCTTAACCACATCCAAGACTAGATGGTCTCACCAAAATTCCAAAACCAAAGGCCTTAAGGATGATCTCATGTTGAAGAGATCAAGAGATAAAGATCCTCTTTCATTTTCTATGCAATTATTTTCTATTCCTATACTCTACCCATCCCATTACCAAAGAGGCATGAAAACTCTATTATTATATATATTATGTATTTTTATTAGGTTTCGTAATAAATTATCATCATTGTTCCTCACCTATTTCTATTATTCTAAAAATAAAAACATCGTACGTGATGTGTCGATTTACCGACATCGTGGACGATGTGTCTTCCATTTCATTTAATTCCGTAAAATCAGGTTGTAATACCATTTTAATGGTTAAGAAAGTTTCTAAAGTGTATTATATGACCTATATTATTTTTTAATTAAATTTTAAAAATAATATTAAAGGTACAAGATGAAACAATTTCGTGAAAATCAAAGAACCACAAAAATTATCGAAACAAATATCCCTAGTTATTTATCTGAATTTTTATCCTCAAAACCTGAAATAAAAATTATATATAGAATAATTTAATATTATAGAAAAAAATTAACACCATTTTATTCCACTTATAAATTTTATCTTCAATTCGATAACAAAATCTTTTACGATCTGACCATAGAAATCATGTAAAGCACATACCTAAAACAATGTAAATAAGAAAATAATATTTATAAATGGTTCAAAGGATGTTAAAAAATGATCATATAATGTGTTATAAACATAAATAAGTGTCTTTAAAATATTAATAAAACTCTTTCCACCAAATTTCATGTTGTTAAAATTATTTTTATGTAATAACAACTCAAGGTAAGGGAATTATTATCCCAGTTCCATTCTTTCTTCTTACATTCTATTTCACTAATTCTATGGCACTAAGATTATTTGTGTAATGATCTTAATTAATACTATTTTTATTTATTTTTATTTAAAATATATACACATATTTATTTAATTATATAATTTCTCACCTCAATTATATGATATTAGTAAGGAAATTTTCTTTAAGAATACTCTTTTAAAATTTTATTTCACAAAATTAAAAAGCAATGTTTTAATGCAAGTATTCCTGTTTTATGATTGTGTTATGGTTATTGGGAATTAGTTATGATGAAGGGTGGGAACTATATCTCCATCTAATTCATTAGTTATGTGTGTGTTGGAGGTCATACATATTGTTATTACATGTGTAACGATGATGGTTACACCATAAGGTAGCTATGAGGGTTACATTGAAAGATAGCCGGGTGGGTTACAAATTATAAGGTAGTCATGAGAATTAAAATATAAGTAATTCCCCAATATAACATTATGGTTTTATATAAATTTATTAATTTTTAATGGAAATTTCATGTTTCCCAATGTATATACATACGGGTGAGAAGTATGTATTTATGGAAATGATTTTATATGTTTTTAAGTATTTGAGGTCTAATGGTTTCTTTACCTATTTTTATATCCCTTACTGAGATTTTTACGCTCATCCCTTGTTTTTGAATGTTTTAAAAGGTTATAAGGATGTGAAAGATAAATAAGGAATTAATGTTAAATTTTATGATGTTTTTTGCAGGAAATCAAAATTTCTATTTGTGTTAAAAGTTTTATTTTTTTGGAAGATATGGATACTATTTTAATAGTACACAATTTGTGTGTCTATGGCTTGATATGTATGAGTTTGTTTCTAGATTTCTAAAAATCTAAACCGAAAATATCATTAGGATTTTAAATAATTCATATATATCTAAAATATATATATTATATAATGTTTTAGTCTGGGTCATTATATATATATATATATATATACATATTTCATTTACATACATTTTTTCTATATGCCAATTAATATAGAAACAACATTCATGAATCTATATGGTGTACTATCTCCATTAATGGTGTATTCCATTTCATAATCATATATTCTCTAGATTATTATAATACAGATATACTATATATAACTTATAATTATATCTTGCATTACATTCTTGAATCATGATATGTGTATAAGGACCAATGATTAAAAAAATTAACACACTTGTAAAGAACAAATTGAATTTTACCCGAAGTGAAACATTAACAAAGGATCACTAACAAGTGGATAATATAAGGTCATAATAAAAAAATATATAGAATTATGTGTAATGATATTCTACTAAAACATATGTATAATTAACTCATTTTTATTAAAAAATATTCTTGTATGATTATGTAGAGAGTCAACCCACAATGTAAGGGGATTTAATCTCACTTTTATGTTTTGTGGGATACACGTTATGTTCACCACTATTTCATTTTTTATGGTGTATGTACTACCCATAATTGAATTATTTATTTTATACTTAAATTTATTTGTATTAAAATATCCATTCTATGATTCCCTTTCATGGGGATTAACTTTCAAATGTCTCAAAATTAGTAAAATAGTTTTGTCTCAATTTTCCTTCTTAGAGATCCCTGTTTAGTTATGCACATAAACTATTTTTCATGGTGTATATACATCCATTTTACATGTTAAATCATTAATATAATTATTTTTATGATATCTAAAGCTTAATGTAATTTCATTTTCTTACATGGATAGAATGATCACAGGTTACTGAGTAATAAGAGTGTATTGAGACAATCTAATCACTTTCAAAGATTATTTACGTTTATTCATTCCATGATGAGATATTATGATCCATATCTTAGGAAAATTCATTATTTTTTATATACACTATTTATTCAGGATATACTATATATTTAGTACCATGTTTTAACTCTTTGGTACTTTTGATAATGTTGCTAATGTAAAATCTGATAGTCTCTCTGTTCGACCAAAAATCTATTGTATTCAAAATCCATGTTTTAGACACTATTTTCAAAAATGATTTCAGAAGATCCAAAAAGATCATTTTCAAGGGAAAATTATATTAAAAATGTTTTATTATTTTTAATGATTCCTTTATATTTTTTCAAATATATTTTTAATGAGAATAATTTTAAAAAGTTTTTATGTTATAACAATTATTTTTCAAATTATAAAGGATATTTTCCTCATGAAATGTTTCTAAAATATTTATCAAATTTATTTCCCATCTGAGATAACATCGATTAGTGTTACTCATGAATTTATGGGGAAATTATTCAGTGTTTCTCTTCATATTCATTCTATGAATGATTTTTTATTGCATTATGTTATAAAACCCATTCTCTTTCATGGGTTATATGATTTTGAAACCCAGTTCATTTCACCGGTTATGTTTATGATGAAATTATTATGAAACCTGTCACTTTCCACAAGTTGTGATATTTTTAAATGTTTTTATCCCCGTTTCATTTCATGTGTTGTGATATGTTTATTTATGATAATATGGAACATATATGTATTATTTCATTATGTGATGGGTGGTACCTATATCTACCTCTAATGCATTGGGTAATGTTTTATATCTCATTAGATAAACTATGATTTTATTAGGAGTAAACCTTAATACCATGATGGCCAGTGGAATGTCCTATGACTTCTAAGATGGTATAGGGAGTGAACTCGTGCTACTATGATTACCTTGTGAGTGAACCATGAAAACTATGATGGTATGGGGAGTGAACCCATAATAATAATATAGTATTGTATGGAATGCCTTGGATAATATAGAAATCATTATATGCTTATGTGTTTTTAGCAATTCAATGTCTTACTTCTATGTTATTCAGTAATGGATTATATACTCTAGATCCGTTTTATTCATGTCTTATTAAATTGAAAGCTCTATTCCTCGATTCATGTATGTGATCATTTATATACAAGGTATGATATTATATTTTCATGATCACCTTATCATAACCTTATGAACATGTTTATGCTTACATGTCTTCCTTTTTTACCCTTACTGAGTGTTTAACCTCAACCTTTTTTATGCTTCCTTCCCCTGGTTCTGATGATATGAATTATGTTTTAGGGGTCTAAGAAGTGTGTTAGTAAATAATAACCTAGTGGGAGATATTGTAGTGCAGTTATGTATCAGTGTTTATGTATTACATGTTTTTAAAGGCACTAGACTAGTATGATGTTCTTGCATCTATTTGTTTGATGTTTTATTGTTCTACAAATGTTATGTAATGAAATTTTTTGAAAAGTGTTCCTCTTTATAAGTAAGGGGAATTTATTTTTTTAAACCATGTTTATTATATTAAAATTATTACGATTATATACATTAAATTTAAAATATACATGTTTAATTATTTTAAGGGGATTAAAAAATTTTCAATCCTTTATATATGAGTATTATTTTATGTACAAGGAAAAATATTACTTTGTAAAACTCCATCCTTATAAGGGTATATATCTATCAATATATATATATATATTTATATCTATTAATATATATATATCAATATATATATATCAATGTATGTATATTTATTATTTTCAAATTATATATTATTTATTTATAAATCTTATAATTATATAAGGGGGCAATTTCAAACTTCTATTTATGATAAGGATATAATTTCATTCTTTCTTATGATTTATTCCTAAAAGAAAAATTATATATATATATATATATATTATAAAAAGTATTATTTTATGTGAATAGTAATTTTATAATTAATGTTATATTATGTTAATGATTCATACCTTCTCACCATTATTGTATGGATAAATTGATATTTTCAAACCTCAAATTTTTAATTTTTTATATGATTATATAATTTCATTATTCAAGGATAATTTTAAATGATAATGTTTATCATTTTGTGTTATATTTTGATAAAAAAGATATTATAATTTTATAAATGAAATTTAATTTTAAATACATGGATGTTAATAAGTCCTTCGTTAACATCACATGCACATATAAAGGGGCTATTTTTCATGATATTTAGTTTTACCAAATTTAAAAATTGATTTTTCTATGAATGTTTATGTATATATATATATATCTATTTATATAAATATAAGTGTTTATATATAATAATTATTTTTGAAGTTTTTAAAGAAAAAAACTACAGTAATATATAGATATATAATAGAATCTCAAAAAATGCTTTATAAAAATTCATCACATGAAATTTGTAAACATGATAGGGATTGGGGAGTTATCCAATCACTCATGAATGGGTAGGCCCATATAGTCTTAAATGTTTTATGTGGCCCCATGGTTTTGTTTTCTGAGATTTAATAATTTTATAAAACCCATTTGATTATTTTATTAAATTATTTTTTAAATCATTATGTTTTTTATAGGGAATTTTTTTTCAAATAAATAATTATTTTGAAAGTATTATATTTTTATATAATTATTTTTTTTCAAAGGCATTATATTTTCAAATAATTTATTATTTTCAAATACTATTTTATTTTGGGAAATTTTATTTCAAAATAATATTTTCAAGTATTAATTATTTAAAATATTATTATATATTAGATAATATTTTGAAAATTATATGTATTTTAGAAGGATTTATAAATGTTTTTTACAAAGATATATTTTTAAGGACATATAAATTATATATTCTAAAAAGTATATATATATAATATTTATTTTTTATATAAATAAAATTATTTTAATGAGAGTTTTCAAAGAGGTATTTTTAAAAAATTATTTTCAAAAAGGTATTTTCAAAATGTTTTTTCACATAATTTTTAAAATAATTTACTTGGGAATTATGCTCACTTTATTTTTTTATAATTTTTTTCAGGATCATTTAAAAGTTTTAAAGAATATTGGTTTCCATAAAAATATAGTGAAAAAAGTTAAATAAATTTCATTTTATTTATTATTTAAACATTGATAATATGTAATATTTATCCTTTTTCACCAAGGAATAGACAAAAAATATACTTAGTTTTATAATTGATTATATATTTTTAGTTTATTTTATAAAAAATATAGGAAATTATTTTATTTTGGATATAGAAGAATGGGTCTAAGAAAATTATAGAAATGATATTTAAATATCAAGAAATGTTTTATTATAGTAGAAAATATTAATTTGAATACTACAAGATTTTATGTCTTAGGATTATTTTACAGTTTATTAGCCTTATTTATGAGTAAAGGTTTTTCTATTATAAAACCAATTCAGGTGATCCCATTATTGATTTCCAATGAATTTGGTAATGGGATGTACTTGACTCCTTAGGATCATCCTAAGAGAAGATGGGAATATACTTTGTTGGCTATTCCAAATATGTGATAGTGTAAATTGAATATGTATCACCTAAGAGTCTATTGTAATATAATGTGATGGGTTTTCCATGTATAATGGTGATGGTTATTTCAAGTGTAACTATGAAGGTTCTTTCATGTATAACTATTATGGTAATTTATTAATTAAGATTGACATTAAAGTGATAACCCACATCACTTATATGGTTAATCTATTTTTGCGATGGGTTTTTTAGGGAAATATTATTTTTTAAAAAATTTGGATAATGATTTTGTGTTTAATTAAAATCATATCCCTTCTTATTATTACAGAAAAGATATGTTTTTTATGATTCTATTGATTATGATTGACATCACATTCGTCATGATTAATTATTCATATGAAAATTTTATTTTTAATTATTTATTCTGTGTTTAATTATTGATGATCTAGGTATTTATAATTTTTATTTCCATTATGCTATTCTCACTCACTATGATTATTTGATCATACTAATATGCTCCTCCTAATATCACAGATGACATTAAATTTTTAATGTTTATTTTTAAATTTATTGAGAAATTGAGATCCCATACATATGTTTCCAATTCCCAAGGTTACAAAATAATGATGTTAAATAATTAAAGTATAGAAAGGTTTCATATTTAAATAAAAATATGGGGATGTTGAATACCTTTATGAAATATAAAATGATGGCTACTGTGGGAGATAGTGTTGATCTTTTTGATCCAGTGGTTTTTTAATCCAAGTTGTTTAGTTTTATTACGAATTATTTAAAACTATAATCCTAATTTTTTTGGGGGAATATAAGTGATTAAATATTTCCTTTTAGTTATATATGATATTTATTGAAAAAATGGGTCACATTTATTGTTAAGAAAGACTTAAATTCAATGTTTATATTTTAGTACTAGATCTAATAGTGTTAGTATAGGGCCATTAATATTGGTATCCAAGCCCATATTTGATAATTTAGGAGATTAGGGCGTTTCATGTGAATATATTTTATGATTTAGGGATACCATCATGTCATTATAATGATGTAGTTAATCATAAGTTCAATGTTTTAGACACCCATTTGAGGTTTTAAGTGATAGAATTTTATAGTGAGTAATGATTATTTGGGGGGAATTTAATTAGATTAATGTATATTTTACCATTATTTATAACATGAATACATATTTTAGGAGTCAAGGTTGGATTACCTTTTGTAATTATATATGATAATTTTGTGGATTTAGGGTTATTCAGGTTATTTATGGAAATTACTTGCATATTGTGGTGACTATATTACAATATCATATACATTTTGGTTATATAATTTTTTTTGTCTAATTATACTTGGATAAAAATGTTAAATTCAATTTGGATGAATAGTAATCAAATCCTTTTTATTTTTGTGTTTTATTCTAAATCAATACTGTTTTTAAGAATTTTAAGGATCGTTATTTAAGAAATTATTTTTTTTGAACTTTGGGAATTACAATTATATTTTAAAGATTAATGTATTATTGCTTCATATAAATGAAAATTTATTTTAGGAATTATCATTCATTGTGCTAACCATTTTTTGGTTAATGTCTAAATATATGGAACATATCTATTTCATACTTTTTTGGAAGTATATTTTATCAACCATAGATTAACATAAAAATAAATTACATCACCTTTGTGGAACATTTAATATATTACAAAAACTGATGACCTAATATAATATTATTTTGGTTTCTTTGGAAACATGGAAACATTAAAACTAGTATATATGTGAGCTACAATAACTCCCACTAAGTTCTTCATGACTGAAACCCTTATTATACACATCATAAATAATATATATATTTATAACCTGGGAAAAAGAAACATAAAGAGAGGTGGGATTGGGTTCTAATTAAGGGTAATGAAGAGATATATGTAGGAATAAAAATGAGTATAATAGAATGATAATGTTATCATACCATTAGAATATCATACCCTACGTATCAAAGATAATAAACATGAATCATGGAATAAATATAACCATTTCATAAGAAATTAATCATAAGGGAATAATGTTCATAATACTTGAAATAATAACATATAAATAATATGTGGAATAATGAAATATATGTAAACATATAAAAGGATTTTATATATTAGTGAAAGTGTTGATGCCAAGGAAATCATAGTGAAATGGGTTCACTCCCCAAATAATCTTAGTAGTCAATGTTCAATACTAGGATTATCTTAGTGAACATAGTCCTTTAATAAACGGAGTTCACTCCCTGTTCCATGAATTTCTATCTCATGAGATATTAATATTTAAAAAATTAATTGAACAGAGATATAGTTCTCACCCATATCATAATTAAATCATACATAAGTGTGCCACTAGATCATAAACATTCATCATATCATAGCCCTTGAAATTAAAAGGGTATCATAAAAAATGTGATCATATCATAAAGTTGGAAAATAGATATAGGTTTGATAATAATTTCATCAATGAATAACCTATTAAATAAGTTAGTTTTTTAATCATATAACATGTGGAAGAGAAACAGATTTCATAAACATCATGATATAAAAACATAAACCATTCTAAAAAATAATATTAATGAGACCTATAGATTATTTCCCAAAAAATTAACAAGTATGAAAATTGATTTCATATTGGATGGAAAATAATTTCCAAGGATATTTTAAAAACATTCCTTGAGAAAAATATCATTTTTTATTTGAAAGGGGGTGTTCTAAAATTGAATGCATTTTTGAAAACCTATTTATTTTAAAATTGATTTGAAAAATTAAAAAAGATTTTTTAATGAAAGCAAAACATTTTTAAAATATTTTTTCCATTAAAAATAGATTAATATATCATCTTAAAAGAATTCAATTTTTTTTATAAAAAACAATTTTTCGAATAAAACATATATCCGACTGAGGAGAGAAATATTCTTAGATGTTATTAAAAACATTCTTTAAAATAATTTAAGTACCAAAATTGTTTAAAATGATAAAAATATATCAATATATCTTTAATAACTAGAGGAGAGAAAAATAAATACTATTATTGATATATAGAATAAAATATTTCATCAATGGATGAATAATCATAAGAAATCATGACAAATAATGAGATTGCAGTAATAAACTCATAATACTTTTGAAACATTAAATAAAACTGCCCATGAAATAAAATCAAATTACATGAAGAAAAAAATATCATTAAATAATAGATATTAATTATACAACAAGTCTAAAGGCAGTTTATACACATTAAAAAAGAATATTGATGCAAAAAAGAACTTGTGTCTCAAAGAAGGAAAATTGGGACAAAACTACATTGTTGATTTGGTAAATTTGGAATTGTGAAACTCCATAAAATAAAAATAATAAAATTTTATGTAAATGAAAATAAATTCCATTATATAAATCATAGAATAAGATTTTTAATATTATATTCTTTATAACAAATAAATGAGTGTTGAATAAGGAATTATTCTCGAAGAAATAAAAGTGAGACTAGAAATCCCATTACCTTACATCTTGACTCTCTCCATAATCATTCAAACCTCTTGTATAATAATTATATGTTCATTATAAATATATATAAGGAACATATTAATTAATATATTACAATATATGGTTTTATCAGGGCCATTTAGTACACATTTACTAACACTTCCATGATAAAGTCATGTTTAGGGTAATAACCCCTCTTTTTGGGAAGTGTTTTGATTTCTTATAATTTTGGTCCAATAACATATATAACAATTTAAATATCTCCAAAATTATAGACATGAAATAAATATAATATATATTCAGTATAAATATATTCATAGTAATATATAAAAAATAGAAACTGAAAATGAAATACACCGTTCAAGGAGAAAGTAGGTCGTACGTATGCATGAATGATAATTCCATTTTCTTATCATAATGAAAAAAAGAAATTAATTAATAAAAATGTTTAAATTATATTATAATTTATATTTCAGATATAATATATAAATTCACTAAAGGTATTTTTAATACATTCCATGTATTGTGTGACCGAATCAAATCGTTTTAAGGAGGCAGTAGTTCATATGCCTGCAAACAAAGTTTTCATACTACCACAAAATGGAATTCATGAAGCTGTGTATCATATAAAAATTAATTAATCATAAATAAATCTTTAATATCATATATATAATATAAAAATATAAATTAAATCATTATTTCAAACTATAATGGTTTATATGGAAGAACGAGTGACACCGTTTTATGAGGCTGTAGTCCATCGTACACACGAATAATGATCGTGTACCTAATTTCATGAAGTGTGTGTGAGTGCAGGCAAAACCTTAAAATAAAAATTCATATATATTAAGGATAATTATGTTATTATATAACCACGTAATAATAATAATATAGGGGTGGAGATTGAAAAAAACGATCTTGTTGAAAGATATGACCTCTTCTTTGGGTAACTCCTTTTGGTTTAAACCAAAGGAATTCCATTTTTGCCTTTATGATAAAATAGTGGATTTTAAGATGATGTGAGGGATATTAGGGAAAATATTTAGTCCTATTTTGGATAGTAAAAATGGATTTATATGTGTGAATATGTGAGGGGGTGAGTTCCCATTTATAGTGGATAATGATTGAGATTCTTGTAAATATAAAAAGAAAAAGACTATTGAGAGGTATCCTTTAACTCATGTGCCTACATTAATTTAACATTTTATATAAAAGATGGTAGTTTATTGAAATATTTCCACACAATATATTTTTTACATGTTTCTATGTTATTTGGACCCTTAAATTATTGTTTTACTACTATGTAATCTTGTATTCTACCTTAATCACCGTAATTAATTTTAATTATTTTAACTAATATTTTTCATAAAAAATTTAAATTATTAAAAATTATAAACTATGATTATTAAAATTACCAAATCCATTTTTTTAATTATAATCACATATTTGTGAGAAATTAATTTAAAATTAATCTCACAGACATGTCACAACAACAATTGTTTTAAGTGAAAATGTTTAAATGTTTGAAATAATTTTTTAGAAAATATCAAAGTGAAATTTGTTCGAATGAACTAAATTTTATTAATTAATTTAAAATTTATATAATTACACTTTTGAAACAAATGAAAATATAATTTAATAAAATAATTAGACTATATAGAAAATCTGTTTTGAATTAAAATTTAGTATTTTGCACTATTCATCCCAAAATGATATTTTTTAGACAAATCCAAATAAGTATCCCTAATATATTTCTAACATTATTAATTAAAAAAATTAGTTTATTATATTAAATTAAATTTGTAAAAGTGTCTAAAATTAATTATATTATTTTTTAGAGATGGACAAAAAACCTGTTTATTCGGGAAAATAGTATTTTCAAACATATGAAGTGTTTACCAAAAATTATATATTTAATGGGAAATATGTTATATATATATAAATAAATTATAAATATTTTTATAACATAGTCATTAAAATTAATATTACTATGATTAAAGGCTATGTTATAACTATATCATTTAAATAAATATAATAATAAAACATTGTTTCATAGAAACTCAATGTTACGTGTAACGCAGACTAAGACGTGGTCGCATATAGTGAAAACAAACTTCTTATAGCATATAAATAAATAATAATATGGTGTAGTGTATTATTAATTAAATCAAATAAAATTAATTTATTAAAAAATATAGATCATACAATCATAGGGTGTTACATTATTCCCTTTTATAATGAATTTTTCCTTGGAAATTTGTCATTCTGATATAAAAAAATGAAGATAAATCTGCATCCTTATATCCTCAAGTTCCCATGAATCTTCCTATAACTGGACATTTCTCAAAAAAACATTAGACCAGGTATGTGGTCTTGTTTCACAGAACAATCTCTATATGATCAAGAATTTAAACTGTTGGTTCCTCATAAAAAAGATCATCCTCCAATTGTATGAACTCTCAGTTGAGTACATGTTAATGGTCATGTATGTATTTATTCAGAAGAGATACATGGAACACATCATGGATATAATAGAGGTTTCTTGGAGCCATCAAGAAATATTTTACTTTCTAGATATGATCAATAATTTCAAAGGGACTGATATACCTAGGGATTAACTTCCATTTATTCCTAAATTTCATTACCTTACTCTAGGGAGAAATTTATATAATCACATTCTTTAAAACTTCTAATTCTAGATCATTTCTATAGTTATTACCCCAAATTTTTTACCAACATTGAGGTCACTTGATATGATGCTAAATTATTATATGCTTATTAACCATTTCTTCAGTGATATCAAGTTCCAATAGGTTTATTTATCCATTTTCATCCTAGAATTTTAGAGAACTACATTCATCCTATATAGGGATTCAAATGGTTCTATATAAATTATTTACTGAAAGAAATTTTTGTTAGAAAAACTTACTTGAGGAAAGTGTGCTTCCAACAACCATTGAAATCCAAATATTAGGATCTCTACATATCTACTAGGATATTAAATGTTCTTTAAAACATACTATCCATATGTGGATGATAATATGTGCTAAAACTTAATTACTGATCCCGGACTTGGAACAAAATTCACCAAAACATTGAGGTAAACCTCGAAACCTGATCAAATACAATAGATTGTGGTACTCCATGAAACCATACCACTTACATAATTGATATCTTATATTTCTGATCTAGATAGAAGAATTAACTGATAGCAATGAATTATGGTGACTTATTTTGGTGATTCCCTACTACCCAAATAGAATTAAATCCTTTAGAGGTTTTTTGGATTCTAATGATAAAATACATTGAGATGTTATCTCATTTCCATTCTGGTATTATTAATGGATGATACCTCCCCTTAATTTTTTTTATTTTAGCCTTAACTTGATGGAATACCAAGAACCACAATAGAAACTACGTCATATCTCTCTTCATTCCATCCCAACATAAATATTATTTCATGTTTATATACATATTTTTACTTTTATGATGAACAAAGAATGATTAAATATGAGCTTCCTCTAATAGATCCTTATCCAAATCCAATAGTTCCAAAACACATACATGATTTCAGAACCTTATCAAACCATATGAATCAATTTTTAAATCAGGAACATTTATAACCTTCTTTCACAACTCTAAATATTCCTTACACGCCTCTTTACAGCTAACTTCGATTGAGGGTTGACCATTCAATTACACAAGACAATTTTTTTACCCTTCCTTCAATATTTCTATATCCAACCTTTTGAAATCCATAAATATTGGATATTTTTTTCCTCATCATGAAAAATCTAGCTTGATCATTTTTAATCAATGCATAAACCAACTTTTTATGTTTCCTAGGGTGGTAATATATTGAGATGTAATAATAATTTATCAACTCTAACTATATTATATGTCTCATGTCAACTCCTTCAAGGTGATTAAATATTTAAAAAATTATTGATTGGTATATATATCATAGATTTATCTGTAAACATAATGAATCCATATCATTAATCCCAAAGTTAATGAATTTAACTAAAATTCCGAAGTTGATTAATTTGTCTCATGAATCTTTGATTTTATTGAGGCTTAAGCTATAAAAATGTTATTATGCATAAGAAAGCATACCACTACCTTTTTGGATACATCACTATATATTAAAAACCGTTATCCACTATGGGTAAATTTAATCACAACTTTACTAACTAACATTCTCTTAACTTCCTTGAAATTTCCAACACATTAATCTATCTAGAGGAACACGGAAGTCTTATGAGTTAACTTTGTTAGATGTCTATATACATGAGAGAAATTATACACGTACCATTGATAAAATCAAGTTAAAACGCGAAAACTACAGATCTTTGTAAAATAGGATGGTCTAGGATAGCATTAAAAAATTATATCTTTGATGGATTTAATTCTATACCATCTCTTGAGATTATATAACCAAAAAATGAAATCATTTTCTGCCAAAATTCACACAGTATAATTTTTCACACAACTTCTCATTCCTTATATTATTTATTAAAAATTTTATGTAGTATTCATGCTCTTCCTTGATCATTGAACAAATAAGAATATTATCTATAAATAATTCCAAAAACATATTGAGGCAATCCCTTAAGAATCTATTAATCAAATGTAAAAAGATAACATGGGAATTAGTAAGAGAAAAAGGAATAACTATATATTCATAGTTTCTATACATTGTATGGAATGCCATATTTGGGATATACTCCATATTTAACCAGAATTTATTAAATATTGAATGAAAGTCAATATTGGAAAAGTATTTACCCATACAAATTTGATCAAACCATACATCAATATATAAAAGATGATACTTTTTCTTGATTCTGATCTGTTTAAACTACAAATAATCAATTCAGAGTCACATCAATCCATCATTATTTTTCACAATAAGAAGAGGTGTTCCACAAGGTTTCACACATGACTGAATGAATCACTTATCAAGGTTTTATTGTATTTTCTTATTTAATTCCTAAAAATTAATGGGGAAATTCTATAGTGATTAAATGAAATTTTTGTGTAAATTGGTATGAGTTCTATCAATAACGCAACTTCTAATTTTTGTTGTAGTCTAAGATAATCTCTTTGAAAGAAATCAATAAATTCATGAACAACAATGATATCATCGAGGAAAAATTTCTCCTTAACCATTTGAGATAAAAATTACTCCTGAATGAGAATGAAGACCCATATGGAGGATGTAATCTCTAGAGTATGTTCATACATATCATCACATTTTTATATTTTAAAATGTTGGTTTGAAAAATCAAATGTTCCTTCCCTTCCTTAAAAATTGATGTGTAATTTATATAAATTAATCAAATCCATTCCTAAGAAGACATAAAAATCAACCATAAGAAAAATGAGAAGATTTGAATTCCAAAAATTCCCAAAAATGATAACTAAAGTGGAATGATTAACATGAGATGTAATAATTATACCATTCAAGGTTTGAACTACTAATTCCACATCTATTTATTTTTGTGGAATCATAATACCCCTAGAAATTTATTTTGATATGATAGAGTGGGTAGATCCAAAATCTAACAATACATTAGTAGTTTTAGAGTGTATGTTATATATAAATTTAACCACATTGTTAATGCACCCATCGTCAAAAATAGTGATTGCATGAGATTTTCACTTTTCTATCAAAATAATATGATGATGACATCAATCATCATCATTAACCTACTATTTTAGAGAAATGGTTATCATAAATCCCATTCCCCTTACACATGTTTCACGTAAGTTTGGGAGATTAATTATATGAAGCTTTATCCATATTCTCATTGTTATCTAACTTCTTCCCAAAACTCCAAAAATCGATTTCTTGATGAAATTCCCATAAGAATTTAAAAAATTTATTAGACCCTTAATATAATTTAAATTATAATTCTTCCCACACATAGTTCATAAACAATTGATTATTTTATTCTCTCTATGATTTTTAGATTATTTTTTTAACTCCATCTTTATTTTCTTGCCAAGACCATGAGATTGATATGTAACTCCCAGCACCATTTCAACCCTAATTACACAATACACAATAATTTCTTTGATATAAAACTATCTTACGGAAAATCCCTTATAATAATTGTCTTTTATCTAGTAATGAACCAATTATATTCACATTCAGGTTGGATGATAATACTAGAATCATACATTATAAGTCTTTTGAAATTAGTCTCATGGGTACTAATAGTTTAATTATCCCTTTTATTTGAGTCAAGGAACTCTTTCTCTATATTATTATTAAAAACATGTTGAAATTACTCATTGAAACATAATTTCATGAAATCCCCAAAATCCATGGATTCAATTTAATCTTTATACCATATATTCTTGATTAAAGACCCCCACCTATCCAATTCTCCTTCTAACTGATATAAATCGAGAAAAAAATTCTCATGTTCCGAACACTAGATAATGAAGAATAAATTTTCAGTTATATTAATACACTATTCAGAAATAAGTGGATCATACTACCCACTAAATTAAGGAGGATTTTGACACATTAAGGAATCAACATAATGATGTTCCCTACCTTTATCATTTGGAAGCTCAACTGGATTAATAACAATAGAATGATAGGTTAGAATAGAAATTAGATTTCTCAATCAAGATCTGATAGCATTTGGATGTTTTAGATAACAATAATTTAATTTTCTATTTCACATAGAATTAACAAGATTCCATTGGGTTCCATATATTAGTGAAAACCAAAAAACATAAAGTAACAAACATTCATCATTGTGGGAAACAACATAATCATAAAAAAACAACTTATTGGATATCTAAATTATGACACCATATTTAATATATAACACCTTATGTTTATCATAGGATATTCATCAAAAAATTATATTCAAATCCATCATGGTGGTCTGTGAATGGTATTTTAATTTCCTAATAATATCCCTTAGGAGTATCCAACTAGGTGTTCAATAAGGACTGTTGTCGTAAACTAGTTTGTGATCAAGTCTAGCTCAATATGGCATTTTCAGGGGTGATAAACCAACATATATCTATTCAATAGCCACACAAACATGTACTATCCAGATATGGATGTATTTCTAGGAAACCACTCACACTATCCATTAGCAAAATTCAAATACATCTTATTATACATCAATTCATCCTTATATTCTCCCTTAGATAAATGTTCTTAGGGATCTTACTTAGGTTTTATAATCCTAGTTTCCAAAGGTTAAAAAAATTTGATCTAGTATGAATTATATATACCCTATATTCTCATAAATAGACATTAAATCACATCAATGGAACATTTAATACCTTACACAAATTGATAACCAATGATCGTAATAGTTTAATCCATTTGGAACCATGAAACAAAAACAACGATATATAGGTGAGAAAAATTTTATCCCATTAGGTAAATCATGACTAGAAAACCTCTTAGAAACATCATACATAATACATATTTACATACCCTAAAGAAAAGTAATATAAAAAGTGGCGATATCATTCTCACATTAAGGGTTAACAAGGGAGATATATAAGCATAGACATGAGCATATGGTTATGATAATGTGATAATAAAATTAAAAGATCATAACCTACATATCAAATATCATAAACATGAATCATAAACAAGAATTAAGGATTTATTATTGTAATTTAATAAGATATAAATCATAAGGGAAGAAAGAGCATAAGCCATTACATAATAACAATGTAATAATACATATAATTGTTGTAGACACATAACATGTAATATTATTTCTATATTATTCAATGAATCACTACTAGTGCCATATTAGTGGAATGAGATTACTCCCAAAACCATCGTAGTAGTCAAGGTTCACTCACAAGACCATCTTAGTAGATATATTCCTTTACCGAATTAAGGTTACCCTAATTCCTTCCATGTATATCTAATGAGATAAAAGTCATTACCCTATGCATTGGAGGGAGATATATTTCCCACCCATATCATAATGAAATCCAATATATGTGTTCCACTAGATCATAAAAATTCATCACATCATCACCCATAAAATGAAATAGAAATCATAAACATGTAATAATACCATTTCCAGTGAAAATGATACAAGTTTAATTATAATTTCCTCAAATCATAACTCATTAAAAGAATCATGTTTCACAATTATATAACACATAGAATAGAAGCATGTTTCATAAAAGTAATTCCATAAAAATAATAACCATTCAGAGGAAGAATATGAATTGAACCATTTTATTATTTCCAAATAAAGGAATGAGTAACACCAATGGATTTCATTATAAATGGAATATAATTTTGGAAGATCTTTTAAAAACATTTCTTGAGGAAAATAACATTTATTCTTTGAAAAACACATTTTAAAACATAACACATTTTTATTTTTCATTCATTGAAAATAGGTTTTAAAACCTATAAAAAATATTTAAAAAAATAAAACATTTATAAAATAATTTTTCTTAAATGTTATATTATTATATCATTGTAAAATTATTTTTGAAAACATTTTTGAAAATATAATTTTTTTAATAAAAACTACTTTTGACAGAAGAGAGAAATAAGGCCTGATTTTCATAATTTTTTTATTAATTATCATAAGTTATAAAGAGTGTAAAAAATGGATTAAAACATGAAGAAATATTGAATAAACAGAGGATAATAAAATTAAAATGTTTTCATGAGATATGGATCATAATATTTCAGCAATGGAATCACAATCATAAACAATCTTGATAAATGATGAGATTATTGAAATAAACTCTTAACACTTTGGTAACGTTGAATAACAATAACAATGTAAGAAAATTATATTTAAAGAATCATAAAATATCATTAAAACATGGAAATTATAGATATAACACATCAAATGGAAAAATATACACATCATAAAATAATATAAGTATATAACAAAACATGTGTCTCGAAGAAGGAAAATTGAGACAAAACTACCCTACTGATTTAGAAAATTTTGAACTAAAAAAATCCATGAAATAGGAAACATAAAACATGTATAAAAATAACCATAAATTTATGTATATGTATCATTGAGAATATTTGTGGTTATTATATACACCACAGAAAACATATGAGTGGTGAATATGGCAAAAGTCTCTCAGAAATAAATGTGAGACTAGAAATACCCTTACCTTATGTCTTGAATCTCTTCATACACATTCAAAACTACTGTATAATAAATTTATGTATATTTTAAATTTCTCTAATAATAATATTATTTTATGTAATACTTATATTATTTCAATATTACTTGTTATTACAAATTTATTATAACTTCTTTTTTTAATTTATGTTTCAGGTAATAACTACTTTGTTTTTCGCAAGTGTTTTGATTTGTTATATTTTTTGTTCTATCACTAATATCATGATTTTATAATATATATAATGATAAAAATAAAATAATTATATTATATATTTAGTAAATTTGTATTCATAAATGTTTATGAAATATAGGAATAGAAAATTAAATACACTGTTTATAGAGACGGTAGGCCATATGTACGTAGGAATGTTGTTTCTATTTTCTAAACATATTGAATGAAGGAATGTAAATGATTAAAATGTTATAACAATATTATAATTATTATTTAAAATTTATAATATGTGTTCACTAAATACACCATTATTAAATTTTAGGTAAAGTGTGATCAAATCACATTGTTTGAGGAGGTGGTAGTCTACATGTCCATAAACAAAGTTATCACATTTCATCAAAATGGAAATCATAAAGATATGTGTTATATAATAATTACAGAATAATATATAAATCATATAAAACATATATATCCTATAAAAACATAATTTAAATAATTATTTACATCCTTGAACTGTATAAATTAAAGAGTGAGAGACATCGGTTTGCGAGGTGGTAGTCCACCGTACAGACAAACGATGATTGCATATCCCATTTTATAGAAGAGTGTTTCAGGGTAGATAGAAACCATAAATTAAAAAAATATAAGTATATTTAAGATAATTTGGTTCTTATATATGCATGGAATAAGAATAATGTAGATGGTGGAGAATGAAATAAAATAAAAGAACTTGTGAAAAGATGTTACCTATTTTTTGGGTAACACCTTTTGGGTTTCCTTGAAGGGTATCCTTTGTTGGATTTTTCCCAAATGGAGGCTTATAGAATAAAGTTAGGGAATTTTGGAGGATATATTTTGTAGTTAAGGGCTTGAAAATGGGTTTTATAGGTGTGATGAAGGGAGGTATTGAGTGACCTTTTATAGAGGATGAGTGGCATTCATGTAAATATTAAAAGGAAAAACACTATTGAGTCATCTCTCTTACATCCAATACCTCCAATAATATCCCATATCTTATAAAATAGGGTAATTTGGAAACATATGTCCAAAAAATAGAATTTATACATGTTTATATGTTATTTGAAACCATAAATTGGGTTTTATATACAAAATATTCTTTTTTATCTTAATCATTGTAATTAAAATTATTTACATTGAATAATATTTTTAGGAAAAAAATAAGTTCAAATTATTATAATATATATATATTATAAATATAAATATATAACCTATTTTTAAAAATTATAATCAAATTATTGGTATAAATTAATTCAACATTAATCATGCTGAAGTTTCGTGACAACATGATTTTTATGGAAAAAATGTTTAAAAGTTTGAAATATTATTATATCCAATGTCAATGTGAAATAGTTTACAAAGTTATAAATTGAATTAATTTAATTTTAATTTATTTAATGACATGTTTAAAAGAAGTTAAAATATAATTTAACAATATAAATAATGTATACACAAAATAAATTTTGAATTAAAATTTAGTATTTTTTACTATTCATAAAAAATAATGGTTTTTAGAAAAATTCAAAAAATTCACCAAAAGATAATTATTAAATTTTAAATTTATAAATTATGTTTATTATATATAATTAATTTTTTAAAATTTTCTAAAATTAAATTTATTTTTTTTCATGGATGGACATAAAAAACAGTTCATTTTAGAAAATTGTATTTTCAAACATAGAAAGGCTTTTAAAAAAAATTTACATTCCACTAAAAATATGTTTTAATTATATAAAACCAATATAAATATTATTTAAAAATTATTCATTACTATTAATATTATTATATTTAACTGCTATGTTATAACTATTTATTTTAAATAATTATTATAATACAACATTATTTCATAGAAACTCAGTGTTCCATTTAACAGAAACTATGATGATGTTTCATATAACATAATATTGAGTTGTTGTAGCTTTTAATGAAATAATAATTAGGTGGAGTCTATAATTAAATAAATTGAATGAAATTAATTTATTCAAAAAAGCAGTTCATAAGAACTCAGGTTGTTACATAAGTGATCCAATGTAAGTTGATTCTAGTACTTCAGGGATGAAAAATTCATCCTAAAGGCACATTGTTTGTAGAAAAAAATTATATTTGTGTGGAAAACGATTAGAGGAAGAAATTATATATATCATGTTATTATATTTCTTTATGTTTATATTATATATAGTAAAATAATTTCTCGACCCCATGGAAATTATTTTGAACAAAAAAACTTATCATTTTCCTTCATTTTGATGAATCGATATTCTTTTTCACACATGATTAGTTTATTTTTTGTGGTTTTGGAATTTATCATGATGATTAACTTTCTTATAATCAATGATCTATATTACTCTAAATAATTGTTTGTATATTAAATTATTCTTCCATATAAATATCTTCAGTTTCAACTAATATTCTCATATCTGGGAACCTTATATGTTTTATTTCACATGACCTTCATTTTTTCTTTTCCCCCCATTTCAAGTGGATGTTTTATTAAAAAAAATTATGAAGCGGGATTTGAAAAAATGTATTTTGAAAATTCAAAACCTAACTTACCAATATCTTTTCTAAATTTTGAATTTGTTATGAATTAAACTATTGAGAATGTAAAATCCTGATATTTTTAAAAAATACTATGTTTGATATCATTATAGAAACACACCACCCAGCTTAAACGAACCCTGAAATATTGTGGTTTAAATGAGACCACTAAAACATATACGTTGAATTGGAAAGTATGAATATGATATTTTTTTGAAATATTTATAATTATTAATCAATAATATTTTTTTCCTAATTCATAGAAAATAATCAATAATTTTTTAGTAAATTCATTTTATTCACGAAAAATCTATTTTTTTCAAAAATTGATTTTAATTTCCTTCATGGGAAAATATTATAATTAATTTCTCAAACTTTTATAAAAAATAAATTGATAAAATGAACATCCTTTTTGAAATCATAATTTCAATATTATCATAGGATGAATTTTTTACAATTTTTTGAAATATAATTTTTTATTAATGAATAATGATAAAAATACTAATTTTTATTTAAAATTGTATTTTCATTAAAATAATTTGAAAAATAAAACTATATTTTAGATGATTTTTTAAATATTATTAGTCTATTATTATTTTAAATAATACAATTATTGTTTTTGGAATAAATTTTATACATGGATTTAGTAAAATACATTTTATATATAGAAATGCCATTTTCATGAAACAAATGTTATTTATCCCTTTTGTGGGTTTAATTTAATATTATAATCTATAAATTCTACATTTTTAATTTTTTTAAAATGATTGCATATTCCTAATCATTGGTTATAAATTAATTAAATAATTCAATTTTATTTTTGGAGATTATTAATACTGACTATAATAATTTTAGTTAGCATAGTAAGGGTATATAAGGTAATTAATGGTTAAGAATAACATTTTGTAGACATTAAAATTACCCTAATACATGAAATAATTTTATTCTTTGAGTCTATATCATATATAATATTCCAATATTTGGTAACAAGACTTTTTGTTCTCATTTGGATGTGATTATAACCTTTATAACATTCTTTGTAAAAAAAGAAAAAAATGTCACAGTCTTATTTTTAATAACTATAATATTTTTAACAAGGAGATTAAAAAAAGATATATTAGTTTATATAAAATTATTTCAAAAATATATGTGAATTTTTTCCTCTTGGAAATTTACTTTTAACGTTTTGAGAAAAAATACAACAAATTCTTATATAGTGTTGACATCGTAATTATTCAATTAATGAGAAGAATTGAATTGTATTAAAAATATTATAATTATTGTAATTTGAAATAATTAATGTTATCCAAAAATTTAGTAGAAAAAAAACTTATAAATGTTTTTAAATATGTTAATTTATTTTTAGTTGTTTTCATTATGTTATAAATTTCAAAGTAAATGTACAGTTCTAAAATTGACATTATTGATATTTTATGAAAATAATAATTTATTAAATGATCAAAATTTCTTAAAAAATATATATTCATCCATGTTTTTAGGATATTGTTTTTAATGTCTACCATGGTGTTTTTATTGTCTTTCTACCATTTAAATTGAATATCATGACCCTCAAAGAGTAAAGAACCTAGTTATCACTGTAAATATGAAAGGATTAATGTGCGTCTAAAACCAAGGGATAAGGGTAGAAATGTGATCCAAACATGAAAATTTCTTATTTTATGAACGTTTTCAGACTCATAGTAATTATATTTTTTAATATTACTAATTTTCATAATTTTTTACATAACATTTAAATAATATTAATTTAATATTATAAGAAATTCCAAAAGTTCCCCTCCCCTCTCTTGTAAAAGGGAACCATTTATTATCATTTATTCACATTTTATAACCAATTTGGTTCAACTAAGATATTCCAAAATAAATTAATAATATTACTAAACACGTTCAAGAGGCCTTAGTTTGAACATATTACCAACTTTAGAGGTCTTATGGGGTAATGAAAAAGAGGTTATTCGAAGAAGAGGTATAGTTCTTAAGAGATCTTTTTTTCTTTATTCTTACACATACTTAATTTTTTTTTCAAAAACATAAATATTACAACATAAATATATAAGATAAAATATTATTTTAATATTTCAATTTAATAACCTATATAAATCTCCAACATATATCAACTTTGAATGGAATTCATCATTCGCGTGTACGACTGACAGCAACTTCACAGGCCTGGCTAATAATATTTCAATCATACCTCTCACAAATGATTATAATGATGTATTTAATGAGTAGATATATATATATATATATATATATATGATATTAATGATATATTTTTAATTATAAAAACAACATATATCAATTAATTTTTTAACATTCCATTCATTAAAAAATGATAACATCGTTCCTGCATACATATGTACAACCACCTCCACAAAGAAATGTGTTACATTTTTCATCACCACATCACATGTATGATATATATAATTATATTTAAAGAAGTATTATTTTATTTATTATAATATTATCATTATATAAATATAAAATAATATATACATTCTTTCTATAATGATCATTGAAAATGAAAACGTTACTCATCTTTATGTATAACGTACCATCTCCATGACTGTAACATAGTTAATTTTTTATAATAATATTTAATGATTGGATTTAAAAGTATAATTGATGTATAAAAAGTTTAATTATTTCATTATTTTATATATTATTGAATAATCATCTCTTCGAACATTTTCAATGTATTGAAATCCTTTTGGACTTATTAACCGAATATTATCAAAACATCCTATGTGGACTTAACTAATCAAGATGTTTTTTATATCATGGAAAATATTGAAATAAAATTAATTATAAAATATATAATGTTTCTAAATTAGATAAATATTTAACGTACATTTATTATTTATGAAGATAAATATTTTACTTGAGGATTCATACACTTGTTAAATGATTTCATCTTAATTTACTTTCATTGAGGCATATTTTATTGTTATGAAACTAATTTATTTCATATAGTTTATATGAATCCTATTTTACATATTATATGCAAAATAATACATACCTAATAAAATTATTATTTATAATTTTAATTATTTTATCCAATGATATTTGAATTAAAAGTTTCAAATTTGTAAATGTTTCAATAAATCAATTTCATTTCATTTGGTTACAACACTTATTAATTGATTTTTTTATTCCATTATTATATGATATATTATCTCTAAATTAATTTATTATGTATTTTTACTTTTTTTGTTGATTTATATTATTTACTCATATTATTTTAATTTATTAATTCTCAATTCAATTATATGATATTTGAATGAGTACTTTATTAGAAATTCAATTTCTTTGGGAGTATATGATGATGTTATGAATAAAAATTCTTTTATGAGGTGTTTTTATGGCCCCTTTTTGCAAAGTGAAAGGTTAATTTTGAATCCTATTTTTATAATACCATTTGGAACTTGAAATTTAGCTAAGATACAGTTTTAGAATTATTTTTCATGAATGTCAAATGTTATTTTCCCACCCATTTTGAATATGAACACTATATTTGGAAGAAATTAGTGATTTATAAATCAGGATGTTTCAAAATTATAGAATTTACTTCATGATTGTAATTAGTGTGAATTTTCTCAAATATTGTCACCTTTTGAGACTCTTAATGGAAAAATTATTCTTATAAATCGTTTAGGTAAATATATCATTCCTAGTTCTTCATTCATTTGATAATTTTATTCATTGTTTAAAGGAAATATTAGTCAAAATTTGTATTTTATTCTAAATATTCTCTTTCAAACTTGTACATTTTGGCCTGTTTCACTCAAATTTGGTCCCGGTATACTCAAATGACCTGTACCTACCAAAAAAATATTAAAACAAACTAAATATTCATTTTATACCATATCTATAGTGAATTAAATTAATTTTATGTGGTGTGTAAATGATTCTAATTTAGATAATTTATAACCCATAATCAATTAAAATCATTATGAAATGACTAAAAATGAATAGTGAATTTCTATGTAATCACACCCCAAACCTAAATGTTTTCACATGGAAAAGTCATATTAAAAAAACATATATAGAGATATTATGATGTTCATAAATATTTATCATTGAAATGAAGTAAACTTTATAATATTAATATGAGTAAATAAAGAACAACACTAAGTAGTCAATCTCACTAGACATTAAAAAAAGTTTCTCATATATTTTATGAGAATGAAATTCAACAAGATCATTGAAAATCGTCTTAAGAAAATAAATTCCTCTATTATCTATGCCACTAAATCCTCACATGAGTGTAGAGAATACATTTAATGTATATCTTCCCACTTTATATTTATCAAATAATGTTTATTTAATTTTTTTCATTCCATTTTATTTTGGGAAAAATACCCCTATACCCTTTGGAGTGAAATTTCAAAACACACTCAATTAACTATTACCAAATATCCAAACCTTTTTACTTTAATCATATATGTTTTGTTTTATTATTATTATTAATTAATTTTTAATGATTTTATTCAAAAATAAAATTAGGTTTGAACTATATGAAAATACATTATAGAAATGAAACTGATTCACTAAAAAATGAATTAATGTAATATCTATTTTGGAATAATGAATAAATTTTACCTAGAATATATTTCACATTAATTATATTGATTAGATTAATATCTCTTGGTAGTGTGAAATTATGTCTAAATATATTTAATGTCACAATTTCTTAAAAAAAATACTCAAATAAATAGTATCCATATCTAAATAGTTTTATAAAGATACAAGAATTTATATTAATGAAACACAACCTATTTTAATTAAATTATGATTAAATGTTAATTCATTACTCCAACACATATGTCATCAGTGAAATAAATTTTATAAAAAGTTTAAAATTTACATGGAATAAGAAAACCCAACAATAATTTTTAATAAATTCATTGATTATATGGAAATTTAATATGATTATTCAAGAAAAAAAGTTAAAAAAAAGAAAAAGGGAAAAAAAACCTAAAAACATCATTCGAAAATATAAAATGAGAGAAAAAAAATAATGAAAATAAAATACTAAATAAAGTAGGAAGTTTTACACACCACAACTAGAATTTATTATATCCTCCTTGTAGTAAATGTAAAGGAGTAGGGAAATGATATAACCTAGTGGGAATCGAATATAGATATCTTCACGATGGTGGAGTTCCTCCATCGAAGAATCTAGAATGGTTTTGTGGAAGTGCTCTAGCCACTACTCATTGATGGTGAATAGTTATTTTGTTTTTTCATTTTTAACATACAAAACAAAAATATATATAAATTAGTGATAGAATATGGGAAAAAATCATGGGAACACAGCTTATATAGGTAAAAGATTATAATTTTATTATAATTGAAAGAATTATTTTCAATTTTGACTTAGAGATGAAGGATTATGAGAGAATAATAATTTTTATATATCTCTTTATAGATTTAAGAGTTCTCATATAAATATCATGTTATTTCTTATAATAATGTAATCATTAATTTATTTTTAGTATATATACTTGAAAATTTATAATTTAATTATTCAATAAGAAAATAGGCCCTATTTTATATCTCAATGGGGAGGTGACAACTATTTCTAAAAAAATTTCAATAAGAAGACTTGACAATGAGTGTTTTGAAAGTAACATGATTTTCCTATAATGAATCACCAAGTATAACACTCTAATAGTTTTCATTCGGTTGGGAACCTTTTCTAATAATTGGCTTTACATTCCCTTTAGAATACTTATCACTCAAATTAGTTTTCAGATGATAATCGACAGATACATGATCACCAACCCTATGAAAAAGAAAATGTTCATTCATTTTATAGTTATAGAAATGAGACTTTGGTCAATGATAATTAACCAAAAAAATATAATATTATATAAGTTTTAGTTTGTTAAAAACTCAACTTTTACCTTTGATCCTTCGATCATTGTGGGTCATGCTTCTACCCATAAAGACACATTATCAACATCTAGAATTATTTACATATTTATAATTGAATCAAGAAATTTATATAAAAATTAAATTCCCAATCACAAAAATTTTCATGAAAAAGGTTAGTTATAGTAGTTAACTTCTTTTAGAGACATTCCCTATCCTTTATTAGTGATAAAAATATCAAACAAATATCATAGGAATCCCAAAAATAGTTCTTAAAAAATATCCTAGAATCAAGTAACTTATATTTAGTCTGTTGAGGTCTAAGATGGCTCAACATGCGAGACTATGAATAAACATTAAGACAGACATAACATTTCTACCATGAATATAATACCTTTAGAAATGATCACGACATACGTGATAGAGGTTGATTTAATAACACTATACAAGGTAGACTAATTTTTTAGGAAACCTTGAATTTTTTTTATTAAATTTATAAGTATATATATATGAAAAAAATAATTTCCAATGAAAACATAACATAGAATAATATCTTTGACTCTATATAATTTCTCATTGAAAACATGTAATTTATATTATTGGGGGGGGGTGAGATTTAATATTTCAAAATTAAAGGATCCTACTAATATAGACATCCACTTCATCATCGACTCATTTTAATCTAGAATTTAGATATTGAATTATAAAAGAATGTGAATTCGATGAAGGGGACGCAATGTTGATTATGGTATCTTAAAGAGGTACTAGAGGGATCTAAGATATGAATAAGCAGCTAGTTTTACCTTAAAATAGATGAATTGAGTTTATCTATGGTGAATAAAATGGGGATATTGTTTTTCAATTTCTTTGTAGTTTTATTTGGGAATGTCCAATGTGTTTGAGTCATGCAAAAATCAATTTGGAAGAAAATTATGGTGTTATGATAATATTTTTCAATATTTATTATTATAATAATTACAACGATATTTAATAAAAAATTCTACTAAGGTAATTAGATTTCTGGTGGTGATGTGAGATATTGTATTAGTTTATCAAAAGAATAATCATTTTTTGATTAAAAATAAATTATTTATCTCTTTAGAGAAATAGGGATATGGGAAGTGTAATTTATAAATATTCATTAATGAAATATAGATAAATTATATAAAAAAATTAACATATATACATGTCACATCATTTTACTGGATTATTAATTAAATATGACAATAAATCACACCCCAATACTTATAGGTTTAGTTTACTTAGTGTCTAGATACATAACCAAATTATTTTATAAATATTCTCCAACATGTTCCAAAAATAATATTCAGACATATTACCCTCTAGAAGTATTGTAAATTATACTCTTCTTACTTTCATAGGTAATGGAAACATAAGAAACGGGTGTGTTCAAATGCATTTCAATGGTAAATATAAGAGATAATAATAAAATATCATAATTAAGTATAATATGTTTATAATAATACAATTAATGTGCATGGAAATAATATAAGAAAATCATAAAAAATAAAATATAGATCATAATCCATGAACCATGGCTTGAGGATTATGGAATAACAGAAGACATGAGTCATAGAAGAAATAAATATGAGATATAAATATTTCCAAAATGAAACGGATAGATGTTTAATTCATATTCCACAAAAGATATAGTGAAATTTTTTCACTACATAGTACTTATCGTCTCATTAGATATAAATTTTTCCCTATTTAATTGGAGTGTAGTATAATTTTAGGCCCACCTATCACATAATGAAATACCATACATACATGAATATCATGAAGATAATCACATTAATAATTCTATCATTAAAAATTAATTAATTGGAATGAAATGATATTCATAAGAATATTCGTAAATAATATGAATAATTCACATATATATACAATGTATATGGTTTTTAAGAACTATATCTACAATAGAAAACAAGAAATATTAGAGGACATTGAAAAATATGAAAAACGATATATAAGAAAATTAAAAAATTATGTTGACAAATAAAAAGAAAAATATCATACTTTTTAAGATATTTTATTTCAAAATGATATAATTTATATCAATAGTTTTATAATGAAAAATTAATTTAAAAAATTACATTGAAAAAATATGAAAACATGAAATGGATACTTCTTTATAGAAAAGTAAAAAAACGGTGAGAGAAAATGAACATGAAGAAAATAAATATTGATTAATTTTTATATTTATAAAAAAATAAATAGTAAATAGAAAATAATATTATTATATAATAAATTTTGGTATCAGGTCCTAAATAAAAAAATATTAAAATCATAGACATGGTGGATAAATTTTCCCGGCCGAAAAGAATATTTAGGATCAACTCCACATATAAGAAAACATTCAATTAAATTGTGATCTGAAGTTAGGTGAAAAAGTAAGAATAAATCTAAACCCTAATAACGTATTGTGAAGAATGAAATATAATATATTTTATAGAGATATAAAAAAATTCCAACAAATAAAAATTTAGTTATAGACAATCATGATTTATAAGTGAGAATGGAAAGAAACCCTAACCTCAAACATCATCTTGGCCATGTAGCACCCCTGGTTTGAGATATATATGATTTTTATGCCCTTTTTATGTGTTTATAGTGCTTGAGACGAGTTTGGAATATGTTGGGAGAGTTTGGTAGGGGTTTGGAATTTTTTGGAATCCTTTTTAAGGATACGCAGTTTGACCACGGTTTGGGGAAACCGTGCAAGATGAAATCATGTGGGGAATGGGGTTACACATGGCTTGTACATGGTTTTTCTAACAATGAGATGAGGCCATTCAAGATTCCCCTTTCAGGTTGCAAAAAATTCACGATTATCACACATTTTCTTAACTTGGGGAGCTAATCGTGCATCCTGTAAAAGTGGGTTTTTAAAAATCAGGGGTTAGTCGAGATTTATGAAAACTCAACCAAGTCACCTCCTTTATGATCCCTAAGAGATATTTAGTCCTCTAAAGGTCTAGGTGTTCCCTACCACTTGTTTTGTATGATATTTAAATGGGTTTTATGGTGGTTTGAAGGCGATTAATCTTGGGTAAGTCTTCTCTCTTGGTTGTTTTGTGGATTTTTCTAGATATACTTTTCCCTAATTCTTAGGTTTCTAGATCTACACCCATTTCTTGAAGATATAGGGTATTTGTTGTGATAAGTGATTTTATAAATTCTTGTTTATGGTAGGTAAGGATATTTTGAGTGGTTTGGGAGGACCATTTTCCCGGATTAGGGTGTGGTTTCTTGTGGGTTGAATTCGCCAGAACCCTAAAGGTATGCGAATTCTATCTCGACTCCACATGGTAAAAAAAAGTGGTTTTGGTTGAAATTAATTTGTTTTGATTTAAATTAATGTTGATAATGATGTGTGAATCTTTTTGGAAATCCATTTTGTGATGATTTGGGTGATTTTGGGGGAAATATGTTATTATTACAAAAGGGGCTTTATTCTGTGATATTAAAATGTTGATTTTAAAATAGTTAGTGGTTGATTATGAAAAATGTTTTATGAAATATGGTTTTTAGTAAATAATTTTTTTATAGAAACGTGGTAGGTAATTTTATGTTGTTTAAATATTGTTTTCAATAAATGGGTGATTTATTGAAGTGTATTTCCATGTGATGGGAATGATGGTTTGGGGAGTGTGTGGCCTTGGTAATTTTGGATTATTGGTTGATTAATTGTTATTTATAGTGTTTATTGTGTGTAAATTCTCACTAAAAAAAGAGATTCATAGTGTAAAAAAGTTCCACCATTATCGAATGTGGTCGGAAAGCACCACTAGTTGGAAATGTAGTGAATGGTTTGGATAGAATATCCACAATTTCAGTTTCCTTATTATGAATTGCTTTGCAAGAGGTAATTAGTTGTGATAATTTAAAACGGTGAAGTGGCATATGGAATGGTTGTTTGGAGTTCACGTGGGTTGCATGGGTTGGGTAATGGTGTCATGGTAATGGTGTGTTTGGATTATTGGTAGTTGTCAAACTATTTCATGTTTATACAATATAATTTATATAATTTTCTGTTGTTTTTATCATAGTGTCATGTTTAGGGATGTAATTTACGGAAATCCTTTTGAGTATTCATTCTCAATGCCTACTTTGTAAATTGGATGTTTTTGTATATTTCGTATTCTAGGACACATGTAAAGGTAAACCATATCATTTTTTTGAGTGGTTAATCCTGATAATTTGGAAGTGTTGTGGACCTTGGAGCGTGGATCTTGGTGTAGAGTTATCGATGGTGTCCTAGTTTTTTGGAGCCGTGTTGTTTAGTCTTCCACTTGGTACTCTGATAGTTGTATTTTTGTGGTTTGATTGTATTGGGTTTGGGTAATATATGGGCTGGATTTTTTTGTTGACATGCATCATGTGGCTTTGTTGGTAATGGAATATTTTATTGGATGAATATATCTCAAGGGAAAATGGTTCCCCAATTTGTTCTCAAAGCCCTTAACATTTATTTCCATCCTTTAGATCCTTGGGGACACCACTTAAGTCCAAGTATCATTCCTCTAGCTACCATGAGAATGGGATGGGGTGGGATGTTTCAAGTGGTGTCAGTTTGTTTGTTCCTTGGCTTCTAAGTGAGTGTAGTTGTTTGGTCCTTTGGCATTGCCTGTTGGTCTTGGTATTGACATTTGTTCTTGGTCCATTCCTTGATTCAGTATAGTAGAAAGTCATAGGATTGTTAGAAAATGTAATTTATATCATAAATGGATGTAGCTGTCCCTTTTATACAGAACTTCAAGTTACCAGGGACTTGTGTAAATAAGTGTTTTAGAGACAGTTATAGGCATTGGAAGTCTCATTGTCATCAATGTAGCCAATGAGATGAGCATGACATGAATGGTAAAAATTAATTCCCAAAAGGATTCATATTTCATTTGATCATAATGATTTAGTGTATGATATGAATGGTTGTATTTTAAAAAATCTGTATTGGGTTTCAAAACAGAAGGGTTTGAAACAAGGAAACTTGTGGTATTTTACAAATGGGTTAATTTTCGAATCATTCTGGATTTTTTCAGAATAATGCAACATGGGAAATGTGAACTTGTGGAAGGAATGGATGTGACAGTAGTTATATAATTGGATTTGAAAATATTATACCCTTTCTTGTTAAGGTAGTGGGACTTATGGTTGTTTTTGGTATTGATAGAAATTTTAGAAGGTAGGTGTTATAGAGACCAACCAAAGGAAGCTACTGAAAATTTGGTAGCACCTAAGCCTCATGTGAATCAGAAACTTTTGAGGAGTATAGTGCAAGCTTTCCTGGATATGGAATATGGAAATAAAGCAGATGATCTAAATAATGTGGATCATGTGGTTCAGTTTCAAAGGTAGAATCCACCCCTGTTTAGGGGTGATTCGAAGCCTGAAAGAACTGAATCATGGTTAAACATAAATAATATTATATTTTATGTTTTGGGAACAATATTAGAGATAGAAGTGAAATTATCCACATACATGTTGGAAGATATTTCCCATCAGTGGTGGGAGATGGTGGTCCAAGCTGGGATGGGCTATGGTGTGACATGGGAGGGGATTGATGAATTTTTTAACAAAAAATTATACCCTCATAAGTTCAGAATTCGGTGTACAATATATTTCTTTAGTTTGAAGCAAGTGAACCTAGCAGTAATAGAATATGTATCTATTTTTATGAACTTAGTGTGGTTTTCATCTGAGGTGGTGTGTACTACATCTTTTATACGGTGAATTTTTTAAGATGGTTTGAGGTTGTAAATATATTCCAAGATAGCAGTGATGTGTAGAAATGATTACACAAAAATGGTGAATAGTGCTATGGTGGATGAGTAGGATATTTTTGGGGTGACAGGCAGGGGATGTATATTGGTACCCAATGGGAATAGTGGGAATTGAAATGATGGTTTCAAGAATAATAGGGACACTTATTTCCAAGGTGGGAGTACGCATTAGAATCCAACAACAAGATCAGTGAATCTTCCTCCGAAGCCATAGTGTAAGACGAAATGTTTTTTTGTATGGATCTATGAGCCACATCAAGTGGGATTTCATGTTAGGGTCGCAAGGGTCTTATGCCTCGATGACACGAGGAAAAAAACATACCCCTTCAACGGTATAGTAAAGTTGCTCATGGGGATTTTGGAAAGACCATGACGCTTCAGTAGGCTAATAAAGACTAGACTGTGGTAATCCAAAAGTTTTTTGAGACTGGACAAGCTGTGATGGATGATTAGTCGGGACCATCCATAGTGCAAGGTACAGTTCTTTTGAATTCAACATTGATACCAAAATTGTTTGATATGTTTTATTCCTATTCTTTTCATGGTTCTCAAAAAATTGATTTGTTGTATTTACATGTTTCAATGATTCCATCTGTTTTGAATCTATAAAGTCCTATGGGTTAAAGAGAGTGTCGAGCCTTCCTATGTAGAGTGTGTTCCTTAGTTGTGAATAAAATTAAATTGATGTGGGATTTCTCAGTTCTGAAGATTTTTACTTATGATATAATCTTGGGAATGTATTGGTTGATGATGTTTAAGGATAAAATCTATTTCTATGTGTGAACATTCAATTTTGTGATGGAGGATGGTGTTAGACATATCTTTTGGGAGAGAAGAGTGATATGTAGGGTGAAATTGGCTTGTTGGAACCAGTGGTTGGCATGATCTCATATTAATTAGTGAATTTTTCATTGAAGTTAGTGGAAGGTGTTGAACATAATGTTATTCTAGCAGCTGTTTATTAATTTATGGATGTATTTCCATATAAATTCTCATGGTTTTTACCTGTGAGAGAAGTGGAGTTTACAATTGATCGCATCCTGGTGACTAGTCATATCTCACATCTATCTTAATGTATGGAACCATTATAATTGTAAGAATTAAAGGTGTATTTGGATGAGTTAGAATACAAAGTGTTCATCTGGCCTAGAACATATCCATGGGAAGTGTATGTTTTTTAAAAAGGTATATAGAACTTCGTGGATCTGTGTTGATTATCATAGACATAATCATGATACGATAATAAACCGATATCCAAATCCACACATTGTTGATTTTTTTGACCAGGTGAGGGGATCCCAATGGTTCTCTGAGATTTAATTGAGGTCATGATATCATCAATTACGAGTTAAGAAGGGGTATATTATAAAAATACCTTTCAGAAGAAGATATTTCCATTAAGAGTATATGATTATTCCCTTTGGTCTAATGAATTCTCAGGGGTGTTCATGGAATTGATGATGCTGATATTTCAGAGATAGCTCGACTCTTTTTTGGTGGTATTTGTTGATGATATACTAGTGTATTCGAGGAAAAGGGTAGATCATGGGAAGCATATGGTGATAGTGGTGGTGATCTTGGGGGGTCATTAGTTGTATGCCAAATTGTCAAATAGTGACTTTGGGATACAGGAGGTTCGCTTCCATTTCCATGATATTTATGAAAATTGTGTTTTTGTTGATCCAGGAAAGATAGAGGTTGTTATCTCATGGAAAACCCGAAGTAATGTCTTCTAGATATGAAGCTTCCTTGGTCGAGCTGGGTATTATCGATGTTTTTTATACAATTTCTCACGATTAGTTTCATCTATGATAGATTAGAAAGGGAATAATATCCCATTCCCATGGGATGCGATGTGATAGAAATGCATTGAAGAGTTAAAGGGTCACATTACATCATCACTAATCTTGGTTTTTCCTAAACCACGGAAAGGGTACGTGGTGTATTGTGACCCATTAAGATTAGGGTTGGGGTGTCTTCTTATGCAGGGGGATCATGTGGTCGCATATGGCTCACAGAATTTGAGGTTTCACGGGATGAACTACTCAAAACATGATTTAGAGATAGCGGTAGTTGTTCTTGGTTTAAAAATGTGGCATTATTATCTCTTTAGTGAGATATTCACAGTGTTTACTGACCATAAGATCTTAAAGAATATTTTCACACAAATAAATTTGAACATGAGGAAAAGGAGATGGATGGAATATCTATAGATATTTGATTTTGACTTTATGTACACACCAGTTAAAATAAATTTAGTGGTGGATGCATTAAGAAGGAAATCATATTCTCATGTGGTGAAATGTATAAGGCCCCAGCCTTAAACCTTACTTAATATTGAATTAAATGAATAATTCACATTGTGGATCTTTTCATGGTTTAGAGTTTTAAATAATTAGGACATAACTATTACATCTCAAAAGATTACAAATTAGACACTTCTACTAAGTTTCCATAAAATAAAAACTCTTAAAAAGAAACATGTTGGGTTCCATGTTTTAGATAACATGACTTTCCCTTGATCCCATACTTGACCCTATTCCACATTAAGTCCTGTGAAAAACATTTCAAAAAACTTGGGGTGAGAATAAAAAGCTCAGTAAGGGATACACAAAGAATGAAAACTGTTAGTTTTTCAAAACAACAAGTAAACCATGTATACATTATCAAATTAATAATTTTCACCTTTATGAAGTAGTAAAAAACAATTCAATGAATAAAAGATCATTACTTACCCTTTTGTAACCAAAAGATTACCATAAAACCCATATAAAGAACACATAACATAAAAAGGTAACTTGGGACATAAACGTACTTAAATGGAATAACCATACGGTCAACTTCCACACATACTTAATGGAATAGCCATACGACCGACTTCCATACCCAATGCATTAGAGGTTATAACGTAACCACCCATCCTGGTATTCACGGCAGCACCCGTCATATAGTTTATCATGTAACCACCCATAAAATGTCCAAGTACCATCATTACACATAAAATATTTAAAATATAAACATTTCAATAACAACATTTCATTTGCAATCACAATAAGTAATTCCAATATATTGAATTAAGTAATGCATTTTCAAAAACCATTTAAAAGAGATTTTTGAATCAAAGTGTCCCATTCCACGTTATAGATTTTAATAGAATTATAATTTTAAAACATTAATGTCCACATAAATAAATACTGAAAAACATTTTGAAAACATCGACATTAAAGATAATGATTTAGAATAATGAATCTTTAAAACATTTAAAATGATATTTTTGTTAAAGAGTTTTTAAACAAATGAGAGACTCTTGAATAAAAATAATCGCGGAATAAAATGTAATACGAGCTTTATAATATCATGAGAATAAAGGGATTCATGATATAATATGTCAAATGACAGTATACACACCATATAAGAGTGAATTGGTTCATAACAACAATGAAGTCTCAATAAAAATGTAAATTGAGATAAAATCCATTATAAAGATGGTATCTTTAAATTAAGGATAAATCTATCACATAATTATGTGTGGGAAATATAAATACACCCAATATAAGTGGATATTAAGTGTGAAACAATCAGAGGTCATTCACACATAATCTTGGAAAAATAAAACCAATGAAATAGATATTTATCTCAATGAAATGAGATTGAGTTATGATTTCCCATACAAGTTCGTAAGAATTTATCAATGAGATGATTATGTGTTGAAATACTATATCAACAAAATGTTTTGTGTAAATTAAAAAATAGATATTCCACACATAATCTTGGCATAATAAAATAAAGAAGTAGAGGTTTAACCCAAAGAATTGAAAGTGGGTTAAGAAGTTCCCTTACAGAAATCTGACAGCCTAACGGCGTCACTTTAAAATTCAGAAAATGAGTTTATGAGAGAGAAAATGGTATCTCATCACTTGGACATAAAATTTACATAAATAAGGATATATAATAACATATTCCAACATAATAGTATGTGAATTAAAAGACATAACAAAAGAAGTCTTTTAAAAAGATGAGGGTGAAAGGTCCCCTTACCGAGTTGGGTAACTTTCTAAACGTACACCCCATGGAAGAAGGGTCATACAATGAAGATGTAAATACCAATAAATGAAATTATACTACACAAAGTGTATAATAATGGGCAGTACATACACCACTCAAAGGAAATAGTGGTAAACGTATCATAAATGTCATGGGAATAAAAGTGAGATGAAAAATCCCTTATGGAAACTCGACAGCCTTACAACGCCACTTAAAACTTCCAAAAATGGATTTATGAGATCAAATATGGTCTCTCATAATATTAACATAAAATGTGCAGTATGATGAATATAAAATAACATCCCAAAACATAATAAAGTTGAGTTTAAAAGAAATGACATAAAAGAGAGTACTTTAAAAGAAAGAGAGAGGTGGGATCCCTTACGAATATTCGGCAACCTAACGGCGCCAATCAAAACATCCAAAATGGATTGATGAGAGAAAATAGGGTCTCTCATCATATGAAAACTAAAAGTACAGTATGATTAATATAAAAGAACACCCCATCCATAAGAAATATGAGCTTAAAAGGAATGACATAAGAGTGTACATAAAAAGAAAGAGAGGGGTAAGATCCCTTACCTCAAGTCCGACTTGTCTTGTTCATTTCTTTATATTCCTGAAAAATAAACTTTGGTAAATTTATAATTTCTTAAGGAAATATTTTAAAGATTTTTATTTAGTTCATATCACATGTTATAATTTTATAATAATTGGTTAATAATGTGAGTTCATATCAGACGTTTTTGTCGATGTTTGGTACATGAGTCAAAAATGAACTTGTTTGAAAATGATTGTCCATGTAGTTATAAGTAAATAATCTAAAGAATAGTATTAATGATTTAAATATCATATATATCCAGTAAATATTCATTTTATACTACTCCATAACATCTGGAGATAAAAATAAATGAAATGCACCGTTCATAGAGACGGTAGGCCGTACATACTCATGAACGCTACGTTCATTTCATTGTCATATTAATGTAATTAAAAATAATTGAGAGATATATATATTATAATTAAAGTATAATATATATATGTTATATAGGTCACATATGTTCATTAATTTAATTCTTTATACATTCCATGTATTTCATGAACGAGTCACATTACTTGAGGGGGCGGTAGTCCACACTTCCTCGTATGAAATTATCGCATTTGCACAACAAGAAAAGAATAATGGCATGTTTTAAATATAAATTCAGAAGCATATAGAAAACATAAATACCAAATATATCATATATAAAATATAGTGACATCATAATGGCCACCATGAAAGGTGTTAAGAGAATATTGAACAATCATCGTTTCGTGAGGCAGGAATTCACCATCCACAGAAATAGTATGTTCTTTAACCATTAGACGAAGGTGTGTGTAAGTGTAGCTCTAATACATAACATAAAAACATCATCGTATATTGAAGATACTGGTGGTGTTACAAAATAAAGGAATAAGAATATTTTATAGGGTTGGAGAAGCAAAATAAAACATAAGAACACAAGAGAGGACACTACCTTTAAATCGGGTAACTCTCTTTGATTTGAGCTCAAAAGCATCCTTGGAAAGGCTTCTTCCCAAAGTGAGTCTTTAATGATGAAGAGGGGGATGTGGAGAGATTAAACTGGTAGGGTTTGTCCGAGCCAAAGGCTTGAGGGGTGTGTGTAAGGTGGTAGAGGTGGGGGCCTTTTATAAGAGAAGAGGAGGGGTACTCATGGAAAGTTATAAAAGTTTACTTTATTATGAAATGATTTTAGGATTTTAAAGGTCCCACATTGATATAATTCGAGGATAAGGTGATAAGGGTTCTAAATATACTCATCCAATAGGTATTTGACAAGTGTCAGTCTTATAATTTACATTTTACATTATCTTTTCACTTTATCGAAATCGTTCATTAATGAGGTAATCGCTGCATCATCATGATGTTATAAATAATTTAATTTATTTAATGTCTAAAAATTATAAAAAAATATCATGATGTAAGAAATATTTTTAAATTCATAATTAATATTTATAGTCAAAAATATGACTTGTATAACCCCATATAAAAATTGTTTTATTAAAACAACACATGTTTGTGACATTTTAATTTTAACTTTAAATAAAAAGGTATTAATGTCATTTTCCAAGACAAGTGGCTCCATGGGGTCCCCAAGTTGACCCGTGGATTTTCTTGGTTGGCCATGACTCATCCAATGAGGATAGGACATTTTTCTAGGTCATTTAATATTATTTAAACATTATTTTTACCTTAAATTACACTAATTATCTCTAATCGTGATTAAAACATAAAAGTTACTATTCACCAAAAAATTATTTTAATTCCATTGAACCACATTTTACTTCTTAATGAAAACCATGTATGTTGTATTTTTTAAAATTCAAATCACAAAGGTGGTAAAATGTCATTTAAACGGAAAATCAGTTTTTATAAGTACCACTTAGTGGTTTCACTATTCATCAAAAATTGAAGTTTTTCAGAAAAATACCAAAACATCACCCAAAGCTATATTTGATATTCCAAATTGAAAAATGAAGTCTATTTTTAAAAATTCAAAACATATAAGTTGCATTAATTAATTTAATAATTAGTTCCCGCTGTCAGAGAAAATAGTGTGTTTTTATGAAACAATAAGTATCAAAAGATTGACACTAGTTCAAGTCTAATTTCAAAGTGAAATTAATTCCAATGACCAAAATTATATTAAATGGTAAAAATATATCCCTATTGAACTTTAAAACCAATTCAAAATATAATCTAACCATATAAATAAATAATATTAAAAAGAGGTTTTGAATTAAAATACATCATTTTTCACTATTCATTAAAAAAATGAACTTTATCGGAAAAGTACAAAAAATTTACACAAAGTAAATTTTGATGTCCTGATTCAAAAGAAGAATTTTATTTTGTCAAATATAACACATAAAATTGTTAAAAAGTGGATTTAATAGAGGTTCTCCATCAAAAGGCGGTTAATCAACCTTTTAAAGAATATTAGAATGTTTACGCTTAAAAATTGGATTCATTCGCATTTTTAATCCTCTAACATTTATTGTAAAAAGTAAAAATATTTGACAAACATACATAATATTTTTTTAGTTACTTCCATTCTTTCCCACCATTACAATGGCTAGGCGTTAAGTACCATTTAAAATAATATTATTTTATTATTAGAGTGCAACGTAAGATTTCAAAGGAACTCGTTGTCGCGTATTGGGTACGCCATCGAGCATAACATTCCATTTAACGTAATATTAATATTTTTTTCACTAATAGGGATAAATATAAAAATAAAATATTCTTTATTTACCTGGGGTGTTACATCCTTCCCCTCTTTTGGGAATTGCGTCCTCGCAATTTCAAAATTGGGCTTGGAAACTCCATTGAAAGTCCAACATTGGAAAAAGAGTAAATTAAACTATCACTTTAAAAGAAAGAAAGGGAAGTACAAAGGTCACCCGAGTTAACCCATATTAGGATTCCATGTATAAAAATATGGATATGGAGGAAAAAACAAAGGGTCATGTTCTGATGGAGAGTGATAGTAAACATGTAGAGGAGAAAGTTAACCATAAGAGAATCACAAACTTGTGATGGGTTAAACAGTATTGGATTCCCCTGTAGGAAAAGTTAATGGACAACATTTTTTTAGTTACTTTTCATTGAGGAATTTATTTTTGAGCTTAAATAAAACATAAGTAAACATACTTACTTGTCATGTTGACTTTCAACTTTTACAAGATTTCTTACACGAACTCATATTTTATCCAAAATATGAGTATTTAGTATGACTTGTTTACATTAATAGAGCTATAATCAACTTCTAGAGAATATCCTAATCCACAAAAGAGAACTATATCCTTCCCATGTCTTTAGACTTTAACCAAAACCAAAACCAAAAAGGTTAGTACAAGATCAGATAATCCAGAAAAGGATAACCCTTTATAAAAAGAAAATCTATTCTTAATCTCCAAAATTTGTCCAACAAAACCCAAAGTTCAACAAAGACCATTCGATAAAAAAAATTCCATAAAAATATTCAAAGTAAACCAAACTAAGATTGAAACCCAAATATTTGAAGGATTTAATCACATAGTATTCCAAGGTACAAAATAACACTTATCTCGAAATAACATCAGTTTCTCTTAAAGTCTCATATTGAAAAGTAATTAAACTAATCACATATCCTCCATGATAGGTTAATAATTTCCATAGATAACCCAAAATCAACTTACTCTTAATTCATAAAATCATCTAACTAAAAAGAATTAGTCAAACTAATCAGGGACTTCATGTAGTCAAGTGGTAGGCAATAAATACCAGTCACACAATGGTTGCGGGTTCGATTCCCACAGCTTTGTCTGACGCGACGGGTTGTCACACGGTCTGCGTTTTTTCCTTTTTATAAAACTCCATAAATAACCCTAACATGTTTTAACCTCAATAGTTTCCTTATACCTCTCATTTTTATCCAAATTCATTACGATATCAACATCGTAATTCTTGAAGTCTTATTTCACCACTATAAGATAAAATAAAATAATTCCTAAAATGAATAACAGCATACCTTGATCATGGAGTCCACTGGGTTTCATCGTCATCTGTTGAGTCAATAAGGTTTTTCTTATGACTTTTACATTCCTTCTTGTTTTGAAAATCACAGACACCTTATCTTTAAGAAAATCGCTTTTATAAGGAAAATCGCTTTTATAAGGAAAATTTTTTTTATAAGAAAAATTGCTTTTATAAGGAAAATCGCTTTTATAAGGAAAATCGCTTTTGTAAGAAAAATTATTCTTATCATATATTCATTCATATTTTTCCTTAGTATAAAATTCGGATTCATTTCTGTTTTCTTGGATTTGTTTGAATCATTAATATAAAGTATTTATTTTAGGATCCGAATTCTGGATAAGAACTGTAAGGATGTTTCACTCCGAATTCCAGATGAGAACTGTAATAAAGTATCATTCCGAATTTCAAATAGAAACTCTGATTAAGTTCTATTCCAGATTCAGGATACGAATCCTTATGACGTTCGACATTGAATTCTCATTATGAATTCTAATGACGAATTCTGATTACGAATTCTGATGATGAATTCTCATTCGGAATACAAATTCTCATTACGAATTCTTAATATGAAATCTCATTACGAATTTCGATGATGAATTCCCATTACGAATTCTGATGAGGAATTCTCACTACGAATTCTGATGACGAATTCTCATTCCGAATTCTCATTCCGAATTCACCTATTAAACAGAAATTGATCTTATTTGTTCTATACAATCTGAATTTATTCAGACTTCTAATTTTCGCTCCGAACTTTCATTTTGCTTATGCCTTTATATTTTGTCTACTCTTTATTATTTTCCTTACACTCCGAACTTTCACTCTGAACCTTCACTCCGAATCTTTTGAGTTATATTTTAAACGGTGTCGTACATTCTGTTACACTTGTTTTGATATAAAACGATGTCGTCTATTTTGTTATAAACTAACCGTTAACTAAGTGACACGTGTACAGGTCCCTCCGATTTTTAAGGAAAATATGACCGTTGGAAAGGAGGCTGACCTCACCTATAAATAGGAGCTCATTTGAAAGAGCTCAGTGATGAATTGCTGAAGGGCTGAAAGGCTGACTGATCTTCGACTCATGTGATTACATGCTTGAAGTGATTTCTAGAGAGAGAGGCTCTTATTAACTCTCAAAGCTTTGTGCGACTCCGAATATTGGTGATTACATTCAAGGACTTCCGGGGATAGGAAGACAGAGGTTTCCAACACCTTGATGTTTAGGGCTTCCTTGCTGAGGTAGACAGAGGTTGCCAACTACCTTGAAGTTGAGGTCTTGCGGGGATAACAAGACAGAGACTCCGATCTTCGTATCGAGGGCTTACCCTGGTGTGGGTAAGACAGACTTGCTTGAAAGTATAAATCAAGGGACCTTTATCCAAGATTGTTGGATACCCTTCTCTTTGGGTTAAAAGACTTATATCTTGTTACATGTAGTTTTACTACTTGGTTATTTCCACTGCATTTTGTATTATAAGGAAAGTATAACTTTCTTATACTTCCTTACTTTTACTCTGTTTCATTTAGATTCTATACGCTTTAAGGTAGAATCTCATATTGTAATCTTTTGTTAAGTTTCAATTTCCGGAACCATATTTCTGGAACCTACTTTTCGAATCTCTTTCTAAGTTTTCATTTGGTATTAGAGGTGTTGTGAATTTGCTTAAGTTTAACTTTGTTAAACTTAGACATTTCCTTTACTCAAGGAAAACATAGTTATTTGTAGCTAACTTTAAAGGTTCAAAAGGAATTTTTAAAGTTTACAATTCACCCCCCCCCCTCTTGTAAATTGAGCATCTAAATCATTATTTCGTTCCTAAAATTGGTATCAGAGGAGGTCACTGAAATACTTGTACTCACGTATAAGTTTTGCTTGCTAACTTTGTCATTCCGAACTTTTCCATTCCGAACATTGTTATTACGTGCTTTTACTACTAACAAGTTTGTGTGCCGAAGGTTACTTTTAGTATGACAGGAATTAAAGTTGGTTCAATTGATAATCTAAATCCTACAAGACCACCAATCTTTGATGGTAATGATTATGAGTACTGGAGAGATCGAATGAATACTTTTGTTATCAATACTGGATTAAACAACTTTGTTATGCTTACTGGTGATTATAAAATTCCTGACAAGGAAGTTAGAACATTTACTAACCAGGAAAAGCAAGAATATCAACTCAACTATAAGGTACGCAATACTCTACTTTGTTCAATGACCAAAAATATATATAGCCAAATTTCTTCTTGTGAAGCAGCTAATTATATCTGGAAGAAGTTAGAAGTTACACACTTTGGAACTTCTAATGTGATTGAGACTAGGAGAGCTATGCTTAGAGCTGAATACCATGGATTCAATTTTCCTTATGGTGAACCAATATGTAAAGTATAACAGAGATTTATGACTATATTCAACAACCTACAGTCTATGGGAGAGAAAGGTTTAGATGATGAAGCTCTTGTGGATAAGATAATTGATATCATGCCTAATGAGTGGGAATCCAAAATAACTGCTATAGATGAGAACAAGAAAGTGACTCAGATTTCTCTTGATGAGATTTTTGGAACTCTTCTCCAATATGAAACCAGAATGAAGAGAGATGCTGACAACATCAAAAAGAAAAATGGAAATTGTACTTTTGTTTTTACAACAACATTAAATCATATGAAAGCTAAGACTCCTGAGAGAGTAACTAGATCCAAGTCTAAGAAGATGATAGTTCAATCAGATTCTAGTGAGAGTGAAATATCTGAAAATGAATTAGAAAATATTGCTTGAAGGATGAACAAGATAGCTGGACAGAGAAATTTCCAGTCCAAGTATAAGAAAAAGGAAAGGAAAGATAAGAAAGATGGAGAAGTTACTTGTTATGAATTCAAGAGAGCTGGACATATAAGACCAGATTTCCCTATGCTCAAAATGAAAGAAAGGAAAGAAAGACATTCAGACAGGAACAGAAAGAAGTATTATAAAGAAAAAGCTAAGAATGTTTTGAAAGCTAATGACACCTGGAGTGCCATTAGTAGTGACTCTTCAGATGAATCTTCTGATTATGAATCTTCAGGACAAAAGAATTTTGGTCTTATAGACAGATTACCTATTGATAATCATTGTTTTATGGCTAAGGTATGAAATGCTGAATCATTGACCAATGTTTCTTTAAATTCTAATAATAGTAAGTGTTATAACTCTTCCAATGAAGAATCCTCTTCTGATGAAGAAAATACTTTACCTACTTATGAAGAAGTCTCTAGGTTTGCTGAACTTCTTGAAATTGAGAATTCTAAACTCAATAAAAAAAAACTTGATAAGGAAAACTCTAGGAATTCTATTCTTACAAAAGAGATATCAGATCTCTCTAAATATCTTGATAAGAAAAATTCTGATTTTGAAAGTATTTCAAAAAATCTTGAGGAAGTAAGTTTTAAGAAGAACAAACTTTCTAAAGAATGAGAAAAAGTAATTTCTAATAAAAATGTTTTCGAGCCTAGCTCTAGTTCTAAAACTAATGATTTTAAGGATAAAAAATGGGTTGTAAAACTCAAGTCTGAAATTTTTTCCGTACAGAAGTGTTTATCAATTTTTACCCATGGTAAGGAAAATTTTGATAAAATGTATTCCCAAATATGACCTTTAAGAAATAAATCCGGATTTGGTTATACCCATGCAAAACCAATTTTCAGTAACAATTATTTTGTTCCTAAAAGTGCCCCATTTTGTACCAAGTGTCAATGTGGTGGTCACTAGGCAAAGAATTGTTCCTTAAACAAAACCCAATCTCTAAGATTTCACAAAGCATACTTTTCTAAGAAGATGTGGGTACCTAAAATTTTATTGTCTGGAAATATCAGATCCAAACAAGTTTGGATTCAGAAAACCTAGTTTTCTTCTTGATTTCAGGAAAATAAAGAGAGTACCAGCAACAATACATGGTACAGGGATAGTAGATGTTCCCAGCACAAGACTGGTAACAGAAGCTATTTTGAAAAGATTATCAAAACAAAAGGATGAAAAGTAACTTTCTGAGATAATGCTAAGGGCGAGATTGTTGGTATTGGTAATATTGTTTTTCTTGGTAAAACTTTAATTTCAAATGTTCTTTTTGTTAAGGGTCTTAAGCAGAACCTTATTAGAATAAGTCACTTATGTGATGAAGGCTACCTTGTGAATTTTAGGAATGATAAGTTTTTAGTTCACAATTCCAAGGAAGAATTTATTCTCTCATCCAATAGGAAAGAGAATGTTTAAACCTCAGACTTATAAGATCTTAGAAGCCAAGATTTACCTTGCCTTAGTGCAATGGAATATCATTCCTGGTTATGGCATAGAAGACTAGGTCACTGTAACCTTAGGAACCTATGTAAACTCTCTAAGAAGAAACTAGTTAAGGATCTACCGGAGCTTAGATTTGATTCTTCTAAATTTTGTGATCCTTGTCAATATGGGAAGAAACATAAATATAGTTTTAAATCAATCGGTGAAGTCTCAACAACCGATGCATTACAGTTAGGGCACATGGATCTTTTTGGTCCAACACAAACTGGAAGTATTAGAGGAAAATACTATGTGTTTGTTCTAGTTGATGATTACACTAAATTTACTTGGGTTTATTTTCTAGCAAAGAAATCTGAAGCTTTTTCTTATTTCAAAAGTTTTATAGCTCATGTTAAAAATGAGAAAAACCTTCCATTGAAAACTATTCATAGTGATCATGGTGGAGAATTTCAAAATTCTGATTTTGAAACTTTTTGTAGTAAAAAAGGTATTACTCACAATTTTTCAGCACCTAGAACTCTTCAACAAAATGGTGTGGTTGAAAGAAGAAATATAATTCTTCAATAAATAACTAGAACCATGTTGAGTGAATATTCTATAGCTTGACATTTCTGGGCTGAAGCTGTAAGTACTGCTTGTTATACTATAAATCGAGTTTTGATTAGACCCTTTCTTAATAAAACTCTTTATGAGTTATGGAATGGTAGAAAACCAAGACAATCCTACTTCAAGTTTTTTGGTTGAAAAGTATTCATTTTTAATACTAAAGATAACTTACATAAATTCGCACCAAAATCTAATGAAGGAATTTTCTTAGGTTATTCCACAACATCTAAGGCTTATAGAGTTTTTAATAAAAACACTTGTACTGTTGAAGAAACAATACATGTAAAATTTGATGAGTCAGATCCTTTTGTTTTTAAAACACCTCAGACTACATCCTTGGATGTGTTTTCAAAAACTGATTATCAACCTTTGATAGAAGAAACTTCTAATAAGGATAATGTTCAAGAAGATATTCCTGAAACATTTACCCCAGAATACTTTCTACCCTATGTTGATGAACAGGCTTTTCAAAACCCAAATTAGGCGTTTCTTAAGAATCATCCTAGTTATTGTATCATTGGTGATGTAAATAAACCTGTAAGGACTAGAAGTTCCTTAAGAAATTAAGTAGAACATCTAGCATTTCTTTCCCAATTAGAACCCAAAAGCACTGATGAAGGTTTAGGTGATGATGATTGGATCAAAGCCATGCAAGATGAACTAAATGAATTCGAAAGGAATAATTTCTGGACCTTGGTTGAAAGACCTAAGGATACTTCTATAATTGGAGTCAAATGGGTTTTCAAAAATAAATGTGATGAAAATGGAGTCATAGTAAGAAATAAAGCTAGACTTGTTTCTAAAGGCTATAATCAACAAGAGGGAATATTCTATGAAGAAACCTATGCTCCAGTAGCTAGACTTGAATCTATCTGTATTCTACTTGCCTTTGAAGCATTCTTTAATTTGAAACTTTTCCAAATGGATGTGAAAAGTGGTTTTCTTAACGGTTATGTTCAAGAGGAAGTTTTTGTTGAACAACCTCCTGGATTTGAAGATACAAAACATCCTGATTATGTATTTAGACTTACAAAAGCTCTGTATGGCCTAAAACAAGCCCCACGAGCATGGTATGATAGACTCACTAGATTTTTGCTTCAAAATAACTATGTTAAGGGAAATGCAGATCCAACCCTTTTTATAAAGAAAGATAAGAAAAATGTTTTTATTGTTCAAATTTATGTTAGTGACATCATATTTGGTTCAACTCAGCAATCTTTGACCGACTCTTTTGCAAGTCTAATAAAATCTGAGTTTGAAATGAGTATGATGGGTGAGTTAACATTTTTCCATGGTTTTCAAATTTCTCAAAAACAGAATGAACCTACATATCTCAACATAAGTATATTAAAGATATTCTTAAAAATTATGGTTATGATAATACTAAGAGTATAAGTACTCCTATTGGTACCTCAAACTCTTTAGATCTTGATGAAGCTAGGAAACCAGTAGATCAAACATCTTTTAGAGGTATGATAGGAAGTCTACTATACTTAACATCTAGTAGACCAGAACTAATGTTTTCAGTATGCTTATGTGCAAGATATCAATCCAATCCTAAGGAATCTCACTTAAAGGTAGTAAAAAGAATTTTTCGCTACCTTAAGGGAACCATGGATCTAGGATTATTTTATACTTCTGGAAATGATTTTATCCTAAAAAGATTTTCTGATACTGACTTTGGTGGATGTAGGATAGATAGAAAAAGTACATCCTGAACTTGTCATTTCTTAGGAGATTCATTAGTTTCTTGGTCCTACAAGAAGTAACATTCTGTAGCACTCTTCACTGCTTATGCTGAATATGTAGTAGCTGGAAGTTGTTGTGCTTAAGTGTTGTGGATGCAACACACACTCACAGACTATGGCTTGAGTTTTACTAAAACTCAAATTTTGTGTGATAACACTAGTGCCATTGCCCTTATTAAGAACCCTTAACATCACTCCCATGCAAAACACATAGATATTAGGAATCACTTTCTTAGGGATCACACACTTAAACAAGATATTATTCTTCAATTTATCGGAATGCAAGATCAACTTGATGATATTTTCACCAAATCTTTTCCTTCTGATAGATTTTAATATGTTAAAAAGAATTTAGGAATGATAATCGTAAGGTAATCATTCTTAATTAACATTCTGTTTAAAAATTATCCTTACAGCAATAAACTCCTTTTAATAGGGGGAGTACATTTGATTATTAGTTTAACATAGTTTTTCAAATTTTTTTTAAACTTTTCAGAATAACCATTCCAGAATGGAATTTCCGAAACTAAAACTTTCCAGAATGGATATTTTCGTATAGAAAACTTCTGAAATGGAAACATCCAGAATGGAAAATTTCGTACTGGTATTTTCATAACGGGATTTTCGTACCGAATCTTTCATAATAAGTTTTTCGTTTTAAAAAATTTTGTAATGAAATTTTCGTACTGAGTTTTTCTTACTGAGTTTGTTATTCGTAGTGAGTTTTCCGAATTTTGTCTTTTCGTAATAAAGTTTTTTTTCGTAGTTTTTGTAAGAATATTACCTATTACGAATAATCCTCCTAAGCCAATCTGAAAAATATGATTTCCTTACTCATGTTTTCGTAATCATATTTTACTTGCTAGAATTTTCTTATATTTTGTTTTCGGATTATAGTTTTCTTAATTCTATGTTTTAATAAAAACCTCAAAAGATCAGATTCAAGAGAATTTGTTTTTGACCATCAGATCTAATCTCATCTTATCATAACCGTTCGATCAACCGTGGAAGTTGAACCGTTTTTTAGTTGCCTATATAAAGGGAACCCCAAACGGTTGTCCCACATTGGTTTTCAAGCTCTAGCGTCTCGAAGCTCTGCCTATTCGTTTTAAAGTCGTTCCGAACCTCAGATTTTTCCATTCTGAACTTCTCAGAGGTCGTCAAATCCGAATGTATGTGGAAGCATCTTCTCAAGACATGTCTTCTTTTAAGCCGATTTCAAAGTGGTTAGTATATAGAGGGAGGCTGGTTCATCCGTATTTGTTCAACAAGTACGATTCTATTATTTCCAAGAATATCAAGCTAAATGGTTGGGAACATATTGCGGTGTCAAAACCTGGGTATCAAGATGAAGTGTATTCATATTTTCTTATAGAGTTCTATGAAACACTCTCCTTTCTTATGGAAGATGGAAAGGAGAAGTTGTCTTTTAAGTGTTATGGTAAGACTTATAATATTTCATATGCCAAGGAAGCCAGCATGGTAGGGATGAATAATGAAGGTGAAGCTGAATTTATATCTCATGTGTTGTCGGATTCAAAAGTTAGTTTCGACAAGGAAAAATCTTTAGAAACTCTCGGACTGGCACATGAAAAGGCTCCGAATATTGCTAGTTTATCTACAAATTTCCGGATTCCAGAGTTATGGGTACATGGTCTTATCGTACCGAGAAAGGGTGACAAAGATAGCTTAAAGAAGAGTGAGATCTACATCCAAGATTTTCTGATAAATCTGAGGAAGTTTAATTTGATGAAGCACATTCTTATCACCCTTGAGAATGTGAAGAAAGGAAATCTGAGAGCTCAAATTATAATGTATCCAGCAATTCTTTCGAAGTTGATAGTTCGGTGTCTTGAGTCTTTCAAGGAGGCTTGCAAGTCTAAGCCAAGAGTTTGCAAGATTATGCTGGTGAGTGATGGTACTCTTAAGAGAATGGATGTAGCTTTTGACAAGAAGAATGGTCAGTTTGTTGATTCTCCTACTCAAGAAGAAACAGTTCCGAAAGTTGCTGATCCGGAATTCTCTAAACAGGTAAGGAAGACAAAGCTGAAAGAAGTGGAAGTAGAAGCAGAGAATCCCAAGTCTAAGGAATTTCATTCTGCACCTCCAAAACCAAATAAGAATAAAGCTTACCCAGATGAGGTTGTTGCTAAATGTAGGGAGATAAAAGAGAAGAGAGTGCAAGGAGAGTCTCAGTTTGGCTTGGACCCTGCAGAGGATAAGGCCTTAAAGGAAAGAACTACGGATGAGCTCGAAAAACAAGCAAAAGAAAAGAAGCTCAAGAAGAAGATGTCTGAGGCTGAGGTAGCTCAGGATTTGTTGAAATTCAATGAGATTGTTTCTGAAAATATTCCTGTTCCGAGATCTTTTTCTCTAGAATCTCTTCCTGAGACTCCAGGAAGAAATTTCGTTGCTCCGGAAGAAGCTGTTTCTAAGATTGCTGAGGAAGTAGAGCAAGTTGAGCAAGTGGAAGAAGAAGAAGATGTTGCTGAAGGAAGTGGTGAAATCGGAGATGTGTTGAAGCAAGTAGATGATTATAAGGGGACACCTTCGGAACACTTATCGCTCCGAACTTCATAAGCTGAATATTTGAAGCTAGTTACTCCAGCAATGGAAGAAGAGAAAGGAGAATAAGAAGTAGCTTATCATGGAGAGGAAGAACAACTTCTACAAGATATTTCTCAAATGGAGAATATAGAGGTTGGTGCTCAGAAAGTTCCTGATGAGGAAGACCATATTTTTCAGGTCTCTGATAGTGAAAAGAGAACTCTAGAACATGATTCTATTCTGAAAAAATACAAGGGAAAGAAAATTCTTGCTGATACTCCGAGCTCAGAAGTGATGAAGATAAAGGAAGTTGGTAGTTCTTCAAAGAGAAATCTTGACCTTATTGAAGAAGAAAATTCTCCAAGCAGAGTCTTGGATTCGGAGTCATCTTCATTGGGGCATGACTTTTTTGTTCAGTCTTTAAAGAAGTTGGTGGGAACCATTCCGACCTTCTCAAGTTTTGACTCAAGATGTCAGATGCTCCAACATGATTTGAATCCGAAATCAGACTTCGTATATATGATTATGGACAAGTGTGTTGAAATAGAGGCTCAGTTCAAAACGTTCTTTGTTGGATACGAAGCCCATAGAAAATCTTACAAGAGGCTGAAAAACTGGTCAAGGAAGACTGTATAAGAAATGAGGTTATTTGATGAATTTCAAGACAATGTTAAAGATGCTTTTGAGACTGAGGACAGGAAGATAAATGAGATGACTTCTTCTTTTGAAGAGAAGCTGACAGATGAAAAGAACTTTCGGATTCAAGAAGTCAGAGATCTGAATGGGAAGCTAAATTCTGTCTCTCAAAACTGGAAGTTTAAAAGGGATCATTGGATTGAGTTTCAAGAAAAGATGAAGGCTCAGGAAGAAAAAGCTTAAAGCCCAGGAAGAAAAGCTTAAAGCTCAGGAAGAAAAGATTGAAGCTCAATCTGCAAGAATAGTGGTCTTAGAGAAGCAAGCTGAAGAAGATCATAAAGACTTAAAGAAGATAAAGACTATTCTAAAGGGTCTCATGGCGAAGGAGAAAGATCCCAAATAGACAGATCCGATATTTTTTTTTACCTCAACTCCTTTGTTGTTGAAATTTTTAAACATAATGAAAAATTTGTGCTTGATCGTTTCTTTTTGTTGTTACTACTAATCTTTCAGGTACTTTGCTATATTTTCCTTTCCCTTGTATTCTTTTTGAAAATCATAAAGGGGGAGAAGAAAAATAAATCTAATAAAAGGGAAAAATAATCCTAACAAAGGGTGAGAAAGAAAACAAACTCTAATAAGAGTTTATCTAAGGGGGAGTTTTTCATTAAAGAAGACTTTATTATTTGTAATGAAGTGTCACTTCGGAAATCTAGAATACGATCCTTAGAGTTTCAAAGCCTAAGGGGGAGTTAGTCGTATTTATCAATATACTTAAAGCAAAAGGGAAATAAGCCTTAATGTTTTTCTTTCTTCTTAAAATTTCTTTTTCAAGGATGTTTGTGCTTTCCAAAAAGGGGGAGATTGTTGAGTCAATAAGGTTTTTCTTATGCTTTTACATTCATTCTTGTTTTGAAAATCACAAACACCTTATCTTTAAGAAAATCGCTTTTATAAGGAAAATCGCTTTTATAAAGAAAATTGCTTTTATAAGAAAAATTTCTTTTATAAGGAAAATCGATTTTAAAAGGAAAATCGCTTTTGTAAGAAAAATTATTCTTATCATATTTTCATTCATATTTTTCCTAAGTATAAAATTTGGATTCATTTCGGTTTTCTCAGATTTGTTTGAAACTTTCATATAAAGTATTCTGTTTTAGGATCTGAATTCTGGATAAGAACTGTAAGGAAGATTCACTTCGAATTCCAGATGAGAACTGTAATAAAGTATCATTCCGAATTTCGGATACAAACTCTAATTAAGTTCTATTCCAGATTCATGATACAAATCCTTATGAAGTTCGACATTGAATTCTCATTACGAATTCTAATGAAGAATTCTCATTACGAATTCTGATAATGAATTTTCATTAAGATTTATGATGATGAATTCTCATTACGAATTCTGATGATGAATTCTCATTCCGAATATGAATTCTCATTATGAATTCTTAAGATGAAATCTTATTACGAATTCTGATGATGAATTCCCATTACGAATTCTGATGAGGAATTCTCACTACGAATTCTGATAAAGAATTCTCATTCCGAATTCTCATTCTGAATTCACCTATTAAACAGAAACTGATCATCTTTGTTCTATACACTCTGAATTTATTCAGAGTCCGAATTTTCACTCCGAACATTCATTTTTCTTATGACTTTATATTTTGTCTACTCTTTATTATTTTTCTTACACTCCGAACTTTCAATCCGAACCTTCACTCCGAATCTTTTGAGTTATATTTTAAACGGTGTCGTATATTCTGTTACACTTGTTTTGTTATAAAATGATGTCATCTATTTTGTTATAAACTAACCGTTGACTAAGTGACACGTGTACAGGTCCCTCCGATTTTTAAGGAAAATATGATTGTTGGAAAGGAGGCCGACCTCACCTAAAAATAGGAGCTCATTTGAAAGAGCTTAGTGCTGAATTGCTGAAGGGCTAAAAGGCTGACTGATCTTCGAATCATGTGATTACATGCTTGAAGTGATTTCTAGAGAGAGAGTCTCTTATTAACTCTCAATGCTTTGTGTAACTCCGAATGATGGTGATTACATTCGAGGACTTCCGGGGATAGGAAGACAGAGGTTTCCAACACCTTGAAGTTGAGGGCTTCCTTGCTGAGGAAGACAGAGGTTGCCAACTACCTTGAAGTTGAGGGCTTGTGGAGATAGCAAGACAGAGACTCCAATCTTCGTATCAAGGGCTTACCCTGGTGTGGGTAAGACAGACTTGCTTGAAACTATAAATTAATGGACCTTTATCCAAGGTTGTTGGATACCCTTCTCTTTGGGTTAAAAGACTTATATCTTGTTACTTGTAGTTTTACTACTTGTTTATTTCTACTGCATTTTGTATTATAAGGAAAGTATAACTTTCTTATACTTCCTTACTTGTAATCTGTTTCATTTAGATTCTATACGCTTTAAGGTAGAATCTCATATTGTAATCTTTTGTTAAGTTTCAATTTCTGGAACCATATTTCTGGAACCTACTTTTGGAATCTCTTTCCAAGTTTTCATTTGGTATTAGAGGTGTTGTGAATCTGCTTAAGTTTAACTTTGTTAAACATAGCCCTTTCCTTTAGTCAAGGAAAACATAGTTATTTGTAACTAACTTTAAAGGTTCCAAAGAAATTTTTAAAGTTTACAATTCACCCCCCCTCTTGTAAATTGAGCATCTACATCATTATTTCGATCCTACATCATCTTGTTCACGTAGGTAGACGTCCCATGCATTACAACAATGATTTATAGATCCTTCAAATTAATTTTCTTCCTCCATCCAAATACACCTTGTACAACATGGGTCATATGGGTGTTCACAGAAAAAACAGTTTTGGAAAATAATCATGTATGACATATAATTCCAAAACATCTGATAAAACATGATAGCTATGAAATAGTGGGACAGAATTTGAGTTGAAACTTTCTATTATTGGTCCTTTTAAAATACCATAAGTATGTTCTGAGAGACTATATTTTAAAAGAAAATATATTTAGGTTGCGCAAGGGTCTCCTTCCTCAGCACCATTTTTTAAATCATAATATGCTTCAAATTCTTATGATAAGGTAAAATATTTGAAAATACCTTGATAATATTTTCCATTCTTGAAAATATGAGAATATTGTGAAAATAGAATTTGTCTAAATACAACCCATGATCCACGATGATAATGAGGTATAGTGGAGGTGTTTGATATCTCACACAACTGCTTGCAAGTGAGTTGTATTCTAGAAAAAGTTTCACAATCATCCGAACAAGACTTTTCAATAATTATTGCAAGCATGTCATCAGGTAGGGATATGAATGTCATTCGAGATCCTTCTCCTTCCATTCGTAACTGACATTAATTGACCTGAAAAAAGGTTATAAAATAAGGATTTAACTAAAATAATAGATATAGGGACTAACCTTGTGTCTAAAAAAAACTCTTAATCCCTAAAGTTGTCTAAAACGACCTCTGATACCAACTATAAGGCCCCAGCCTTAAACCTTACTTAATATTGAATTAAATGAATAATTCACATTGAGGATATTTTCATTGTTTAGAGTTTTAGAGAATTAGGACATAACTATTACATCTCAAAAGATTACAAAGTAGACACTTCTACGAAGTTTCCATAAAATAAAAACTCTTAAAAAGAAACATGTTTGGTTCCAGGTTTTAGATAGCATGACTTTCCCTTGATCCCATCCTTGACCCTATTCCACATTAAGTCCTATGAAAAACATTTCAAAAAACTTTGGGTGAGCATAAAAAGCTCAGTAAGGGATACACAAAGAATGAAAACTGTGAGTTTTTCAAAACAACAAATAAACCATGTATAATTTATCAAAATAATAATTTTCACCTTTATGAAGTAGTAAAAACACTTCAATGAATAGAAGATCATTACTTACCCTTTTGTAACCAAAATATTACCATAAAACCCATATAAAGAACACATAACATAAAAAGGTAACTTGGTACATAAACATACTTAAATGGAATAACTATACGGTCAACTTCCACACATACTTAATTGAATAGTCATACGGCCGACTTCCATACCCAATGCATTGGAGGTTATAACGTAACCACCCGTCCTGGTATTCACGGCACCATCCATCTTTTGGTTTATCATGTAACCACCCATAAAATTTCCAAGTACCATCATTACACTTAAAATATTGAAAATATAAACATTTCAATAACAACATTTCATTTGCAATCACAATAAGTAATTCCAAGATAATGAATTAAGCAATCAATTTTCAAAAACCATTTAAAAGAGATATTTGAATCAAAGTGTCCCATACCACTTTGAAGATTTTAATGGAATTATAATTTCAAAACATAAACGTTCATATAAATAAATACTGAAAACCATTTTGAAAACATGGACATTAAAGATAAAGATTAAGAATAATGAATCTTGAAAACAATTAAACCGATATTTTTGTTAAAGAGTTTTTAACAAAATGAGAGTCTCTTGAATACCAATAATTGTGGAATAACATGTAATATAGGATTTTTAATATCATGATAATAAATGGATTCATGATATACTTTTTCAAAGGACAGTATACACACCATATAAGAGTGAATTGGTGCATAACAACAATAAAGTCTCAATGAAAATGTAATTTGAGATGAAATCCATTATAAAGATGGTATCCTTTAATTAAGGATAAATCTATCACATAATTATGTGTGAGAAATATAAATACACCCAATATAAGTGGATATTATGTGTGAAACAATCATAGGTCATTCACAAATAATCATGGAAAAACAAAACCAATGACATTGATATTTAACTCAATGAAATGAGATTGAGTTATGATTTCCCATAAAAGTTCGTAAGAATTTATCAATGAGATTATTATGTGTAGAAATACTATATCCACAAAAAGGTTTATGTAAATTACAACATAGAGATTCCAAAGATAATCTTGGCATAATAAAATCAAGAAGTAGAGGTTTAACCCAAACAATTGAAAGTGGGTTAAGAAGTTCCCTTACAGAAATCCAATAGCCTAACAGCGTAACTTTAAAATTCAGAAAATGAGTTGATGAGAAAGAAAATGGTATCTCATCAGTTGGACATAAAATTTACATAAATAAGGATATATAAGAACATATCCCAACATAATAGTATGTGAATTAAAAGACATAACAAAAGAAGTCTTTTAAAAATAGGAGGGTGAAAGGTCCCCTTACCGAGTTGGGTAACTTTCGAAACATACACCCCATGGAAGAAGGGTCATAGAATGAAGATGTAAATACCCATAAATGAAATTATACTACAGAAAGTGTATAATAATGGTAAGTACATACACCAATCAAAGTAAATAGTGGCAAACGTAGCACAAATTTCACAGGAATAAAAGTGAGATGAAAAATCCCTTACGGAAACTCGGAAGCCTAACGACGCCACTTAAAACTTCCAAAAAATGATTTATGAGATCAAATAGGGTATCTCATAATATGAACATAAAACTTACAGTATGATGAATATAAAATAACATCCCCAAAAATAAGAAATATGATCTTAAAAGAAATGTCATAAAAGAGAGTACTTAAAAAGAAAGAGAGAGGTTGGATCCCTTATGAAAATTCGGCAGCCTAATGGTGCCAATCAAAACTTCCAAATTGGATTGATGAGATAAAATAGGGTCTCTCATCATATGAAAATTAAAAGTACAGTAGGAGTTATATAAAATAACATCACAATCATAAGAAATATGATCTTAAAATTAATGACATAAAAGAGTGTACTTAAAAAGAAAGAGAGGGGTATGATCCCTTACCTCAAGTCCGACTTGTCTTGTTCGTTTCTTTACATTCCTGAATAATAAACATTGTTAAATTTATAATTAATTAAGGACCTCTTTTAAATATTATTATTCAGTTCATATCACATGTTATAATGTTATAATAATTGGTTAATAATGTGAGTTCATATCAGACGTTTTTGTCGATGTTTGGTATATGAGTCAAAAATGAACTTGTTTGAAAATGATTGTCCATGTAGTTATAAGTAAATCATCTCTAGAATAGTATTAATGATTTAATTATCATATATATCAAGTAAATATTCATTTTATACTACTTCATAACATTTTTAGATAAAAATAAATGAAATGCACCGTTCATGGAGACGGTAGGCCGTACGTACGCATGAACGCCACTTTCATTTCTTTGTCATATTAATGTAATTAAAAATAATTGAGATATATATATATATATATATATTATAATTAAAGTATAATATATATGTTTTATAGGTCACATATGTTCATTAATTTCATTCTTTATACATTCCATGTATTGCATGAACAAGTCACATCACTTGAGGCAGCGGTAGTCCACACTTCCTCGTATGAAATTATCCCATTTTCACAACATGAAAAGCATAAAGGAATGTTTTAAATATAAAATTCAGACACATATAGAAAACATATATATCATATATATCATATATAAAATATAGTGACATCATAAGGGCCACCATGAAAGGTGTTAAGATAATATTGAACAATCATCATTTCGTGAGACCGAAATTCACCATCCACAGAAACAGTATGTTCTTTAACCATTAGATGAAGGTGTGTGTAAGTGTAGCTCTAATACTTCACATAAAAACATCCTCGTTTATTGAAGATACTGTTGGTGTTACAAAATAAAGGAATAAAAAGAGTTTAGAGGGTTGGAGAAGCAAAATAAAACATAAGAACACAAGAGAGGACACAACCTTAAAATCGGGTAACTCTCTTTGATTTGAGCTCAAAGGCTTCCTCAGAAAGTATTCTACCCAAATTGAGGCTTCAATGTTTAAGATAGGGATGTGGAGAGATGAATTGGTCATGGGTTGGCCGAGACAAAGTCTTGAGAGGTGTGTTTAAGGTGGTAGAGGTGGGGGCCTTTTATAAGAGGAGAGGAGGGGCACTCTTCGAAAGTTATAAATGTTTACTTTATTATAAAATGATTTTCGGATTTTAAAGGTCCCAAATTGATATAATTAAAGGATAAGGTGATACGGGTTCTAAATATACTCATCCAATAGGTCTTTGACAAGTGTATGTCTTATATTTTACATTATCTTTTCACATTATTTAAATCGTTCATTAATGAGGTAATCGCTGCATCATCATGATGTCAGAAATAATTTAATTTATTTAATGTCTAAAAATTATAAAAAATATATCATGATGTAGGAAATCTTTTTATCTTCCTAATGAATATTTATAGTCAAAAATATCACTTGTATAACCCCATCTAAAAATTGTTTAATTAAAACAACACATGTTTGTGACATTTTAATTTTAACTTTAAATAAAAAGGTATTAATGTCATTTTCTATGAAAAGTGGCTCCATGGGGTCCCCAAGTTCACCCATGGATTTTTTTGATCGGCCATGAAACATCAAATGAGGGTAGTACTTGTGTATAGGTCATTTCATATTATTAAAACAATATTTTTACCTAAAATTACACTAATTACCTCTAATCGCGATAAAAAACATAAAAGTTACTATTCACCAAAAAAATATTTTAATTCCATTGAACCACATTTTACTTCTTAATGAAAACCATGTTTGTCAGATTTTTAAAATTCAAAACACAGAGGTGGTAAAATTTCATTTAAACGGAAAATCAGTTTTTATAAGTACCACTTAGTGGTTTCACTATTCATCAAAAATTGAAGTTTTTCAGAAAAATACCAAAACTTCACCCTAAGCTATATTTGATATTGTGAATTAAAAAATAATGTATATTTTACAAAATTCAAAACATATAAGTTGCATTAATTAATTTAATAATTAATTCCCACTGTCAGAGAAAATAGCGTGTTTTTATGAAACAATAAGTATCAAAAGATTGACACTAGTTTAAGTCCGATTTCAAAGTGAAATTAATTCCAATGACCACAATTGGATTAAATTGTAAAAATATATTATAATTGAACTTTAAAACAAATTCAAAATATAATTTAATCAAATAAATAAATTATATTAAAAAGAGGTTTTGAATTGAAATACAACATTTTCACTATTCATTAAAAAATGAACTTTATCGGAAAAATACAAAAAATTTACACAAAGTAAATTTTGATGTCCCGATTCTAAATAAGAATTTTATTTTGTCAAATATAACACATAAAATTGTTAAAAAGTGGATTTAAAAGAGGTTCTCCATCAAAAGGCGGTTAATCGACCTTTTAAAGAATATTAGAATGTTTACGCTTAAAAATTGGATTCATTCGCATTTTTAATCCTCTAACATTTATTGTAAAAAGTAAAAATATTTGACAAACATACATAATAATTTTTTAGTTAGTTTCGTTCTTTCCCGCCTTTACAATGGATAGGCGTTAACTACCATTTAAAATAATATTATTTTATTATTAGAGTGCAACATAAGATTTCAAAGGAACTCATTGTCGCGTATTGGGTACGCCATCGAGCATAGCATTCCCTTTAAAGTAATATTAATATTTTTTTCACAAATAGAGATAAATATAAAAATGTCATATTATTTATTTACCTGGGGTGTTAAAAAACGTGTATCAGATACATGTCAGTTGATGTCGATCATAGCCGTCATGTAGTTAGAATGTAAGGAATGGGGTGGAAGAGTTGTATTTTTTATGGTTTTATTGGTTCCTAACAAGGATGGTTTGGTTAAAGGGTCACATGAATCTAATTCCGAGTGTATGGCGATGAGGTAAAAACACAATGGTGGGGATCCCAATGAGGGCTAGGAACCGAATGGACATTCGTTCTTGTGTTTTTGGAATCAGATGGTGGTAACAATGTATTTTCTTGAAGAACTTCTCATATAATACCATTATTCCATGTGGACAGTCAATTCTCGAATTCGGAAAATGAATATGTCATTGAAAACGCGGTTTTAAATTTTGATTGTATCAGATTGACATGTGAGGTTCACCTATCATTTTTTAAATCCTTATAGAAATCCACTTTAATATAGTTGACGATAGGGCATGAACTAGCATCCTCAAATGGATGGACAATTTGAGTGGATGATACAATCATTGGAGGATATGTTAAGGGATTCTGTGATGAATTTTGGTGGTTCATGGAATGATCACTTACAGTTGGATGATTTATCCTATAATAACAGTGTTGACACCATGAAATGTGTTCCATGCACTTTTCCAGAGAGTGAAGATATGATTCTCACATAGACAACAAAGGTCAAGTATGAGTATAGAAGTATTCACCATGAAGGAAGACGATTCATCCATGATTTCTATGTTCCAAAATACTACTCCATACCGATGAATAAGTGGAATTATTCTCCCATCCCTGAGTAGGCAGTGGATTCCCAAGATCGAAGATGAAAAGGAATAGACACATTAAATTCAATTTCTAAGTCTATTCTGAGAAGACATGGTTTATTTACCATCTCGAGAAGTGTAGATCTCTTCAAGACCTTTGAATTGACTGGTCGCGGAGCCCAAAAAGACTTATAGATAAAGAGTTATGGCACTCAGAAGACAGATAAATTTCACAAAGGGACCTATGTGGAGGACCTACGTAGAAGAACTACATGGAAGACCTAGGTAGAATACCTACGTGGAGGACCTACGCGGATAACATCCCTTCATCCACGTCCCCTCTTAGCCTATAAATAGGAACCTTGTACTCCCCATTTCACTAATGAAAAAAGTTGGAAGATGTCCTAAATCTTTCACTGCGTAGCTCTTTAACCAAGATCTCCCAATTTTTCTCAATTAGCTCTGTAAAACATGAGAGAAGAGAGAATTAAAGGGGAAAAGTGGTTCAAAGTCCTATCAGGGTCTAGAACATATGGAGATGTATGAAGAACCTCTGTGACACACCTGCATGAAGCACCTTCACGGAGAATCGACGCGATGCACCTATGTGAAGTACCTGTGCGATTTTCCAACACGACCCACCTACATGTTACATGTGCACAGAGCACCTGCACGACACACCTGTGTGCCGCAGCTATGCAGAGCACCAGTGCACCGCACCATGGTGAAGCACCTGCGTGACACACCTTGGTGGAGCAAGTGAGTGATGAACCTTGGTGGAGAACCTATTCACCACACCTACATGGCCCTGCTGGTCCCTACCGCGGGGGTTATATCCTCGCACCCCTACTCGAGCTCACTTTCAGCCTGCGGTCCCGGCCCTCCCGGCCAGTCCATTCACTTCCATCACTAACCCCCATGATAAATAGAGAGTCGCACCATGAAATTTTTAGATGTGGTCGATGACATTTTCCCCTGCGCCCTTTATATGGCCCAACTTCCATCCTTATAATACCATGATCTGAGACACTCAATCACACTCAATGAAGTCCCTTGAGATGACTTAGTCCTCTTGGTTCATTTCACATATTATTATATTGGACTCTCCTTATGGAATCCTTGAGTACCTTGAGTTGATACACTCCTCAAGAAACTCCTCAAAACCTCATTACCTGACTCGTATGCCAGGTTATATCCCAAATGGGCATCCACTTTTGGAGTAATCCACAACAAATCCCAAAATGGAATCCATCCTGGTATAGTCCCCTCACCTTAATCTCATCCTCATTACATTGGACCCTTGTCCAATGTAAATAGAACAAAGGGAAGGCTTGTTTAATGTCCCTCTTCCATGGTCACCTGAAGCTCACTCACCTTGGACAATGTAGGTGTTCCATCTTCCACCAACGGAGGAGAAAAAAATTGGAAGTGTGAATGACTTTGTTGAATATTTGACATTCTCTTGTTTCTCATACTGAGCATGACTCACATGGGCTTAGATATTTTTCATGATCACAACATTTTCACAATCGAAGGAACTGTGAGAACACTGGTTCTTCTTCAAACCATGATACGTAGGAAGCTCTTTTAGGGCCTGAGATCACCGGATATTCTCCTCAAGAATCCAACACTAATTCCCCCAATTTGGGCATCCTACTTACAAAATAATCCCCAAATTAAATCCTCAAATCATCAAGGCTTCCTTTTCAGGAAGTAATCCCATACTCATCTCTCTTAGGGGACCATACTCTCCTATAAGATTTATTGAACTACGTGGTCTTTGATTGCCATAAATATGGGATACATAGGAAGCCTCCTTGAGGTTCAAACCCAACACTTCGAATAAACCATGTTATCCTCGGGCCATATTCCCAATAGGGTCTGATCCTACATGGAAACCTAAATCCTTTCAAATGTTCCTTAGGCTGCTTCAGCATAATTCCCACACTAAGTTTCAACTAAGATCCTTCTGCTTAGAGGTCCTTATCACATGACCTTAAAAGGTATGATGTGTCCTATTCAGTGGCACAGAACTACGAGGGTTCTGATTCCATTCACAAGGATACGTAGGTAGCCTATCTTCTGGGAACGATCCCAAAATCCATCCAAATCTTCGTTTCCATGGATGAAAATAAAATTCCATAGTTCCCCACTGAGAGTTTTAAAAACCAGTATAATCACAAAAATGATTAAAATAATATCTTGTCGGTATATTAGAGGATACCATTGATGGAAATCCTTGAATACATACGAATATTTCCAGTAATGAAGAACCTTGAATGTATAGTGAGGATTCTAAATTTTACACATGTTAATAAGTTATTGTAAAATATAAGGGATACTTATGGTATACATGGTAAATTAATAATGATTCATGAAAATATCTTAAATTTAAAAAGATATTCCTGGAGTAGACATTAATTCCCCCGAAAAAGGGTTTGATGAGTTCGACCTCCCATCCTCTCGACCAATGCACGTTCTTAAGTACCGTAAAGTTCAAACATAACGAACACCTGCCTTTGGAAAGATGGCCTTATTTGGATAATGAACTGTTGGATGTTTCCAATTCCATAAATAAATCCAATGGAAACCACCTATAAATAGTGATTCTTAAAACTAGTACACATGGTTCAAGGTACTACGAAACAAAAATGGTGAACCCGACGTGAATCCTTAACCAAGTTAAATAATGTTAACCACATGTTAGGGCCCTATAAATTGATAATGGAAGGATATAAAAAGGAATTAATCATGCATGTATCCATCTAAAAAGATTCTAATTTAATAGATCTTGTTGTTGTACTCAGTTTTCCACAGAAAACCCTTCAATAAAAAGAATGGATTTCACCAAGACAAAATTTGTGAACTTCCCGACCGCTGATCAAGCTGGATCTTTATCCATGGGAAGGATTCCATCACCAACCCAGCTTCTTCAACAATAGGTCTCTAATGTGCTGGTGAAATAATATCACCAGCACGATACAATCCTGACCTTGGAGGCTGCTCGATAGGCCCTCCAGGTTAACAAAAATCCTCGATCATCTGGAAAATGAAGACCAATGATCAAGAAGAAAATCATGCCAAACACCATATCCAACTATTTCAGGTATTTATCCCCATAATGCAACAATAAATCCCTCCCACAATACAAGGAGGTAGATCAATAGGTCATGAAAGGCCTAAATTCAAGAATGAAAGATTCCATCCTGAGGACTCCCACCAAAAATCACTGCCAGAATCATGAGGTAGTGTAACCCCAACATGATGGGGGTGATGCCTTTGGACGTTTGGCCCAAGTCTCCCATACCCGGGCATAGAAGAGAAACCACTATGGACAATATCCGGTCAATAGGGAGCAGGTTCTGACCCCTTCCTCCTCCGGAAAAGTCCATCAATTTTACATGATGGAAAACAACGAGTGGGAACATACCCCCGTCCATCCTAATTTTGTTGCTCAAAATACTCATCTGACAGTAACCCACCAATACCACCAGATAAACCCAGTGTATTACTTTGAACAAGCACATACACATGTTTACTAGTTATCATCCAGTCATTAGGCTCGTCTAACTGCATTCAAAGAGGCCCGCCAATCTAATTTGGTGGAAACTGGTAAACAAGAACGTACACCTATTTACAATCACCAATTCGGTCAGCAGTATCATCTTACATTATTGAAGGAATTCCGTCAAACATATTTGATGGAAAAAATCCAGCAGGTACATACAACTGCCAATGTTCATCAAGCATGCCAATAACCTCGCTTGGTAGCACCCGTAGAAGTTAGTCAGAAAGATCAAATGACAAACTTGGGGCAGACCCAACTCTCTTCCCCCATACATGAGTACTATCAATACCCATTGATAGGAAAAAAGAGGACAGGAGAAAGCACATACACCTACTCTCGATACGGAATGGACTTATATTCCCGTTATAGCCGCTGAATTCACCAAACACATCTTATCAATAGTGAATGGGAAGAGGCATATCCCTACCCATATTCTGGAAGCATTCAAAGATATTTTAACAAATACATTAGCACTATCAGGGGAACAGACCCATAAATATGTCACTAAACATGGGATGACACATCAGCATGCCATCTCGGAGAAGATACATACCTCTGTTCTAGTCTAGGAGGGTCATGGGGCATACTCCCCCATATCATACGGACAACAAGATCGAGAACATACACCCTTTCCAATTGGAGGTAATTGGCCTGTTCTGATAACTAATCCAAGTCAGGAACATATAAATACCCATGATAACCACTTGTCCCAAAAAGCGTCCCCAACTATACATAAGAGAACATCCAAGAAGAAGTCTCACCAAGATTTTTTGGAAAATCAAGAGCTAAATCGCGATGTGGCTCCTTTTAATGCTGGAGTTATTGAAGCCCTTAGACATTTATCTAATGCTGCTCAAGATGATATCCTATCATTACCAAATTATTGGAGTGGTAGTTGTAATTATGAAGTTCCTCGTCAGACATTTCATCATGAAGGCTTGCTTTATGAAAATTCGGTCAATCCAGAGTGCCTATCTCCTGATGAGAGCCACGAAAACCTTATGTGCGGAAAGAAGAACAAGGATAAAAAAGATTTATCCCTTCCTGTAATCCATCGTGGTGATCTTCCCATGATGGAATTCACTGTGAAATTTCTCTCTATAGTAGTATTTCACATTGTCAAAACTATTTCATAATTTATAATCTAGTGATGAGAAATCCCTTCTATATTAAGTTACTTGAAAACACAAGGCCAATCACGTCTGATTCCTTATCCTTGATGGGTGAAACACTTACTCAACCAGAAGATGTCTTAAGGGAATGGTCATATATCTTCTAATACAGAGCATCCACTCTGGTCATTTCTAGTGGAGAAACCTCTTATAAAAGGTGAAGAAGATGTGTAAAACATGAGGAAACAATTAGCTTAAGGAGAAATCCTAGTCATGTTCTGGCCTTTTGAAAATTATAAGTATAACATTCCAGAATTGGTAGAAAAATATTGCATTCATGAAATTTGTCTCAACTTATGGAAAACACTTTTTCATTTGAAAACCAATGTCCTGCCATATGATGAATATCAAAATAATATAAAAGTAATAGAATGGTTTTAGTGCCCAATTGACTTGGCATGTCTCTAAATTTCTCAACATCCAAAGGTTAAAAAATAGCAGAGAACCCTTCAGTGCACATGTATCAATGATTTAAAGAGGCTACACCAGTTAATTTATGATTCCCCATCTGATGTTCATATCAATGGATGGGGTGCATATGAGGCATTGCATTTCACTACCCTCCAAATTCAGAAAAGTCCACCAAAAGTGGTTTCATGCAATGTTATTTCATATCGTCATCCAAAATCAATAGGTTTTGTATGTAATCAAATGTACGCTCAAGAACAGGCCTTAACCAGTTCTCATCAGAATCTGGCCCAAAGAAAAAAAAGTTGTAAAGCTACTTTTACATCATGCATCTGAGATTCTTGAACAAGCATCCCATTTTAGGGATGTTAGGAATCATAGGATGAAAATGTCTTAAATAGCACGAAAATCTTCTGAAATAGGTGATTGAAGTGATTGTCATATGATACACCGAGATAATTTCAAAACCAAAATCCGCAAAATCAGAAGAGAAGTTGAATGAATTTTAGCCATAGAAGTTCTAGAATCACCCAATCTTCCCAGGATGTGGGATCATTTAATTAAACCTTTAAAATCAGTAAACAATGTTTAAATATTTTATAAAGAAGAACATGATAATCCCCATCCTACAGGGCTAGGGGATTTTTCACATCTATAATCCCCTCCTCAACAGAAGTCAGTTTTCTCCCAATTACGGAAGAATACATAAGGAAAGTGTAAAAATTAACTATCCAATGATTCCCTTCATGTTACTATCCATCAAAAAATTCTAAAAAATTATTCACATAGGATAATGATGTATCGTGAAAGACACAAAGTGAGACGATCTAGTAGAAACACTGACATAATTCCATTAACGCATTATGCATCCGTGAATGTTGTTAACACCATTGAAGAAGATCCTTTAGAAAATAAGTCCAATTACGGGGAATCAGAAGATGAAGTTCTTGTCCATAATATGGTACACACTGAGGAAAATGAAGAAGGTGTGCATACTAGAAATCATAGGATTACCCAGAATTGTGGTATTCATTAAAATAACAAACTCCCCCTCTCAAAAAGATATCTTATAAGGGGAAAGGAAGCATTCTGATTGCATCTCAATTTTCCACTTGATAAGGTCAATGTCTTTCACTTGAAGAGATATTTTCAGAGCAAGAAGAGTAAATGAAGGAGGTGAAAAGACTCAATACAGAGTTACTTCAAAACAAAATTTCTACTGGACATACTCCCCAGGAAAGTCCTCAACTTTCAAATCCTATAGGATCTCTTAAAAAAAGTGGATTTGTAGTAACTATAAATGAGGATAATGAATTTCCTCCATTAGTTTCACAATAAATACATGACCATATACATCCTGGTAGACCTCTTCCCATGGGTTATCCGAGGCAGATATCAGCACCACCATCAGTGGTCTTACCAGTCGTTGCACCATCTCAAACTCCAGTTTCTACACCTGCATAGAATCCATCTCATCTGGACATTCCCCAAATGATTATGAACACAATTGAGGAATTAATGACATGATTGGAAGCTATAGAGGAGTGACGTGCACCAGATCAGATGAAAAAGAGAGCTTACCCTGAATGGGTGGATGTAATTCCTCCCCCACCAAATTTTTTGAATTCCACATTCCCATTTTTTAATGGTTCAGGAGATCCAGAACAACACTTAATATATTTTGTTTCTTGTTGTGATCCTATGAGGGGAACTTCTCATCAAATATATGCAGTTAAGATTATGTGTTTTGTGAAGTCATTACAAAGACCAGCTTTTGTCTTGTATACAAATTTTCAATCTCAATCAATTACTGGATGGGAAGATCTATGTCAGAAATTCATTCTACAATTTAACTCAACCCTACCAAAGGTGATAGTTTTTTATCTTACCAATTGTAAACAAAGGGATAATGAACGATTATCAGATTTTATTTCACCATGGAAAGGATTAACATATTTTTTATGTTTAGAACTCCCTCAAGAATAGTAACTGCCAATTTGTGGGGAAAATCTATGTGATGAATTACACACTCCATTGATCCCTGTGAAATACATAGGAGGGTTTCGAGACCTAAATTCAATCGATCAGAAGATTGGTGATTCTATTATAGAAACTATGGCTAAAAATCATGTAATTATCTAGGCTCTAGGAAGGACAATATGAAAGATATAAGCTGTTATAGTCACACTCAAGAAGGCACCTGTACCTGATTCTACTTCAAATATTTCATCATATCTAAGGGCTCCACTTCCTACGCATCATCAGAAATTACTTCCTCATCAAGATGATTAAAGATATCAAAGGTAGAAATAGTTTGAAGAATTAAAGAATAAATTGTATTATTTCAGAAATGACCACGTTCTTGGATACTTCCTCTCATCCATAGAAAAAAATTTGGTTCAGTTACCAAGGCCAAAGAAGCCAAATAAATATGGGGATGAAGATCCTCTAAATTATTGTCCCTTTCACCATATATTGGGACACCCCATTCAAGAGTGAATTGTTTTAAAAGACCTTCTGCAAAATATGGTTTACTCTGGACAAGTGAAACTGAAAAGATCATTAGCTCGAGCTCCATGTGTTATTGCTACAAATCCCAAGGAAGAGGGAGAATGGAAAGAGGTTAAAAGAAAAAATGTGCAAAAATGTGATGATTGGATGATCATGAAAATGATCAACTAAAATCATGCTATTTTACAAACACAGTTGAAACAACCAATTGTGTATTCTAACACTCCTTCCACAGAAAAACCATTTTCATCAAAAGTCCATTCCTCAAAGAAGAAAATTGATCATAAGGAAAAAGATCAGTTAGATGAAGTTGATCTTGTGTCAAGGCCATAGTTGTCATTGACCCTGGCAGATTTTATTCCATCTGTTTCAAAATCACGAGCACCACCCTACCAAATGGTACAACCAGAATTAACCTGTCAAGAAGAATATTTGTTAGATGAAGAATTGATCTTTAGTTCTGTTAATGTTATCCATTTACCCGATCCTTATTCCAATGGTGATTTTTATTGTAGTGATCCATAATTACTTGTACCTTATTGGGGAACAAGAGGAAGGGTCCAAGGTCGAGGATACATGGGAAGACGTGGGAATTCCAGAAACCTCCATTCTATTTCTAACCCTTCTCGAACCATATATTCAGCAGAGACTCGTGGAAGATCCCTTCAGTGGGATCAACAGGAATATGGAGTTTCTTTCATGAAATACAATTTCAGTTCTGATACTATTATTTTGGTAGTCTAATTATAAGCCACACCATATTCTTCTTAGCATATGAATGGACCTAGTCAGTCTAATTTACCAAAGCCAAAAAATTCCAGTTTCTACTCTGACACAGAGTACATCTATATCAAAATCATCAACTTCTAAAGCACTTGCAAAACCACATATCCATGGTGGGAAATGAAGACCTTTAGTCCAAAAGTATGATGTCTTGAAACAATTGGCCCAAGTACTAGATAAGTTATCAATTTTGGATTCTTTTAATTTGTTAAAATATCTTAGAGAAGCACTCATTGAGGATTTGTTAAGTCCTCAAGAATATGAAAACAAAGTAGCTGATGTCGAGGTTTACTGTATAGAGAATGATACTAAAGAATGTCATGAAGTCGTATCTTATACGGTTGAAGATGAAGATGATTTTTTACATGGGTATATCAAACCTTTGTATTTGTCTATTAAATTTAATGATGTAGATATTCAATGAGCCTTCATTGATAATGGCCCTAGGGTCAACCTCATCCTCATTCGTATACTTCATCAACTGGGTTTGATTGATTCTGATTTATCTTCTTCCACTATAGTGTTTCAAGGATATGATAATAATGAACAAGAACCTCTACGCGAGATTACACTTAGGACATAGTTTGGAGATCTGGTGTCTAATTCAGATTTCATGGTTGTTCGTCAAGACAAAACCTTCAATATTCTACTTAGAAGGCCTTGGATGCATCAACATGTAGCCATACCTTCATCGTACCTCCAATATCTGAAATACTATTTCAATGGTCAAATAGGAACATTGTATGGTGACAAGGCTCTGTTCAAAACAAGTGAATCTCAATACATTGAGGCAGAGTTTTATCACACAAAAGGAATGAAGCCCATGAAAAATGAGATAGAAAGAGATAATGCTCCAAATGGACTAGAAATGATCCTAGAAAATCTATTAATACATTTGAGTATAGATTACGTGTTACCCATCAATCAATTTGAAAGGGTAAAACGAAATCTAAAGACTTGTCCAATAAAGTTCATAATGTTAATTCCAACATCTGAGCCTGATAACATGGGAGAAATTATTGATACACCAAGTAATGATGAAAGCCTGAATGAAGATGTTTTTATCTCATCTATTGAACTACAACAAGCCTCTACATCGTTAACCAGAATAGAAGTTGTAGTGGTAATTATAGAGGAAGACAAAGATGTTGATTCTAATCCATCAATCACTCTTTATTATCATAGGAAGACCCTTCATCATTATTCGGGACAGATACTGTGGCCTTTTCTTCAGGATGTTCAAATACAGATTTCTCCCCTAACACTAAAAGTTTTGACTCATCATATACAATGCAAGTGGAAACAGAAGAGGTAATACATAATGAATAAGAAGAGGAAGATCTCGGGTATGCTTCTCCAGCATTTGAAGAAGGTGTCTCTACCACCATGGATGAACTCAATGAAATAAATCTGGGTATAGAAGATGATCCACACCCCACTCTAATTATTGTGTCCATGACCTTTGAATAATAAGAGGTGTATAATTTCTTTATAAAGAAACATCAAGATATATTTTATTGGAGTTATACAGATATTTCAGGTCTTAATCCTTATATAGCTACCCATAATTTGAGTTTCCCAGAATACCATCATGGATTTAAGAAAGAAGCAAGGAGAACACACCCAAATAAAGCCTCTAAAATTATATCTGAAGTTGATAGGATTATAAATGATAACTTTTTTAGGGATGTTCAGTATCCCAAATTGTTGGCCAATATTGTCCCATGTGAAAAAGAAGAATGGGAAAATTAGATTCTACCTTGATTTTAGAGATCTTAACCTTCATTGTCCTAATGATGATTTTTCAGTCCCAATTACATAACTTATAATTGATGACACAACGAGATATGATGTTATTTCTTTCATGGATTGATATTTTCGGTAAAATGAAATTCATATGGACCCAGAGGATGAAGAATCTACTGCCTTTAGAGCCCCTCAAGGTGTGTTTTTCTATTGGTTAATTCCCTTTGTCATAAAGAATGTAGGTGCAACATACCAACATGCCACACACCATATTTTGAAACCCTTTATAGGGAAATTGTTGAATGTTATGTGGATGATTTGGTAGTCAAATCCAGAAAAAATTCAAATAACATGGCTTATTTGGAAACCATATTCAATTAACATCAGCAACACAGTTTGAAGATGAACCCCTTGAAATATGATGTCGGGGTAACCTCAGAAAAACTCCTTGGCTTTTTTGTACGCTATCGTGGTATCGAAGTTGATATTGAGAAAAAAAAATCAATCATTGGTATGTCACCTCCTCTAAATTTTAATGAATTAAGAGTAATCCAAGGAAACATGGCCTATATTTGGAATTTTATCGCCAATTTGGCAGACAAGTGTTTACCCTTCACTAGATTAATAAAGTAGGGAGTCACTTACCAATATACTAAATATTCCCAAGAATCATTTAATAACCTCAAGAAATATCTCTTGATTCCACCAGTATTAATTCCACCTATTGAAGGAAGACCACTTATTCTCTATGTGATAGCCTTAGAGTGATCACCAGGTGCCTTCCTCACCCAAAAGAATGATGCTGGGAAAGAAAACAGCCTTTACTATCTCATTCAAACTATTCTTGATACAGAAACTTAGTATTAAAGTATTGATAAGTGCTTCCTAGAATTAATCTTTTCAGTTCAGAAATTGAGGCTCTACCTGCAACATAATGAGGTTAAATTTGGGTCTTGTAATAATCCACTCAAATTTATCCTCAATCTTGCTATGCTTACAGGGTATCTGGCATAGTGGGAAGTTATTTTGGAATAGTTTGATATCCAGTTTGTTCCTCAAATGCAAATAAAAGGCCAAGCTCTGGCTGATTTTCTTTACTGAGAATTCATATACAGATGATAGATCATTTAATAATGAACTTCCTGAGGAGGTGGTCTTCTCTATTCAAGATAATTCCCAAACACGGGAAATGTATTTTGATGGTGATTCCAGAAGTCCAATAGGGAAGATAATGGAAAACCCTAAACTCCACAAGGTTGGAATAAGATTTTTTCTTATTTCCCCAGAAAAGGCAGTATTGCCTTATTTTTACCTATTATCTTAAGGTGGAACCAACAATGAAGTAGAATATCAAGATCTCATCGCAGGTTTGGAATTGGCCCTTCAGGTGAAAATGGATCATTTAAAGGTAAAAGGTGATTCAGAATTGGTAATAAAACAAATCACTGGGGAATATTCTATCAGAAAAGAAGAGTTAATTCCTTTCTATGATTACTTCAAAGAGTTAATGGCTGAATTTCTCTCAGACCCAACATTTTCCTATGAACTACAATCACAAAATTCCTAACAGATGCATTGGATAATGCATCTATAGCCTTGGCAGATCCAAATTGGGATGAGATAGTTATCAGCATAGCCCATCGCCATGTGGTATCACATTATTTTCAAACTAGAATAATGGAAATTAATGAAAATTTTCCTATTTTTGAACTATATGTTCATACCATGGGGTAGAGAACATTCATTGTGGAATATCATCAAAATGGGGTACTTCTTCTGGATAGGGCTAAAGAGGAACATATCCGGTGACGAGTGGCCAATTTTACTCTTTATGATAGTCTAGACCACCAAAATATCCTTTACAAGTGAGGCTATTATTGAATTCTCATCAGATGTATTGATGGAGAAGAGACCACAGCTGTCATGAATGAAGTACATTTAGGAGCTTGGGGTGCCCACCAATTTGGTCATAGACTCTCTAATCAGATCTGAAGGCTTGGATACTTTTGGCCTTCAATGATGCAGGATTGTAAAAATTTCACTAAGAAATTACATCTCTTTCATGTGCATTACAACTTCATTCATAAACCTCGAGAGTTGCTACATACTTCCAAATACTTTTGACAATTTTCTACATGGGGAATGGATGTAGTAGGGCCTTATCCTCTAGCCACGACTAAGTAGTTCAAGTATATTCTCACTACTACTGACTTATTCTCTAAATGGGTCAGCAAATAACTCTAAAAGATGTCGGAGCCAAAGGATTGTTAGTTTTTTCAAAACTAATATCACCACCATATTTGGTGTCCCTCATAATATTTTGATGGACAATGGCACAAATATTTGTTCTACTGAAGTAAAAAAGTTATATTCAAAACATAATATCAATTCAAACCATTAATCTCGCTATCATTTAATAGCCAACGGACAGATAGATTCCTTTAATATGACCTTATCAAATATACTCTAGAAGATGGTGGATAACGATAAGAAATAATGGCTTGATAAACTTTTGAATACTTAGTGGGATTATTCGAAATCTACCTATACTACTACACAAGCAACAACCTATTCATCAGTATATGGAACCGAAGAAGTTCTTCCAATTGAAATTAAATTCCCTTCACTTTGAGTTACAATCTGTGATCAGTTGTCTATAGATGAACGATCCAAGAAATGGTTTAATGAGTTAGAAAGATTATATGAGAGAAGATTTCATACTTTTCATCTATCAGAACATAATAGTGCGATATTTTAATAAGATATTCCCCCTTCATTCATTCATTCAAGGAGATTTGGTATTGTTCCTTAGGACTCCAATGATACTAGGAAAAAAACATCTGAAACATGAACCAAAGTGGGAAGGACCTTATTCCATACATAAGGTAAATTCAAATAGAGCATATGACTTAAAATAAATGGATGGATAGATTATCAAAACTCTAACCAATGTGAGATTTTTAAAGAAATACTTTGTGTAGTTTTTTACAAGTATTCCTCACTACAAGACTTTAAACTGAACAGTACATCATCCCCAATACAAGAATTTAAACTGAATGGTACATAATATTCACTACAAGACTTTAAACTGCACAGTACATCATCTTCACTGCATGAATTTAAGATACACAGTACATCGTTCTCACTGCAAGAATTTAAAATTCATAGTAAATCATCCTCACTGCAATACATTAAACTACAGAGTACATATTCCTCACTGCAGGACTTTTAACTACAAGATACATCATCATCACTACAAGTATTTAAAAAGCACAGTACATCATCCTCAGTGCAAGACATTAAACTAAATAGTTCATCTTCCTCACTAAAAGACTTTAAACTGCAAAAATAAAATGTCCTCACTACAAGTCCTTAAACTGCACAGTAACCCGTCCTCACTACAATACTTTAAACAGTACAATACATCGTCCTCATAGAAATTCTTTAAACTGCACAATACATCATCCTCACTACAAGACTTTAAACTGTACATTACATCGCCCTCACTACAATACTTTAAAATGTACAGTACATCATCATCACTCAAAGAATTTAAACTGCACAGTACATCGTCCTCACTGAAATACATTAAACTATATAGTACATCATCCTCACTACAAGACCTTAAACTGCACAATACATCATCCTCACTACTACACTTTAAACTGCACATCACATCATCCTCACTGCAAGACTTTAAACTGCACAGTACATCTTCCTCACTGCAAGACATTTAACTGCGTAGTACATCATCCTCACTGCAAGAATTTAAACTGCACAGTACATCTTCCTCACTAGAAGACTTTTAACTGCACAATACATCGTCCTCACTGCAAGACATTAAATAACACAATACACTGTCCTCTGTTAATGTCTTTAAACTGCACAGTACATCATCCCCACTGTAAGACTTTAAACTTCACATTACATCATCCTTACTAAAAGTCATTAAACTGTACAGTAAATCATCCTCATTGCAAGACTTTAAAGTACACAACATTTCATCATCACTGAAAGACTTTAAACTAAACACTACATCATCCTCACTGCAAGACTTTAAACTGTACAGTACATTGTCCCCACTGCAAGACTTTAAACTGTACAATACATCGTCCACACTAAAAGACTTTAAACTGCACAATACATCATCCTCTCTGCAAGACAATAAACTTCACATTACATCATCCTCACTCCAAGACTTTATAAATCATAGTACATCATCCTCATTGAAAGACCTTAAACTTCACAATACATCATCCTCATAGAAAGACTTTAAACTACACAATACATCATTCTCACTACAAGACTTTAAACTGCACAGTACATCATTTTCGCTGAAAGACTTTAAACTGCACAGTACAACATCCTTATTTCAAGACTTAAAACTACACAGCCCCCATGTACTAGTTGCAATACATTAAACTGCATAATAACCATAGGTGTCCATGCTGCATGGTGTTAATGTGCAAAACATATTCATCATTGTCACATGAAGTTAAACTATATGACATCATTTGTACAACTAAATTTTTCTCTATAAGACGTTAGAAGCATCTATAAGCAAACATCATTAATGTATTTACTACTCTTTAGTAGTACATGAGTCCCTCTCTTTCCTATGTCACAGTTAGATCAACATAGAGACCATGTTTTTAGAACTATGTATGGTTTGATTCTCATTTTCAATGAGATATACAGAGACACGTAAATATCCCATTTTGGGCCCAACCATAATCATAAAATCTTTTTATTATCTCTTCTCCTCATATATATGAATCAGATCTATACATAGAATTTCCTTAAGATATATCATTTTTCCTTATACCGTTTTATGTCCTAAAGAATTACCATTTTCTCAAAACATGTTAAAAGACCCCATTCTTCATATAAGACTCCATTAGAATGAAGATTGACTGTTTAAAGAACTATATATGGATTGATTCTCATCTATTTGGAGATATATAGAGAAGCCTAGATCTCCAATATTGGGCCCATCTGCGATAAAAAACCACTTTATTTCTTGTATAAGAATCAAATCTACATATGAAATGTTTTAATAATTTTGTATGACTTGATCCTTTTCCCAAAAAGACATATAGTGAAACTTGGGTGTTATCCCTTAACCTAGTTACAATATTTCTTTTCCTTTCACATCATTTCATCTACATCCTTACCGAACGACGTTAAACTTCATTGAAATCTAACACCCCATTCTTCATCTGTGTAACCATTGTATTATAAAAGAGTCCCTTACTACTCCTTGTTTCTCACATCGAGAATAGCTTAAGTGAGCATTAAAATTGGGTAAAATGTTTCTTTATATAAGTAATGTGTTTCTATTCTTTATGGGGGTGAAAATTCCCTCACTACATTACATAAAACTGCACATCACCATACTAATTTAACATAAACAAAGAATTTCTCTATTTTACATATGATTCAGATCTATGTTAGTAATTTTTAACTCATGGACTATATTGGTTCTAATATTTTATATATGAAATAGGCATAACCCCCTTCCATATTTCACACTCTTAATAATGAATATTTATATATCCTCATAATCCTTCTTATGGTTTCTGGTGACAGGGTTTCTAATATCTGGGAGCTCCTTTTTCTGACTATTTAGCACATGCCCTTAGGAGGCCCTGCAAGTTGTCTACATAACAGGCCTTTCATCCAAAAGATTCCATTATTTGGATATGCAGCATATTCCATAGTTGGATCTGCATAGTAAAACACCCATAATGGGGATTTCAAGTAATGGTGACTTCATTATTAGTAATAGTATCATTGATCCCTTTAATCTTTGATGAAAATATAAAAGAATATATATTTTTAAAATAGTAATTTATGTATAATTGTCCCATTATCTTTTGCACAATCTACAAGTATTCAAGACCATAGTTTACACATTTTCCTTACCATGTGTTCAATATAATATGATATAACCTTGGTATAACTTGGCCATATATCATATATTGTTTCCATTTCTAGTCCTAGTTGTATGACCTAAAACTATAGACATCATAACTATTATGTTTTGGTCAAACCATTGTAAAAGTAATTTTTCTAATTTTTTTAGAAACTCTTGGTTGGAAATACCCTTTCCATATTTAGGTACTTTTTCACCATAAATCGAACACTATACATCAGAAAATTGGAATCTCTATAAAATATCTTTGACTTTTAGCAATAGAATGTTGAACTTTTGAGAGTTCTTTTTCCTGACTATGCAGCATGTTCCCTCAGGTGGCCTTGTATAAGTTTACCACATAACAGGCCTATGAGTCAAAATATTCAACTATTTGGCTATGAAGCATATGCCCAAGTTGGATCTGCATAATACAACCCCCATAACGGGTTTGTCATGTAATGGTAAATTTGTTCATGGAAAAGACTTACTCTAATGCTTTCAGCTCTGTTTCCCATATCATTCCTCAGTTCCAGAAATTTCTAAATCACAGTTTACATTTTCCCCTTCCATACCTGAATATTATAATATGTTTCCAAATGAATTACAAAAAAAATTGGAAGAGTTTTCTCATATCATTGGTCAGAGCTAAAGACCTTAAATTAAATCCACCCAATGTCCTCACTTCACGGCTTAAAACTGCACAGTATGATATCATAAATTACCTTTTTTGATAAATTTTAACCATTAATCATACACCAAATTTGTATAGAAATTGTTTTCCTATTCATTACTTATGATGGTCTAAAATAACCCTTTTTCATTCTAAAAATTTCTTTCCATGGAAAAACCACCCACTTTGGTCTTGAGTAACTCAAATATTATCTTCCCCTATTTATCAACAGTAAAGTGTAAAACTTCAAAGAGATCCTTTCTCTAACTATGAATCATGTTTCCTTTGGAGGCCTTGCATAAGTTTCCAACACAACAAGACTGTTCGTAAAAAGATACCACTATTTGGCAATGTAGCATATACCCCATTTGGCCATACATAAAAAATCCCCCATAATGGGGTTGTCAAATAATGGTAATTTTTTTCTTCAAAATGAGACCCCATATATTGACACAAGTTTTTTATTTGGTGGCCATAAAAATCATGGCTCAATATTCCCCTTGGAAATATTTAAAGAATATTAAATCAATTCTTTTCCATAGAGTTTTGTTTGGGATCTTATTTCAAAATGTATGGTCAATGATCTTCGACATTAAATACTATCCCTTTATAGTCTAATATGCATGAATCTAAACTGCCCATAACAAAATATTTGGTACTCATTAGATTGAGAACCCTCAATGGGAACTCTGAACAAAAGTTGAGTCCTAGCTCACTAAACATTCATCTTAGTATGATTTAGATATTATTGAGAAATAAAAGGGCCAAAAGATATGAAATTTGTGGGGTTGTCCATATAACCCAATAAAAAATCAAACTATGCTCGCTAGGCCCCATGGCTTTGGAAAAGTTTTTATTATCCTTCCAAACATGAAGTAACTCTAAATATAACAAAATGATTCTTGGAATGCATCAAAGTGCCTTAAATTTACCTTAGAACAATATTCTTTTCGTTCCAAACGAATCAAATTCTCAGGGGGGGCTTTTTTTAAAACCATGAAATGTGTTCCATGAAATTTTCTATAGAGTGAAGATATGATTCTCACATAGATAGAAAATGTCAAGTATGGGTAATGATTTTTTACCATGAAGGAAGAATATGCAGCCTGGATTTCTATGTGCCAAAATAATACTCCATACCGATTAATAAGTGGAATGATTCCTCCATCCAGGAGTAGGTAGTGGATTACCAAGATCAATTATGAAAAGTATTTGACACATTAAATTCAATTTCCGAGTTTATTCTGAGAATACATGGTGAATTTTCCCTCTAATGAAGTGTATATCTGTTCAAAACCTTCAATTTGACTGGTCACGGAGCCCAAACAGACTTACGGATCAAAAGTTATGGCTCTTGGAAAACGGATAAATTTCACAAAGGTACCTATGCGGAGGACCTAAGAGGAAGACCTACGCGGAAGACCTACGTGGAAGACCTATGTGGAGGAATTACATGTACAAACTCTCTTCAGCCAGGTCCCCTCCTTTCCTATAAATAGGAAACTTGGACTCCCCATTTCATAGTCAGAAAAAGTTTGAAGATGTCCCAAAGCTCCCAATGCGTAGCTCTTTCTCCAAGATCCCCCAGTTGTTCTCAGGTAGCTCTCTAAAACATGAGAAAAGATAGAATTGAAGGGGAAAAGTGGTTCAATGTCCCATTAGTGTCTAGAACATATGGAGCTATCAGAGAAGCTGCACGATGCACCTATGTGAATGACTGTCATGGAGAACATTCACGGAGCACCTGCACGACGCACCTGCACGAAGCACCAGCGTGACATGCTGGCGTGATGCGCCCGTGCGACCCACCCGCATGAAGCACATGCACGATTCACCTGTGCGTTGCAGCTACGCAGAGCACCTGCACACCACACCTTGGCGGAGAACCTGTGTGACACACCATGTCAGGCCACCTATGCACCACACCATTGTGGCCATGCTCGTCCATACCTCGGGGGATGCGCCCCCACACCCCTGATCGGGGTCACTCCTGGGCTACGATCCTAGCCCTATGGGCTGGTCCCTTCTCTTCCTTCACTTCCCCCATGAAAAATAGAGAGCTTCACCACAAACTTTTCAGATCCAGTCAATGACATTTTCCACTACGCCCTTTATGTGGCCCTACTTCCAACCTTGGAATACCATGGTCTGAGACACTCAATCACACTAAATAAAGTTCCTTGAGTCAACATAGTCCTCTTGGATCCTTTCAAATGTTATGATTTTGGACTCTCCTTATGGATTCCTTGAGTACCTTGAGTTGATACACTCCTCAAGAAACTTCTCAAACCTCATTACCTTACTCATATGCCAGGATATATACCAAATGGGCACCTCATTAGGAGTAAGACCCAACCAATCACAAAAGGGAATCCATCCTGGTATAATCCCTTCACCTTCACCCCTTCCTCCTTACATTGGAATTTTTACAATTTAAATAAAATAGATTTATGTCTTTTCGCCTCACCCTCTTCAATGGTCGCCTCAACCTCCTTCACCATGGACATCGTAGGAGCACCATCTTCCACCAATGAAGGAGATATTTTTTTTGAAGTGTGAATGCATTTGTTGAATATTTGACATTGACTTGTTTCTCATACCAAGAATGAATCACATGGGATTATAGATTTTTCGTGATCACAACATTTGTACAAATGAAGGAACTATAAGAAATCTGATTCCTGTTCAATTCAAAATACATAGGATGCTCTTTTAGGGCCCGAGCTCACCGAATATCCTCCTCAGGAATCCAACCTTAATTACCCCAATTTGGGAATCCTCCTTAAGAAATAAGCCACAAATTCAATCCTCAAATCATCAAGGAATCCTTTTCAGTAAGTAATCCCAAACTCATCTCTCTCAGAGGACCATACTCTCCTATGAGATTTATCAAACTAAGTGGGATATGATTCCCATTAATATGGGATATGTAGGAAGCCTCATTGAGGTTCAAAACCAACACTTTAAATCAACCCTTTTCTCTTTGATCCATATTCCCAAAAGGGTCAGATCCTACATGGAAACCTATATCCCTTCCAAAGGACCTTGGGATGCCTCCGCATATGTCCCACATTGAGTTTCAACTAAGAACCTTCCGCTTATAGGTCCTTATCACATGAACATAAAAGGTATGATGTGTCCCATTCATTGGCACCGAACTACGAGGGTTTTGATTCCATTCACAAGGATACGCAGGTAGCCTATCTTATGGGCACAATCCCAAAATCAAACCAAACCTTCGTCTCCCTCGATGACAATAAAATCCCAGAGTGCCCCACTTAGTGGATTAAAAACCAATATCATCACAAAAATGATTAAAATAATATCTAATTGGTATATTATAGGATACCATTGATGGAAAACCTCAAATACATACATATATTTCCATTAATGAAGAACCATGAATGCATACTAATGATTCTAATTTTTACACATGTTAATAAGTGATTGTAAATTCCATGGGATACTTATGATATAGAATGTGAATTAATAAGGATTCATGAAAATATATTAAATTTAAAAAGAGAGCCTTGAAGTAGATAATAATTTTTACCAAAAAGTGTGTAATGAGTCCGACCTCCCATCCTCTTGACCAATGAACGTTCTTAAGTATTTTAATGTTCAATCTTAACAAATTCCTGCCTTTGGAAAGCAGGCCCCCTTTGATAAAGAACTGTTGGAAGTTTATGGTTCCATAAATAAATCAAATGGAATACGCCTGGAAATAGTGATTCTTAAAACTAGAACACATGTTTCAAGGAACTATGAAACTACAGTTATCACGATTCAATACATATGTCTCTGTTTGAGGCGTTATATGGGCATCAGTGTCGTTCTCTACTATATTGTCTGGAAATAGGTGAGATGTTGATGATTGGACCAAGCCCTATCCATGAGACTATAGAGAAGTTAAAGTAGATTAGAAAGAATATGGAATCACCTTAATGTCATCAGAAATCATATGCATACCATTATTGATGACCATTGTCGTTCTAGGTGGGTGATCATGTGTTTTTGAGAATATTTCCTAGGATGAGACATCATCATTTTAGAATAAAGGGTAAATAATCTACATGGTATATTGGGACTTTTGAGATAATTGAGAAGATTAGGGAAGTGGATTATTGGTTGGATTTCCCATTATAGTTTAGTGCAGCACACAATGTGTTACTTCTATCATAGTTGAAGAAGTATCAGACGAATCATGAGCATGTGACTCGTTGGGATCATGTTGAGCTTGAACCAAATGATTACTTGGTGCACATGTGAGTGAAGATTGTAGATAAGCAGAAGAATATCCTGAATGGTAAAATTATTGATTTAGTTTGTGTTTTATTTAAGAAAGTTCAGATTCTAGAGGAGGCATGGGAGCGGGAGAAATATATGGTCGAGTAATGTCACGTGCTCTTTTGACAAAGTGTTGGTTCTCTACTTTCTAAGGGTAGAATATCCCATGGTGGGGAGAATGTAGCACCACCAATTTCATGTTTTTATCCTTTTTTAGGCCTTTTTATTTGATTAAATCACTTGTGATGATTTGGGAAGAGGTTTAGAGTGTTTGGGAGGGTTTTGGAATGTATTGGATGCCTTTTTAAGGCTAGATGGTTTGAGAATGATTAGAGAAAATTGTGTGAGATGAAACCTTTCGAGGAGTGGGGTTACACATAGATTGCACATGGTTTGTCTAACCCTGAAAGGAGGCTGAGAAACATTTCCCTTTGAGGCAGGAGTAGGTGTATGGTTTTTCTAACTATGTGGCCCATAAATGGGGGTTTTTAAAAATCGGGGGTTAGTATGGATTTACACTAACTCATCCAAATCTTCTACCATATGAACCCTACATGGGATTTCGTCCTATGAAGGTCTAGGTGTGTTCTCAAACTCAATTTGGAAGGTATTTGAAGGGGTTTAAAGGTGGTATGAAGGTGATTAATCATGGATAAGTATTCTCTCTTGGTTGTTTTGTGGTTTTCACTAGATAAACTCTTCCTCCATTCCTGGATTTCATGATCTACATTCATTGAATGTAGATATAGGGGTTGTTTTTCTTAATAGATGATATTATAGCATTTTTTTGGTAGGTAAAGATATCTAGAGTGGGTTTTGTGGAGGTTTTGTCTAGATTGGGGTGCGGTTTCTTATTTGTCAAATTCGCCAGAACCGTAAAATTTGGTGGCTTCTCTATTGACTCCACTTGGTTAGAACTAATGGTTTTGTTTACAATTAATTTTTTCTTATAATTAATTGTGATAATGATGTTCTAATCTTGTTGGAAATCCATTTGGTGAAGATTTATAGGATTTTGGGGAAAATGGGTTATTGTTGCAAAAAGTGTCTTTATTGTGAGATTTTAAAATGTTGATTTTAAAATCATTAGTGGTTGATTATGAAAAATATTATGTGAATTATGGTTTTTAATAAAGTTTTTTATTGAAAAGTGGTTGGGCATCAGATTTTGGTTATACAGTGTTTTCAATAAATGGGTGATTTATTGAAGTGTATTGGAATGTGATGTGAATGATGGTTTGTTGATTTTTAGGACTTTGTGCTTTGTGAATGTTGGTTGATTATGTGATATGGCTTTTGTTTATTATGGGAAGTTAATGGGTTGTATCACTATAAAAAGTGTTAAATATTTGATGGAATATCCACCATTATGGATTGTGGTCAGGAAGCTCTACTAGTTGGAAATGCAGTTAACATGTTGGGAAGAAGTTCCACCGTTTTGGGTTCATTGTTGTGTGTTTCCTTAAAATATGTTATTATTTTTACCAATGTGAAATGGTGACGTGTTTTATGGAATGGTTGTATGGATTTCCCTGGAGTGCATGGGTTGGGTAAAGGTGGCATGGTAAGGGTGTGTTTTGATTATCAATAATTGTTGAACTAATTAATGATTCATATAAACCATTTCATATAAATGTGAAAATGGTTTTATCAAATAAGAGTGTGTAGGGAAGTCATTTGTGGGAAAAATACTGAGTATTTATACTCACCCCATGATTTGGAGCCTGGGTGATTTTGTATATTTCGTATTCCAGGAAATAATTAAGGGCAAGGCATCACATTTTGCTAGAGATTCGTTGGGACTCATTGGTAGTGTTGTGAATCATGGATCATCGAGCTTGGTGTGGAAATATGGATGGTGTTCTGCATATTTGGAGTCATGTTGTTTAGTCTTCCTCTTAGTAATCTAATAGTTGTATTATTGTTGTTTGGTTGTATTGGTATTGCGTAATGTATGGGTTGGATTATTATGTTGATATGCATCATGTGGCTTATTGGTAATAGAATATTTGGTTGGCTGATTCTATCTCAAGGGAAAATCATTCCCCAATTTATTCTCGAATCCCTTAGTATTTATTACCAGCCTTTGGTGCAGTGGGAATGTCGGTTTGGGCCAAGTTGCATTCCTTCACCTCTTAAGCCAATGTGATAAAGAGAGATGTTACCGGTCACATATATTATAACCCATTATATAATCAATTTATGTTTACTACTCATATTAAATTTATCTAAAAAAAGATTTATTTTACTTAATATCATTCATTTACAATTCCTTATCTCCCATATATTAATTTTTTAATTTTAAAATTAATATTCACGAGTTAATTGTTCTGGTTTTCAACACATGATTTAGTTTGGATGTTTAGTGAATTTCTCCTTAATCATTTATTTATCACAAATAGAATGTAAATTCCTATATATTATATGTTTCTTATGATGATATTTAGTCCCATAGTCATCGTATATAAATTATTGATATGGTTTATATATGATTCTTAAAAAAATCAGATTTTGTTATTATTGAAATAGCAAATGAACTTCATTTATTGGTGACTGTAAATTGAAATATCATCACACCATAGTTATTAAAATGTCTTAAATAAATAATTTTATAACATATTACCTATATTTATGTTTAATTTTTTTTAATGTTAAAAACATTATCAATTTTTTTATGTAGTTGAAAAAACCGACACCAATTTGGACATTTTATAATTAATGATTGTGTAAGAAAATGTTTTCATGTAGTAATAGTTAAAATTTTGTATAATGTTAATTATTTTTAAAATATTTAATTAAGTTTTTAAATCGTATTTATGATTAGGTAGATTAATAATATAATTATTAACGACTAAGGATAGGATAATACTTACACCAAAGGCTTGAATCTTTTCTCGGAGAGCCTCTTGGAAATAATGGTTTTGGGCCTCCTTTTTATGGAAAAAGGTTAACAAAGAATATAGAGTACTGTTAGGAAAATAACTTTGGTATATATTAAAGAGAAAACCTATAGAAATGTGTATGATGATATGGGTAGAGGATGGATACTTTTTATTGGTGAGGTTTAGTGGCATTTTAAAAATTACCCATTTCATAATGTGTAAAGATTGATTTTTTTACATGGAATGTGGATGAAAAGTCCATAAAGAATTGATATAGGATAGAAGAATGTTTATCAGTACCTCATACACTCATTTTTAGATAATTGTATTTTTCATATTAGGTTTCAGTCCTTTAGTTAAATCCATTTACCTCATTTCATCTTTAACGTTATAACTCAAATATTATCTCAACGACTTTTTTTATAACTAAAAAATAAAAAAAACCTTATTAACTAAGTTATATATTATAATTAAAAATGTAAAATAAAATTCATTTTATTATATTTATAAAAGTGATAAAAATTAATTTTAATGTATGAATTCATAAGGCATAAAATCCATTTTTTACGATGTTTTTATGCATAAAAATCCTTTTACTCTTATTCCATACAAAGTAATAATCATAATAAGATTGTAAATTTTTTAAAATATATTTTTAAATAATATATTTATTTTAAATCTATTTTTAATAATTATTTTTATTTCATAAGAAAACCTGACTTTTAGAAAAAATAAATCATTGAAAAAAAGTCTTTTTAACATTAAATGATCTTGTCCACTTTTCATTTATTATTTATCATCTTACTATTAAATTTTATCAATCCATTTTTATTATAATAAATATTTATATTTTATAAACACACCATATCATTATTTATTAATAACAATAATAATAGTGAGAAAAATAGTAATAATAATTAGTAAATAAAATTAAATATTTTTATATTATATCATATTAATTAATTGTTATCTATTTTTCCATTCCAAAAATATTTATTATTTTTGAATTATATTTTTTAATTTTTTACTTATAATTAAACAACATCAATGTATCTATTAAATACATGTATACCTGATAAATAGATATCAAACAATCATATATCTAATAACTATATGTATCACAATTATACTACAATAAAAAAATAAAATTACACTCACACAAAAACACACACATTTAATAATATCTAAAATTCTAAAGTTTAATTTTATAAATGACTATTATATTTATAAATTATTTTATTCTTTCTATATTTAATGATGGAATATTAATCCTTATATAATATTGAGATAATAATAATTTTATCAATGGAGTATTTTATTTAATTATGGTTTTATTCATTTAGAATTTTTAACAATAATGTTTCATTTAGTTATATCATTATGTATTTCATTTTTATTGAAATACATTAATATAATGAAATAAATCACCACTAATTTGTATTTTTATTTTGTTTAATATAGGATAACATACATAAAATATTTATTTAAAGGGAAATACAAAATATATTCATTTGGTGTAACATTCTACCCCTTATAAAATAATATGACCCCTGAAATTTAATTACTCTAATTAAAGAAATGTGGGTAATTTTCCCTCCATATATATTTGGTTTCCCAGCTATCAACTATACACTTATGATAAATATAGTGAATCTAAATAGGAATGTGGTCTTGTATCATATAATATTATCTCTATAATTAATGATTTTCTATCAACCCATCCATAGAAATACAGGAGCTTATGTCTAATACCATCACATTGGAACGATTACAAGGAATAAATTATTGAATTACTGAAGAATTTAGTAGTATAGTTAAACCATAAACATAAACGAGTCTCATATTAAAATTCAATATAATAATTGAAACATAATATATTTTTTTAAGATAGAAACATTATTCCAACTAGTGTATCCTTGCATATCTTTCATTATACAGTTCTTAGATTCATAGGGAAAGAAAACACCATAATGGTGAGCTTAAATCATTAGTAAGGTTCAAGTAAAACAGAATAAATAATGAATATATGAAAACAATAAATATGGAAATGAAAATAAATGAAAAAAAATTCCATGTAATCAATAAAATGAGAGGGATTATGAAAACAATATGGAAATTTAAATAAATAAATAAACATTCCTATTAAAATAAATGGATAAGGACTAATAAATATACCATGGTAAATAACTGAAAACCGTGCCATTTAATTAGTGAATCGATAATTAAATACATCCATATATTTTCCACAGTTAAAATATCATGGATAATAATAACTGAATTAAAATAATGGAAATATATATTTATTGGATACCATGTTTTTCTAGGTACATGGTATATTTACCATAAAAAATTTCAAAATATGGTTTATAACACATTAGGTGATAAACTCAAATATTTTAGGTTAAACAACTAATTCATCCAATGATAAACTAGATGCATCTAGGGGATATCAATAACTGGGCCCCACCCCTGTTGTAAAATCTCAAAACAGTCCGTATATATCAAATAATCGATTTAATTGACAAATAATGTGCCCAATAAAATATCTACAGTGATTAAATGATTTATATATATCAATATTTCCCTAGATATCAAATATAATTTAGCATCAAAATAATTTGTAAAAATGGTATATGATTTAGGAATTAATCATATCCATCATAAATTATATGGATATTTTGGTGAAATTCAATGTTCAATTACCATTGGAAATTGAATATTTCATAGGTAAAAATATTGAAATAATAGTAGTGAATGTCAATACAATACTTATTCAATGGAATAATAATTCATACAGAGGAAGAATAAGGATGGAATAAATACAACATATCCCAAGTGGAGTAAAATAAAGGGTTATTATCATTGATGAATCAAAATACTATATTAATATATTTTAAAAACATTATAGAGGAAAATATCCTTTTCATTTTGAAAAACATTTTGAATATAATTTTATATGAAAATCAATTTCCAAAAAAATCATTAAAAATTATCATTTTATCCAATAAAATTATTCTTTGAATAAATTATGATAGGTAAATCTATATTTGGACATTCATAGTAAAAAAGAACATTTGTTTTGTGTGGTAAAAAGGTTAAAATGTTCATTTTTCAGACAGAAACAAGAATATTATTTTAAAAACATATTTAAAATGAAAAAAGGTTAAAATTAATTTAATAATTCATTTTTATGTTTGAAAATATTTTTGAAAACATATTTTTTAAAACAAATTGAAGAAAATTTTCTCTCTAACTAAAAATATAAACAAAGACAGGTTTCCTTAAATGTATTTATAAAATATTTTCACTACTAAATAGTGTAAAAATAGAACTATTACATAAGAAAGGCCATGAAGAAACATTGAAGAATAAAAATAAATTATATATTAAAAAATTATACCATACTTTCCACTAATTTAAATTCATCTATAAACAATCACAAACAAAATGACCTTGTAAAGTAAACCCTTGGAAAAAACATAACCATGATGTGAGAATCAATCGATAAATATAATATGTGTTTCAAATATAAATTTAGATAAAATAATTTGAAATAAAATAATATATAGTAAAAATTTATTACACACATAATCTTAGAGTATTAACGATAACGAGGAAGTAATATAACCCAATGAAAGGAATTAGGTTATGAAATTCATCACCACTTGGTAAATTTTAATTCAATTCCCATTAGAAGAAATAATTAAATTAGATACTAAAAATACCATGAATATAAAATAATTCAGGAAATAATATATCCAAATTGGTAGTAGATACACCACACAGAAGATGTAAGTGTTGAATGTTATATTTATCGTAGATATGTAAACAATGAGATGAAAATACCTTACCTTGTGTTTCCATTCAGGTGAACATCCTTTAACCTCCTATATAATGGTTTTAATAGTGTTAATGAATTATTAAAGAACCATATAAATTTTTATGATATCATACATGATATTATAATAATATATTATTTCTTTCTTTCTAATAATCTTTAATTATTTTCACTATTTCTTATGTTAATTGTATAGTTTTTTGAGTATATTTTGAATTTTTTACGTGTTGATCTTATTAATTAGATCAAGGTTTCATCATATAAAAAATTTAAACCATTATTTAAATATCATATATATTAAATATATATCTATTTAGAATAATCTATAACATATGGAGATAACAAATGAAATGCATCATTCTTGGAGATAGTAGGTTGTTCATATGCGTGAACACAACTTTCATTTCATAGTTGTAATTTTTTAAAAATTGAACAATATATATTTATATTATAATATCAGCATAATAATTATTTAAAACAAATCACATAATTTTATTAATACCACTCATAATACATTCCTTTTAAATTTTGAACGAATCACATCACTTTGAGGAGGCGATAGTCCACATGTCTAAAAACAAAGTTACTATATTCACACAAAATGGAATGCAATTTGGCGGAGTTATATAAAAAATAAATAAATATTAACATAAATTAAATATCACATATATCATATTTAAACAAGTTTTCCATCAAAATTCCCACCATGAGAGGTGGTAAAGGACGAACGAACTATCATCATTTTGTGAGGTGGCAGTCGGTCGTACACACGAACAATGTGTTCAATACAAATTACGTGGAAGTGTGTGTAAGTTCAGGTTAACAATTAGTATAAAAACGTATTATTATATTTATTTTATTTTATTTTATTTTATTTTGATTCAGTAATATGATTTTATGTGGTGGAAAAATTAATAAAATGAAATTGATCATTGAAGAATATTAAATCATTTTCAAGTAATTTCTTTTAGATTTTATGATAAGAAATTATTGGTTACATTTACACATACAATGAAGATAATTGGTATAGGGGTGGTAATTATGAAGTTTAATTTATAATATTTTTTGTTAGTAAAATTTCTTGAGTGGTTTCAATAAGATTGAGGGTTTATGCCTTTTTATAGTGGATAAGGAGTGTCATTCTTGCAAATTTTTGAATGGGGAAATTATAGCCACGTTTTTACCATGTAAAAAGGATCCACTAATTGAATTAATTATATAAATGGGAGTATAGGATCAAAATAAAAACATAGAATGTATTTTCTAAAAGGTTCTAGGTCAACTCGGGCCTTAAGTTTAAGGATTAGTCTCTTGTCAAGCAAATTTTTCTCTTAATCACGGTAATTAATTTAAATAAATATCACTAATTGTTTTTGTAAAAAAATAATTTGACATTATTATAAATTATAAATTACTTTTATTCCAAATATAAATTAAATTTTTTCAAATTCCTATAATATAAATGGTAGGAATTAATTTAAATTTAATCTTACGAACCGGAAGGTAAAGCTGGGTTTTAAAGTAAAAAATGTAAAACAATTTTAAAAATTTTAAATCTAATTTCTAAGTGAGATTGATTAAAATGAACTAATTTTTATTATTTTATATAATATATATCTAATTTATCATTAGAAACATTAAAAAATATAATATAACCTAATAAATAAATTAGGTAGAAAAATTATTTGGAATTAAAGATTCAGTATTTTTCAGTACTACTCAAAAATATAAAACATCATAGAAAAAAAATATACCCTAAGATATTTTTTATGTTATTAAGACAGAAATGAATTTAATTTTATAATTTAAATTTTTTATTAAAAATTGTTTCACTATTTAATGGTTGTAAAAGTCCATTATCAAAAATACAAGTCTTTATGTATAAAACTGGTGTTTTTATTATTTTATGGATATCAAATATTTTGGATAAATATAATAAAATATTATTTAATGTATAAAATATGTATTTCATTAATATTATTCACTAGTTTTTATTATTTTAATATATTAAGAAAAAATCATTTGGGATCATAAAAAAATTGTTTTATATTGACATAGTTTATATTTTTATTTCAAATTAATTGGTAACAAATTAATTAATTTTATATTTGTGTAAAAATAAATTTTGATAATTTATTTATTCATATTCATAAGGTATAATTTAATGTCTAGGTTTTATCTTATGAGGTTAAATAATAATGTATTAATAATATATTATTATTCTATTAAACGTGGTTTTATGAAATAAAAGCCATCAAAGAAAGTTTTTGTTGAATGCAACGCAAGATAACTCAGTATTAAATGAATTGAAAAATATATATTAAATTAAATTTATTTAAAATAGTAAATTTATTATAAATTACATGAGAAAATATTAATTTCCTTGTTTGGTGTTTTGTTTCACACACACTATCGAATAAAGAGTTAATCATTTAGAATTTTGGGGGTGTTAAATTATTCCAACATTAATTAAATTGTTTCTTCAAAATTTAAACTAGATATCCCTAACATTGGGATTTATATCTCAAAATTTCTTTTTTGATATCCCACATCATGAGAAGTGTTTATAAAATATTCCCTTATAAAAGGGAATGAGAAGTAAAAGGGTCTCATGGAATAACATATAATCAGGTTTATACATAAGAGAAAATTTGATTAAAGAGAATATATGGACTAGGAGAAAAACCAAAATTATATATACGGAGTTATTGAGGTCATTGATCATAAATAAGTGAATGATCAATAAATGTTTGAGGGATGAAAAAACATAAAACATTGATGATTAAAAATACCATCGGTTCAAGAAAAATTATGGGATGAGGGTAGATTTTTATTATTCTTTTTCCAAAAATTTACTAATTATTTTACTACCTAAGAATATATGGAATCATACTTGTTATATTTATTTTTCTTAATATAAATTTTGTACTTTTTTTGTTCTTTGATCTATTTCAAAATTTACCCCTTTACTATATTAAGTGGATATCATAAAATGACCATTTTTAACTAAATAATGTAACTTATCTATTATTATATGTCAATAATGATTATAATAACACTAAATTTAATCGATTACTTTAAACTATTTTATTTAAAATATAAGGGAATCATTCCACAAATTGGTCTTGCACTATAACATATATATTCTATTAATTTTTACAAAATTTCCATAATCTTTGTAAACTATCATTAAATAAAACATAAAAGAGTTATTTAGGACATAGAACTAATGATAAACCTCAATTTCAAATTCTCATGATGGTGTCCATCGCTCTTAAGTTAATTAAGACCTATATGTTTCCCAAATTTTAAACAATCCTTATAGGCTTCATGATTTTTTAATGAAAAATTATATTGGTTAAAAATATTTCTAAAATTTAATTATGGAATCGTAGTAAATACTCCAATCATATTCTTTAAACATTAGTCTTTTCTTGGTATAGGGAATAAATTTATTCGTTCATCTTTATTATCTATTCAAATTATTCAAAATGTTTTGCGAAGAAATTAAGAATTATGCTAAGAATTTATCCCAGGATTTTCAACAATAGGGCACAGTAAGGCCCATTGTTGTGTACTAGGTCACACCCAAGTTAGGAATAATTTATTTTTTAGTGTTCTTATATCTAGGTACATATGTTCTAAAGACATATCCACTTGTAGTATCCAAATAGTAGTGTTTTTCTAGGAAAATCACATACTTATAATCTAATATAATCTTTAGGATTTTATTTAATACTTATCCTCAAATTCTACCTTAGGGTTTTTTTCACTAAATTTTTTTCATAAATTTTGTTCGAAAGGATTCTACTAAACTTACTATGATCCCAACTATAGAGATCCGACCTCAAAAAACACTAATGAAATGTTTTCTACCATTATATTGGAATGATTACCATGATTGAAATATCAAAGGAATAAATAAAAAAGTTGTATTGGTAAAATTGAAAAATACATTAGTCACACATTAGAAATTGAGAAACTAATTATAACATTTTATTACTTCCTAGGATTGTAATTATATTTAATTTAGTGTATACATGCATATCATTGCTAGTATACTTCTTGGATTATTAGAGAAACTATACAAAATAAGGGTGAGAACAAATTCTTAGTAAGGGTTACGCATATTTGAATAAACAATGAATCCATTAGAATAATAAATATGGAAACGTAAAAAATGAACACGCATACCATGTAATAAATATGCTGAGATTAGTGCTTAAATAATATGGAAATGTAAATAAAGGAATACACATTCCATGTAATCAAGACACTAAGAGTGAGTGTGTAAATAATATGGAAATGTATATAACTAAATACCCATACCATTCACAATAATTGGATAAGGCGTAATCAATATGAAATTATAAATAACTAAAAACCATTCCATTTAAACAATTAACTGAGAATGATATGAATTATTTGATTTTTTTATAATGAAAATCTAATAGATAATTATAACTGAATAAAAATGGAGACAATTATTATTTATTTCATTCTATATTTCCATGGTACATGGAACCAATACCATTAAGACCCATCACAATATGGTTAATAACATATTCATTGAAAACCCCCTTATATTAGGCTATCCAACTGATTCATCCCTTATGACTAATGATGCATCGATGTACTATATAAAACAAGGACCCGCCTAGTTTGTACCTATCCAATGCATTCCTCAAATATCAAATAATATGTTTAATTGATGATCAACGTGTCTTATAAAAATTACACATTTTGTAAAAGATTTGAATTTATTTATATCTCCCCAAATGTAATATAACTTTAAAATTAAACCTCATTTGTAGAAATGGTATATGTTTTAAGAAATAATCATATCTATGATAAATGATAAAGATATTTAGGGGAAATTTAATTTTCAATCACCATAAAAAATTGAATATTTCAAAGGGACAAACAATGAAATAAATATAGTGAATTTCAATATTATCCTTGGTTAATAGAATAAAAACCCATCCAGATAACGAATAATGATGTCCATACAAAACATACCCCAAGTGGTGTAAAATAAAGGGTTGTTTTCACTCATGAAAAAAATACTATAATAATATATTTTAATATATATCAAGATGAAAAAAAATCCTTTTCACATTGATTTTTTCTAAAATCATTATCACTGAAAATCAATTTAAAAACAAATTCATTAAAAATTCATATATTAAACATATGAAAGAAATTTCATAAAAATGAATATGGGTAAATATATATAGGATGTATAATGTAAAAATGACATTCCTTTTTCATGGTGAAAAAGTAATAAAATAGCATTGTTCATAGAGGGAAAAGAATAATAATTTAAAATAAAAAATTAATAGGAATAATTGAAAAAAATATTTATTAAATAATTTTTTAAAGGTTAAAAACATTATTTAAACTACTTTTATAAAACATGGTATTTAGAATAAAATATGTTCTCTGACACAATAGAGAAATGAAGTTTGGTTTTCTTAAAAATATTTTCTAAATCATTTTTGGATTCCAATAGTGGAAAATGGAAATTTTAATTGGATAAGTTCATTAATAATCATAATATGTGAAAAATAAATTATTTAATAAATAATTATCTATTTTTTTAATTTCAAATCAAAGTGTAAAAAATCCTAAAAAAATGACACTATGAAGTAAACTCTTGAAAAGACCATAACCATGATGTGAGAATCTATTAATGATAAAATTTTAGTTGTAAAATATAAATCCACATAAAAATAGAAGATACTAAAATATATAGTAAAAATGTATTTCACATATAATCTTAGAATATTAACGACAATAAATAAGTATTATAAGCTATTGCAAATAAATCGGGTTTTGAATTTCTTTACAAATCTAAGAATTTTAATTAAAATCACCTCAGAATAAATAATTCAAATTGAAAACTAACATTAAATGAATTTAAAAAAATTTATAATATGATATTAAAAAATTGGTAGTAGATACAACACACAAAATATGTTCGTGGAGATTCTGAAATTAATCTCACATATGTAAAAACTATGATGAAAATTTGTTACCATATGTTTAATTTTTAATTAACTTCCTTTAAAATCATATATAATGGTTTTAAATATGTTAATAAATTATTCTAGACCAATATTAATATTTATTGTTTCAAACATAATTTTGTAATAATATCATAATACTCATTTGTTAATAATACTGTATTATTTTCGCTATTTCAGGTGTTAATTTTCCGGTTTTTGGGTATGTTTTGACTTGATACTTATTATTAATATTAATTAAATCATGGTTTAATAGTATCTAGAATTTAAACCATTATTTAATTATTATATATATTTATTATATATGTATTTATAATAAGCCATAATATATGGATATTGGAAATGAAGTGATCTGTTCATGAAGATGGTAAGTTGTACATATGCTTGAATACAACATCCATTTCATTTTCATATTTAAAATATTGAGAAGAAAATGATATGTATGTATATTTTAATTAAAGTATCATTTTTATTCCATATATTTCACATATTATTATTATAATTATTCAAAATACATTCCACTTAATGTTTGAAGGAATCACATCGCTTTGAGGAGGTTATAGTCTACACGTCCATAAAAGATGTTATCGTATTTAATAAAAATATAATTAACTACAGAATGCATATATAACATTTTTTAAAGTGTTAATAAAACATAAATACCACATATATCATATATAAAGTGGTTTTTTAATTTAATTCTGACTATGAGTGGATGTAATGGAAGAATAAATGATCATCATTTTGGGAGCATGTTTTCTTATGTACACACAAATGATAAGTTCATTACTCATTAGATAGAGCTGTGTGTAATTGTATATATAAACATTGGAATAAAAAAATATTAGTATATTTAGGATACATAGGTAATTATATTATAATATAATAAATGTTTTTTTCAGCTGTAGAAGGAAATATAATGTAACTGATCGTTAAAGAGTGTTACCTAATTTTCGGGTAACACTTTTTAGTCTATACCAAAATACTAACTTGGTCAGAATTTATACCACATTTAGTAAAATAGATTGAGTTCATAGAATTTTTATTTTTATTTGAGAATATTTTTGGGGAGACAAAGTGCTTTATAAGTGTTAATAAGTGGGAGGGGTGGGTGATTTTTGTTGTGGATGAGTGAAATTCTCGTAATGTTTTGAAAGAGGGAATTCCTTACTTGTTTTTCTATGTAAATTAGTATGAATAATGGAAAATATAATTCCCATGTGTGTATAAGGTATAAATAAGAACACATAATGGATTTTGGGAAAGTTTCTAGGTCACTATGGGCCTTATGTTTATTGTTTAGTCTTATGTTAAGCTATTTTTTTCTCTTGATCACAATAATTAATTTTAATCACTTTCACTAATATTTTTGTTCAAAAAAATAACATGAAGATATTAGAAATTAGAAATTATTATTATACCTAACAAAAAATCCATTTTTCCAAATTTCGAATCACATGTGGCATAAATTAATTTAAATATAATCTAGTAGACGAGACGACAAAACATGTTTTAAAGTAAAAAGGTTCAATTTTTTTATGTTTTTATAACCAATTTCAAATTTAAATTGATTATAATTACCTATATTGGATTAAATTATGTTAAATATATCAAATTTATCTTTTAAACCAATTAAATAAATAATTTATTCTTATAACTAAATTATATGAAAAACCAGTTTTGAATTAAAATTCTGTATTATTCACTATTTTTCAAAAAATGAAACATCACATAAAACTACAAAAAAATTACCTGAAGACAAATTTGATGTTGCTATTTTAGAAAAGATGTTTATTTTGACATATGAATTTTTTAATATTTTAAAATATATATTTAAAACTATTTTTCCATGAAAATAAAAAATATATGTTCTTATGTGTAAAATTGGGTTAGTTATTATTTTATGGGTACAAAATCTATTTGATGAATGTAAAACTATTTTATTGAATATATAAAATATAAATTTCATTAATATTATTCACTAATTGTAAAGAATTTAATTTATTATGAGAAACCTCATTTGAGAGAATAAAATTAAAATAGTTCCTATATATTCAATTGGTTTATATTTTTATTTCTAATTAATTAGTAACCAATGAATTAATCTTATATTTTTGTAAAAAAAATATTTTCAAAATATAGTTAAAACTTTTCAAAACTGTTTATTTAATGTCTAGGTTATATGTTTAATATAAAGTAATAATATTTTAATAATATAATATTGTTATGTAAAAATTTGGATTTCATGTAACATAATTCATCAAAGAAATCTGTTATTGTGTGTGGAGTAATATTGCTAATTATTGTTTGAATTAAAAGGTTTAGAATATATTAAATTTATTTAAAATATTAAAATTACTATAATTTTTTGGTGGATATATTTATTTATAGGATTAGTGTTGCTTGTCATACACACTATTGAGTAAAATGTTACAATTTTACAATTTTGTGGTTTTTTTGATTATTTATGGTTGTTTCTCATAAAATAGATCATGATATAGTTGTACAATCATTGAGTTTGGTACAATTTATAGATTAGGTATGTGCTTTCCCAATTTTATTGATGGAACACATGATACACTAATGAGAGGCTCAATATAAGTGTGTGTCGATAAGCTACCATCTCGATTTGATTAACGATTTCAAAGTTGCTAATATCTATATGTTTCAATATTCCATTCTTCATGAATAACATAAAACTATTATATAATGATATTTTAATGAATACCTTGTATCTTTCTTCAAACTTGAAATCTCACTGAGGATTATTTTCATAATTCTTATATTGAATTTATGAAATTTTAATGTTTCACTGAATGGTTTGAATACCCTCAAACATGTATTGATAATAATATAGTCTTATAATATCATGCTCTGTACCATTATCCCAATATACTGGTATTTTTCAACCCTTCCCACATATATCTTCATATTGTGTCACTTGAATGTTATAATGGAAAATTTTGTTATAAGATATGTTTACCAAGAGAAGTTATACATCCCAACCTCCCTTAAAACCTATTAAGTTGGATCAGAATATAAATTCCTTGTTTAGAACCGTTATTCAAATTGATTATCATTATATAGATGATACATTATGTGATCCTAAACTATATATCGAGTAATTATTCAAGACTCCTCTAGAACATTGAAGTAAAATTATATATCGAAATCTTATATAGATAATATTAATACTTCATAAATCATTACCCAATTTTATTTGTATATATTGGAATATTCATCGAGAAATAAATATTCACAAATAACAATTAAATATATTGATATCATTTATAATTAAAATAAATCCAAAATGGAATTATTTCCCCTTGATATCTTTGGGAATACTATGAAAAAATCCTTGGTTATGTCCTTCAATTTCTATATATGTAAGGGTAATGGTTGCATCATTTCTATAGAATATTATTATTCTAACTTAACTTATAGGCATACTAATCCTAATGATATATAATGTTAGGTCCACTTGGTTAGATACCCAGAGAGGGGGTGGGGGTGAATCAGGGTATGACAGATTAAAACAACTACCCCTCTAGATCTTGTCTCGTTGTTAAGCAAGACCCTCTTCTCTCTCTTTGCTATGGAAATGTATAAACAGAAACTAAAGCATGCACATGACACATCGATTTTTACTTGGTTCACCCTCACTAGGCTATGTCCAAGGAGCATACACCGGCCATGTGTCGATGTACCAAATTCACTAAAAGTGCACTACAATTTACAAAGATTGGGATAGATCACTTATATTCCCAGGCTCACAGCCTTTACAATGTTTAGGGTCATTTCACTGCTTTCCCAAGGGTCACTCCATGTTTCTCTCTCTCTACCTCACTTCCAGTAGAGAGGATCACCTTATTCCTCTTCCTTTTATCACTGCTATGGAAAGGATCTAGTAACAGTTTATAGACCAGTAGGTCTCTTCATTATCACAAATGAATACATCCTCTATTTTATGTAGATGCTCTGTTGAAGTCCAACATTCACCCATAAATGAATATCACTTTGCACTGAAGTTATTGGGTAATCTTACAGCTTTCACGCATCCCTGAATCACTACCATGCTTCAACCATACCTGGTGCCCTTCTCTAATTTTGTGCGCAAGTATCAACGCACAAGTTATAACTAGCGTGCATGTCCACCTCTACCTCTTGTGCGACACAAGCTTCTACAACTCCTAACTTGCGAGACTCACACCCTTTTACGCACAAACAAATTTTGGCGTGCAACCATCAACTATAACGCTTCTTCAAAACCTGGAACGCAAGTGTCACCAAACCACTTGCATTACACCCCCTTCTTCAACTCAAAACATGGGAGACTTGCTTCCTTTATCGCCCAAACCACTCTTGACGCGCAACAATCAACTGGTGCGCAACTTCAACTAGCGCGACCACACCACCACTTACGTGACCACCACACCTACACGAAGGGAGATCTGATTTTCTCTAAGTGTTGAACTCGTACCGAATGATGAGGGGTCGGCCTCTATTCATAGTAATTTGGACACCCTGCACAACGGTGTGCAAGTATCCTCTTAGCGTGCAAGTTTCAGGGCACAAGTCTTGGCCGCGCAAGTCACATGCGGGACCAACTCTAAAACTTGGGAAAACCTTTTCCCTTTTCCATATTTTGATGTTCTTATCTTGAATAACATAGGTCGCGCAAGTTTCCTACCCATCAAGACCATGGCGAACAAGTCCCTTTTCCAAAACCACTTTTCTCCATTTGTCGATTTTTAGGCATTAAAATTTGGCAAACACTAGAAAACAACGCCACTTTGTATCTGCTCTTTTTGTACCACTTCCAGATCATCCATTCCTTTTTCGAAATTCTTGAATAAAACATGGATCATTAACCATAGCTATTGAACTCGACATGCCACCATGAAATACCTTTTTTTAACAATTTTGTACGGCATGGTTTGCTTTGTCAACAATCACAACACAGATGTCCACTTTGTCAACAAACAAAATTACTTCAAAAATGCATCAATGATACATTGAGAGATTTTTTCCCAACATATACTATATAATATTCATCATTATATTGTCCCACTAGAAATTATCATTTAGATCTTTATACATCTATGTTATTCATTGATAAATATAAAAAATGAGTTATGTCCATCATCCAATAACTGATTATTTAAAAACGGTATTAAAAGGATACATTTTCTTTTCATGAATCATATATTTCAAACAATGTTAAGGTTTTACTTAGGATTATTCCTTACCATCATATGTAGTACCGTAACCGCCTTCTGCAAATCTTTAATATGCATATGGATAGATTGTTGAGATGAAATTTTCGAAAGATATGATTTCTCTCATTCCATATGTTACCATGGTCCATCCTTTGAATATCTATGAGTATTGGGTCTATTTTAATCTCTATCATGTATATGGTGGAATTATGTTTCTAACTCAGACCATCATACACCTTTTTTACCTTCTTAGGTTGGTAATGTATTAAGAATCTATAGTGCCTGAACAACTCCATCCAACTCCTTTATTATGTATTAAATTCCTTCTATGTGAATATTTACATTATGATATTGGGATCATTATATATATCATACTTTTTACTATTATTACTATATTTTTTATTATAATATTAATATTTTTATCTATAAATCACATTTTAGGTAATTATTTTTGTTTAATTTTAACTTACATGAGGAATATGCTACCACCTTTTAATTTTATCAGACGATATATCTGAATCCCTTATTTTATGAATAATTATATATCACAAACTCTTCTCCACTGCATGATAGTTTTATAATAGGTGCAGTGAAAAATATTTTATTAAGATAATTCTTTTTCTTTCACATCCACCTTACAAAAGAAACAAGACTCAGTTTCATGTTATCATGGTTACTGTATTTTAATGTCTTGAGAATGTTTATCACAATGCATTGGTTGTATCTAGTTAATCGAAGAAAATTATATATCTCTTTTATAGTTGTTTTTGTAGGCTATTATTAAATAAACTATTTCTAATACAGATCCAAATATATACTCATTATTCTGATTACATGACCCAATAAAGATGCATTCTATTGATAAAATTGATATTTTAAAAATTTGGGAATTTTTTATACTCATGGATATTAGAAAAATCCTCAAATGAACATCATGATCTTCCTTACTCTAAGAAATTATGAAAATATCATTAATATGAACTAACAAAAATTAATTTACATAATCTCTAAAGACACTATTCATAAGTTCCTTGAAGATAGTGATGAAGTATATGGGGATTAATGGAATACTATGTGTTCATAGTGGTAATTTCTTATATAAAAGACTATAATGTGTACAAAAACTCTTTTCACCCATATTTTTTTATATCCAGATTGAAGGTCAATCGCTTAGAAGTATTTATGTACTCATTATGGATTGAACAATTCATAAAAATAGGATAAAGAATACTTTTTCTTGATCATGATATTTTTATGTACATAATTATTTATGTAGATATTTATTTAATGATATTTCTTCTCAATAATGAGTACTTTTAAAACAAATGGAGTAGAAATAGGGAGTATATAACACTTATCAATTGTCTCTAATAGTTTCTTATTTGATTTTTCAAATTCAATCTGGTCCATTCTAGAAGGAGTTTGAATATAATCATGACATCGACCATGAGTTCTATGGAAAAATATACCTCGTAATTAGGGGGATGATAAGGAAAATATTTATTAAAAATGCTAATTCATTCATTTAAAATAATAATATTTCTAATATAGATTATAATCCAACCTTTTTAAAAAAATAACCATTAGTATTGGGTATTAAGACCTATATAAGGGATGTAATTTCCTTAGGGTGTTCATATTCACCCTTTTTCTGATAAATGATCATATTAAAATTCAGAATATGAAATTTTATTTCCCAATAATTATTTAATACGCACACTATATAGAACCACTTAGCCTATTCCCAGAATTTAATTAAATTTCACTAAATGGGGAATAATATTAATTAATGTAAACACATTCCCATAAACATCTATTCTAGATGAATTATAGACATTTGATTTAATCATTATACCTATAAGAACCAATTATTGTCTATGAAATGAAATTTATGGGGAATTTGAATTTTTAGTTACTGGGTAGGTTATTTTAAAAAATGTGACTCATAATGGTACTCCTAGAGTCTGAGAACATTAAATAGATATTTTTATATGTAGAATAAGGTTTGGGTTGTAGCTAAGATCTGTAAGAGATATCTGAGGTAATAATGGTTGTCCAAGTCAATATACTATAGCCACCATCCTACATTTGGTAGTAGAAAAAAAACTAATAGCCATATTAGTGGCCTTATATGCATACTATGTTCAATAGCTTATTTTTTGCCCAATACTGGCTAATAGGATGGGTAAACTAGCTAGCCAGTGGTCTAGTATGAGCTATTTGATTACATGTTAAGGAAAAAAATGTCATTCCCCCCTGAATATTTATATGGGTATCCCCTTCTACCCCTCATTGTTTCATGATTCTTTCAATGGATCCCTACCCCTTTCTTCTACCCTTAAATATTCATTATGGTGGAATTCTATGTTTATTTTCTTGGTGAATAATGGTATAGATCATCCTTTTGTTTCATCACTCAATATTTCCCCATCTCATAATAATTTACTCCTCTCTGGTTTTGGCATTTGAAGGGATTCCATAGCGACTTGGTGGATTGAACCGATTACTATGGGGATTTTGATCATCCCTTATAGAGGATTCCCCATAATGAGTTCTTCCCAATACTGCTCATCGATAACCAAATAGAACATTTTTTTCAAACATTTATATAAGGTTTTTCATTAAATTTATATTGAAATAATTTTTTTTATCATAATCATGTCATAGACTTTGGATTGGGTTGGTGCTAGTATTCCTTTACAAAGCTCCCATTAGTGTTGGTCCTCAATTCAGATGTAATAGTGGTGGTTGGTGAGTTGATCAATTTTCATTCCAATATGAGTTAATTGTTATTTTTTTACTAATTAATTAATTATAATTTAAATAAAAAACTGTAGTTATATATTTCTTGTTGATCTAGTGTTCCATGGGTGTTGGAGACACTTGATTAATCATACATGGACTAGGGAAACAACTATTATGAATTTAATTAAAAAGGGGAAGGAATTGTAAACAAGGTAGGTGGTACTTTTCCATTCCCCATGGTATTAGACATCTCATTATATACATGTGGAATGTGTGGTAAGGAAACTTATGTACAGTTCACCCATATTATGAGTTATATTTCTTAACTTCAATTAATTTTTTTTATTTATTGTAATTCCATAACATAAAATGAAATGAGTAGAGTGACTAAAAAACTACTAGGTATCATACAGGACCCCTGAGTGCTAAATTTATCTCATCGGGCTTTAATAGTATAGTATTGACTATAGATTTATACATTGGGATGCATGAAACCACATGATTGGTGTTCTTAAATTAGAGGAGTTTCGGAGGCCTTAACCTAGGTACCTTGATCAAAACATTGGTAGAAGTGAGTCATGGTTCAGTTGATTTTCCAAAGTAAGCCTCAACTAAAAAAGGATTCAATTGATACTTGAACCCCATGATGGGTGTATTTAAATTAGAATTGAATAAAGGAACCTAGATTCTAATGTTGGTATCCTTAATCACCCCCATATATATATGGACAATGTTTTATGTTAAACATGATATTTTTTGGTCTTATGTCACCTTTTTTTATACTTTAGAGACATTGGGCTCACTGTAATTACCTTAGGTTGAGTGACCAGACCATTTGAGTTTGTATTAGTTATGGGATGGGTGTTATTCTATTTACATGGAAAATATTTTTGAAACTAATCCATGAGACACGTAGGGAACTTTTATAATTGTGGGAAAAAATTAATTATAAGGGTATTATAAAATATAGAAGAGATATGAGGCCTAGTGAATTTAGATTCCACCAGGTAATATTTTACTTATTTTATGTAAACCCAGGGATAATAGGTCCTAATTTTTGAGTTTTAATTATACTATTACTTTATGTTATATGTTCAAATATAAAAAACCTTAAAGAAATATTTTCTATTATAAATAAAACACAATTGTGTTTTCTCGAGAAGACTCATATGGGAAGGTAGTTAAAACTCATCATGGAGAGGTTTTGAAAACTACCTTTGGGAAGGATATGAAAACTTCATATGGGAAGGTTTTGAAAACACCCATGGGGAGGTTTTGATACTAATAAAAACACCCCCATAGGTGTGTGACACTACTTTTGACACATCAAATCTAGTAACCTAGAGCCAATGGTTATTTTACTACAATGGTACTATATAAAAAAGATCACCTCCCATAGGAAATATAAGTCTAGTAGTCTTGGTAGACTAGATTCAAACATAAATCTCATTTGACATTGTAAAACATAAAAAACTAAATTTGTATTTTCATTGATAACATCATTATTATGTCTTAAGTTTCTTTTCATATCATTCATAATAAACCTCCTAAGACCCTGGGGAAAAGGACATAGAATAACGTGTTGTCCTCATATGCTTAGTATGTAAATGCATACAATGAAATATATCCTAGAATAAATTAAGCATGAACTATATGGAAAAGATAAAAATTAATGTAATATTCTATATGAGATGTTCTATAAAATTGTACTAAATTCATAGATAACATAACAACATAAATAATAACAAGGATAACAAAAACAATTTTCATAATGATAGAATACATAATTTTGAACAACATAATATTACTAAAAAGGCCTTGTGCTATGAAACAATTTGTAGAAAGGGAAGGAATTTTCGAAGTAATGAAACCATTCTGTCGTATGAAACATACTGAGGAATCTATGGGAAATAAATTCTTCTCTCATCATTTACTAAGTCTAATTAATTCATAATATGAAGGGGTTTATTAATAATTCAATACATTGTTAATGTAAACATTCATATTGAATAACTAGATTATGAAATGTTAATATTTCCCAAATCAGTAACATATAAAATGATCATAAGACATTAAAATTAATATGGTAGACTATAAAAGAAGATTATATTCCCAATAAATTATATAATTCACAATTTATTTCTAAATAAATAAAAATAATTTAAAAATATCACTTTTCTATTTCTTGATGAAAATAACGATTTGATTTTAAAATATCTTATTTAAAATATAGAAATTTACAAATTATTAAGGAAAATATTTTCTTTTAACATTTAAAAAATATAAAGGGAGCCTCAATTCATTGATCAATCATTATAGTGTGATATTTAGTTCATGTCGTGTATATAAAAATAAATATTTATAATAACAAGTTAAAAAGTACTTCATTATTAAAATGTAAAAAAGATTACATTGAACCATTTTTATTGAATATAATAAATAGGTAAAAATTAATTAAAACTACCATATTAAAATAGTATAAATATTCTTAAAAATACTTTTAATGAATGTTTTTACATTGAAGAATAATATTCTGTACCATATATAAAACCTTAATGGATCTCTAAAAAAACAATATTTCAATCTCTTCAGTACTTAAAAGTAGAAATGGATGGAAACAAATACTTTTATGAAATTAACATAGAGGAAGAAAATATATTTAATTTAAGATATAGATATCATATAATTCCCCCAATTAATAATTTAACATAAATAATATTGAATAAAAATTTCACCGTGAAATATACCCTTACCTCAGGCCAGAATTGCTTTGTATAATCATTTGGTCTAATGTATAATAATTATAAATTAAGTACACATTTATAATATATTCATATAAATATTTATAATTTATGGTATGATCCTATTAAATCTTTTCATTACCTATTGATTAATAATATTTTATTGAAATCCTTATTTTTGAGTGTAAACTATTTCAATTTTCATGTATGTTTCGATTTTTTAGTTTTGTTCCCTTCATATGTCTCATTTTTTGTCTATATATAAAATTTTAATAATGAAAAAAATATCTTATATTTTAATTATATACATATTTTTAATCATCCTTGAATATTAGAGAATGAAAAATGAATTACACTATTTATAGATGTGGTAGGTCGTACGTATGCTTGAAACCTGTTATTACATTTCAATGAATTGAAAAAAGAAAGGTAAATAATAAATCATCTTAAAAGAAAGATTATTATGTCAAAAAATTCATATATATTCATTACATATATCTATAACACAATCTTTATATATCATAATATAAAAATGAGTCATATATCTTTGAGGAGTTGGTAGTCCAAATGTATTCATGAGCGATGTTATTATTTTCCAAAGGATACGAATGTAATAAGGTATATATGATATTTTAATTAAATAATATTAATTATGTTATAAAAATCATATATATTTTTTATTTACACCTATATAACAATCCTAGTAAAATGGTAATGAAAATGAATTACATCTATACATGGAGATGTTAAGTCGTACTAACATGCAAGCAATGTTTTTATCTTTTCACAGGATGAAAACGAGATGTAAAATGGTTTTCATATAATAATAATATTATTATTAAAATATCAGTATAATTATTAAAATTTATTTATTATATTAGTGTGGGTAAAATATTTTTAGATAAATTAGAATAAGAAATAAATTTAAAATATTTTTGGAAACAATTACTTTCTTTTAAAGAAAATTCATTTGGATATCATCTTAAGAACCCTATGGTTGGTGTTTTGGAAATAAAAAATCAATATAATATTTATAGTGATATTTTGGAGGTATTTTTGATGTTTTTGGATAATTTAGATTACTCATGATATGTGAATAAGTTAGAGTTTGATATGTCTTTTTATAATTGAGGTGTGTGGAAAACTTATTATTTTTCAATGTTTTAAAATATTACTAAAAATATGTTGTGAAAAAATGAATCTAAAATGACTAATATTATTTTTTATATGGTTATGGTTGAAATAAAACCATCCCAAGAGGTTTGAGATAGTATTTAAATAATGTAATGTTTTTGGTTGATTTGGAGACATTATTCTATTATTTTTACTATGTTTTACCCATTTTACACTTATTGAGTGGAAAAATATCACTCGATTCCATAACACTTTTTCTATAGAATCTAGAATCTGGATAAGGTCTCTATAGTAAGATAAATCAAGTAACAATTCTATTTTAGCAGTGATGATCAAATGTGATGGATCTGGCACGTAATTCCTCAAAAAAGAGATATGGGACACATCATGTACTTTTGGGAGTCTAAGTGGAAATTCCAAATAGAAATAAATAACTCTAATTATTTCTATAATTTTTGAAGTCACGATATACATGGGGATTGGTTATGAATTCTTATTGACCATTATAACAACCTTCAATGATGATACTTTAAATAAACATGATCTCCCACATGAAATTCCAAATCATTCCTTTGGTCATTAATATGACTCTATTTTCTACTTTTATATGGTATAATATAGGTCTAAATAGTATTTACCTTTGATATTGTCTCATCTTAAAGTTACAGGCATATAAAATTACATTCCCCTATTTCATCCCAACATGTTAGAGTATGAAATCCCTTTATATATAATTCTTCTAATTAGTCCATTTGAATAATTTAGTGGAAGATATTGTAATAGGAGAATTCATCCAATGGTAAATAATGATCCCATTAACCATGAAAGCCATGTGAGCATGACCATAATATGACTTCTAATGTTTTCATAGTCCTCTTAGAATTCCCATCAGTCTGAGGATGATAAGATATTCTCAAATAATTCTAAATATCAAGATATATCTATAGTCAATCAAAAAAAATTATTATAAATCATGGATCATGACTAGATACAATTTGAAAAGGAATAATAGTATGTGTAACATATTTATTAATATAGATTCTTTGGAGATGCTCAATAGATAAATATTATCTTATAGAGGGGTACTGTGTAGATTTTATATTATGATAAATAATACCCCATATGTATGGTATCTTCTATGGGTGTTTGGTAATCTAGTAAACAAGTATAGGGTTATATCATCCCATTTTCATATAAGAATAGGTATAGATATCATGAATCATATAGTATGTTGTCTCTCACCATTAAACTATTAAAAAACCATGTGTCCTGATAAATAATCAGTAATTTATCACATCATAATATCCTACTAATTGATTTCTTTTATGTACTAATACATCAGGGTTTCATCAGGGTGTATAGAAAAATTCTATATATGAGAATCATCTAATAATACCCTATTCAGATAAGGTGTAGCTGGAACACATAAACTCTTTCTAAATTTAAGAACACCAAGTTTATAAATGAATTCTTCCAAAATTAAATCATTCACATAATTAATTTTCATTGAAAAATTCTTATAATTATTTTTAGGAAATTTTATTAATTCTAATAATATAGTGTGGAAATCATTTGAAAATGGAATATTGTTTCCAATTCCTTAGTATTTAATGTGTCCTTCACCAATTTCTGAAATAAAGGGTCCTTTCCAATCATAATATTAGTTAGAACTACATTATCATTCATACTCAATCATTCAACTGCTATATTGGACTTTCTAAGGTGGTATTGTATCATGAAATCATAATCAAAGTTTATTCTGACCCATGTAATTTTCTTTATATTGATTTCATTCTGTGAAAATATGTATTTTAGACTCATATGATCTATACATATTTTATATCATTGGCCATAGGGATAATTTATCCATATCATTAAAAAAACTGTAGTTACAAAATATAATTCATGGGTTTGATTGATTTGTTAACATATCATGAACTGCCTTGATTCATAGGAAATAACTTTTTTATTATTACTATGAAAACATCATAGTGTTTACTTTGATGCATTAATATATATGGAAACCCAAACCTTCCTAATGGTAGTTCAAAAAATAGAACATTTATCTACCTCCTATTTAATTATTCAAAACATTATTTAAATTCCATTATCCTTAGGTACATAATTCCTTTATGTGTCAATATGGTTAGCAGGTTTGATAGTAAATAATATTTTTTCTAAAAAAATAATTTTAGCAACCTTCTAATATCAGGAAACTACATACCTATTATATGTTTCTAAGTGTTGGATGTTCTTATATTCCTAATTTCATTGATGGAACAACTAATATTCCATCAAAACAGGCAATATGGATTTGAAACGCAACATCATGAAGCTAAAATTCACTATTTATAAATATTAAATAAACTTAATTTTCAATAAGATTCTCAATAAGGAATCTTAAGTCACTGTTATACTCTTTTTAAATTGATTTATTTCAAGATATCAACAATAAATACCACAAAAAAATAAAATGATATTCAATGAAAACATAATTCATCATATCTATAAAAATAGAGGGTGAATTATTTTATCAAAAGTGAATTACAAACAATTAGTGATGTCCATACATCATGTGAAATTATATCTTTTGAATATATTCCTTCCTTACATAAAATTGATGATACCCAAAATGAAGATCCATCTTTAAAAAATATGGATCTTCATAAATGTGATCAAATAGCTCATCAATATGAGGAAGCGAATATTTTTTTCTTTATAGTGATGGAATTTATATACCTTTAATTAATACATAGCCTCAATGTACCATCCTTCGGTTTTAAAAACATAAAAGGAGTTCCCAAAGGGTGAACTCTTAGGTGAATGAATTCCTTATCAGGAAATAATTATTGGTTTTATTTGACTATAATATCTCCATAATATCCATCATTTAGGTAGTATAGGGGATAGGTTGGTATCAAGGATGATTCAAATAGAAAACTCAACCTTATACTCCAGTGTATGACCATTGGTTTTTTTCCTTTACGTCATTCATATATTTTATAAAAGTAAGATCATATTTTTCCTTGGATTAATTTTCCCTTGTATAGGTCTTGAATTTACTTATTAGTATAGAATTTCATTACAGTTAACTTCTAGATGTGGATCTAGAAATTATTTAGATGATTTACTATCTCTTATAAAATTGTGGATTTTATATCATCATCAAAGGGTGTAATCCCAGTTTATATGAAATAAATTTTATCATTATAATATGAAATGCAATCCATATAAAAGATTTTATAAAAATCAACCATAGGTATAATTATCAAATTTTAAATTAAGATATGTTTATGTGTTATAATGGGAACTTAATAGGATATTATCATTGTATTAATATTTTTAATGGGATTATTGGTTGGATACACCCTTCTAATGGTTCTAGGGAAAATATAAATTTCATGGAAAAAATTAAAGTAATAAAAGATTTTGATAATCCAAAATCAAATAAAGAATTGTGAAAATTTGGGGCAATGATGAACATAAATTCATCTACATCCTTAGGAACTTTATCCTCATCTGTAGTCCTCACATAACTTGGAATTTATCTATTATAATTTTCTTAGGAAAATTCCCTTAACATATTGGCCATTAATCATCATTATCCCTGTGTTTTTATCAATAATAAATTAAAAATTGATAGTCTCTTTCTCTCCCATACAGAAAATTAGACTATTGGAATTTCTCTCTACACATGAAGAAAACTCCCATTCCTAGAACGCATGTTCTAGGGGGTTTCATTCCATATTTAATGCAAGTGGTATATTCCCCTATCCTTTTTTTTATTTTTCTATATTTCCTTTTCTAGAGTTCTCAGCCCTATTTTTATCTAACTCTTCATCAAAGTTATTATAATTGTATAATTATTTATTTATCTTGACTGAAAATTATAATATATTCTTGTATGATGGGAAGGTTTGGGAAACTTGATCCCTTAAAAGAATTAACATTATACAATCTAATAAATGATCAATATTACTATTTGGAATATGTAAAGAATATTCAGTATACCTTTCTAACCATGTAATGTTGGATTCATATTTATAAAAAAATTTATCATACCTTTGTATTGGAAACAATATTTTTATCTCCATATCTGTTCATTCCTCATGAGTTCAAAAAACCATTAAAATCCTTCTACTTAATTTTTAATATTTCCTCCCCATACATAATGTTTTGGACCAATAACCATCATTTATCTAAATCGCACAAGATATTATAATCATCAATGAAAATATTATCCCTTTCATTACTAACTATTGAATGAAATATATTTTAAAAGAATATTATCCTTTCATCAAATATAAATGGATTTTCATTCGCATTGAATTATAGAGGTTGATAATGAATTAAGTGGCGTGACATTATTGCACCATATTACAGATTTCTATTATACACTATACAATTAAGGTTATTGATCAAAACATTAGTAATCTACAAAAATATAGTAGATAATTCACTAATTACAGCTCTATTTTCATTATCTTTACTATTATGGAAATCCTTATATTGATTACATTAATTTACAGATCTTTTATTTCATCCACGAAGAACCATTTATAAATAATAGCATACAATACATTATATCATAACATTATGAAAAATAACATATAATTCTGAAATTGGTGAAACAATTGACCTGACATGAAATTTTATTTATGGATATTCCTACTGTCAAAAGACTATAATTATTTTGAATATTTTCAAATCATAAAAATATTTCAAAATCTTCATAATGGATCATAATGTAAAGGATAATTTTCCAAATGATATTCCCAGATATTTTCAAAATAGAAACATAGAAAGTAAACACTCACTATGTACCAGTATTTCCCCCAATATACACTCGAACAAGTCCTTAGGGGTTATTAGCGCTAGATAAAGTTTTTCCAAAAAGAAATCAAATTTTAATATCCATATGGATATGTATATATAAGAATACCTCAAAATCGTTACCTTAAAATAACCTTATGTTTTTATTATATAATTATTAATATTATCAAGGCCTATCATATATTTATATTCCATAATAAAAATTTTCTAAAATCTACTTCCTACGGTTTCTAATAATCCTAGTCTGATACTAACTATAGCATACTGACTCTAATAGCATAGATTCAGTGGTTATATTATAACACTAATACTAGATACAAGTGATAATACTCTAAGTGAATAAATAGTTTTTGAATATTGGGATACTGGATACATACATGAATATAATATTAAATTTGAAAACATAAAATAAAAAATAATAATTTATTGAGAATATCATTATTCTCTCTATAATATATTTTCATATCATTCATTGTAAACATCATGGGATGTTAGGGAAAAGGAAACATAAGATCCCTTAATCTCTTTGTTTTTAATTTTTCCTACATGTTTTTCATGTAGCATTGAGATTGTTTTTTTCTTTAATAATATATTTATGATGATAAAAAGGAATCATACTAAGGGGTGAGATCAGATGCTCGGTATGGGAATGTGTAGAGTTGATGCTATCTTAGAGAAAAATAAACATGAAATATATTGATTAGATAAAAAATAATCACATTTTCTATATAACTAATAACACAAAAAGGGACTAAATCCATGTATAAAATAAACAATATAAATAATGACATGGATAAAATCACTAGTTTTATAGTGGTATAATTCCAAATACTAGACATTAAAATCTTACCATCAAGGACTTCTTCCAATAAAAAATCTAAATTGGTAAGGTGTATACAAAATATTAAAACTTGTTCATCTCATAAGGCCTGATAATGACTACAAGGGCTATAATAATCCTATCACATCACTTAATATTTCCAATTTATTCATCATATTAAATGGTTTAATAAAAATTAAATACATAATCAACATAATCCATCATATGAAAAATCGATCATACGAAATGTTAATATTTTCCCCAATTAATAAATTTAACATGATCATATGTCATATTGAGTAATATATATGATTATTTCAAAAGATTATATCCCCATTAATGTAAAATATTCATTAAATAAATTTACATGGATGAAAATACTTTAAAAATACCAGTGGACGTATTATTCAAGAAAATAATTTTTCTTTTAAAAAATAGTTATTTAAAGTTTAAATTTTACATAATTTTAAGGGAATCATTATCATTTAATATAATATTGAAAAATATTAATGTAATATTAAAATAAAATAGTAATCATGAGTGTGGAAAATATTGTTCATATTTTATACATAAAAAGAATGATTCATTTCACATTTTTTAAAAAATTTCAAAAACTATATTATCTGAACAAAAAGAACATTCCTTTGAAAAGTTTTCTTAAAAATTCAAAAAATGATAAAAATGACATAAAAATAAAATTATAATATAAAAAAACATTCTAAAAAACATTTAAATTAAAATATGGACATAAAATAAAAATATTTCTAAACGAATAACATATAAATTCAGTTTTCCTTTAAAAATTTCATCTCTTTGCTGCATAAAAGAAGAAAATGAATGGAAAGACTATAATTTTTTGAAATAAATAAAGTATAATAAAATTTAAATGGGATTTATGATATAAATATTATATAATTCCACAAATGTATATTGAAACTATAACACCCGATACTTTTATAATAAATATTTTGTTTTTATTTTATATAAATCATCAAAGGAATCTTTCAATACACACAACACTAGCTTGGATTTCTTTACACACAATCACGACCTTCCTTGATATCTTGTGTCGTACGCAATACAGTGTTTCACTAAACAACGACATGCTATTAAAATATTATTAAAACTAAACGTTATGAATAATAATAACCACTTTTTGAAATTTTGTAAATTTTATTTTTCAAAATGGACTTCTTTTTTGGATTCGGAATATCAAAATTAGCCTAGGGTGAAATTTTGGTATTTTTCTGAAAACATTCAATTTTTGATGAATAGTGAAAACACCAGGTTACTATTTAAAAAACGACTTTTTATTTAAATAATTATTAATTTTATTTAAATTTATTTCAGGTCAAAATTGATACATAATACCTATATAAGTTCAATGTAATTCATTGGAGTGATTTTATAATAATTTTAGATATATAAAAATTTTATTGAACTTTTCACCGTCTATTACCCACCTCCCAGGAGAATTTGCAAATTTACATAAAACATAATTTTACCGCTTCTGTGAGTGGAATTTCAAATATCCTAGAGATATGGTTGATTTCAGTAAGTAAAATGTGGTTCAATGAGATGAAAATAATTTTTGGTGAATAGTAACTTTTTACTTTTATTTACCACGGTTAAAAGTAAATAGGGTAATTAAGGGTAAAAATGATATTATTATTACCTTAACACATGTTATAATTCTATTGGATAAGTTAAATTATACCAAAAAAAACCTTAGGAATACAATATGACCATTTAGGCCCACTTGGATTAGATTAGGACATTTAATATTAATTTATTTAAAGAAGGGTTAAAATAGTTAAAATCAATGATTAATAAGTAAATAATTCTTAATATAGGGTTATTCATTAGATAAATTCTAATATAAATATTAATTAGAAACATAAAAATATTTCCTACATAATGGTTTTTAATTCTTAATTTTTAGACATTAAATAATGTAATTTATTTATGACACAAAGATAATGTAGTAATTATCTTATTAATGAAATATTGACAAAATTGATGTTATAAATACCCAAATAAATGTAATTTGAGGATTTTTATGAATTACAATACTTTTCTAGGTTACTATGACATGTTATTATTTATTTAATTAACTTTTTTCGAACTAATAATTCTGTTATGATTTTCACAAAAATCAATTACTGAATAGTGTCAAAATTGACATAAAATAGTTTTTTAAACAAATATTATATTATTAATTGTTATTTTATTCCTAAAAATCTAAGTTTCGTCCAAATTACTTAGATAAGGTTATATATAGTAATAATAAACAACTTGGGGTTCGTTAGGCTTGTTATAGTAAGTTTATTAACCTTATAGTATAAGAACACAAAAAGACACGGTAAAAGTAAAATTATCTAACATAGAGTAAAATCTAAATGATAAGGTTAAAATAGTAAACTAAACTTGTCTAAATTCTATTGGATTAAATTATTTAGACCCATACCCACCTTAATTTCTAAATAAATCAATTTGGATCTATTAAAAACCGAATAAGGCTTTATAATAAAATAATATTTTTAGTTTTTCTAAAGGTGCCCCTCTCCTCCCTTATAAAAGGGAACCTCCTCACTCTCTTACTCACATCACTTTGAGCTTTAAATCTCATCCAAAACCTTCCAATTTCTCCTCTCCACTTCCCTATAAACATCCTAGATATCCTGGGCTTCTTTAAAAACCATATTTAGTGCCCTAAAAGGAGGTCTCAAAGAAGCGCTTCAAAGAAGAGGTAATGTCCGTTACCGATTCATTCAACTTTATTTCTTCTTCCACATATTCTTATTTAGTTGTTTCATTATGAAGTAATAACACCAGTATCAATCATATACTGATATGTTATTATAATTATGAAACAACCGTATTTCACCATCTATCCATCCTACGGAAAACGAAATCACCGCGCGTGTGTATGTACGGAATACCGTCTCCACGTCGTGGTGTAATCTATTTTCAACCACCACCTTACTTGGATGGGTATAATGGTGTAAATAATAACTATATATGATTATTTTAAAGTTATATTGATTCTGAAATAGTATACATACACTCCCATACAGTTCCATGATCATGGGAATGATATCATCGCTCGTGCGTACGTATGGACTACTGTCTCCACGACGCGATGAGATTCATTCTACATGTTAACCATTCATGAATGATTATAAATTATATATAATAAGTAATAATGAAATATATGACATAATAATGATACTGGATTTATGTATATATATATATGTATGTCATCTACTTAATTTCATTCAATTCAATAAGGAAAGGAAAATAACGTTCATACGTACGTACGGCCTACCATCTCCATGAACGGTGTATTTAATTTCATTTAATGGATCTATCATATATATATTTATATACTGAAATATATATTATAAGTAAATCTTGTTTTACATTCTGGAATTATGTAAATCTGGATATAAGTAATAATATCAAGAACAACATGTCCAAACACGTACGATAAATAAAACGATTTAACCAAAAACGCTGCTTTAACATGGAACTTACAAAAGAACGGGTAATATAAAGTCATAAGTGAACCATATATGATATCATAACAATGAATATGATTCTATAATAAGTCAATGACATTATTTAAATCAATATACAGGAGGTTTAGAAACATACGAAGCATATCATACCTAAGGTATGGGATAATTTTTCAAATCTCATTTTTATCCGAGATTTCTTATTCGTAAGTATTTACTGGGGTTATTTCAATCATCCATGTCCATGTTTTATAAAATTTTTTTTATGTATGTTTAATTTCCTTTTTACCCATTTTTACTTTTACTACATGGTATGTAAGGAATCTTTCTTTTGTTTTGCATTACGAGGTACTTTTTTACTTTTCCGACAAGAGTACGAGGAGAATGTTTTTTTTAACATATACCGCATGAATGGATTTTTACAGTTTTATAAAGCCTTGTTTTCATGAAGAATCCTCCAAAATATATCATGACTATTTTCAACAAAATCCTTTTATTTTAAAATTACACGACATTTTGTGAAAAGAAAATGATTTTGAAGCAAAAAGGATATTTTCATCAAGAATTCATTTCATGTGTTTTATCAAAACCATTTTTCATCTAAGATGAAATTATTTGATATATGTATGTTTCAATTATAATATCTCTATGATTTACATGGTTTCACTTCTCTTATTATGAAAAGATATCCATTTCTTTTATATGGATTATGTGATGATGGGATGATGTTTATGAAACCCATTTTATTTATAGTGTTTTTATGAATGATGTATGTTTATTTTGTGGTACAAGTAAGAATGATTTCATTATGAGATGGGTGGGACCTATATCTCCCTACAATGCATAGGGTAAATATTTATATCTCATGAGATAGACATGGCTGGAACGGGAAGTTAATCTGGTTCAGTGTTACAGGACTGAAACGAGGAGTGAACTCGATTCAGAAAGGGACTTTGTCTGCTAAGATGGTCTTGGCAGCAATGCCTTGGCTACTATGGAAATCATAACATGTGCTTAATGGTTTCCACAATTACATGTTTTATTCCCATTTTATTTTATCATGGTTGATGTTCTATTATGATATATGCCTTACATACTTCCACGATTTATGTTTTTGCTCAAGATTTTGATGTTTAAATTTCATGTTCATGTTTTTGCTTCCAAATGTTTATGAATTGTTTTATGTTATCTATGTTTTCCCTTACTGAGCATTTGATCTCACCCTTTTTATGTTTTATTTTCCCCAGGAAATGAAGAAATGTTTTAGGTAAGGAAACAGAGAGGGGAAGATCGTTATGGGAGCTGTTGAAGATATTTCAACATGATTAGACATTTATATTCCGAGTTTCCAAAGACACTAAACTATTACGGTCCTTGTGTGTCTGTTTTTGTTATGTATTAAGTATTCCGCAAAATTAATGTAATGTCCATGTACCTCAAGATTTGGGTCTCTACATTTGGTATCAGAGGAAAGCTTTATTCAACCTTTGGAAACAAGGATGAGAAAACGTTAGTGAGACCCCTAGAGATATTTCTAAGGTATGTCTAGGGATGTCCCTAAGGATAAGTATACATATAGGATATAATCCTAGAACTACGGTAACGATCATAGAATTTAACCAAAGATTTTAGATATTGAAGGTACTCCCCCTTTATTATGTTGTTTTCCCTAGCATGATTTTTGCCTCTCACACTATTCTTTTTGGGTTTTAAGCCGATGGCTGGAACCAGAAAGAACTGTGTTGATCAATGTAATGGACAATGCAATGATTTTCCTCCTGAACAAAAAAATGTTATGGGAGATGGAGTGAAAAATCTTATTGCTATACTTACACAAGATATGAATCATTCTAGAAATCCAAATGAGCAGAGAAGGGAACAATATACTATTGAGTCCTTCATGAGGCAATGTCCACTTTCTTTCAGTGGGTCTTCTGATCCACTTGTTGCAGAACAATGGATCAGTACCACTGAAAAGATATTTTCAGTTCTTCAATTTTCTGAACATGATAAAGTCATCTTATCAGTATATCGTTTGGAAGGTGAAGCTGATTAATAGTGGAATCTTATCAAGAATATGAGGCCAAGAGATGAAATTGAGTCTATGGAATGGGACGAGTTCAAGAACTTATTTTTCAATAATTACTTATCTCGTATTCTTCAAGCAATGATGGAGAAGGAGTTTCTTGAACTCAAGTAAAAGGATGATGAATATGTTGGTATATACGAAGTGAATTTTACAAGGCTTGCAAGGTATGCATCTGGCTTTAACATCCAACCTGAAAGTAAACTTGATTGATTCTTCAGTGGCTTAAAACCAAATCTTCTAAGGGAATTAGCTATAAGAGACTTTAGTAGCTATGAATAAATTGCTCATTGTGCTATCAATGTAGAAATGGAAGTTGGTGTTACATATCCATCTCATGGTTTTGAAAAGAAACGAAAGATGGAGTTCAAGGAGAAATCTCAGAATAATGGTGAAAAGAAGATGAATGTTTCCTTATGCTCAAAGTGTGGAAAATAGCATAGTGGAGATTTTCTTAAATGGACTAGAAAATGTTTTAGGTGTGGAAAAGAAGGTCATCGAGTAGATTAGTGTTGAAGTAATGGAAAAAGGGTTGCTAATGGTGTGAATAAAGAAAAGACTGCATAAGACCCACCACCAACACTTAAGTGCTTCAAGTGCAATGAAATGGGGCATTATGCTAATCAATTCCCTAATCCAAGGGTTAATGATGATCGACATGAGAACCCAATTAATGAAAAGGACAAAGGGAAGTCACATGCGATCACTATTGGCGATGTTGAATATGACAATGATGTGGTGGAATGATTAAGTATTTATGTAATGGGATTCCAAAATAATGTTGTATATAGTATCATGTAATATTTGAATATTTATGTATTTGCCTATTGTGGTTTTCAATAATTTTATGGTACCGGTAACCATGGAAAGTGATTGAGATATTTTTGGAAAGAAGATGATATGCGCATAATGAAGGGATAAGGAGAAAATGAAAAGTTTGATAGTATTCATGGGCTCATGACTGATATAAGGTAATAGTTATATCATGGTTTGAGTATACGGAATTTTGGGGTTTTGGTATGTGGAAAGAGTTAACTTTTGAAAACACTCATGTTTTCACTATGATTCAATGGGTATTCATTTTTCAAGAGAATACATGATTAAGGCCTTCGAATGTTTGGAATGTGACCAACAAGGCATATCTTATGATATATGGGGATCAATGATGGTATTAACATGCTTGTTATATGAAATCTCAGGTAATCGTTTTCACTATATTATGAGACTGGACTGCAGTATTATGAGTAAGCCTAAAGATTGGAATGGATTATGTTGGACATATGTTAGTATTGTTTAAGGATAGAAGTTTTTTCGATATTATTGATGGGATGTTATAGTAATGTAGTTTTAAAAAAAGACAACCTACAGGATGGGAGACAACCCATCGCGTCGGACAAGGCTATAGGAATCGAACCCACAACCGAAATGCGACTGGCCTTTATTGCCTACCACTGGCCTACAGTAAGTCCCTGGTTAGTAGAAACTAGTTTTATTTTATTAAGATATATGATATATGAAGTATAAGTTCATTTTTGGAACCATATACGATTTATCTAACCATAAGATGGACTTATAACTTTTGCTAACCTTTTGTTTGAAACAGATAGAATGACCCATCATTCTATCACATGATCTGCTAACACATCATGAATAAAAAATTCAACTTCATCTCATTAAGGGATGATGTGGAAATTGTTCAATTCACGAACAATAGTGAAATTGTACCAAAATCATGTATTTATTTCTTTTAATTCATCATCTTTAGGGAAATGATATTGAAATCCAAAAATGTTGTCCTATTTCCCTTATATCCTATGAATCATATGGTACCTTAGATCACCACAATTCTATGGCTTTGTGATTGTTGGCTTTTTCATAGCCATGTTCTCTACCACTCTCCATCAGAACATGATGGTTAGGTTTCACTTCCACATCCATATTTTCACCTATGTTATCTTATGTGGAAACCTAGTGATTAGTTAATTTGGGTAACCGTTATGTTACGTACTTTAGTTTTTAAATATTGGTTTTGGTATTCCTTTCTACGATGTGGGTTTCTATTAATGAAACTTTTGAGTAGTATACCATTTATAACCCCGATGAATTTCGAGGGAGAAATTCATTTTAAGGGGGGTAGAATGTAACACCCGAGACTTTTATAAGAAATATTTTGTTTTTATTTAATATAAATCATCAAAGGAATCTTTCACTACACACAACACTAGATTGGAATTCTTTACATGCAATCTCAACCTTCCTTGATAGCTTGTGTCGTACGCAATACTGAGTATCACTAAACAACGAAATGATATTAAAATATTATTAAAACTAGCCGTTATGAATAGTAATACCCAATTTTTGAAATTTTGTAAATTTTATTTTTCAAAATGGACTTCGTTTTTGGACTCGGAATATAGAAATTAGCCTAGTGTGAAATTTTGGTATTTTTCTGAAAACTTTCAATTTTTAATGAATAGTGAAAACACTGGGTTACTATTTAAAACCCGACATTTTATTTAAATAATTATTTATTTTATTTAAATTTATTTTATGTAAAAATTGATACATAATACCTATATAAGTTCAATGTAATTAATTGGAGTAATTTTTTAATAATTTTATATATAAAATTTTTATTGAACTTTTCACCGTCTTTTACCCACCTCCTAGGAGAATTTGCGAATTTACATAAAACATAATTTTACCGCTTCTGTGAGTGGAATTTCAAAAATCCGAAAGACATGGTTGATGTCAGTAAGTAAAATTTGGTTCAATGAGATGAAAATAATGTTTGGTGAATAGTACCTTTTTACTTTTATTTACCTCGGTTAAAAGTAAATAGGGTAATTAATGGTAAAATTGATATTATTATTACACTAACACATGTCCTAATTCTATTTGATAAGTTTAATTCGACCAAAAACAACCATAGGAATAAAATATTACCATTTAGTCCCACATTGATTAGATTAGGACATTTATTATTAATTTCTTTAAAGAAGGGTTAAAATAGTTAAAATCAAAGTTGAATAAGTAATTTATTTTTAATATAGTGTTATAAATAAGATAAATTCGACTATAAATATTAATTAGTAATATAAACATATTTCCTACATAATGGTATTTTATTTCTAATTTTTAGACATTAAATAATTTAATTTATTTATGACACAATGATGATGCAGTAATTATCTTATTAATGAAATATTAACATAATTGATGTTATAAATACCCAAATAAATGTAATTTGAGACTTTTTATGAATTCTACTAATTTTATAGGTTAACATAACATGTTATTATTTATTTTATGAACTTTTTTCAAACTAATAATTCTGTTATGATTTTAACAAAAATCAATTACTAAATTATGTCATAATTGACATAAAATAGTTTTTAAAACAAATATTATATTATTAATTGTTATTTTATTAATAAAAATATAAGGTTCGGCCAAATGGCTTAGATAAGGTTATATATATTAATAATAAACAACATGGGGTTATTTTGGCTTGTTATAGTACATTTATTAACCTTATAGTGTAAGAACACAAAAAGACACGGTAAAAGTAAAATTATCTAACTTAAAGTTAAATCTAAATGATAAGGTTAAAATAGTAAACTAAACTTGTCCAAATACTATTGGATGAGAGGATTTAGACCCATACCCACCTTAGCTTAGAAATAAATCTATTTGGAGATATTTATAACCAAATATGGCTTTATAATAAAATAATATTTTTTGTTTTTCCAAAGGTGCCCCTCTCCTCCCCTATAAAAGGGCACCTACTCCCTCTCTTCCTCACACCACTTTGAGCCTTCAAGCTCGGACAAACCCTGAAAATATCTCCTATCCAATTCCCCAGAAACATCCTAGAGGTCCTGGTCTTCATCAAAGACCAATTTTAGTGCCCTAAAAGGAGGTCTCAAAGAAGGGCTTCAAAGAAGAGATAATGTCTGTTACCGATTCTTTCAACTTTATTTCTTCTTCTGAATCTTTTTCTTTAGTTGTTTCATTATAAAGAAATAACATAAGTATCACTCATATATAGATAAGTTGTTATAAGTATGAAACAACCCTATTTCACCGTCTATCCATCCTACGGAAAATGAAATCACTGCACGTGCGTACGTATGGAATACCGTCTCCACGTCGTGGTGTAATCTATTTTCCACCACCACCTTACTTGGATGGGTATAATGGTGTAAATAATAAATATATATGATTATTTTAAAGTTATATTTATTCTGAAATAGTATACATACACTCATATACAATTTAAGGATCATGGAAATGATATCATCGCGCGTGCGTACGTACGGACTACCGTCTCCACGACGCGATGAGATTCATTCTCCATGTTAACCATTCATGAATGATTATAAAGTATATATAATAATTAATCATGAAATATATGACATAATAATGATACTGGATTTATGTGTATATATATATATGTATTTCATCTACTTAATTTCTTTCAATTCAATAAGGAAACGAAAACAGCGTTCATGCGTACGTACGACCTACCGTCTCCATGAACGGTGTATTTCATTTCATTTAATCGATCTATCATATATATATGTATATAATGAAATATATATTATATGTAAATCATGTTTTCCATTATGGAATTAATTAAATCCAGATATATGTAATAATATCAAGAACAACATGTCCAAACACGTACGATAAATAAAATGATTTAACCCAAAACACTGCTTTAACATGGAACTTACAAAAGAACGGGTAATATAAATTCATAAGTGAACCATATATGATATCATAACAATGAAAATGATTCTTTAATAAGTCAATGACATTATTTAAATCATTATATAGGAGTTTCGGAAATGTACGAAGCATATCGTACCGAAGGTAAGGGATAATTTTGCAAATCTCATTTTTATCCGAGATTGCTTATTCCTAAGTATTTACTGGGGTTATTTCGATCATCCATGTCCATGTTTTTTAAAAGTATTTTTATATATGTTAAATGTCATTTTTACCCATTTTGACTTTTACTAGATGGTATGTAAGGAATCTTTCTTTTGTTTATGTTACGAGGTACTTTTTGACTTTTCCGACAAAAGTACGAGGAGAATGTTTTTTTAATGTATACGGAATGAAAGGATTTTTACGGTTTTATAAATCCTTGTTTTCATGAATCTTACTCCAAAATATTTCATGACTATTTTCAACAAAATCCTTTTCTTTTAAAATTACAAGACATTTTTTGAAAAGAAAATGATTTTGGAGAAAAAATGATATTTTCATCAAGAATTCATTTTCAGTGTTTTATTAAAACAATTTTTCATCTAAGATGACATTATTTAATATGTGTATATTTCAAGTATATTATCTTTATGATTTACATGGTTTCACTTCTCTTATTATGAAATGATATCCATTTCTTTTATATGGAATATGTGATGATGGGATGATGTTTATGAAACCCATTTTATTTATTGGGTTTTTATGAATGATTTATGTTTATTTTGTGGCACAAGTAGGAATGATTTCATTATGAGATTGGTGGGACCTATATCTCCCTCCAATGAATTGGGTAAAAATTTATATCTCATGATATAGACATGGCTGTAAAGATATGTTAATCTGGTTCGGTGTTATAGGACTGAAGTGAGGAGTGAACTCGATTCAGAAAGGGACTTTGTCCACTAAAATGGTCTTGGCAGCAATGCCTTGGCTACTATGGAAATCATAACATGTGCTGAATGGTTTCCACAATTACATGTTTTATTCCCATTATATTTTATCATGTTTTTTGTTCTATTATGATTTATTCCTTACATACGTCCACGATTTATGTCTTTTCTTATGATTTTGATGTTTAAATTTCATGTTCAAGTTTTTGCTTCCAAATGTTTATGGATTGTTTTATGTTATCTATGTTTTCCCTTACTGAGCATTTGAGCTCACCCCTTTTATGTTTTATTTTCCCCAGGAAATAAAGAAATGTTTTAGGTAAGGAAACAAAAAGGGGAAGATCGTTATGGGAGTTGTTGAAGATATTTCAACATGATTAGACGTTTATATTCTGAGTTTCCAAAGATACTAAACTATTACTATCCTTGTGTGTCTATTTTTGTTATGTGCTAAGTATTCCTCAAAAGTAATGTAATGTACATGTATGTGAAGCTTTGGGTCTCTACCAAAACATAAACAATATTGAACAATAATGCGATAGTGAAATAAAGCCTTACATCAAGCTTTGATTTCTTTATTAAATTTCCCTCATGTACAAAAAGTTTAAATTTAGTATAATTCATTATAATGACCACATAAATATATATAAAATGATATATGATCCTGTTATAAAATTTCAATACCATTTATTAATAACACTTTATAAAAACCCTTATTTTTTAGTGTTAACTGTTTCATTTTTCATGTATGTTTTAGTTTGATAGTTTCAGTCCCGAAAATATTATAATGGTTACATCATATATAGGATATTAATCATGATATTAATTTAATATATATTTAATATACCAATTTTTTTAATCATAATTTAATGTTATATATATAAAAATAAATTACATCAGTCATGGATATGGTAAGCCGTATACAGAAAAGAACACAATTATTACTTTTCAATGGATCAAATGAATGAAAGTTAAATAATACATTTCCTATACATAATAATTATAATATATATATAAATATATTATATTTATTAAATATATTTTTATTAACATCAATTACATGAAGAAATGAAAAATAAATCGCTTCTCTTCATGGTGGGGGTAGCCCAAACATACACACTAGAGATGTTATAAATTTTCAATGGGTTAGAATCTAATAAATAAGATATGATATTATAATTACATAAAAATAATAATTTCAAAACTACAATTTATATTTTATATTTCCATATTTATAACCATGTAATTAAATCAGTGATGAAAAATGAAATACACCATTTTTTGGAGAAAGTAAACAGCAAGTACACATGATTGGTATTTTTTCACTTTTCATAGGATATAAAACAAGTGGAAAATGGGTTTATGATAATCATAAAAAAAATAAGTATGTTTTTTATAATGTATTTATTATTTTTTGGGTGTAATTTACTTATAGGAAGTACAAGAACAAATAAATTTTATGTAATTGTAAAAACAATTACTGACACCTAGAGAAACCTCCTTTGGATAACTTATTATAAACCCTTATAATTTTATTATATAAATAAAAAAATAAATATAACATGGAAAAATACTTTTCGGATATATTTTTGAAGGGTTTGGTTGATCTAGATATATCGTGTGATGTGAAGAAGGGATGGAAAAATGTCCCCTTTTATAACTATTGCGAGTTGCACACATGTAATTTTTCAATGTTTCAAATTATAATTTAGTCAATTTCACAATAAAATGGATCAAATATTACAAATATTAAATGTTGATATGGGTATATAATTTCTAAAACCAAAAAAATCGGTTGATGAATGTTTTTAGATCATATAAACCATTATATTTTTTTAGCCTCTTCGTTAACCATTTTTAACATTTACTACAATAACAAGTAATTCTATAATAAAATGTAATAATTTTATGTAATAGTTTACAATTAGAACATAAATTAAAAATGGATTAAATTTATGAACATTTATAATCGTAATTTTAATCATTAAATATTTTTCAGGGTCTCAAATAAAAAAATAAAATATTATTTTTCGTAAAATATCAATAATGTAATTTTATACAATTTTAAATTAATATGCCTTTTAAGACATCAATATAAGAGTGGAATTAGAATATAAAACTTTAAAACAATTGTAATATTTTATATTCAGCCATTAAATTCATGGGTACTTATAAGTTATGCAGAAATATTACTTTTAATATTTTTAAAACTTTTTACATTATTTTATTACATTTTCCACAAGTGTTGTGCCATCGTTGACTAAGCATTTTATAAAATTATTTCATCATTTAAAAAATTATTATGATTGTAAAATTAATTCATATTTCAAATATAAATTTAGAACCAAACATATCCTCTTTTATTTTTTTTATGTGAAAATTTTATAGATATTAAAATCTAGTGACTAACATTTTGGAATTTTCTTTACTAAAAATTATATAACTGTCACTATCTAGAAACAATGGCACCAAAATTCAATATTTTAGAAATTGGTTTGGATATGGTATAATTTATACATTATAATGAAATTATTTGAAATTATTGGGATGCTTTGGATACTTTATTTTATGTTTGTAACCATGTATAACCCTTTTTACCATTACAGAGGAGAAATGTATTTACGATGATTACTATTCATTATGATAAAAATAGAAGGAAAATATTTACCAAATTTGATCCCGATGATTCAAAATATGGTATTAATTTTTAATTATTCAATTTCATGAATTTCAAGGAATTAATTTTAATAAAAATTCGTAAAATACAATGAATAATAGTTTTTATAAAAGAAAATTTTAAGCATAAAAATTAACTTATATCAAAATAATTTAAATTTAGGTTTTAAATTGAATTAATAATATTATTCTCATTAAAATATATTATATTTTACATTAAGGCTACCTCCAAAACATAATCATTATTTTATATTATTTCACTTAATTAAATGAAATTAGAGTATTTTAAAATCATTATTTTCCAATATTCATTGACAAATAAAACATGTTTGAAAAATTCCAAAATTTCACCCAAAGTAAATTCTGATTGTATTATTTAAAAATATATATTTATTTAATAAAATAATAATTTTAAAAATTAAATTTAATGTTATAATAAAAATTTATGTGATCCTATGTGTATTGTGCTATTATTTCTCTAAAAAGTAATTCTAATTTTTATTGATGCTTAGGTATCACACTGATAATGAGGGTATAATCAATTTGGTGTCGAGATTTTTGGATCTAAGAAGTGGAGATATTTTCTTCAATTTTCAATATACAATGAACTTTTGGTATCCTCGATAGATATAGTTGAATCTTCTCGATGATAGGGCTCTGCTGCTAGGAACCATTGTATACTAAGACTAAGCATTTCTCAGGTTGTTATTCAAAGATGGTGCTTTCCGAAGGTCATCAAATTATATAAATGGGATGATCGATCCCTTGTAATATTACATGAATACCATTTTAAATTCCACATGTGTTATTATTATAGTTAGCACAATCATTAATACATGTTCAGATACCCTTCAACACTAGCTAAAGTAAATATGGTCTATTATGGGAGAGTAATTAAGGATATATGATTTTTTATCTATTTATTTATTTCTTACAAGGAATTTGGTAATTTAATTTTATAATTATTTATTGAACTATAAATATATTATTGTTTATTTTATGGACAAAATTGTTGGTTCACATTTGAGTTCTACACTGATATTCTATTAGGGCATCCATCACCGTTGGGAAACCGAGTAGATATCACATATTATAAGAACATTTTGGGATTATCACTAATTTTGGGATCATTCAAATAGTTATCTTGGATTGATTATGATAATTATGATGAGGTATACATAGTAGTAATATTTTAGGATTATTTATTTATATATTTTATTATTCATTTTATATGTGTCTTCCCAGTGGGTGATTGTTTTCTTTGTAGTTGTATATATGATTCACATCATTTTTTAATGTCTCATTTGTTTATTTATTTGGGGTACTATTATATTCATTTTTTTTATATTTATTAATAGATAATTTTTTATTTTTATTTATTATTTATCACTATAATATGTTGGTATAGTCTCCCCTTTTTCACACCCTAATCCCTTGCTACAAGTTAGTATCCTATAGACCTAGAAATAGATGCCTAAGATCAGATAATTCCACCAATCTAGTTACTATTCCTAGTGAAAAGTCCAAGATATTACATAGTTTAATAATATTTTTTATTTGGTTTTTTTATTTGGGGTGATTTTAGGCATGATTTAGAGGAATGTTCTAAGGAATATAGTCTAACAAGGACTGGTGAATCATAAACACAATTTCAGATGGATGTATATCATTCTATGGTTACGGGATTAACATTCTTTCTAGGAATTTATGTAGTAATTTATGATTCACCTCATGTGACCCACAATATTTTTAGGTTTATTTTATGATTTATATTTTATTTTGTCTTTTGGTCGAATGGATAATGACATCCTTGCATGCATCATTCTATAAATATATAGTTCAAATGAAATATAGGAATTCTAGTGCGAGTGTCACTGCTGGAAAAGTAGGTTCATCTAATAAAGATGTAAAAAATAGGTAATATGGATTTTTCAAATATATGTTCTTAGTGTAATTCCTATCATCTATACTTCCCTATATATGTATTTATTTTTGATGGCATGCCTTGTTGATATATATAAATGAACCTGATGATGACAATGACAATGGTGTAGTAACCCATTTTCATGTGATGTGTAGTGACCCTAGTATATTGGAATGAGAATTAGATTCCACTATAATAATATCCCTCTATATTTTTATTCCATACATTCGATTTTCAAAAGTTGTAGTAATAACATATATGGTGTTTTCCCATATCCCATGGAATGTAATTCTACTTATCCAAAACATTAGACTATGGTTCCTTGATATGGATCACTTTAGGGAAGTGTTATTATTATTTTTGGTCGAGTTAGTTATTATTGAGGGGGTAGCCTTTAATGTGGATTCATGGTGTGAAAAAATTCCCTAGTAGGATGACTGTCAGTTCCCTATGAGTGGGTGGTATATTTGGAACATGTTTTGGATATATTTTTTGAGAACATAGAATGGATGTAGGATTCCTAGATGTTGTGATGTATGAGATAGGAATATTTATAAAATTAAGAATTGTAATATAAGGAAAAGGTGAGATAACATAGAACCATTTGGGAGATGACTTGGGATAATTGAGGCTCTGAATTATGTGATACATTTTGGTAACCTGTGAGAGGTGTTATCTTTGGTTTCTAGATTATTTTGATATGGGAATCATGGGGAGGTGATTTGGGTGTGATATCAATGAACCCAAGGTGTCAATGTGTATATAACATAGTCATTGTGATTTCTTATTGGATATTGAATTTGAAATCACCAAGATACATAGTTCTTGATATTAATGTTAGAATTATAGAACTAGATCAGTTGAGTTGGTGGCCCAGTTGTGTTTGGATATACTCTAAGAAGTGTTGTTAGATCTTGGATAAATGCATACTTCTTTTGAAATGTCACCGATTTGGGAGAGGTCATATGATAAATCATAGAAGAAGTTAGGTTCATGATTTTAAAGAGATGTTAATTGGGGACTCCTAATAAATTGATATTGGGTTGCGTGTGATCATAGTTAGTTATTTACGTGCATAGGCCTTGTACTAATGTGGAAAAAATCATAGAGGAATGAGTTGAGTTATATAACTAGTTTGTATGTTAGCATATTTCATTGTATTAATCAATACTAAGGTAGTTCATGTGGATAAATTCATCACATACTACGTTGTAAATCGATGAGAGATTGGGTGTGAGATAAGGATCAATTAAATTATAATATGAAATTTTGGGATTTTTTGAATAGGGTTTATGATAGAGATAAATTTCCCTCCATGGTAACAAATACCTGATGAATGATAGGATTGGTGAGCATTGACGATGAGGATAATCTTGAATTTTTTAATGGGAAGTCTCGTTGATTCAGGGATCAATTTGTGTTACAAGGAAATAAGAATGTTGGGAAGCTAACCATTATCCAACGGATGGTTGAACCCTTATTATAAATTAATTTTTTTTGAATGCATTTGCTGATGTTCTATGAACTATTAATAAGAATTATTTTTAGGGAATATTTTATGTATCAAATATAATAGGTATGACCAAATCCATTCATTATAACTATTAGGGGGAAGATAATGTTCCTTTTTGAATAGGAAATCAGTTATGTAGAGTGACAACAAGAGAATTAAAATGCTGGGAAGAATCATATATACAATGAGAGATGTGACCCTAATGTTAAAAGGTTCATGGATTCCTAAATATGTATATGGGATGCTTTTTTATCATTATTATGATAGTGAGAAACTTAATATAGTTCTATCTAGATTCCATGCGGTATTACAGAAATGAATTTATACATGGTTCTTAATGGTGTTTGGCTATTAGATTAATGATAAAATAGTAATAAAGATGTTTCAGGATTTGTTCAGAAAGAATGTGTGGTAATTCATAGGGGTTAGTAGGGCATAAAACTAGATTTGAACATATGAGGATGAATTTTTTTTAATTTCACCATGATTTGGGTGTAGAATTCATAGTCATTTGTGTTTTATGGTTTTATGATCAGGTGATTATGGGTAATTATTTGGTAGTGGATAATGAGAAATAGTATGATATTCTAGTTAGAGGTGTTCTGACTATTACTTATAAATATAATATGTTGTTTCTACATGGAATCCATGTTAGGAAAATCATTTGATATGTGAAGGTGGGGGTTGAGAAAAATATGAGTATTTTTGAATAAAATTATGATTATCTTGGATAATAGAATAATTGTTGGTTATGCTTCCAATATGATTTAGAAAAAAAGGTAGAGTTTTAACTTCCAATAATCAGTGTTTCATGGGTGATCAGGCATGATGAGTTGGAAACCAAACTGAATGCATCATCAATGTTCCAAAATAGTATTTTTTATTGAGAATTATGATGGTGCTGGAAACCTTGGTTAGAATTACCCATAGTTAGTTATGTTACCAAGTGGGGAGTATTGTAAACCAGATGATGAATTATTGTTGAGGTTGTGACACATCAGGATCGATGGGTGATATTGGGAAAAATATTCATAGTTTTAAGAATGAAGAAGGTGGTAGTTTTGATTTTTTTGTGTTATATTGTGATTTCTTAAAGATACACTATAAAAACGCATTCTACATTTGGAGATAGAGCATTATGAGTTTATGGTGAACTGATGACATTGTTAGGAGGATATATAAGAATAAATTACTACTATGGAATTCAATGATGAGATGTGTTATGTTGGGGAGGTTGTAGAACCCATATCTATATGGGAGGTGGAATTCAGGTGGACTTTTAATTTTAGAGTAGTGGATGGGTAGTTCTATAAAGTAGAAAATCGAGTGGTATTTGAAGATTATAAGATACTTAAAAGTTTTTTTTTCTACTTTCTAAATGATTTTGATGGAGTTTGGGAATCAAACGATATATTGGGGGAAATGATGGTTGGATGCCGCTGTAACCAATTGCTACCAGACTATTGTAGGTAACAAATCATCTAGGAATTGGCTAAGCAAGTGGACCTATTTTATTTATGGGACCACCAATAAACTGTAGGAATTTAATTGATGAAAAATGAAATTTCCCCGACTTGAATTTTTAAAGGAGGAAAATTCCACCTCCCTCCTTTGTTTTATGCATAGACCAAGGGTTCCATCCCCCTTTCTTATCTACATTATGATTCTTCACTAGGTATGTTCAAAGTGAACATTATCATTGATGAAAGGTATGCATCATCCTCTAATTTTATCACATGTTCTCCCAATATCCCTCTCCATCTAATTTATTCCTAATAATTTTAAGGATTTGAGATGATTCCTATGAGACTTGGTGGAATCATTGATTCTTTTGAAGATATATCTTAATAATCATTGAGTATATCCAATATTGATGATTTCATATCACTATTAATTGATTAACAAAGAGTACGGTTTTCTTCAAAATTAGTTAAGGTTTTCATTAAATTTATGTTGAATTGATTATTATATCCTTTCAAAATGATATGTTTTGCCTGAGTTTTTCTGGGAGTCCTTTATAGGACTCTTACAGGTGATTGGTCACAATTTGGGTGTATTACATGCTAGTGTGTTTCTGGGAGTCTTTTTTAAGACTCTTATAGGTTATTGGGATCAATTTGGGAGTAGTACATGCTAGTGTGTTGATCAAATGTTATTCCAATTTTAGATAATTGTTAAATTTATTTTAATTGGAAAATTAATTAAAAATTGAACATTATTAATCAATTAATAATGTGTTGAATGATTTACTATTATTTAGGTGGGTTAGAAGGATTATTAACCATAAAATGTCCTAGGTAGTATCTAATGATAATTGAATTAAAAATAGAATTTCTTTAGAAAAGGGGATGGTTGCCCTTTTATGTGCCCCATGTTATTATTCATTATGATATATGTATACGAAACCTTATAATATTCTAATTAATATGATATACCCCTTATTATTAGATTAATTTGAATTATATGATTTATTTTAAAATAATTCGTTAACTTAAAATGAAATTCATTGTGTCAATGAAAAAATTCCAAGGCCCACGTTGGGCTCTTAATATTCATCATTATCTCCATCAACACCAGTGGAATGGGGTTAAAGATTGATGGATACCCTGAGATATAGAACCCACATGAGGGGTGTGTATGAATTTATATAATTTGGGTGGCCATATATTAGGTTCTTTGATTGACCATTGATTAGAGTTGAGTGATGGCTTGGTTGATTGTCCTAAGTATATCTATAATATAATAGGATGACCATGATACTTAAACCCCTTTAGGGGTGTTCATAAAATTATCTAGAATTAATATACCTATATCCAAAGGTTGGAATCCTAAACCACCCCCATATAGGGGTGGGTGGTGTTTTGGGAGGAACAAACTTGTGGTTTTTTGTTATTTTCCATTGTGAAAACATAATCTGCTAGGCTTAGTGAGATAACTTGGGGGTGGAAAACACACTCCTCTTAGTTAATATGAGTTGTGTTAAGGGTGTTATTCCACTTCTAATACACTTATTTTAGTAACTAATTGATGAGGATGTTAGTTTAACATTATAAATCTTGGAAAAAATTAATAATAAAGAAACCAGATAATGTGGAAGAGATAGGAGGCTTGAGGATGGTACATTCCACTAGGTACTTTTTTTCACATTTTATTTGTACATGGGGAATTGTTCACCCATTATTGAGTTTGATTATTATTTTATTATTTATTATGATATTCTTGAATTTTAATACATTCTTTCGGTGATAATTTATATTTAAAAGTAAACACACTTATGGTTGGTCCAAAAAACACCATGTTGGGAGTTAATGAAAACTCCTTTGAAAGTTGTTATGAAAACTACTTACATAGAATTCAAAAAAACTCCCTATAGAGTGGTCAATAATACACCCTATGGAGGATATTATACCAAATAAAAACCCATTGTACCATTGTTAGTGATAATATCGATGGAACTATCATGGATTTGAAGTAAATATTTTTGGTTAAAGGATGAGGAGAGTGTTCCTATCACATGTTATTAACCATGGGATTCAGGGGTTTTTAGTGGGCATGTTCAAGAGTTCCACATTATTGAGGATATACTATTTGGAACCATTGTATACTATGATGGAGAATTACTCGGGTTTTCATTCAATGATTGTGCATTCTCTTGGTCATTTTATTGTATATAGTTGTGGATTAGGACCTCATATCATTACCCGTATACTAGTGTGAAATACCCTAGGTTAATTATTATTGTTATCATGTTCATTGTGATATACTCAGAGAGAATCTAACACTAGGAAAACTATTATTTCTCAATCGGGGACACAAACATGAGGATTGATATTGATTTTTCAATTTATATATTTATTGCTTGTAGTTTTTCTATTTATTCAGATACCAACACATGCACATATTACTTCATTCCTAGCTATTTACAACACCATGTTTGTAGTTCCCTACTAACTTATGTACTCACACCCTACTAGGGTGGCCATATATCTTTGTTACACAAGAATATATGACTAGTATTAAGGATAGGTTGAGATGAACCATGGATCTGAGATCATTGAAGTATTTATCATTGAAAGAATTTGGTAACTAGGTAGAGGTTTTGCACAGTGTTGTTGTTGATCCTTTTTTATTAATTTCTTTTTTTACCCATTTTATTTGTGTTATCCTAGTGGGAGATCATTATTTTTACAACTATATATATGGTTTCAGATTAGATTAACATTTACTGGTTCTTTTAATTTTTCGCACTAATCTATTTTCTATTGATCTAAATGATGACTCATAGATGATTTTTAGTTATTTATTTATTAATATACACTCTGATACATGGGTACAGTCCCACCAATTTCTCATCCATGATCCTTAACGTAAGTCAGCAACCTCAGACTTATGGGAAGGCATGCCAAAGGCACTATAGAAAAAACACGATATAGGGGTGTTATTTTGGGTTTAGAAGAGATTTTTATAAAACACCATGAAATGCTAAATTATTTAATAACTAATGATTGACTAATTTTTTCATTAATATTTTTTTGTGAAAATGACATTAATATTTTTGGTTTAATTTCTTATCAGCATCAATTTTCCATGGAATACAATATAACATCTAATTATTTTACTAGTGGAATTTTTTTTTCTAAAAAAGTGTTTTGTGGTGTTTAATTCTATCTATAATCATGGAAGTATACAATATTTAGTGGTGGTTTTAACATCCTCTATTTTATTCACATCAATTAAAATTACTGATAGTAATTTATTTTTAGAATGTAAATATTTGATATCAATTTGATTCCCTAAAAACCATATATAAAATATACAGAAAAGACCGGACAACCCATATAGTATAATAAAGACAATAAATTCCATATATCAAAAAACATTATTTTACATATGATATAACATTAAATTACAGCATTTTATAAAAAATGTCATCTTTAAAAAAAATCAACACTCACATGTGTCCTTGCTACCCTTATTGCATGTATTCCCCTTGACCTCCATTATTAATCACAACACTACCTATAACCTATGTCATCACCTCACACTTTTATTTTATTCATTTAAAGTATTGAACCAAACATTAGTAATGATAATATAATATTATTAATAAACAACTCAAAAAAGAAACAACTAAATTTATGTTAGTGATGTTTTATACATATTGATTGTTGTTGTTTATCTTTCTTCAATTGTTTTTTGAATCCATTTAAAAATGAAAAATTAGTCAATGTATTGATGAGTTTAATAATTTCACATTGAATTATATACTAACAAATGTCAGTCACGAATAAACTCTCGATGAAAACATAATGTAGGATGAATTAATAGACAAATCCATCATAGGTGTCATGTCAAATTGCTTGAAATCACTAGTATAATTCATACATTTGGATGAAAAAATGTTAGAATAAGAAAAAATGGCATAAAAAAAAGTGAATAGTATGTAATGAACTCTAATTTTTATAATATAAGAATAATGAAAATTTACTGATATAGACCGTGTACTATCACTAAACATCTTATGATCTGGAATACCTATAAAAACAATCTATTCATAAATTTATATATTAAAAAAAGTTAATTCATAAAATTTATTAATATAAAAAACATTCAATTTCTACTCTTGGTTGTTCATATGTTTATATTGTACAATTTTGGTCATTATTTCATATTATTTTAATCACTGAAATTATTCTTCATAAGAGTCCCCCACAAGACTCAAATTTTCAATGTCATCATGTATATATAATTTAGTATTTTCATGTTATTGGGATTCACTGTCATAAATTACTTCACCTTCATCACCAATATCGTACATGTATCATATTTTCATGTGAAAAAACACCACATGTCACCCAAATTATTATTAATACAACATATTATTTCTTTCTTTCGAATCTATAATATATGGATCTTTTTTTCCAATCAATAATATCGATCAACTGATAGATATTCATAGAAGCATATTGTAATTAATATTTCATTATACCCTGAATGATATTGACCCAATTAAATTTAAATAAATGAACCATAATTTTCCTACTATAATTCAATATGAAAATAATACCAAACATTATATTACAACCTCAATCTTTAACTATGAATATACCACTATTTTGTGTTTTCAATCCATCACCTTTGTAAACAAAAAGAATCTTAAAAATGTAAATACTTTAAGAATGAAATATCCTAGAATTATTAGGAGGACCATTATTATCATCATTCATTAAATGTAAAATTTTATATAAAAAATAAAGAAAACTTTTTGATAAGTATCATAATATAAAAAGTATTAGTTAGATTAAGAAATTTCATGACGTGAAAAATAATAAATAATATTTTTGATAATAAATTTTTTATCTCTATCTCCATCCAATTTTGAATCATAGTGCATATGTTCATATGTGTAATTAATTATTTTACATAGGGACAACCAATATCAATATTGATTAGCCCATATTTTTTTTGATTTTCTTAACTTCATATCTGTCAATGAAAATGAATAGAATTTTCCAACTTCTCAACATATTGTTGAAAACATCAATGCCTCATTATTTGAAAGAAATTGGAATGTATTTTCTTAAATATACCCCACATGATTGAATATTATCTCTAAAAAATACAAATACCTTGAAAATAAGAATAGAAACTCTTCAGCATGGTAAACATCTATCACAAAACCTTTTGGATGGGATTTATTTTTTACATAAAATTTCAAATGACCAAGATACTTAATGAAAAAATTTAAGAATTATGAAATATTATGTTTGTAAAAATTATCTAGGAATTTTTTTTTGAAATAAAAAATTAAAATAAATTACCTCTCAATGGTATACATCAATCAGTAATATCAATTCCCCCTAATTTATGTTTCTTTTAATAAATGAGTTTCTCGAGGAATCATCAGAGTGAAAATATTTTTGGTAAATTAATAACTCAAAATATAAAATAATCTGTAATTTTTCAAGATTATTATCCACCTCATTGGGGTTTAAATACATCTAAGAAAATTGTCTAAATAACGTGAAAAATTATATAAGAACTTAAAATTCAGGACTATTCAGTCCATGTAACAGATGATGATACAAATGAACATATATTGAAATAATTTTAAAATATCCCTAATTTTATTTTATATTTTTAATCCTCTAAGTAAAACAAAAATTTAATTTTGTTTCATTTCAAAAATATCCACTAGATAATTTTTCTTCACATTTTTAAATATTTCATGTTTGATATAGGTGGATTCTATGTCTTTATGTGCATTTAAATTATCATTTGACCTCTCTGGACCATTAAAAAATATAAACATCATTTTTATCACAAATTCTCAATGTTCATAACATCAGGATTTTGATGTAACAAATTAAATTCCCATTAAGGAAGTTCAAAAAAATATTCCCTTTTTCTTACATTATTTTGCTCCATTTGTAACAATTATTTTCTAAAAACATTTTACAATTTCATTCAGAAAAAATTATTTTCCAAACTCCATAGAAACATTTTACAATTATGCTAAGAAATATGATCTTGATAATAATTTATAAAGAATCCTAAAAGTAGTTTTTCCAATGAGACATGATTTGTTAAACCAAAATCAATGAGATATATAAAACATGAGAGGAAGAACCATAAAAACTAATTTATTCTACATGGTAGCCATTAAGTCTCAATGTTATACCCTATTTCATTCTTTCATGTACTTTTAACCCCTCTCATTGATCATCTTTTTTTTAGGTCTTATTTTTAGTAGTGTCTGGTGTTTTTTAAGGAATTTTTTAAGTTTTGGAGGTGATGAACAGTTTGTACATGGTTAGGAAATTTTTTTTGGATCATCCCCAGTAACTATGTAGCCAGTCATGGGCAACTGGAGGGGGACCATGGTTGGATCAGGGATAGTGAAAACCATGTAGAATCCCATCCAAACAACATTACCCTATACAATTGGGATTTTTATGGTTGTCAAAAAACTTTCATAATAGTGTAAACTAACCTTTCTCCCTTACCATAATCCCACTAAGGGTACATAATGTAGTACACTTTTAGTACTTTCCATGAAACATTAACATGAAACCATGAAAAGATGTTCTTAACACAAAATTTCATTTAATAAAAATACCATGTAAACTATTTTAAAACATAATAATCTCCCATTAGAATATAATATAATAATGTTTCAGTATAAGGCTATCAAGATTAGATTCTATCTTCTTATACACCTTTCCTCTTAGATCAAAGAGCTGATTGATGTGTTTGATCTCCCTTTGGTTTGAGGGTATCCTCACATTTTTAATTCTCCCAATGTATTCTCCCACTTTATTAGATAGGGATTCCATCTCATGTTTTATTCAAATATAATTATTTTTTGATGTATTGTGATTCCATGGATTCCACTTTGATCATCCTCATACCAAATTCTCTATTGGAGATTCTCATATTCTGTTGCTGATTATATGATTATGTAATTTAAAGGTAGGTGGTTTCATAATTATTATTCCAACAATTTAATCCCTAATTTCAGTCTTTAATTAGAATTTATTTTCAAATATTTTCTGAGAACTTTATTGTGTTTATTTGAATGATTTATTTAAAAGGCCTGTGATTTGTTAAATAAATCTAGTTTTTAAGGGCTTTGAATATATATTTTTATTTATGAGAAAATATGGCCTGTAATGAATAATGATTTTGTGAAAAAAATGTATATTCATGAGAAAATGGAATTAAATGAAACATTATTTTGAATGCCATGGAATTTAGGAAAAAAATAGGATTTGGTTGTGAAATTGAAATGGATTTTTAAACTTGATATTGGTCGTTGAACTATGACTGATTATTTTAATTGACTTGAATTGATTTTCTAATGTTTTATTGATTGATAACATGTGATATTAAATTGTTATTGGGTGATTGAGAAAATAAAGTAGGAATAATTTACCCTAGAAATGTATTGATGATGATAACTCTAACTAAACCAAATTCTGCATGATATCCATGATGGTGTGTTAAATGATTTTATACTGATCCCCTAAGCCCTAGAGACATTCACACAAACATTAAGTTGTGATGATTGGATGACTATTGTAAGGTTCATCAAATAAAAAAATAACTAATCATAAGGAATATGATATTGTACACTATGTTTACTTGGTTGTTACATTCGAGCAATAATATAACAAATTTAATCATTCCCTTGATTTATGAAAATGTTCATTTAAGCCTATTTTTATATACATGACATATTTATTATTTGAATGAATTGTTTTCCTGATAAATATGAATGGTATTTATGATGCCTATATATTATTTAATCTGATCCAGATCTTCTGTATTTTTATTGGAATTTCCTCTCGAACATTTTTTGAAATCCTATTGAGATGTTGTTTTTCACACCCTACATTTTTTATATGGATTTTATAGATCATCATTTTCCATGACATTGAAATTTGAATTCTCTACTTGGAGGTGGTTAGTGTTATTCCTTTTTGAGAGCTTGAAAGATTGTGGTGATCGTAGGGTTTATTGTACACCTATTGAATGGATGTTAAATATCTTATATTGATGGATGTTTTGTTGTTTTATTTTGGATGAGGCAATCATTGGGGATTCTATCTGTCTTATTGTTGAAATTTTATCTATTAGGTGTGTTTTTTATACCAAATGACAATTTATTTTCTTATTATGTTCATATATTTTTGTTTATTATCATGGAATGAACCATTACCTATGAATTCTTGTTGATTACAGGTGCCATTATACAACAATTGTGTATCAGGAATGTCCTTTGGACTTTGTCAGGGTGGACTTGGCTATTAGCCTACCAAGGTATCCAAGCTAGTATGTGGCAAAATTGTATCATAGGATTGAAGTTATTCATCTTTATTTGATGTTTGTATATATATTGGGATTTGTTGGTAGATAAGATGTTGGTTTTTGAGAATTAATTTTTATTTATAAGTTATTACTTTGAAAAATCTCACGATAGTGAACCTTAAGTCACCATGAGAGTTTGTTAAAGTTGTTTTGAGGAAGAAGTTGATATAATTATTTTCTATTAACCAAATTTTATTTGAGTATATTAAAATAGGAAATTTTTTAATTATATTTGATAAAATTATTATACCTATATATGTTGAGTGGTTTGATGACCCGAGTTTCCTTTCTAATATTTTTATGTTTTCTATTAACATTGTGTAGTACTATGAACCAAAGAATATATTTTAACAGATATGATGATAATAGGGTTGATGATCCATAAAAATTTAACCCCCCCTTATTGATCAGAATCGTATTATATGTATGTTGTCCATTCTCTGGGAATGGTAGTCAAACCCATCCACATTCAGGCTCTAGTAATGAAACCTTGAAGGGATGAACCTTATGATCAGAAAAAGGGCCTTTTTGAAATAATCCACCATATTTCTATGTATAGAGTGATCCATATGTGGTACATGTTTCTATGAAAAATATTGAGCATCTGATTGGGTTTTTGGTAATTCCATAATCTTTAAAGGTGAAGTGTAATATGTTTAATCTTCAAGAGACTACTTGAAGGTGGTGGGATTCTATTTTTATAATGTAAAAATCATGAAATATTTGAGTATAAAGACTTATAGTTCCTTTCATGGAATAGATCTATCTAGAGTCATTGGTTTTGGAGAATTATTTCCAATTTCATAACCTTTAATAAGATTCTAGTAACATGACTCAATATAAAAACTATTTTACTGAACTTGTTCAATTTTCATCTAAGGTAGTGATGAATAAGAAATAAAAATCATTAGGATTTAATATGGGTATTATATATAAAATATGATCTTAGGTATTCATACTGAATATCACTTATTATGTGATTGTGTTAGATAGGGAGTTATTGGTTGACATTGACCAGGATTTTAGATCAGTGTTGACATGGGTTCCTCTCACTCTATGTGTTAGTTCTTTTAGTTCCATTAAAACAAATTTAATATGTGATTAGTCTTATAAAAGACCTAAATATAAATAATCATTAAGACATTCTGTGGTGTCTATAATAGGCCCCTTGTATTTCTTTTAGTGTGGAAGTTTTAGTCATTTATTTCTAGATTATACTATTAGACGGAAGGTGTATAGCTTGTGTATTCACTTAGGCCACATGTAGAAGTTATGTCATGTTTTTTTACCCCAAACTTTAAAAAATGATCATTATATTTTAAATATACTATTTTGAAATTATTTACATTGATAACTAATGTGTTCTATCAGAAGGAATCTAGAATTACGCTTCTTCAAATAGTGGAAGAGCCTCCAGAGTAAGTTGATTTGGGTCCAATAACATTTTGATGTACCATCACTATATCTTTATCATTAGTTGCTGATTTATTTGATACTGGTTCATGTCAGTGGATCATAACAACTCGTATTGTGAATGTTATAATACTTTCTTCATATATTATGTATTATGTGATGGATATTTCTAGTCCAATCAGAACAAAGATATAGTAGGGTCATTAATTCCCTTCTTTTATGTACACATTATTTGAGATTGAGATCATATAGGATTTTATGCTTCTTAACATGAAACATTTGGATTCTATTCTTGGGATGAATTTTATGATTACCAATAATAATGGAATTGAATCCTATCTATGGTGAGTATTCTTTAAATACCCTAATGCAGTATTCCATGGATTCTAGAGAGAGTGGGACCCAAAATCATTTATATATAGACCATCGTTTTTAATGCAGGGAGTGGTGATATGAATTTTTTCTTTTGATCTAGAGAGAGAAACTTTGGGTGTTGTTATTCTCCCAGAATTCATCATGTTTTCTCGCATGTTTACATCTAACTTTTCTAACCTACCATTGGAAATGGAATTGTATTTTTCTAATGACATTTTATTTGGTACCCAGCCAATATCTTTTCCCAATTATCACATTGATCCAACTAAATTGAATTAGTTAAAGAATACGTGTGATGATTTTTTAGGTAAACTCTTTATTTGACTGAGTGTGTCACCTTGGGTGGCACCAATTCTTTTTTCAAAGAACACTAATGTAAGTATTCACCCTTTTTTATTACCAAAACTAAATCTTTACATGTTAAATAACAGTTTTTCATTTCCTTAGATAGATGACTAGTTTGACTACTTAAATGGGGTGATGTGGTTCCCAAATATTGTTCTTTAGTCTCATTATCACCAATAATGAATCAATGATTACAACATTCTAAAAGCTTCTAGTTAGGGAATTTATTACTATTATTAGTTCCTCGTTATTATCTTTCCTCTTACCAATGAACCAATAGTTTTTATTGAACTAATGATAATGATATTCCACGAGTATTTTTATTCATTCATGGTGGTAGTTTTAGACGAAATATTGTTTTAATCAAAAATAGAGTAAGATCAAGTGAGTCAGTTGAGATAAGTTGTATAAAATTTGTGGGGTGACCAACTTTAATAAAGGATATAATAATTTATCTTATTGATTCAATATGTACAGTTTTTGGGACACGTGGTATCAAAACACTGTATTTCAATCCATCCTACGAATGTGAATACTATAATTATATAGGAACAACTACAATAATTTTTTGATATTAAAATATTCTAATGATTAGTAGGGTATTTCAACATGATTGTTTATGTTTTCAACTTTAGATTCTATAATGACCTCTCTCACACAAAAAATATTAATGTGATTATGTGTTTAGAAATATAATTATTCTTTTTATGAGTTGTATAATCTTTTTAATTATATACCTCTGTTGACTCTTCTAATGGATGAATTAGAATATGTGTTCTTTTGGGTCGTATTGTGTTTGGGTTTGGGCTATGTTATCATGAAATGTGATCATGTTTCAGCAGACAGTTCCCAAAAAAATATCCAAAAAAGTATTGGCTATTCAAACTTTGATCATTAACATCCATATATGTTGAATAATCTTAAGATTTGTTGGTATTATCTTTTAATATAAATTATTTCTGTGTTTTTTAGTCACAAATGTCTGATTTTAATATTATCAAAAATCTAATTGAATCACTAACATATCCATTAGGTGGAGTACCAATAGTAATTTTATTTTGAGCATTATTATAGATTTTAAAAGGGTAATTTCATTGTTTATTCCTTAATTAAGAATATTTTGACCCAGTTAATGAAGGGGGAATTTTAATAGTAAAACTTTATGGATCAATTTGGTTGTATATTTTTTTTGGAGTTTAGGAGGATGATATCCAAATTATTATAGGAAAAAGCATAGTTATAATCATATTTTCTTGGGATTATTCTTCTAGGGTTTCAGATTGGTGATTAATTTTTTGGGTGAATGGAGTCTATTTATATTGGGGAGACCATAAGTTAGTGGTTCTTCAAATTTGACTATATCATTTTCTTTTAGAAGTGGTATTCCATACATTTATCTATGATAAAATATAGGATTTGGGGTTCCATTATCCCTAGAAGATGGTGCACCCTGGTACCATGAATATTTTCTCTGAAATGTAGAGATGATTTTGGTGTCTATGTGTTAGATGAGATATCAATAATATAATTTCTTAATGTTATACCTATCATATAGTAATGTCTGAGCACCAAATAAATTCCTAGGTTTTCCTTATCCTCTTCTAGTATTTACTTATATGTGGGATATGATAAAAATATATTTCATGGTTGGGTTTCCATATACCCCTTGGGGGAAGAGTGTGATGCAGATATTGACTGGTTGAATGACCAAAGTTTACCAATACATGATAGAACCAATGTTGAGGACATGGGGAACCTATATGTATATGATATCATTAGGATACATAGAGTTAAACATGTTATATTCTCTGATAGGGATCCCCATTTCACATCTACTTTTGTAGAGGCTTCCATGAGGCAGTTGGATACTAGGTTAGTTTGAGCATGACATATCATCTAGAGCTATAAAGACAAAAAATATGAGTTATACATATTCTTGATTAAATTCATTACCGTCGCGTTCAAGATTTTCTTGTATCTTAGGATATATACTTGGGACTTGTTGAGTTTTTCTATAATAATAGTTACTATTAATGCATCATGATGGCACCCTATGAGTCCATGTATGACTGATCATGCTAATCTCTATTGAGCTCGTTAGAGACTGGTGTGGCTTCCGTGGTTGGGAATAGTTATTCTAAGAAAAACAAAAAATTGATTTAGTTGATTAATTAGATAATGTTGATGATCCAATGCCCATAAAAATACTATGGTAATATTTTTATACTCCCATTATATTTTTTTAGTTGCTGAATGTGTGTTTTTTGGTGTTTCAATTCAGTTATATCACTAAATTCATGGAAAAATTGAATGGTTACATTGAGATATGTGGGACCATTTGAGGTTTTTGAGAAATTTTGTCATAATGGATTGCAATTTTGCATGTCCACCTTAGTTAACATTGATTAATAATGTGTTTCATGTGTCATAACATTGAAAGTATCTATCATTCCCTTATCATGTCTTGAACTATAAAGACTATGATCTTGAACTAAATTTATCTATAACTGAGAATATAGTTAATATATTTTACTAATAGAAGAAGCGTCTTTATTGAATTTGAGAGAATGGTTATTATTCATATGAGTAAAGAGACCATAAGTCACTGATGTTGAAAAATTAGATATATCAATTAGTTATGGATTCTTCTTAATAGGGTTTTTAGGGGTAGAAAGGTTTTATAATGCGGAGGTTGTGAAACCCCATCACGAGATTTAAGGTATTTCAAACACCATGTAATTGTTATCTTTTTTTGGACTTTTTAGATGTTTAATAGATTTTTTAAATGTTTTTTAAAAAATATATTTTTATTCTTGTTTTTTATATGGCTATATAAAACCATATGGTTTATCCTAACTAACCATATGGAAAGTATCGGGGCTTTGGAGGGAGGCAGGGTGCACAATTGGATAAGCTTTAGAAAAAGCTATGTGACCTCCCCTCTAATCTATGTATCCTTAGATGGAGGGGGATTGAAAAAATTTAAAACCCATTATATAACTATGTAACCAAACCATTCACCCTATCTTGAAGACCAGTGAGGGTACATGGTTAATAATAACCCTAAAACTAAATTAGTAAACCATATGAGAGAGTTTTTCCCAACTTGAAAATTTTAACTAAAATCCTAGGACCCTATTTTTAAACCAAAATCAACTCCCATTCATCCGTATCTAGGTTCATTTTATTTTAGTGTCTCTTGAGGGAATATTATATTTCTCATAAACCCTTTTCTCTTGGAATAATGTGTCTATGGATTCATTTGGTCTCCCTATGGTTAGTAAAACTTCTCGTATTTGGAATTATCCATATACCTTTTGTCTACCTTATATAGTGTGATAGTTCATCATTTTATTGATGGATCTAAACATTTCTTATTATGGATCACAATTCTAAGGATCAATATTTTGTCTTCCCTCCTTCAATTCTTTATTTGTGGTTCCCATATTAGGTGTTTTATCATTTGATCATATGACCTAAATATAGGTTTTTCTGTAAGGACTTTCCCCATAATTTAATGGTTGACTACTTTCATGAATTGTAATGTGTTTAAAATTGTTTTCTAAACCTTGAATTGTGATAATTTTAATGATTTAATTAAGCATAAATAGTTTTTGTAAAAGAATTTTTTTTCAAAGGCTTTGATTTTTTTTTATGAATTATGCGAAATAACATCATGAAATTAACAATAATTTGATGGACAAATTTCATTTTGGTTTATATAAAAAATTAAATTAATTGATTGATGATTTTTATAGGCATAAAATTTATGAAAACCAACGATTTGGTTTTTAAATTGAAATTAAATTTTGAATCATGGAATTGATCATTGAACTGTGAATGATGAAATGATTTTCTCATAATTGATCGATTGAAAAAACATATGAGACTTAGTAGTTAGGGAGTGATTTGCACAATCATGGAAGGACTCTCCATTACAAGAAATAGAATGAGGTTGAAAACTCTATCTAAACAAAATTCACTATGTTTTTCATAATGGGGGTCAATACATTTATCTTAATGGCCTGAGACTCAGGTATTTAAAAACACACATTGATCTATAATGATTTAATAAGTTGTGTGAGGATATTAAAGATAGAAATTAACTTTTATAGGAATATAGAATGGTTTTTGTGAAATTTTTGTTACATTATAATGATAATGCAACTATTTTTAAAATAAATTTGATTTATAAAATTTTTCATTTAATCATGTTTTGATATAATCTCCATATTCATGATTTAAAATAAGATTTCCTATAATTAATGAGAAAATTTTTTTCTATGAATTACAATTATTTCTATTAAAGTATAAATTTTTTTGTTTTTTTTAATTTATTATAGTGAATTTGGGAAAATATAATGGGTTGTTTTTTATATCGCCATAATATTTCCATTGGGGTTTTACATATCATCTAGTTATAAGAGAAATAAAAGGTAAATTTCCACTTAGAGATGGTGATTGTGCTTGATTTTTGAGACATTATGTGGTTATGGTGATTGGTGGGGATATTGTACACTTATTTATTAGAAATTTCAGACTCTATTTTGATGGATTTTGTGTTTTTTTATTTTGGAAGTGCAAGTATATAGATTTTATATGTATATGATTATGGTAATTATATCCTTGAGTAGTGATTGTAATATTGATTTATAACTATTTTATCTCCCACTATTCTGTCATTTTAGTTTTTTCTCTTGGAAGAAACTATTCATTTTGACCTCTTATTGATGCAATGTTCTATTTTCCAAATACTATGGGTTTGGAAATCCATTTGTTTTATGTGATTACAGGTTCTTCTATCGGTGTACCAGTTTATCTGAGCTAGTTCATGAAATAAAAAATCATTTTTATAATCTGGCCAAGCCAAAGTAGTTCGATGTTCTAAACGGATAGATTTCCAAGTCTAATAATGTTATTTAAGGTCCAAATAAGGGCTCCATGAATTTGGAAATTTTAAATGTAAAATTAATCATATTATCTATAATATATGAATAACAGGCTAAAGATAGACATAAATTTCATTTATAGGAATTTTATTTATTGATATAATAATCAATATGATGAATAATTTGTATTTCATACACATTAAGAATTTCATATTATAATAGATTGAAACTACTATCCATATGTTCTATCTACTAGTTAGTTTTGTAAAAATAATGAATCCTTCATATTTTAATCATAAAAATAAATTTCTAGAATCATACGATAAATATAGATATAATTTTCTGAATTTAATTCATGATTTTGAATCTATTGTATTTCATAAAAACTCAACTTTATTATTGTGAAAATCATGCAACATGATATGTTCATATGTTTTCGATGAGAAAAAAATTATCCAAAATTTTTAATAGAAAATAATTTAAAACCTTCACAACTATTTTTCCTATTTCTTTTTGGAATTATACAGAATTAAACATACATAAAAATTTTTTATTTCTATATAGAAGTTCAATATCCTTTTCAATTTTCTATATTTGACTGATTTTTTAATAAAGAATAGATTTACTGTTAGATTCATGTAAACTTTTATAATTGAGTCCAAGATTGGTAATAAAATTATTCATCTATTAAATGATACAACAATCAAAACATCATATAATTCATCATGCAATAATTCCAATATAATTGATTTTATTTTGTTTTTAATTCAGTATAAATACTTGATATGGGAAAACATCAACATAAAATATAATTATTTATATTTGGAACCTCTTTCATATATATTCCTAATATATAATCTATAACTAATTTTCTGAACTCATTTTTTTTCTTGGTTCAATTTTCCATTGAATATATGTACTCATAAACATCACAAATTATTATTATATCATCTTGATTAGGTTATCCTGTAGTTTTAAAATCATCATTAATATCTAAAAAATCTCTAATTGAATCAATTAATGTGCCACATTTTTTATGGCACTTCCCAGATAAGATAATAGAAACATTTATCTTGTTTTGAATTTCATTATCCACTATCAGTGCACTAACTTGTAAAATTTGAATTCAGACATAAATGTATAAATTTTTAATAATGTTTCATTATGCATGAAAAATCCCATGATCCTAATTATGATGAAGTTGTATTAATATGAATTGATTAAATAAATAAATTCACTTCCACCATCTCCTAAATTATCATTTAGGATTTTTATATTTGTTTATTATATCCACGGATCAATTTTCCGTTGCAGAATCCAAAAAAATTTGAAAAACATTAACAAAATGATATATCATTTTATGTTTTATAATTACTTATTCTCTATATGTAAATGAATTTCTACACATTCAAATATAATATATAATTACATTATCATTTATATAAAAATAAATTTAAATTAAAATAGGTAGATAATATCGATTTATAAATTAGTATAAAAATATTAAAACACATAATTTAGTCATTCATATGAAATTTTATTTCTAACATTATATTATAATATTTTATAACTAATAGAAAAAGAAATAAATATATTTTTAGAATCCATAAACACAATTTATACCCAAACACCAATTTCATGATTTATCATAATATTAGAAACAACACATCACAATATAACATAACCACATAACACAAAAAATAATTCAAGTATGCATAAATTAATTAATAATTATTCTTATAATGTTAAAATTGATTTAATGTATTATTTCTCCATTTAACCAGTTAAACATTTTTTACATTTAATTTATCTTTATTTTAATTAAAAAAAATACATATATAATATTTATCACTTATTAATTCATTTATAATGATTATAAATTGATTTAACAAAATTCTCAAATAATTATGTTTAAACAAAAAATTAAAGAAAATGAGTAATTCATATTTTTTTTATAAAATCATCAAAATAAATATAATTCTTCCATGAGGTTACATATCTCAAATTAGGGGAACATGAAATGCCAATTATTCATGAAAAAATAATCTTATGACACCAAGAATACCTAAATATACCAAAATGAAAACATTTAAGGATAATTAGAATACTCAAATTACTAAAACTAAATCTATTACACAATTATTTCCATAACTGATTTTACATTAGAATATTTAAGTATTTAGGTTTAGTAATTTGAGATATATCCTTGAAAATTAAAGCATTTGTTTGAAGTCATGGAGGTTGAGAGGGAATCAGAGAGGTGGATTTCATGTTGACTCCAAGAGGGAATCTTGCGTCGAGGCTGAGAGGGAAGCCAATATGGGATTGAGGGGGAGGACAAGAGGGGGTCTGATGTTGAGTGGAGGTAAGTGGGATACAAAGAGGTTCTTGGGTTGGGGGGTTGAGGCCATGATGATTTATTTAATAAACATAGTTGTATTTTTTAATAAACAGATCATGAAAAAGTCATTAGTATTATTTATTAGTGAGTTTTAATCAAAATGGATTCAAAATAATAATATAAATGATGCTTAATAAAGTTTTACATTAAAAATATGACTTAAATATTATATATGAAATTGGAAGAGGTTTTTATAAAAACAAATAAAAAACTATTTCATTTTACTATAGTTACTATAGTGAGGCCACATAGAAACATCGATGATATTATAGTTCATAGTGAACTAAACCAAGATGCTATAGTACCATATAATTTTTTCAAAGATAATTCAAGATCTTTTTTTGAGGGTAAAAATTAGTAGTCTGGGATAAATTTATAAATTAATGGAATTTGTATAACTGTACACCAATAATATTTTTTAAAAATAGAACATATTTTTTAACAACCTATCTATATGGTTTTGTCTTCCATTCCATACATCCAGGATAGACATGTGTTATGTAAAATCAATCATACGATACCCAAATTATGGAAGTTTCAATTAAAACTATGGACTTTTCGGTCCATTGATCGTTAAATTTGGATAAATTTTGGGTTTGTAGGTTCTATCCAATTATATAACCTTGTCTCGCGGCGCACGACGGGATCGTGGGGGAGAAACGTGCGCTACCCAATGGTTGATTAGAGAAGATTGGGTTCTACTTAATCACCCATATTGGGCGCACCATTTTATATCAAAACACCCAATGGTTCCATATCTAGCAATACATGGACCAGTTTTCCAATGGAAGGCGATCGCTGGGTTGTTTGACCAACGATGCTTAAGAACTCACATTGGTCGAGAGGATGGGAAGTCGGGCTCATCGCACCCTTTTGAGGGGGAATTATTGCATGTTCTGGGACTCTATTATAGATTTACGACTTATTCATATGTTTGTGAATCTTTGGTTTATACACAATCATAGTATCCATGGATTACACCTAGTTGGAAATGGTCAGCTGGACGCAGGGGTTCAGAATCATTTATGCCCGAGTTCTACCATCCCTCATTGGATTAATGACTCCATGGAGTCTGGACTCAGTGAGACTACACTGGTTTAAATCCTCGTTACCAGGAACTCTAGAGTTTATTGTTATCTAGGGGGGATAGATAATGACTTGAGCAATTGGATCGAACCCATGGTATGTGCCTCCTACGTATCCCTGCTAGAGGAATCATGATTCATGTAGTTTGGTTTGGAATGGGGCTTACGCTCTAGGCTGCCCAAGGTTGGTGTGGTGAACCGACGTGAAGATGGTCGGATCGATCAGGTGTTGGTCTTGAACCTTGAATAGGCTTCCTACGTACCCGGACTATGATACAGGGATCAAAGTCCACGTAGTTCGGATTGGGATGGGCCTTACACTTTGATGCGGCCTAAGGTGTGGGTAAACCAACGTAAAGATGGTCGGAATGACCGATTGTTGGGATTTAAATTCAAGGAGGCTTCCTACGTACCCTGCCTAGGAGAGAGGGATCAAATTCCACGTAGTTTGGGTGGGGGTGATGTCGGAGAACCGACGTGAAGATATATCGGGGGTCTGATGGGTATTGGGCTTGAACTTCGTGGAGGCTTCCTATGTTCCATACCATAACATGGATCAAAGTCCTCCTAGTTCATATCGGTATGGGGCGTATACTCTGAGGCCGCCTAGTGTAATGGATTAGGGATTACACTCTGAGGAGGCCTAGGAGAGGATTTCATGGTCAATGCTTACTCTAAGGCCATGTCGGTCATTCTCGGTGTGAGAGACAAGAGGCAGTAGGGACCAGACGATCACGTCGCGAAAGGTGCGTCTGTGGGAAGTGTGATGGGTCTTATGCGTGGGGGCGGCACAAAAAGTCAGGGCATACTCTGAGATGGATACCCAATGGAAACAAAGTGCAGCAGGAGAGGGAAAGGGTACCCCCTATATCCATTTCACCTCTTGGTCCTTGGCACTGGGGAAGGACGAAGGTGCATGGTTTCCACCTCCCGCAAGAAATGCTAGGGGCTTACACCAAGGAGGCTTCCCTGGTGCCTTCCTCATGTCTGACCATGAGGGCATCCCAACTCACTGGTGGGTTGAGGCATATAATTGAGGCATACACCTATGCTCAAGTGCACATGTGGGATAACTCCAAGGGCATTGGAATCAGTCCGAACAAAGGGAGATGAAAAGTGTGAATCACATGCCCAACATTCAGAACATGATGAGGGTGACGTGACGATGGAGGATAACTGTTGACCGTGCTCAAAACACAGAATCCATATCATGTTTTCCTAGAATGGGGGAAGACAAGTGAGGTTCAACTGTTGACCGTGTTTGAAACACATGACCTGACTCGAAGTGTTGCCCAAAGTCTTTCAAGGGCGTTGGCCCAGGACGGTAGGTGAGCTGAGGCGGCATGGGACCAGGTAGTTAGGGGGTCCCTACAGACATGCAAGGGGATGAAGATCTGAATGAAGGACCTGAAAATCATGAGGTGAATTGATGGAATGTTTTAACAGATTCCAATGCTCTTGAAATTATGCCACTTTAAACATAGCATGAGGCATCTTATTCTTGGAGCATAAGGCATCTCTTACATAGGATAAGAGGTATCCTATGTCTGTCACATAGAGTATACTACAGTTTAAAGTCATATAGATAGGACTGTGGAATCACAGTTTAAATACATGTTTTAGGGACTATTTCCATATAGTTTAATGTCATATAAACATGACGAGGGCCATATAGTTTAACGTCATGTGGTCAGGACGACTAGGTAAGTGATACCTAGCAGTGGTTGGTGTGGGACTTATGCTAGGGAGGACCAATATGTATTAACCTAGAAAAAAGATATATGTAATGGGGTTATAAGAGATTCATGAGGAGTATCAAGACTCATGACATGTATAGGACGGATTTTTGGGCGGCACAAGGGTGCAATGTAAAATATTGTTGACCCGACCTGAAAAGTTCGCGGTGCGACTCTCCATTTTTCATGGGGGTAGTGACAGTAGCAAAGGGATTGGCGCAGAGGGTGGGGACCGCAGCCCCGCACTGAATCCGAGCGGGGGAGTGGGGGCGCAGCCCCGTGGTATAGACCAGCGAGTGCATGGGGTTTTCGCATGGGGAATGCCGCGTACGAGCTACCCGCGAGGGACTGGCTGCGGTGGAGCTGGCCACATAAGAGATGGTTGTGGAGGGGCTGTCCGTGAAGGCACCAGCTGCATAGGAGCAGCCGCGGAGAGGCTGTCTGCGATGGGTTTACGCAGATGAGATGACCACAGAGTAAATGGCCATGAATGGAAATGGCCATGAAGGGCGTCTGCGAAGGGGCTGGCGCCCATCCTAGTTCGCACCCACGGAGGGGTTCCCGCCTCCATTTCGCGAACGACACTGGTCTACGGAGGGGGTGGCCACGACGGAGATGGCCGCAGAGGGACAATATGCAAAGGAGATGGCTGCGGAGGGGCTATCCATGAAAGAAATGGCCACAAGTGGTTCACGGTTTGGTTTCTACTCAATGCGGAAGAGTGCATCTGCGGACGATATGGGGTCCGCGGATGGTCACAGAACTTTCCCGCTGGGAGCGATTTCTCCAGCATCTCCCCATGGGTTTTCACCCGTCATTCCCCTGTCATTTTTTCCCCTTGGTGATTATTTATAGAGTCGCGAAGAGGCAGGATTGATGGGCACATGACACTTTTTGCAGAAGCCCATGAAGGAACCCCCACCCGTGGACGACTCATTCAACCCGTGATTTTTGGAACTGAGATTCGCGGAATTGCTTCGCGGGTGTGAACCTCTTCGTTTCTGTTCTATGAACGATGAGGTTCGAAGCTGTATACGGATTCCACATACATTTCTCGAATGACGACGCGCGCGGCATGGGCCAGTTAGCACGGTTCACGGCGGTGTACCGGCCTGGTGTATGTCCTGTTTCACCCCCGCGGAGGTGCTCTGCCCCCATTTTCAGAACGACATCATCTGCGGGAGGGAGGTTCACCGAACTGCCTACGTACTGTTACTGGGAGCCAGTACGTGGACCGGTTCGATCCTTTTCCATGTTTTGGGGAAATTGGAATTCCCTTTTGCAGAATTTTCACGACCCTATAAACCTAATAAAAAAACATAACCCCTCATTGATACAAACTGAGATAAAAAAACCATAGAATAAATAAATATCACATAATTTTAAATAATAATTTACTAAATATCACGATAAATCACACACCAAAATACATCGGTTTAATTTATTTATTAAATAAATAAATAAAAAACTTATATTTAAAAATTTATTATACGTATCCCACACATAAAATTCATATATAATACCCTTATAGAAATATTAGACATAATAGTTCTCTAAATTTCTTAGGTAATGAAAACATTAAAAGGGTGATATTTGTTTCTATGTATGTGTAAACATATTGGATAACAATGAAAGATCATAAGTCAACATAATATGGGTATGAGAACATAAAAAAGGTTTTTCAAAAAAATAAGAAAATCATAACATATAAAACATTAAAAATAATTCATGATTCAAGACATAAGCCTTTTGGGATAACATTAGTTATGATTAACAGGAGTGTAGAAACTTGAATCAAAGACCATGAGACATGAAAACATAACATATGAGTGTTTTATAATAAATAGTTGGGTAAAATTAATGTTCCATATACATAATGATAGAAAATAATTTCTTATATTTAGTATCATTGTCAAGATAATCATATGAAATGGATAGGGTCCCATAGTAGATTGTGTTCACTCCCAATTTCATAACTATATGAGACAAAGTCCCTTAGGTTCTGGAGTTCACTTTTCATTCCAATAAATATATTTTATATATTCACATAGGGGTTTGTGTTTATACCCCATTCTCTATCATCTTAGGAGATATATTTCTTTTCCTAAAACATTGGAGGGTTATATCATTTTTATCCCAACAGTAATATTCTATAATGGGTTCACTCCCAAGTCCTTATTATAAAATGATATATAAATCTTTTCCAATTTAATTTAGGTCTATATAAATCCATTCCCATTAATCAAATTATTAAGAACTATATATACATGTATCACATGATCATTATTATTTTAACAATTCCATTAAATCATATTTATCCCATAAAATAAGTCAAATTTCATAAGAATCATCACAAGGAATAAAGATAAATCACCTATATAAAAAATGAATATGATTATATTGAACCAAATCCCTAGTGAAACATATGATTAAATAGGGTATTTTGAATTGTGTGAAGAAAAACATTATACATGATAAAATTTCTTTGAAACTTATGTAAAAATATCAATTATTTTTTTATAACATTTATTTTAAAAATAAATAATTTCCAAAAAATTATTTTTATAAAAATAACGAGAATGAAAAAAATATTACATTAAAAATTTATAAAAACCTAAAAAGAAATATTTATTATGAAAACTAGATAATACAATGAGAGAAACCAACCATTATAACAAACAATGCTTCTTGTACATAGATATTAGAACATTTTTTCTGAAAATTCATTACATTACACAAGCACACACTTAAGGACCATAATAGTGTAGCGTCTTTAGAGGAATTGAAACATAATCAACTAGCACATTGGTAATAAATATCATCTCCCAGAATTGTCAACATAACTAGCGCCCTTCTTAGAAATATCATAGGTAATACATTTATTCAAAACCTAGGAAAATGAGACATAAGAAATAGTGATCTTAAATTCTCAGTAAGAGTAAAAAAGAAATATTTGTAAAAATAAAATGATTATAGGGGTATGGGAACATGATCATAGCATTTGGAACCATACCATACAAATCAAAGATAATAATATTGTGTCATTGAATAAATATAGGTAGTTTATAAGAAATTAATCATAAGAGAATCAAATAACATGAACCCTGAGAGAATAAAATTTTCATAATACATTTACATATAGAATAAAAATAATCATATCAAATTATTTTCATATGAGAAAAATATTATTTCCAAAGTAATTATAGTAGAATAGATCCACTCCCCAAACCATAATAGTAGTCATGGTTCACTCAAAAGATAAACCAAGTGGGAAATGTCCCTTACTAAACTTGGTTCACTCCACATTCCAGTTCTTTCTATCTCATGTGATATAAATTTTAACCCAATTTATTAGAGGGAGATATAGGTCCCACCAACCTCATTAGAAAATAGTTTTTATTTTTTAAACAAGATCATAAAACATTTATCATATAATAACCCATGAAATAGAATGGGTTTAATTAAAAATTCATTATATCATAACTAGTAGAAAAAATAATTTTTTTATAATAATTTCATCATTTCCGCATAGAATAACTAGTGTAAAATAAAACCATGATTATAATAATTTTATCATGTTATAACTCATGGAATTGAAAATGGGTTTCATAACCATCATGCATCATAAAAATAAACAATTTGGATATAGAATAAGAATTATATCCTAAGATCATATCCATAATAAGTTATACGGGACAATAATGGATTTCATCATAGATGATAAATTATTTGACTGGTCATTTAAATCATTTATTTATTAAAAAAATCACATTGAAAAACACATTTTAGAAAAAAATAAACTTTCAAAATAATTATTTTTGAAAATAAAATGGTGAACTTATAAAGGAATCTCTAAAGTAAATAATTGTAATGAAGTTTTTACGTTTTTACCAAGCCCTAATAATTAAAAAAACATTCCATTAACATTTTTAGTAAATTCCAAATATGCATTGTTAGGAAATTGACTATAATATTCCTCTTAGAAAAATTATATAATGGAATTTAGACATGGGTAAAAAAATTTCAAAAATAATAAGAGGATAATAATGTCTTTGGGATTTTAAAAACATTATTATTTTAGAAGAAAAAAATTTTTTATTGATGATATAAATAGTGTGAGATTATCTTAAATAACATTTTCTTAATTATATTATGTACCAAAGAGTGAAAAATATAAATATAACATGAGAATATTGTAGTGACCCTAACACAATAAATCTAGAGGTTGTGTCTGCTTTAAAAATTGGCATAAGATATTTGGAATTGAATCCTGAATGATCAAATTATTTTGTTGTCTTCGTAAATTTTATACACAAATTATTCCCATATTCAATTTCAAAACACAAATCACATAATAAGATTTTTTGAGAATAAAACTATTCTATATTGAATATCTTCTCATATAACATATTTTACACTTCTTGTATTACTAAGAAAGAAAACAAAATATATGTGAACTCAAATGATCAGTAAGGGTTATGTATTGTGGAATATATTCTCATTCAATAAAAATAATCAAGATTTCATGGTAAAAAGATGAGCAAAAATTAAATTCAAATAAATATATAGATTATAATAAATATGGAAAGGTAAATAATTAAAAAAATATGAAATTTAATAAATAAACTGAGAATGAAATGCATCCAAATATAATATCATAGGGAAAATATAATGAATAATTGTTACTAAACTCTTAAGGAAAAAAATTCTTAATTATTGAATGTTATGTCTTAGACACATGATAACTTAAGAATCAATAAATTTAACCAGACTATTTAAACTATAAGTAAAACCCCATTTAATGACATCTTAACTGATTTTTCTCATGATACCTACCAATACATCTAGTGGATAAGTAGTTTCGAACCCTATCAATCACTATATGTCCAATATATTAATCATATATCAAATAATTGATTTAATATTTAAATAATGATTCTTTATCATCAAATATCTGTATTGAGTAAAGGATGTAGATTTATTAGTATTTACCCAATAAAAAATACTTTTCAAATTAAATCTCCATTAGTTGAAATTAGATATTATTTATGAAATAATAATATCCATGATAAACGATATGGATATTTATGGGAAATTAAATTTATAACGATCACATAAATGTGAATATTTCTATGGGAATTTAATGACTATAAAAAGAACCAAGCAATTGATTGTCCATATTAGTCTTTGTCAATATAATCATGAAAGATTGAGAGAAAGAATGATGATGGTATTAACACCCAACCATTGAGATAATAATAAATGGTTTTTTCATTGATTAATAAAAATAAGATAAAATGATCTTTAAAAATACTATTGAGGAAAATATCTGTTTTCATTTAGATATTTTGGAAAAAATTTATTTGAAATTCACTTTTCAAAAAACAAATATTTTAAAATATTCTCATAAAACTTTGAAGGAGTATTCATATAAATTAACGTCATGATGGTGGGTAATTACATACCTATCATAAAAGATAAAAAGAAAATTTCATTTCAACTATAAAATGGCTTGGAAAGTTCTTTGTTCAGAAAACAATAGGAAGATTCCTTTCACATTTTTAGTAAAATAAAAAAAATGAATTATTTTTAAAAATAGAAATGATTCCAATGGATAAATTTTATAAAGAGTAAAAATGAGTAAAAATTATTTTAGAAAATTATTTGGAAATGTTTAAAATCATTGTTGCAAATATTTTTAGAAAAAAATGCTTTTTTATAATAATTTATTTCCAAATGAAGAGAGCAATGAAGTAAGATTTTATTAAAGACATTTTTAAATTGTAATATGTATAAAGGAGTGAGAAAATGGTAATATTACATCCAAATATCATGAATAACCAAATGATAATACAATGAAATTTTTTTATAAGAATTATTAAACAATTTTCTTAAACTAAAATTCATGAAAAAAATATTGATTAGAATTATATAGTTAAATAAACCCTTAAAATAAACATAATGTTAAAGTGAGAGTTAATAAAAAGTTAAATTATGTGTTTCAAATATATATACACATAAAATAAGTATAAATAAAACAGAAGGTAATAAAAAATCATTACATACATAATCATATAACGACATAATCAGGGAAGTAGATGTTTAACTCATTGAATGGAAATTGAGTTTAGAAATCCCTTACCTCATGCTTACTTACAATTGAAAATTATTTAAACACCTATATAGTGGCGTTAAATTTTTTATTAAATTAATAATAAACCATATTAATATTTTTAATATCTTATATAATCCTTTTATAAAATCTTATCAACTATTCATTAATAATATTTTATTATTTTCATTATTTTGTGTGTTAAGTGCCTAGTTTTCTCATCCATGGTTCATCATGAATGATCTGGTTCATGCACATATTATATTGTTATATCATCTTCATAATAATATTTATGACCTAATTATATTTTTTCCTCATAAAATATACTTTTAAAACCCACCATTAATGATGGATTTGAAAAATTAAGTACAATGCTTTCATGTAGAGGTAAGTTTAGATACGCATAACTATGTCATTTTTCTATGAGCATTATAGTAATATTTTAAGTAATATTTTATACATAAATAATTATATTTATATAATAAATAAAATATTATATTTTATATATACATATATATTTATTATCCAGGTGGTGTGGTGACGAAAAGGGAGTGACATTGTTTTGTGAAGGTTGTAGTTAACATGTACAAAATCGATATTATCATCTTTCATTGAGTGAAATGAAAATTAAGAAAATGATATATTATATTTTCATAATGATAAAAATATAATTAATTTTTTAAATATTTCATTTTATCAAATATAATAATTAAATTTATCTGTGTCTCTTTCCATGAAAAGCGTTAGTGAAAAATGAATCACATCCCTTCAGGATGTAGTTCTCCAGCTACTCATGAGTAACATTATCATAACCACTATCAAATGGAATGTAAAAAATATATATATGATTTTATGAATAATCAGTTATAAATATGTTTCAAATATAAAAAATATACTTTATATCAATCATTATATCCAACCGTGAGAGGTGGTAATGGAAACATTAATGACATCCATTCGTAATGATGTTTTCCCCCGAACACATGAAAAATGATTTCGAAACCCATTTGATGGAAGTAGAGATAATTTTAGGTAATTAAATTATTATATAAAATCTAATTATATGGAATATACTGATGTTATTCTATAATAATTGTATGATAATAATTGATGGAGGTGGATAAATAAATAAAATCAAAATTCATGTTAAAGAACGTTGCGTCTTCTTAAAGTATCCTACTTAGGTTTGAACCAAATCCATATTAGGATTGATTTATTTCCTATATAATAAATATTAGATGAGTTTTTGTATATTGGGATTTTATTTTTGATGTTTTTTTCTTGAAAAATTTTTGTTTAATTGTGTGAAGGAAAGAGTAAAGGTGGTAGACATTTATAAGTGCGGTGAGTGACACACTTGTAATTTTCAAACAATATTCAATCAAACCCACATTTTCATCATGTCACAAGACAAAAAATGGTATATAATATAAATTATAAGGGGAAGGTTAGAAATATCTCATTAAAATGTGTGTTTTATTGGTTTTTAGGAAACTATTATACCAAATATTCCCTTTTTACCCCCTGAGTAAGTTAATATTTACTATAAGCATGATTATTAATTTTTACTATTTTCACATTTCATTTTGGTCAAAAATTATGTTAAAATTATTTTAAAAAATAAATTTTATTATTAAAAATAAGGAATACATTTTTTAAAATTTAATTAAAATAATATTTAAAAAATAATTTTAAAATAATCGTGTAGATGCAATGAGAAAATAGGTTTTAAAGGGAAATGGTCAAAGGTTTACAATGTTTTAATATATAAAATAAATATGTAAAAGGTTTAAATTTTCTATGTTGTGTTAATTAATATGTTGCTAATCTAATAATAATTTAAAACCAATTAAACATGTGATTTATCATTATAAATTATTTAAAAAAATTATTTTCAAATAAAATCTAGTATTTTTCACGATTCATTATAAAATTAAATATTTCAGAAAAATCACAAAAAATAAACCTATAAATTTTTGGATATTATTATTTCAAAAATAATTTTTATAAAATTTTTAAAGTTTATTTTTTAATTATGTGTGCAAGGCATGACTAAAACATCTTTTAGAAAAAAATAGCTTTTAATTTTTTTATATTTCTTTTAAATAATATTTATTTTATTAATAATTATTAGATAAATAATAAATGTTTAAATTTTTTATTTTCAAAATTTATATTATATTATTCGTACCCTCAATTCCAATGACTAGGTGATAATTATCATGTTAAATATAATAATAATAGTTATTATTATATTATTGTTCGGTAACACTTGGCCTTGCTTGTATCATAAGATTTTGAAGAGACTATTTATTATGGGTAATGATAGAAAAACATAAATTTTCATGTAATATAAGATATGTAATACATTTTTATTTTTTTAGAATATCAGGGTGTTACATTCTCCCTACCTTAGATAAATCGTGTCCCCATAATTTAAACGTTATTTCAATAATCTAGGGTCTGGTATTTTAAAATTCTATTATTGAAAACCCACATCATAAAAAGTGTGAATAATATATCCCCTTAATAAAAGATAATGTGAAGTAAAAAGGTCATTTATAAGAACACATAAATATGGTTCTAATTTGGAGAACATTGGTGTCATGTGCATTTGTGGTCAGGAAAGAAAATAATAAATAATTATAGAGAATGATAAATGTGATTGATCATAAGAAAGAGAATGATAGATGGAAAGTAATGGGGATATAAATCATAAATCTATGATGATTTAAAATACAATCCAATTTACTAGATATTAATGTAACAGGAGAAAAAAATTTCAAGATAAAATTCATAATGATTAGGAATTATTATGCAATCTAAAAATATAATAGAATATACTTACTTGATACATTTTTATTTCATAAGATTAATTTCATCCTTTTGTTATGCTTCGATCAATTTCTAGTTCATCATTTACTATAAGAAATGAATAATAAAAATTAAATATTTTATTCTCGATGCAATGAAATTCACTTGTAACATATCATAAGATCCATAATAGAGTGACCTGTATTTCTACCAGTCTCCAACATTTTTATAAAACCAGTATGTCTAGCCAATGTTATCCAATATGACTTAATTTATATATATAAAAGTAATAAATTAATCGTTAAAAAAGAATCCCAATTTAAACATAGATCACTTTATTAATTGTTAACCATATGGATTTTCTATATGATTAAGATCCATAACATTAGAAAGAGGTCACTAAATTTATAAAATGAATGTATCATCAATCTCTAAAATAACTTGAAGTAGATCCTAATTATCACTTACCAATCATGTGAATACCTTTATCCCATATTCACATGAAACATGGATATAACCTAAATTACTATAAAACCTTGTTTAAAATACTGATCAATCTTTATTCCTTATGTAAAACATTAACTGTGGTATATATACCTCAAATCCAAATATGTTTTATACTTCAAAAAACATGAATAACTTTGTTAAAAAAATTAATCAATTCTAAGGTAGTAAACATTATATAATTTAATTTATCTATATCATTCATACATTTATCCTAACACAATTATCTAAACATAATTTTCATATCAAGTATTATCATTTCCCTAATCACGTTTTTTCCAATAAGTTCAACTTTCTGCTAAATCATTTTTCTTCGTACCATTCCACACACACTATCAATAATTTAGAGAAAAAGTACTACAATAAAATACTTATACATGTTATAATTCATATAAGCACGATATCATTTATAAAATAATAAAATTAAGTAATTATTGAATCTAAATATAATAACATTAATCAGTCCTCTTCATTTGTGGTGGTTGTAGGTTCCAGGTGCAGCAGAAGAGCGTTAGCGGGTGTACCCAACTTTAATTTTATCATTAACAACGATCAATTCGAGATCCTTAATGATAATAAAATGATGGATATTTGGAATATAATAAAGAAAGAAAAATAAAATAAGTGAGTCCCAGAACCATAGATAGGATCATCATATTTTGGTTATAATTAATTTAATTAATTGACATGAATTGCCTTAATGTGATTTTTCTTCATTAATGTTTCTGGTCATGATCCGATGTGATCCATCGTTGCGTCGTAGAAGACAAGTGTAGGATTACTATAGAGTTAATCCACATGTGGTCCACATATCTCTGGATGTCACTGAAGGTATCTCCGGATTCTAGCACGGACGAACATTCACTTGTGATGTCCTCCTTCGATCGCCTCGATCTAGTGGAGGAGGATCTCTCTCTTGTAGCATAAGAACATTCTTAGAAGAACAAAGAATCTCTCTTGGATTGAGATCTTTTTCTTTACCCATTTTTCTCAACCAAAAAAAATATCTAGGCTAATGAGAAATATAAAATTGGGATTTTTAATTAAATAGAATAATAAAATGAATTAATTACCCAAAACCATTTATTAATTTAATTTAATTATTTGTAATACCCCATGTCTAAAAATAACCATTGACTATTATTATTACCTGAATTCTACCTTGTGAATTACACCTAATATTATATAATTAAAAAAATAGTATTATTTATCATTAATTCCTTGAAAATATACATGGTGTGTATATTTAATATACACGACGTTTACTTTTTTTCCATTTTGCATTATTTCTTCCACCACATTTATTAGACCTTGAGTAATGGCTATTTATTTCAGAAATAAATATCACTGCATTAGTCACTAACAAATATATTATTTCCCCAAAAATATATTCTCTCAAATAACTAGTGTTGAAATAAATCTGATAGGGAATCCTTAAATAATTATTAAACCAAAATCAGGAATAATCCGTATTATACTTGTTAAATTAATATTTAACAGGGATACTGGGACACACATAATGTGTGACTCTCTAGGCATCTTTCTCAGCAGCATTAAGCAGAGCCTGCCTAAAGTCCAAGGTTAGAATCTTGCAACACACCAAGGCACCCATAGAGAAATAAGTTAATGGGTAATGACATGTCACCTCCTATGACTGCTTACCATGTAATATAATCCCTTCGTCTCATTATCTCAAATCAAGTAGGTTGCATGCTAGTGCCATCGACCTATGTGCTTGATTATTCTCTCTTTGACATTCTAGAATTGAACACGTCCATTCCTCACCATGTCCTTGGATTTAATTAGGCTATATCAATTCCATCAAAAGGTCATGGGATATCTACTTCTGTTATGGAACCGAAGGGAAAAATCCTTTCTCGTGTTATCTATTATTTCAATATCACTAGTGACTCACCCAATGTATCCTTCCTCATTGCGAACAACGTGTCATCACAGTTTTTGTCAATACATCTATGTGCGTGAGTTATAATACCCATTAATAATAATCTTAAATTATAATGACCAATACACACATCCACATATAGGAACATCCAATGACAATATGAAATATGGATTTCCTACTGGTGGGTATCATTCTCATAATATCCTCCTGAATATTACCAAGGGCGCACACCATGAGAAGGTACCTCAATGTTTTCTGATTCCTCACCCATAATGGCCTTTATTATTTGTGTCCCTCAAATAACATCATCCAACCATATAAAATATATTCAATTACACTATTATGGCCCTTCTAGGTTCTCATCATAACAGGGATCCGCTTTGACCCTTTAATGCAATAAATATCCTTAGAACATTATCACATGCATTGTCACGCAGAAGAACAATCAAGATGTGATATTTTATTTATTAATGGATAAAGAACAATGTAATTGTTTTTATGCCACCAACTCAAAAAGACTCTCACTTGGACTTGAGCTAACTGCTTAAAACTATTAACTTTCTAGCTCTCACATGATATTCATTCTTATGTTAAGATAAGTCGATAGTCATGGGATCTGCCAGGTTCTCTTCCATGGACATTCTACTCACTTCAACTTCTCCCCTTTGATAGAAATACCTCAAGAGGTAATACTTCTGGAGTATTTTCTTTTTTCATTGATATAACCTTGGTTCTTTTGATAGAGCCACCACAATAATATTATCAGAATATAATGTGATAGGATTTTTACTACTAGGAACCACATCAAGATCCAAGACAAAGTTCTGAATCTAGATGGATTCCTTGGCTATATAAGAAGCTGTTATATATTCAGAATCCACTGTATAATCAGAGACAACTGGTTTCTTTGAACTCTTCCAGCTCACAACTCTTCTATTGAGACAGAAAACATATCTAGATGGTGACTTCAGATCATTCTGAACTATCTGAAAACCAGCATTAGGATAGCCTCTGATGACAAGCTCCTCATCTCCTCCATACATCAGGAACATATCCTTATTTCTTCTCAGATACTTAAGAATAATCTTTATATAAGTCCAATGATATTCTCCCAGATCTACTTGATATCTTCCTACCATGCTCATTGTATATGAAACATCAATCCTGGTACATAACATGGCATACATGATGGATACTATAGCCAAAGCCTGTGGGATGTTACTCATTCTCTCTTTATCTTGTTGTGTCTGAGGACGCATTTTCTTAGAATGATATAGGCCATGTGACACTAGAACCAATACTCTCTTAGATTGTTCCATACTAAATCTCTTTAGTATATGGTCAATATATGTACCCTAACTTAGTCCAAGTAGCCTCTTGGATCTATCATGAATGATCTTGATCCCTAAAATGTAGGCTACTTCTCCCAAGTCCATCATGGAGAAACACTTGTTCAACCAGTCCTTAACTGACTGTAAGACTGGTACATCATTTCCAATGAGCAATATGTCATCAACATATACTACTAGGATAACGACTGCATTCCAATTAAACCAGTTATAAACACATGGATCACATTCATTCTTAAGGAAACCAAATTCCTTTATGGCTTCACCAAATCAAATATTCCATGACTTGGATGCTTTCTTTAATCCATAAATAGATTTCTGCAACTTGAAAACCCATTTGGCTTCACCTGGTGTAACAAACCCTTCTTTTTGTGTCAAATAGACATCTTCCGAATGGTTCCCGTTAAGGAATGCTATTTTGACATCTATTTTCCAAATCTCATAGTCATGGTAAGAAGTTATTGAATGTATGATTCTTATGGATTTAAACATGGAAACTTGTGAAAAGCTTTCATCATAGTCAATTCCTTGATGTTGTCTTAATCCTTTAGCCACTATCCTTTCTTTATAGGTTCTAACTTGACCTTCCATGTCTAGTTTTCTCATGAATACCCATTTTCATTCAACAAGAATTATATCAACTGGATCATTTACCAGAACCAAGACTTGGGTATAATACATGGAATCCATCTTAGAATTCATATCTTCAAGACATCTTATTGCTTCTGATCTTTCTACTTCTTCCTTGTAGGAGATAGGTTCATCATTGTACAAAAATAATGATTCACCATTCTCGGTGACTATAAAACCAAATCACTATGGTTCTCATACCTCTCTTGAGAACCTACACAATACTTGTGTTTTTAGAACCTTTTCCATGGTGACTTGTGGAACTTGTTCTTCCACCAACTCCTATATATTTTGAGCCTCAACTTTGTCGAAGTCAATATTTTCCCACTATCCTTGTTGAGGATGTGCTGCCTCTTAAGAAAGATGGCTTGTTTGGTGAAAGTCACATTCTTGTCTGAAGGGTTGTATGGGTAATATCCATTCATTTCCTTGGGATATCCTATAAAGTCACACTTCATGCCCTGGGGTGGTAGTTTGTTTTCTGAGAAGGACTAAACAATTTCCTCGCATTCCTATACACTTGTGTGAGACAAAATGGTTTTCATTCCATTGTATAACATGGATGGAATTCCATTTTCTGCCTTAGTTGGTACTCAATGTAATTTTTATGTTTTAGTTTGTAATACATATCACCAGAAGGATAATGAAATATCTTCATGACTCATCATCAACCTCACCATTTCTAACAAGGTTCGGTTCATCGTTTCACATACACCATTACACTGTGGTGAATTAGGAGGAGTGAGATGAGATTGAATCCTAGAATCCAATATAATATTGATGAACTATTGTTTTAGATATTATCTACCTCAATATGATCAAAGATTCTTTAACTTCTTACCAGGATGATTATTTACTTTAGTCTTGAATTCCTTAAATTTCTCTAAGGATTCTGACTTATAAATCATTACGTAGACATATCTATATCTACTCGAATCATCCGTAAAAGTGATGAAGTATGAATATCAAACTCTAGCCTCTACTGGAAATGGTCCACAAACATCTATGTGCACAAATCCTAGAAGCTCTATGGCCCTTTCACCCTTTCCACTGAAAGGCAGCTTGGTCATTTACCACGTAAACAAACATGACATCTTTCAAGTGGTTTTAGATCAGTGGAGTCTAAATATCCATCATAGAAGATCTTTACCAAGAACTTCTCATTTACATGAACAGGATGGTGATTCCACATCTGGGTGATGTATTAGTCATGTGAGTTTGTTTAGTTATTGATTTCCAACACTTGGTTTTCATAATTTAATTCATACAAACCATTATTTAAATGATCCATAACATAACATTCGTTTTTATTATAAAATAAGAAACCCTTTTTTCCAAACTTGAGAAATAAATCCATCCATATCCAAAAATGGTACAGAAATTATTCTTTTAGTAACACTAGGCAAATAATAATAGTAATGTAAAACCAAAATCATCCCAGTTGGCAATGAGAGGTGGAAATCGCTAATGGCCAACACAACAAGCCTCGCACCACTGGCATCTCGAAGATCAACCTCTCCTATAGAAATATTTCTAAATATACTTGGTTTTGGTATTTGAATACAGATGTAGGCCCCAAAATCTATATCTAATACCCAATGTGTAGAAATGGAAATATTACACTCGATACCGAACACACCTTTAGAATCCCGACACTTTTGGGTGTGATTCCTCTTCCAATGGTCTAGCTAGCCCCATGAAAAAACATACATCCTCGTGTTCCTTGCCTCACTTATGGATCTTACCCATATTAGAGGGATAATGCTCGGGGGCTTTAGACTGTTTATAAGTCCTTGGAACCTTTTCCTTGTCCTTTCATTTCTTATTCACCATATGGACAATAGTGTTGTCATGCCCCATGTCTTTATCTACCTAGAAAATTAAGGTCAGAAGTTCTGATAGACTCTTCTCATTGTTTATAATGTTATAGTTGACAATAAAGCAAGAGAAGGTCTTGGGAAGCTATTATAAGATGAGATCTCCATGCAACTCAACCAAGAACATAATCCCTATGTTGTATAGGCATTAAGTGTTGCAAATAAGCATAACTACATGAGGCTTAGCTGGCACAGAATCTACAAGATTAGGTGTAAACAAAGTGTTTGAGATCTCATATCTCTCCCATCTTTCCTTCTCTTGGTATAGATCCTTAGGGTGAGATATCATGCTATACGTGTCCATGTTTTCATGTTATATCAAGATCTCATTAAACAGGGATGATAGCATGAAACCTTGGATATATGTTGCATCATCCATATGTTTCATATAGAGATATTTTTCATCATCACTAGCCTCTTTCCCAGGCGTAACTAGAATAGGTTCTTCCAACACATAAAATTCTCTCTCGTGGCTAAGGATGATGCGTAAACGCCTCTTCCACTCTTGTAAATTGGTGTCGGGTAGAAGGTTTTCCTTCTCGAGTATGGTTAAAAATGATATGTTTGAATTTGTTTTTCTTTTTGTTTCTACAAATTAAGATGAGAAATGGTTTATTCTTTTATTTTGAAAAAACTGTGACAAATAAATAAATCAATACTTATTAGTCTCCCACTATTTTATCAAAATCCAACAACCCTCACCATCAACATCGGAATATTTTTTTGCATAAATATTCTAGTGGAAAGGATCCATATTTCTATTAAAATTACCCAAACTAGGGTTGGTCAATAAACTTGATGGGTTTTAGGTAGGCATTCCAAATGCCAACTGCATTAACTCAAAGCTCCTTGATTCGCTGAGTGGACTCCCCAATCCGAAAATCCATCTATTTTGGATTTTCTCAACATTCCCATATTGGTTAAACCATGTACTAATATGGCAGTGAACCCTTGATGCATACCATGTCAGGTCAATCAAAAACCTTAAATTATAATTCCTTGATCATTGAAATCACCCCAACAAGGGTTGGTCAAGAACTATGAACTATAGTTTTGTTTTAACCATGATTATAGAAGGTTATATCGACATTATATTTTCTTTGAGGGATTTTATCCTTATACGTAAATTTGCTTTTTATTATCCTTGATTACTTTCTTTTTAATATTATTTGTGATATACTTAAGTCATTAACCATGTCTAATATAATATATTACGCACATTCCGATCTTATTTTAGTTTCATCTTTTATGATTGTTTAATTCATTAATTGTGTGATCGTGAAAACATAACAAATATAAATAAACCATGCAACCGATAGAAATAAAATAAATGGTATGCCCATAATCTTGTTCTATTAGTTAGTTTATCAAGTGGTTGATAAACTAACTCGAGGCCTAGGGTAGAAACACAATGAATCTTTTGGGTTAGTGTTCACATCTTTCCACCTATCCAACTTTATATCTCCTTGGATCAATTTTACTTTGGCTTCTAACTTGACCGCCTCTACTAGCTTGGGAGCTCCATCCATTACATATTCTTTTATCTCACACGCAGGTGAGTGGTAAAATGGGGTTTTTCATAAAAAAAACATTGGCCACACAATCCCTACATATTAATTAGTATAAGGCTCACAAGACATTAAATTTAGTTGAAATAAAAAAATTAAAAAAGTCATTCACATACAAAGGTCTTGGTCTTTCTCATGATCATCTATGAATGAGATGATATTGACACATAAATAAAACTAGTATTCAATTCATTAATTGTACTTTTTTAAGATAAATAATGCTCTAATCAATAAATTATCTTTAATTAATAAATAATTTTATCTTAAACCTTTTTTCGGAATTTCATTGAGATTCTCATCGATCATAATTTTAAACAAATAAATTCATTTAAATTTATCATTGTATGTAACTTCTACCTTGGAGGAAACCTGGTGAATTCTCATTCATAACTACCCAATCAAGATAAATTAACATTACACAAATGTTAAATTTAACACATATATATAAAAAAACTATCACATGTTGTGTGTCAGATTTATGCCTACAATATGGTACAAGTATCAAGGGTTTGTATAATATAATAATAAATTTTAATAATTACCCATAATTTGGATGAGTACATGGCATGTAGTTCCGACTACATGGTGTGTCCTTTTTTCACTATCCATCTGAATTACATGCTTGAGGACATGACATGTAGATGTACTTTAGAAATTTTTTAGAGTACATGGCATGTTTAGTGGGGAACACGCCATGTAGTATTCACATTACACAGTTTCAAGATGGGAAAGCCGTGTACGAGGTACATGCTCTAACCCTATCCGAAAGGGACTACATGTCGTGTTTAGAGGACCAAACAACATGTAATATAGAAATCGTGTGCCACCTGTTCTTGTCAACACATGGTGTCATTTAAAACTTATAAATACTCTAACACTTGAAATGATTTGGAAGACCAGTCTGATTCATTGAACCTACACTACACATCGTATACTACCGCATACACATCTTTTAATCTGGTGTTGTACGACCAGGAACGTTTGGCAACTTCAGATGAGATCCTTTATTTTATTTTAGTCATAATTAAAATAAAAATTCATTTCTATAAGGTAAATAATAAACGATAGAAGTGGAATAGATCTTGAGATTCAGATTTAAAGAACGATTAACATAAATTGAAACTACTATATTATTAAATGTGTAAATCACTAATGAAAAGATAAATAATTATAATAAACAATATGACCCCTCTAATACCACTAATAAGATCCGAGTACAGTAGAAGTTTGTTAGTTGGTGTACCCAAATTTAATTTTATTTTTAACAATGATCAATTCGAGGTTTTTCATGATAATAAAATTTTGGATTTTCATAATAGAATGTAGAATGAAAAAGAAATGATGGGAGTCCTAGAATAATAGATTGTATCATCATATGTTGGTTATAATTAATTTAATTAATTTAAAAGAATTACCTTGATGTAATTATTTCATCATTGATGTTTCTGGTCACGATCTGATCTGATCTGTCATTGCATCATTGAATCCATGTGTTGGATTCCTCTAGTGGTGATCCACACGTGCTCCACATATCTCTGGATGTCGCCAAAAGGATATTTTGGTGATAGCGTAGAAGAGACTTTACTTGTGATGTCCACCTTCAATAGCCTTGATCCAGTGGAGGAGGATCTCTCTCTCGTAGCTTGAGAGCATCCTTCGAAGAAAAATGATACTGTCATGGCTTGAGAGTTTTCTGTAGATCAGTTGTGCATAACCACAAAAAATGGCTATGCTAATAAGAAATATATAAATTGGATTTTTAATTACATAGAATAATAAAATTAAATAATTACCTGAAAAAATTTATTAATGTCATTTAATTCATCGTAATACCCCATGTCTAATAATAACAGTTGAATATTATTATGACCTAATATTCACCCAATTAATTACAACTAATATTATTTAACTAAATAAATATTATTATTTTCCATAAATTCTTTGAAAAAAATACACGGCGTGTAATTTTGTTTTTCTATTTTTCTTTATTTCCTCCACCACATTTATTAGACCTTGAATAAAGGATATTTATTTCTAAAATAAATAACACTACATTAATTGCTAATAAATATATTATTTCACCCACAATATATTCTCTCCAATAACTAGTGTTGAAATAAATGAGATCATTCATCCTTAAATAATTATTAAACCATAATCAGGAATAATCTTTATTCAACTTGTTAAATTAATATTTAACCAGGATACATGGACACACTTAGTGTGTGACCCTCTCAGCCTCTTTCTTAGCATAATTAGGCAGAGCCTTCCTAAAGTCTAAGGTTAGCATCTGGGAACACACCAAGGCACCCATAGAGAAAGAAGTTAACTCCACAGTGATGTGTCACCTACTATGAATACTTACCATGTAATATAATCTCTTTTTATCGATCTCGAATCATGCAGGTATCATTATAATACCATCAACCCCTATGCTCGATTATTCTTTCTTTGACTTTCCAGAATTGAACTTGCACAATCATCACTATGGACATGGATTTATTTAGGCTATATCAATTCAATCAAAGGGTCCGAGATATCTACTCTATTATGGAATAGAAGGGATTAATCCTTTTTGACATTATCTATTAATGCAGTATCACTCGGGATGTACCCAACGTATCCTACCTCACTGCAAATAGTGTCTCATCATTGTTTTTTCAATACATATAAGTGGATAAGTTTCAATAACCATTAATTATAATCTTAATGTCTAAGGACCAATACACATGTCCGCATATAAGAACATCTAATGACACTATGAAATGTGGATTTCCTACTGGTGGGTCTCGTTCTCATAATAACCACCCAGATATTATCAAGGGCGCACACTATTAGAAGGTGCCTCAAAGTTTTATGAGTCCTCACCCCTAATGTCCTGTATTAATTGTGTCCCTCAAATAACATTAACCAACCATAGAACATATATTCCAGAATAGTGTTATGGCACTTCCGGGTTCTCATCATAGTAGGGATCCACTATGACCCTTTATAGCAACAACTATCCTTAGGACATTATCTCTTGCATTGTCACGCAAAATAAAAATCAATATATGATATGGAATTTATTAATGAATAATGTAAAAAGTAGTTGGTTATAGGCCACCAACTCCAAAAGTGGTGTCATATCTATACTATGGCCCATTTCCTTATTCTGGGGTATATTCCATTGATTCTTGGGATATTGATTTTGTTATTTACACATATACTTACAGTTGAAACATTGTACTTTAAAATATTTTTGAGTTTACTTTCATTCATAATACTGATTTCTTTGTCTATTTTTTTATCAAAATCTCATCCCCTTCAAGAAAGCAACATGGTGTTTGTCCACAATAATCAAATATGTAAAACCCTTCTTTCCCTTCTTCCCTGTATTCATCCTTTTTCCTATCATCATCTTCTACACTTTCTTCCCTTTTAATCCATATTACATATTTTATTATTTCTATATATTTTTAGTACATGAAAGTTTTTTCTTATATAATGAGAGTATTTGGGAAACAAGTTCACTTAAAAATACCAACTTAAGCCCCTAAAAGAAACAACCATTCTTACTATTTGGATTACATGCATTGATACATTTCACATTCTTTTTCTAGAGCCTATTTTAAAATTATGGAATACACTAGATTAGATAATTTCATTATGAATCATAATTTATAATCTTAAAACAATTGAAAAACAAAACATAAATTGAAAATTTCAGGAATACCTAATCTCATAAACATAAAAACGTTTTCTTTAGCGATATCCCCATTTTCCAATCATTCATAATGGTTTGAAATGAAATTGTAAGTTCTCCTAATCATATCACAAGAGAGTTTCCAACTAGGTGTGTAGTAAGGCATGTTGTGACACATAAGGTGATGATTGGGTCAAGACCAATAAACACTTTTTGGAATTATTACGTCTTGGAACATCTATGAAAACTCCACATGTAGCGTCAATATGTTGATCTATTTCAAGAAAAAAGAACATAATATCAACATTACAAAAAATTTATAATATTCTTATATACTGTTCCTAAAATTTTATCAAAGGGTTATGGTCCCAAATATATTTTTACCAAAATATAGTTCCCAATTATTTTATTAAAATTAATGCTGATACGAACTATAGTGACCCAAACCCCAATAACCTGGAGCCAATTCCTGATTTATTATATTGGTATAAGATATAAATAATCACATCCTAGAAGAGATAATTGTTTATAATTCCTAGTAAAAATGTATATACATGAAATCAATATTACATTTGAATAAAAAAAATACAATATAATTTTTTTGAGAATAAGATTAATCAATCTTGTATATCCTTACATACTAAATATAATACACTTAATGGATTCATGAGAAATGAATAAAATAAATGTGAGATCAAATAATTATTAAGGATTATATAAAGTGAAATATATCATGATTTAATAAATATAATAAACATGTAATGGAAAATAATTGGCCACACATGCCATTTACATAATAGTATAACGTATAAATAAAATGGCTAGGTAAAAAATTGAAAAAACACAGAATATAATCAATAAAATAAAAATTAAATGCATCCATAGAAAATATTATAGTGATAATATCTTGTATAATAATAAAGTATACCATAATGAAGTAAATTATTAATTATTATACATTATATCCTAGGCACATGGAACCTCTACCATCAATACCTTTCAAAATATGGTGTCAACTATAGGTAAAAAACTGTTTAATTCTTGGTTAACGGATTTGTATCATAATAGGTTCCAATGAATCTAGATGATATATAATTCTAGTCCTTAACCATCAATATAGTATCAATTCATTCGACATATATCATATAATCAATATAATTCATGAATAAACAATCATCACAATCAAATATCAGTATTAAGTAATGTATATAGATTTATCAATATTTCCCCAATAAAAAAAACAACATTCAAACTAAACCATAGAATGGAGAAATAATATATGATTTTATTAGTATTAATATCCATGAAAATTAATATAGATATTTAAGGGAAATTTAATGACTAATAATGACAAGAAATTTAATGTTTCATGGGGATTTTAATGACTATAGAATAAAATAAGTAAGTGAATGTTAATATTGTCCTTGGTCAAAGTAATCATAAACCACCTAGAGGAATAATACTATTGTACCAAAATATACCAATTGGAATATGAATAGTAGGTTTTCTATTGATTTTTATAAATACAACAAACATATATAAAAATTTTCTTTAAGAAAATATACTTCTCATTTTAAAAAAATAATGAAAATTCTTTTCATTGGAAATATCTTTAGAAAAAAATTCTTTAAAAAGATATTAATAAACATTAAAAAGAATATTCAAAGGTATTATGGTAATAACAGAGGGTAATTACATTAATTAAATACATTTTAAAAATAAAATACTTTTTTTCACTATAAAATATTTTGGAATGTGCATTTTTTGAAAAATTTCATGAAGATTATTTTCATATTTTCGATAAAATATAAATTGACATTATTCAGAAAATAAAATGACATTACTTAAAAAAATTTAATAGTAAAAAGGGTAAACATTCCTATGGAAATCATTTTTAAAATTTTAAATAAAATTAATGTTTTATTTATAAAAATGGATTTAGAAGAAAATAAATTTCTTGACCAAAGAGAGCAATGAAGTCATATTTTCATAAAGGAAATTTCAATCATTTTATGAACCGAAGAGTGAAAAATGCTAATATTATATAAAAATATCATGAATAACAAAATTAAAAAAATTAAATGCATTTATTTATAAAATTATTAAATGATATTTTTAGACATAAATTAATCAATAAACAGTCCCTATTAGAACTGTATTGTGAGATAAACCCATCAACCGGTGTAACGTCAAAGTGATAAATAATTTTTGAAAATATTAATTTTTTCAACTATAAATCAAAATAAATAACTATAAAAAAATATATGGTTATAAAAATTAAATATAAACATAATATAATAATGACATTATCAAGGAATTATGAGTTTAACCCAATGAACATAAATTGAGTTAAGAAATCCCATGCCTCATGCTTCCCCCCTCTCATTTATATATGGATCTTGGGAGGAGGATTTGGGACGGCTTCACCAAGCGATGAAGTGCTGGTAATGTGACATGATGCCCAAAACATGGAGGATTATTCTCTTCAACAAAGAATGCTTCCTCCACGAAGAATTTCGGAGAGGATAGTCTTAGACCTTTTCATCAGAACGACCTTGTGGAGGCAACCGATGTGGGACATCTTCGACAATTGACCTTCCCTCCTCATCGTCATCAACGTACAATACGGGGTAGGGCGGGTTATTAAATTCATGAATCTTCTTGATTAATATCATCGTTCTTGATACATAATTAATGTTTATCCACTTTCTACCACTCTAAATGCGGAGGGTGAGTGCCAAACTATCATGGCCCGACCCCCCTCCATTGTTCTTATTTGTGGGGTTCTTTGAAATGAAGGAAGGCGATAAAGGCAATGACACCGCCACCCGCGGCCTCTCTGACCCACGCCTCCCCCACGACACTCTGTCCTTTTGGCCAAACTGGCCCCATGGCACTGCCAGCTGAACCTCCTCAAGTCTCGCCATGCCCTGACCACACCTTACCCTAGCCGCGCCGCACCCCGACCACCCCGAACTCCCAACCGAGACACCTCGGTTGCGCCATCCGCCAGTCGAGCCACCTCAGCTGCTCTAGCCTCCCTGGCGAACCAGCCCTGGTCGCGCCACCTGCTGGACGAATAGGCACCAGCCGCACCACCCCGGCCCCCGGGCCGGGTCGCCCTTGCGGGGCCCTCTGGCCCAATCCACTCTCGTTCCATCCCATGGAAGGTCCGCACCCTCACGACTATCTGCATCCCCTCGCAACCGGCTGGGTGGGGCCCAGCGGTCCAGGCCAAACCAAATGGGATGGCCCGCCCAATGGGTCAGCGCAAACCCAACTGGTTAGGTCGGGTGGACCCTAAACGGTTCGGCCTGGGTCGGTCCGACAGGGTCGGTCCGACAGGGTCGGACCGGACCCGGGCCCACTACGACCCATTTATGCTCCTTCGACCATATATTTGGAACCAGATGTCCGTATGATAAACCATCTGTGGCACTAGAAATCATGGAGCGTGATGGTCCCTTTGAGTATACCCCATTGGAGTTTGGGGTATAGTTGATTTTTAGTCGGGTTGGATCATGCATAAATCCAACCAAGCCCCCAGGTCTAAAAGTCCAATAACTCACAGACAGTGCATCCGATTAACGTTCCATCTATTGCGTTGATACCCCTATGACATGGTAAACCTTTTAGATACTTATTTGTGGGACTTCGTGACAGTTGGAGTTTCGACCAGTAGCACGTGGAGCGGATCCTCCCTGAGATGAGCGAGCATAGTATGGAGACTTAGTAGCTGGCTGAGACCTGACGACTACTTACCGTTTTGACTTGGGTTGACTCTACTAGCCCAGAGGGGAGAGACTTGGTGTCACACCAGACCCATAGTGGGGAGTGACTTGGTGTTGTGACAGACCCACAATACTTGACAGGAGGAGTACCTTAGCAGGCTATGTGGGGGAGCGCGCTTGGTGACGCCGCAAAACCAAGGTGGGGATCATTCTTGGTGACATGACAGATCCACGATAATCGATAGGAGGAGTACCTCACCAGTTCAAGGTTAGTGGGAAGTGCGCTTGGTGTCATGGCACACCCACTGTACTTGATAGAGTAGGAGTTCTATAGCAGCTAAGGTTTCGACAATGTGACTGGAGATGTTACTTGATACTTCCCCTAGAATAAAATCCTAGTTGAGCTGAGTCAGTTTTCCTGTGTTTTCCTCATGATTGAGATAAATCACTATATAACATAGGTATATGTATGTGCATATATCTATATAGTTTTTTCTATTGATTTATTTCTGTTTGCTTTATCCTTGGTGGTTTTTTTGAGGCCTTGAGGGTCTCAGGGTCCCTACTAAGTATCGTTATACTCACCCCTGCACGGGATATGCCTTCAGCTTGTTATGTTGGATATAAACGACGGACAATGTTGAATGAGGCTGAGAGTACCAGGACTGGACGGTACCCGGAGGTAAACAATACGACATGTCGGTACCTAGAAGAGATGGAAGGACGTGGAGTGTGGAGGAAGATATCTGTACCTATCATTCAAGTAGGAACCTCAGGGGACGATCTAGTACCTCTCTTTTCTCTTTCTTCGCTTGTATTGCATTTCAGTTGTACTTGTACTTTTACTGTTGGGCTTGTATTCTGTCCCCTTATTACATTCAAAACTCTTTTGTTAAATAGTTTACTTGGTATTTAATCTAGTTGTGTGCTCGAATGTGTGTGTGTTTATAGGTTTTAAAGGAAATGCCTTCCTAGTTTTAGTGAATTAGGACTTTGGGGCTAGTTTCCGGCCCCTAGAATATGAAAGGCGGGTTTGGGGTAGTCACAGCATGGGCCCCGATAGACGGGTTTTGACATCTAAATACTATTTAAAATATTTCATACACCTTCATACTTCCCGAATGAATAGATAATGAAGAACAATGAACATCCTATAAAATAACCTTCAAAACTAGTATGGACAGAACACATACACGGTTCTCAATCATTTTTACTCCATTATATATATGGTTAATCTCAAGAAACATTCTATCCTTCATTTTTATTTCTTCATGTTTCTTCTACAAATCATTAATATTCACTAAAATATATGGTTTAACATTAAACCATGGAAGATAATATTTTCCCATTCTATCAAGAAATCTATATCCATCCATTAAAAAATATTATATCTTTTCTAATCCTAATCATAGATAATATTGAGTTATACTTTTGACTCAAATCGTCATCCACCTAATTATCTTTCCCATGGTGAAAATGTATTGAGAATGCATAGTCTTTATTCAACTCTAACCATATTATTTCTCACATATTAAACTCCTTATTTGGGAAAATATATTTTAATATTTTATAACTTGTTGATATGTCATGCTTTTCTCTATGAATATAATTCCTCAATATCACTAATGAAAAAATTATCACAACCAATTCCAAATCACTAGTTGGGTAATTTCCATCATGAAACATAAATTACCATGTGGAATATTCTTTAACCTTGTAATTCTATATAATAAAACAACCAAATCCATTTTTGGATGCATCATTATAGATTAAATACCCTTCTATAGTACAGGGTAAGGTAAACATAGGTGTGATGATAAATATTTTTTTAGTTACTTGATATTTTCCTCACATTCATATATCATGAGGAACTTGGATCCCTTCTGAGTTAACATATACATAGAATTATATAGTCACGAGAAATTTTCCAAAAAACATTGTTACTATCCAGTGTAACCAAGAGAAGTATATATTTCAGTCACTGTGGTTTGTTTGGTCCAACATTCAATGACCTTCTTCTTTGATGGATCTTCTAGTATACCCTCACTTAAGATCATATAACCCAAAAATTAAACTTTTTTCTACCAAAATTCACACTTGATAATATTTCATATAATCTATTCTTACTTAGGGTCTTTAGTAAAATTCTTAAGTGATCTTCATGGTGTCACCTCATCTTGGATTATATAAGAATATCTTCTATAAAGAATACCAAAAATTAATCAAGGTAATATCTAAATACAATATTCAACAAATGAAAAAAGATGGATGTGAGATTAGTAAAACTAAATTTCATAAAAATATTTTCATACTATTCATACCCTATGTGGAATGTTTTCATAAGTATACCCTACTTATTTACCCTCAATTTATGATATCCATAATTAATGTTAATCATGGAAAAGAATTGAAATCCACACTGTAGATCAATCATGTTATAAATATGGGAAAGATTATACTTATTATAATTTTTTATTTTGTTCTTCAAATGATAATTCATGAAGATTCATATAGATCCATTTTTCATTTAAAAATTACTAGGTGCAACCCTGGGTGACACACATAGCTGAATGAATCCCTTTTTGAGTTTTTTCTATTGTTTCTTATTCAATTTCTAAAACATAATTAGGGACATTCTATATGTAGTCTTTAAAATTGGTATTGAAATAGGTATGAGTTCTATGGAGAACTCAACATGAAATTTTTGATTAATTCTAGGAATATATTCTACATTTACATAATCAAATTCATACAAAATCATAATATTTTTAATGTATAGTTTCTCTCTATCCATTTGAGTTAAAAAATACCTTTTGAATGATAATTAATACCGATACAATTTATATTATCTTCTTCAAATGTTTTTTTCTTATCATCACATTGATATATGATCAGAGTTATGATTGAAATATCAATAGAGAATTATCATCATTGATAATTTATTTGTAATGTATATAGAGAAATTCAATCGATGAACATGATAACATGATATTAAACGAGAGTGAAAATGAAATTATTTGAAGGAAGAACTTTACCACCAATATCAATTGGAAAGGAATCATAAAATTGTGATGAAATAATTATACATTTAGCTATTCAGATTTATAATTCTACATCTTATTATTATTTTTGATTCATTATACCCTTATAAAAAATTTTAGATATGAATGAATGGGTAGATCCAGATTCAAATAATAAATTAGAAGTTATAGAGAGGATGATAAGTGTACCTTTATCCACATCGTTATCCAATCCATCATAAAAAATAGTGATCTCATGATATATACCATTGAATCATATCATTATAGGTTTCTAATTTTCACCATCTCATTACCCATTAAATTTTAGAATTAGTTAGATTAATGATTTTACTAATTTATTTTGAAACACTACAGTTTGGGTGACACATTCTATTAAACTTTATATTTCTTTTCATCTTTAGCTATATTCTTCCCATCACATCAGTAAATAATTTCTTTTTGAACTTATCTGCCACACACAAAACATTTACTAGTACCCATAAATAAATTTCATCTATTAAACTTCCCTCTCTTTGAGAAAAAAATAAAGATCGTCTTCTTCTCTCCATGGTTCTTAGATTTTACATTGATGTCTATTTTTATCTTCTTATGAAACCCATTATATTGACATGTAACTACAAACTTTATTTCTACCTTGATAGAATATATAAAAATCCATTCCTGGACACAGACATCCATTAAGACTAATACCCTTCAAAGACATGGTTTTGTGCCACTAAAGAATTTAACAACCTTAATTTTATGTTGGATGATAATACCATTGATGTACCTCAAAATTGTAGTCTAATGTTTCTTTTAAGTACCAAAATATTCATCATACTTTTTCTTTAGATCATGTAACTCCATATCTATTATTGTATGATGAATATAAGGAAATTAATTATTTAAAAATAATTCCATGAACTCATCCAAATCCATGTATGAAATTTCCATATGTCACCTCATATTATTGATATGATTCCACGATTGATCCACTTTACCTCACAAACGGTAGTAAAAAATCAATTTTTAATTTTTTGAAAACTAGAGACAAGAAAATATATATTCCAAGGAATTAATCCATTTTTCCAAAACAATTGGATTAAAATATGAACTAAAAAAGGTGGATGTTTCTCATTAAGGACTCAATAAAATATTGTTTCATCCATTATTCATTTGGAATTCCAATTTTATTTATAGATTGAGAAATTTGGGTGAAAATAAAAATGATACATTTCATTACACCTCCCATAATGTTTGGATTATTACAAGGATAGTCATTTTATTGTACATCACATTCCACATTAACATGATTCCTTTGGGTGACATAAATTAAATAAAAACAGAAACCATTGTCTAGGATAAATATTATTATTATGGAGAACCAATAAAAATGAAAAATCACTTATATGATGTGTGTACATGGAAAAAATCTTTATTCCACGATACCTTAGGTTTATCCAAGGACATTAGTGATCATCATCTATTTAAATCATTCCAGATGGTTTTTAATGAGTTTGTGAATTTCTAAATGTGTATCCCCCTGGAGTGTCAAAAATTGCTTGGTATCGGGGTCTATATTACTGCAATAGGTAATAGTTGAGTCTATCTCAATACTCCCTTTTCAAAGTTATTACCCCTAGTTACCTATGTGATAGAGTCCCAAAAACCTTTAATATTCAAATATGGGTGTAATTTCTTAGAAACCACTCACTCCATCCATTACCGAAATTAAAAAATATTTTTCAATATTTTTTCTCATCTATATACATATTCTTTTATATGTCATTACAGATATCAATAAGTATTTATCATCCTAGATTCCAATTCTTAATTAAACATATCAATTGATACCAAAAATAGTAACCTAGGACTATCATACATATATATGACATAATTTATTATAAATAGTCATCACATTACACAAACACATACCTAATGACCATAATACTTTATTGACATTAGAAAATTGAAAACTAATATAAATGTTCCCTAGTTAAAAAAAATTATCTCCTAATATGATCTTAATAACTAGACCCCATCTTAGATATATCATAAGTATTAAATTTCATCATCACTTATAGAAAGGATACATAACAGAGTGCGAGCTCAGATGCTCAATAAGGGTAAATAGGGGAGAATGTAAGGGTAACATTAACATAAGTATATGATTACATAAACATATAATTTGAAAGGAAAATAGTAGAAATAAAATATAATAATCTCGATTCATGGAATATATATTTGTATTTCATAATTGATTAATTATATGTTAATATAAGCCCATTAGCCACATCAGTATATCATTTTTAAAAGACATAGATATTTATCATACACATAAGAAAAAAAATCATTTCCATATGATCCATGGATCATGCCAAGGATATCTTAGTGGTATTTTTTCACTCCCCAAACTATCGAAGTAGTCAAGGCATACTCCCAAGATCATCGTATAGGACAAATTCCATTACTGAATAGGGTTCACTACCCATTCATGTATTATCTATCTCATAAGATATAAATACTCACCCAATTCATTGGAGGGAGGTATAAGTCTGATGCGTCTCATAATGAAAATAATATTTATGTGTGCCAAAAGATCATACAACATTAATAATATCATAAACCATGAAATATAATGGGTTTCAAAAACATTTTGACCTATCAAAACCTCTAGAAAATATATATATATCTCATGATCATTTCATCAATTGATCATAGTATCACACATGGAAAATGAACCAGGATTCATAAGAATTATATTAATTTATAATTCATGGATGTTAAAATAGGTTTACTAAATATCATTAAATAAAAAAAATCATTTGGAGAAATAATAAGAAAAATATCCTTGGATCATATCCCCATAGAGGTATTTGTGACCTTAATGAATATCATCTTAGATGGAATTAGTTTATTTGATTAATTGCAAAAAAAATTAGGAATACAACCTTTTAATTTTGATAAATAATTTCAATGAAATATAAATTTTTGAAAATATTTATTTAAAAAATAAACATGGAAATTTATAAAAGAATATTCTATAATAATAATGGTCATATCGGTCGGATGTTTTTTTCCATGGAATTCACATTAAAAATATATTCCATCAATATTTCTGGTAAAATACAAATGGAAATTGTTTGGAAAAAACATGAAGATTAATTTAAAAAATTAATTGAAAATAAATTAATACATGGTTAAAAATTTCTTTTAAAAATCATTGGAGAATAATAAATTTGTTTTGAAAAAAAATTAGAAAAAAAAGTGGAAGAAAACAAATATTCGACGGAAGAGAGATATAAGGTGGGATTTTATGAGAATCATTTTATCAATATTATTAACTACTAATGAGGGAAAAAATGGTACAATCACATTGTAATACAATAAATGACTATAGGATAATAAAATTATTTAGTTTTTTGAGATATGGATCCTATGATTTTATCATCAGAAACATAAAAATAATCAATCCTAATAAAGATGATATAAATTTATTACCAATTTGGTAACATTGAATTATAATTCCCATGAGAAAATAGAATATAATGGAAAATAATTTTTTAGGACAAATAAATTAATGATATTTATTATCAAAGGGACATTATATACACCTCGTTAAAGAATATAGGTGGATAACATAATGTACATCACAAAGAAGGAAAATAAAAAAAATTCCCTTCCCATAACTATTGACTTCAACTATACACATTCAAATATAAATTATAATAAGTATACGTTTATTATACATCTATTACATAAAATATATATATATATCATAACATATATTATATTATTATGATATCTTATTACCCGTTTATTAACAATTCAATGTTTTTGTTACGTTTCAAGTAATGACAACTTTGATTTTCAAATATGTTTTGATTTTTTATTTTTATTCCTATTACATTGACCATTTTTTCATCATATATAAAATTTTAAACAGGATATCAATATCAAATTCACCATTATATATTTATTTATAGTAATCTATAAAATTTAATGGTATATAATGAAATACAATTTTCATGGGGATGCTAGGTCATACATACTAGTGAATGTTGATACCATTTTTGTAGGATTGAAATAAATAAAGGTAATTATATATTATCATTAAATAATATTTTCTGTTATATGTCTCACATATATTCCATAAACCGATCCTTTTTATGTTTCATGTAAATCATAAATTAATCGCATCGCTTCATGAGGCGGTAGTTCACTATACACACGAGCGATGTTATCACGTTCCCAAAAAATGAAAATAATGAAGTTATATATAATATAATAATTCTATAATCATACTAATATCCTAAATATAAAACATTAACAATAAATCCATAAACATGTTATGCCTTTATAGGTTGTAACAAAAAAACGAATGACATCGGTTCGGGAGGCTATAGTCCTCCACACACATGAACGTTTATTTCAAAACCCATTTGATGAAATTGGAGATGGTTTTAGGTTATGTACATAACATGAAATCGTCTATGTATATTTATTTTAACTATATTCATATATCATAAGGGTGCAATGATAATTTAAGTGGTTGGATGGATAAATAAAAAAATCTCATCGATGAATGTTACATCTTCTTCCGTTATCTTCCATAGGTTTTCACCAAAAGACATCATTGGATGTCTTAATATATAAAATAATTCATATTGGATGTGAGGAGGAACCTGTTTAAGTTATTATTTTAGTAATTTTCTACAAAAATATGGTTTTATGGTGTGATGAAGAGAGGAGAGGGGATGACCATCTATAGGTGAGGTGAGTGGCACAACATAAATATTTTGAAAGAAATAATTCCACTGAAATATTAACCATTGAAAAGGCCCCAAGAATGGACCATTTGAATTAATAAATATCGTACGATCCAAATAAGGCCATAATATGGACTTTGGAATACTTCTAGGATATATTTTTTACCATTATTTTTTTGGAACCTACTTAATAATTTTAATAGTTTTTACAATTCTTTTTGGTATTAAATTATGTTTATTTAATTAGATAATTAAAATTATTCAGATTCCAAAAAATAGAATACATTTTTTCCAAATTCTATTCAAATAATTAGAAAATTTTAATTTAAAATCAATCTCACATATGTGATGAGAAAGTGGGGTTTTAAAGAGAAAATATTCAATGTTTTAAATGTTTTTATATCAAATTTCAATATGAAAATGATTCTAATAAACTAAATTGGATTAATGGATGTATAATTGAGATGATTTATTTTAAAAAAAATTAAAATATAATATAACTTAATAAAAAATTAATGGAAAATGCGGTTTTAAATTAAAATTTAGTGTTTTTCACTATTCATAAAAAAATAATGTTTTTTTTAAAATCTAAAAAATACCACTAAAATAGTTTCTCGAAACTAATTTAAAAAATTAATAATATTTTATCATATTAAATTAATAATATTGAGAAAATTTTATTTTATTATTTTTCACACAAAAATATTTTTCTGAGGAAATAGTATTTTTGAAATATCGAATGACATTAGAAAAAAATAATTATATTTTTTATCAATATGTTTCATTTATATAAAACCATTATATTTAATATTTTAAAATTATTTACCACTATTCATATAATAATTTTTAACTTCAAGGTTATAATTTTTACATTAATATAATTACATTAACAATATAATACAATATTTTTAATACTCAGTGTTGCATGTATCCCAAGAAGAGAAAAAAAATTAATTTATTCAAAAAAAAATATCATTACAACATGGTGTTTTATAGTCATGTAGATACCATTTAAAAAAATTCCTTTTCAAATTTTGTAAAAAACAATATTGTCAACATATACTAAACCAATAAAATCATATAATTTTAGATAAGCGCATATATAAAAAATATAATATTAATGGTCATGGAGGATAATATTTCGCGAATAAAATGATTAAATAATTTTAGATCCATGTACTGGAAATCATTCAAATGAATTGTGAAAATGGGGAAGTTAAATGATAAAAAGACACATAAAACCTGTAAATAACTATATAATAATAATATATATATTGTTTTAGAGATAAATAATATACTATTTTAACCAATTGTAATTTATTCATAGAAAATGCTGATTTCAATGTGAGATTCGAAAGAGACCCTATTTTCGGATATCTTCACAGTGAGATCCACTCTAAATCCATGTATAATTTTTTTTGATTTATTATTCGTATTTATTTTAATATTATTCATATTTAATTTGCTAAATAACAATTATTTATTAGTCCTTATTAACAATATATTAATTTTTTCTCTTGAAATTAATATTTGGGTGTAAAAAATTCCATTTCTCTAGGCATGCTACATTTTTGCAATTCCACTCCATTCTCCATGATAATGGACAGTTCTCCTATTAAATGTTCATGTAGCATTATCTTATATTTTTATGTATTTCTATTTTCCCATTGTAGTTTCATGGATATAATGTTGGTGGTACACATAATATAATTATAAATATCACCAATAACTTTTTTAAAATTTTAAAATACCTCATTATTAAATTAATAGTGTATTATATATTTTTTCATCATAATTACTATTTTAAAAATTATAAAATAATTTTTTATGTCGTAAAACTGATCCTACCAAGATTATATGATAAGGATTGAATAAGTTGGAAGATGTTATTTTATAATAATGAAACCCCTTTTACTGAATCCTATTAATTTTAAAAACAAGCTATATTGTGTTAATTTATATTCAATAATATTTTTGATGCTAAATATAAGTATTAATGATTAATCATAAGATAACATTTTCATTGAAGACTTGAATATTCTTGTAGAGACCATATTATAAATAAATAATTTAAGTCAATTAATTATTTCCATAGGTTCCCAAACGTGTGATAGGATTTTTATAGAGGAATTTTGGGTTGTATTTTTAGAGGACATTAAAGTAAATGTATCAGTTATGGTGGGTGGAGGAGGGTTCCTTTTATAGGAAAGATTTAGTGTCATTTTGAAAATTACACATTATTTAGTTTTTAAGAAATCTCTATTTATAATTAAAGAGGATCCAAAGTGGGAAAATAACATAGATATGAATATGAGAGGTTAAGAATACCGTCATACACTCATTTAATGACAATATTTTTAGAAAATTTAGGAATTTTCCCTTAACATGCCATGATTTTAATAGATGTACATTATGTGTGATAGGATATATGACATATAACCTCATGATTAAACAACCCAAAAAATATATTATTTAAATATGATTAGTATAAACAAGTTATTGAGTTGGTTTTTCTAAATAGGATTAAAAATTATAAAATATATTTGAAATTTCATATAAATAAAAAACTATGGATTATTTCTTAGTGAATAAACATCTACTTTTTATTAAATATGTTTTATGCTTTGAAAATATATTTTCATTGAAAAATATTGTAGTAATTATTTGGGAATAGATAATATAATTATTTTTTCTCACTTTTATTACCATTTTTTTATAAAAATTATCTAAATTTATAAATCATCATATAAAAATTAACTATGGGAGAAATATTCCATGTTGTTTTGAAGATATTGGATTTTCTGTGAACAGTGAAACATTCCAGCTATTCAAAAAATGTCATTTCATTTAATTAAATAAATAAATTTATATTATTATTATATTTTTCATTTGTTTATAAATTTAAATATTACCTAATTTTATTTGTCATTATCTAATTAAAATTATTTTAAATAGAATGTTTCATTATTTTGGTACAAATCAAGTGTTATGCCTAAAAACAAATTTTTCTGAAAACTATTTTTAAGTGCATAATATTTTTCCATTAAAATTAATTAAAATAACCCTTAATGGGAAATTATTTAAATAAAATTTATATATTATATATATCTATATAAATTTAAATTCATATAATGTTGAGTATAATTCATAGAGTTGATGTAAAATAATATTTTCCTTAGAAAATTCATTTTTATGAAAATTATTTTTCGTCTTTCTTTATAGGATACATATATATTAAATGTATACCTTTTATAGAGATTTAATTATGTAAAATATATTATATAATTAGAACCATCACGATTAATCTTTTTAAATAAGTTTAACTTATTTTTTTTCTTAGAATGAATTGTTAAAATATAAAAAATGTATCACCGTGGTAAAAGGGTAAATAAGGTTAACCTAGTTTAAAACCAATTGATAAGTCGAATACTTGTCATATTAAATACTATTCGATTAAGTGAAATTTTTTCTTATCATATTAGGATTTATATTCATTGGTTTATGAAATATTATTCTTGAATGTGACATATGTATTTTTTTAAACAATGAAAAAGTTAAAATGTCACAATCTTATTTTTAAATATATCTTGTCTGTTTTCAAAGGGCCACAATAAAATTTTTAATGAATAATAGAAGTAATTCAAAGAATAATAAAATTATTTTCTTTTTTATAATTTATTTCTTCATTTTTATAGTTTGGTATTTAAATTAAATACATACCCAATGGAAAAAAATATTTCATCATTTTATGGAAAAATATAATTAATGAATTTAAAAATATTAAAAGTAAAATAATTTGAGTGACTTATTGTGTTACATGAAATTTATAGATACAAATGACATATTAGGGATGTAATAAAATAATATATTGAAAATCAATCTCTATACTAGGCTGTTTAAATTAAAAATAAATGAATAGTTCCAAAATTCACAATAATGATATTTTATAATAAATAATATTATATTAAATTATATAAATTAATAAAAAAATATTTCCTTCTACCAATTGATTGAAATATGTTTTAACTTATCTTCCATGGTCTATTTAGGAGTGATTTGTTCAGTTATTGTAACACTATTAACCCTTTTATATTTAAATAGTTGTTACAATAGTTAAAGTTAAAATAGGTAAAGAAAGGGGTAACACCAAAATATAGGTTTTAAAATAACAACTAAAACCTTAAATATTATAGTAGAAGCAAATATTTCCTCAATACCGAACTGTATCATCAAATAGATACCCATTTAGATGCATTTTTCTAGATAATGAAAATTTTATATTTTAATCATTTAATAAATTAATAAAGTGACCATCCCATTAATTATAAAAGGGAAAATCCTCTTATATTTTCATCCAAGATTATAATATATAGGAACTTACTACTTTTTTAGGAATATTTATTACATCACAAAAAACACACCCAAAGACTATATTATATTAGTGCCTTTGCAAACATGGAAACATAAATAGTGGTCTATAAGTAGAATACATCCCCTCACACTACATTCTTCATAAATAGAACCCTTTTTAGACAGATCATATATAATAAATATATCCATAACATGGGGAAAAGGTAAAAAATAAATATGGATCGTAGATTCTTAGTAAGGGTAAACAAGGTAGAGAAGTAAACATAACATAAAAATAATGGTATTATAACATGATAATAACATATTAATCACCTACAATGCATATCAATGATCATATTAATGAGTCATAGAATCAATATTTTTAGTTTATAAGACACAAATAAACATGGAATCAAATAAAATTATCCAAGATTGTAACATCCCGATTAAACAAACAAATAATACATTCTATTTTTTATTAATATTTTGTGAATTAAATATTAAATTTACTTTTAAAGGGTTGCTATGTTCGATGGCGTACCCGATACGCTACAACGGGTTTCATTGAAATCTTACGTTGCACACAAATAATATAATATTATTATTTTAAATTTTATTTAACTCTTAGCCATTTTATTGGTGGGAATGAAGAAAACTAACTACAACATGATTATACATGTTTTTTAAATAAAATATAGAGGAATAAAATGTGAATGAATCTAATTTTAAGCAAAATTTACTTTAAAAGGTCAATTTAAGACCTTTTAATGGAGAACCCTATTTAAATATAGTTTTGGTCCCTTTTATATGTTCTATTTTGTATAATAAAGTTCTTTTTTCGATTAGGTACATCAAAATTTACTTCGGGTAAATTTTTGGTATTTTTTTGTAATGTTCATTTTTTATGAATAGTGAAAAATACATTATTTTTATTCAAAAATGCCTTTTAATATAAATTATTTATAGGGTTATTTTATCTTTTTAATTGGTTTTAAAGTTTAATTATATTATTTTTTTACCATTTAATCCAATTTTGGTCATTGGAATTAATTTCACTTTGAAATTGGACATAAACAAGTGTCGATCTTTTGATAGTCATTGTTTCTTAAAAACACGCTATTTGTTTTGACAGTGGGAATTAATTTTAAAATAATTAATGCAGCTTCTCTATTTTGAATTTGGTAAAATAGAAATCATTTTTTAATTCATAATATCAAATATATCTTAGCCTGAAGTTTTGGTATGTTTCTGAAAAACATCAATTTTTGATGAATAGTGAAACCACTAAGTCGTAGTTAAAATACTGACTTTTTCATTTAAATGAAATTTTACCACTTCTGTATGTTAAATTTAGAAAATATGACATACATGGTTATTAATATTAAGTAAAATTTGTTTTAATAAAATGAAAATAATTTTTGGTGAATAGTAACTTTTGACTTTTATTTACCGCGGTTAAAGGTAAATAAGGTAATTCAAGGTAAAAAGAATATTATAACAATACAAAATTACCTTAACACTTGTACTAACCATATTATTTGATTCATTTACGATCATGGGAATCTTAATATTGATTTTGGGACCCCATGGATCCACTTGGGAGTGATAATGACATTTTAGATTAATTAACATACAATAATGATAAAAATGACACAAACAAATACATATTGGTAAATAAATTTTTACATGGGGTTATATATGCTTTATTTTAGACTATAAATGTTCATTGTAAAAATAAAAATATTTTATACATCATGGTTTTTTTAATAATTTTTAGACATAAATAATTAATATTATTTATGACACAATAATGATGTAGTATTTACCTCATTAATAGAAGATTTGAATAAATAAGATTATAAATATTAAAACAATATCTAAAACTTTTCCAATTCTTATTGAATGGTTTTATTTCGACCATTACTCAAATTATATTCATATTTAATGAGTTTTGGTTTTTAGAAGGCGAATATCATTATATAATAAAAGAATAATTTCACATTTTTTTAAAGAGCCCCTCCTCCCCATATAATAATCCATCACTTCTTACTCATTCCTCACACCTACAAAGCCCTTTTTCTCATCCAACAACTGACCAAATAAGCTTTCATGATCCCTCTCCTCCCCAAATAATCCTTACCTTAGGCATAAGGCACTTCAAGAATTCCTTTTTGTTCAAACCAAAGGAAGTTACCCAATTTAAATGTAACGATTCCTCTTACCTTATTTTCTTTTATTTTACTTCTCCAACCAATAAAATATTTTTATTATTTTCTTTTATAACAAAGAAATTATCATCAATATAATAGGATGTTTTTATGATTATTATTTGAACTACACTTACACACACGTCCATTTAATGGGTGAAGAACATATTGTTTCTGTGAATGGAAAACTAACGCCTCACGAAACGATGATTGTTCGATTATCTCATACCACCTCTCATGGTGGCCATTAAAGTGAAACTGTATTTATTTATGATATATATTATTTTTATTTTTTCATTATTCTTTTGTATTATTCTATTATATAATACCTTTATGGTTTCCATTATGGGTAAGCGCGATAATTTCATTTGAGGAAGTGAGGACTACCATGCCCTCAAAGTTATATGACTCGTTAATGCCATATGTGGGACGTATAAAGGATAGAGTTAATGATATTATATATGAAATTATACTGAAATTATAATATACCTATGTATCATTGTGTTTTAATTCCATTAATGTATGAAATAGAAATTAAAGTAACGTTCATGCGTACGTACGACTAACCATCTCCATGAACGGTGCATTTCATTTCTTATTCTCTAAAATGTTATGTACTATTATAAATACATATATATACAAGATATATATGATGTATATGAGATCTAAATAATGAATATGATTTTGAAGATAATTGACTATTGACCACATGGATAAATTGTAATTATATGGTGTTCATTTATGACTCAAGTACCAAATATCGACAAAACATCCATTATTAACTTAAATAATTACATAATATTTATAACATGGTAATAAGTGATATAAAAAGAATAAAAAACTTTAAAAAGGTTCTTAAGAAAGTAGAAATTAAGGTTAGTTTATTCTTTAGAATATTAAAGAACGAACGGGTCAATTCGGACATGTGGTAAGGGACATCATCTCAATATCTTTTCATTGAGGCATATTTTGAAAATATATAACTTAATATTTTACACGGTGTATAATAAAACCCATTTACTTTTACTTTCATTAAAAGGGAATCATTTTTTTATGAAGCATTTTACTAAACGACAAATGTAATGTTTTTAATGTTTGCGGAGACGATGACCTCTCCACCACCATAATAATTATTTGGATTCCCCTATAAGCCTTAATGTTTTCTAAAATGAAAAGGAAATCCCTTATTCTGTTTTTGGGTGTTTTGGTATTGAAAATGGTTTTTGAAATGGATTGATTATTTCAATATCTTGAAATTATTTAGTGTGATTATAAATTAAATATTATTAGTGAAATGTTTATATTTTAAATATTTTATGTGTTATGATTTTATAATGATACTTGGACATTTGACTGCTGGTTACGTGATAAAACAATTGATGGGTGGTATCGTGATAAATCAGGACTGATGTTTACGTTATAAACTCTAATGCATTGTGTATGGAAGTCATCCGTATGGCTATTCCATTAAATGATATGTGTGGAAGTCAACTGTATGGTTATTCCACTTAAGAATGATTATGTACCAAGTTTTCTTTATATGTTATGTGTTCTTTATATGGGTTTTATGGTAATATTTTGGTTACAAAAGGGTAAGGAATGATCTTTTATTCAGTGAAGAGTATTTAATAATTCATAAAGGTAAAATGTATTAATTACGATAAAGTATTAATGGTTTACTTGTTGTTTTGAAAAACTAACAGTTTTCCTTATTTTTGTATCCCTTACTGAGATTTTTATGCTCAACCCATGTTTTTGAAATGTTTTTCAAAGGGCATAAAGTGGAATAGGGTAAAGGAGGGGATCATGTAAATTCCATGCTGTCTAGAACAAAAAACATTTCATGACTCTTTTTTTCAAGTGTTTTTATTTTTTGAAAAAATGGAAACTGAGTAGATGTGTTTACATAAATTATTCAAGTCGTCATCTATATGTTATGGCCTAATTCTCTAAAACAATAATCATGAAACATTCCTTAATTTGAGTTATTCATTTTAATTCATGATTATGTAAATGTTTAAGGCTGGGGCCTTATAGTTGGTATCAGTGGTCAGTTTAGACAACATTAGGAGTTAGAATATAGTTAAATTAATATCCATAAATTATTTTAGTTCATGTTATGATTGAAATGATATTGCATTTACAGTTTACCATGTTGCCTCACCTAAGCTATTTCTGTGTTCTGAATGGTTTTCCGTAGAGGAAACATGGAAGCTATGTTGGGATGACATCAAGAGGAAGAAAACCTTCCAAAGCAGCAACCTGAGATGGTCAGAATTAGAACAGAATAGTTTGTTGCAGCGATGGAATAGTTGACTTAGGCTATAAATGGTGGTAGTATCCATGCACGCATTCAGCCAGATCAACCACATATGAACATGTAAGTAGTGGAGCATTTCATGAGGAAAAATCCGTTATCATTCAGAGGATCATCTGACTATGTGATAGCAGAAGGGTGGATTAAAGCACTGGAGAAAATTCTAAATGTCATGGGTTGTTCAGAACATCACAAGGTTAGTCTCGTTGTTTACCATTTTGAAGGTGAAGCTGATCAGTGGTGGTCGAAGGTGAAAAATATTAGGGATAGTGAGGATATTGATTCTCTTGTTTAGGATGAATTCAAAGGTATTTTTCTTGAGAAATATTTTCCTAAAGTGGTTCGACTTATAATGGAAAACAATTCATAGAATTGAGGTAGGAGGATGACTCAGTGGCTGTTTACGAAGGAAAGTTCACTCGACTGGAAAGGTATACTCCAAATTTCATCCAAGATCTTGATAGTAAGATAAATCAATTTTACTCAGGACTGAAGCTTCAATATCAAAGAGCATTAGCCTCTCGTGAGTTCAAAAGTTATGAAAACAATGTTCTATGTGTAGAGAAGGTAGAAATGGTGTTTGTCGATGATCAGGTGTTCTTTGAAAAACAACAGAATAAGAGGTCCAGATGGTAGGAAAAGGGTTAGAATTCATTAAAGAGGACTGGAGGTAAGAAAACTAAATACAAATCTAGTGAGAAGTGTGGTAAAAATCATCATGGAGAATGTTTATCAAAGTCTAGGAAGTGCTTCCAGTGGGGTATGTCTTATCATATTGCTCATTACTATAAAGAAAATGATCAAGAAAGAAATGAAAATATAGCGGAATTTTTTTTTAGTGTGATTAAATAGGTCATTATGCAAATGAGTGTCTAGACAAGAACTCAACTAAGGGAAACCAACCGTACTCTAAGTATAATGGGGCGGTGGAATCCTTTACAACTACTTCAGGAGATGTGGGGCTATCAAATGAAGTAGTATTAAGTGCACTGTTTGTTTGTTCAGATTATTCCAATGTGTTGTTTGATTGAGGGACTACACATTCGTTAATTTTTGAGAAGTTTTATAGAAAATTGGGAATTCCATATCAAGATATGAATCATGAACTTATGGTAAAAAACCTGGAGGAAATGTTGAGAAAAAAAGAAATTATAAGAACCTTTCTGTCCTTGTGTTTGGAAAGAATCTACCTGCAATCCTTATTGTTTATCCTCTAATAGAATTTGATGTTATTTTGGGAATGAATTGGCTATCTGTTTATCATGCTAATATTGACTACAGAACTAAAGTGGTTTCTTTTCAGAATGATTTTTATTTTGTATACAATAATGAACCCTTACTTTTGATAACATATCAGGAAGCTGAGAAACTAGTAAAAGATGGAAATTAATGTTACCTTGATCATATTTTTTAAAATAAAAGATTTTTTGAGATTAATGAAGTGCCAGTGGTAAATGAGTACCTTGATTTTTTCTCTGATGAGTTTCTTGGTATTATAACTAATCCGAAAGTTGAATTTACTGATGAATTAGTTCCTAATGCCAATCCAATTATAAAACCCCTTATTGAATGGCTCAAATTAAACTTTTAGAGTTAAAGAAGCTATTGCATGAGTTATTAGATAAAGGTTTCATTTGACCTAGAACATCACCATGGGGTGCTCCTATATTGTTTGTTAAAAATAAAGATGGTTCAATGATACTTTTCATTGATTTTAGAGAATTGAATAACATAACTATTAAGAACAAGTATCTTTTTCCTTATATCAATGATTTGTTTGATCAGCTCCAGGGAGCTCAGTATTTTTAGACGATTAATATGAGGTCGGGGTACCATCAGTTGAAAGTAAAGGAATCAAACATTACGAAGACTGCATTTCATACTGGATATGGCCATTATGAATTTTTAGTTATGCCTTTTGGTTTTACCAATGCAACTACTGTATTCATGGATCTTATGAATAGAATTTTCCATGAGTTACTGGATAAGTTTTTGGTTGTGTTCATTGATGATATTTTGGTTTATTAAAAAAGTAAAGAGGAACATGAAAGGAATTTAAGGGTTGTGTTGTAAACCTTAAAAGACAAGAAACTGTATGGGTAATTCAGCAAGTATGATTTTTGGTTACAAAAAATATCTTTCTTTGGTCACATTGTTTCAAAAAATGGAAAAACTGTTGATCCGGTTAAAATAAAGGTTGTTAATGAATGGTCAAGACCCAAAACTATAACTGAAATCCATAGTTTTCTTGGTTTATCAGGTTATTACGAGTTGTTTATTGAGAATTTTGCACGGTTATATATTCTAATGACTTAGCTAACTCTAAAAGGTGTTATGTTCATTTGGAAAATACAACGTGATGATTGTTTTCAAGAATTGAAAAGAAGATTGGTGAATGATCCAGTTTTGGCACTACCTTCATAAAATTGTTAGTTTTTTATTTAAAGTGATGATTAATTGAAAAGACTTGGATGTGTCCTTATAAAGAATGATCAGGTAATTTCTTACGCTTCACGTCATTTGAAACCTCATAAGTTAAATTACCCTACACATTATTTTGAATTAGCTCTTGTTGTTTTTGCTTTTAAAATTTGGAGGCATCATTTGTATGGACTAAAATGTGAAATATATACTAACCACCAATGCTTGAAGTATATATTCACCCAAAAATAATAGAACATGAGACAGTGGATATGGTTTGAATTAATAAAGGATTATGATTGCACAATTAATTACCATCCAGGATAGGAAAATAAAGTTGTTGATTCTTTGAGTCCAAAAAGTAATGCTTCATTAATCATGATATGATTGGAATGAGATCCTTTGGTTTTTGATTTAATGATCTTTGGCATAGAAGTTGTTAGTGCAGAAAATTCTTCCGTTTTGTTTTAGGTGTTAGTGAAATCATCTCTATCAGACAGAATAAAGCAAGCTCAGAAAGAAGAAAGTGAGTTGCAGAAAAAGGTAGAGTTGGTTCAGAAGGGTATGTTGCCTGATTTTAACATTGATAATGATTGTGTTTTGAGGTTTGTAAAATGATTATGCATGCCTTGTGATTCAAAGTTGAAGAATGAGTTGTAATGTAAAGATCATAGTTCCATATTTTCAGTTAATCCTGGCAGTACAATGATATACATAGATGTTCGGGAGAATTACTAGTGGGATGAAATGAAAAGAGATGTTGCAGATTTTACTGTGAAGTGTTTGACTTGTCAGAAGATTAAAGCAGAGTGGCAGTTACCAAAAGGGATTCTTCAGTATTTACTGGTGCCAGAGTGGAAATGGGAAAATATATCCATCGACTTCATCGTGGGTTTACCAAAAAAATCTCGAGGTAATAATGAAATATGGGTTATTATTGATCGGTTGACTAAATTGGATAATTTCCTTCCTATTTGAGATACTTTGTCTCTAGATCAAATTTCTCGGTTGTATCTTAAAGAGATAGCCATATTGCATGGAGTTCCTCTATCCATTGTATCTGATCGTGATCCCATGTTTACTTCTGACATTTAGAAAGGCCTTTAGAAGTCGTTGGGTACTGAATTAAATTTTAGTACAAATTTTCATCAGTAATCATACGGGAAGTCAGAATTAACAATTAAGACCTTATAGGATATGCTACATTCTTATTCACTGAGTTACCAAGGAATATGGGACAAACATCTTTCTTTGTTTGAATTTTCTTATAATAAAATTTTTCATTATTGTACACAGATGGCTCTATTTGAGGAATTATATGGAAATCGTTGTCGAACTCCAGCATTTGGGGATGAAGTAGGTGAATGGAAGCTAATGGTAGCAGAATTGGTAGAAGAGATGGCAGGAAATGTTCATTTGATTCAAAAAAAAATGAGAACAGATCAGAGAAGACAGAAAAGTAATGCAGATAACCAGAGGAAGGATCTTTCTTTTGAGGTAGGTGATCATGTCTTTCTCAAGGTTTCTACATGGACAAGTGTGGTTCATTTTGGTTAGAAGGGAAATATGAGTATGAGGTTCATTGGACCTTATGAAATCTTATAGAAAGTTGGATCAATTGAAAATAGAGTTGATTTACCTCTAATTTTATCCTAGGTACACAATGTTTTTCATATTTTAATGTTGAGAATGTATATGCCAGATCCATATTATGTTTTGAGTCCAGAGGTAGTTCAGTTGGAAGAGAATCTCTATTATGAGGAACAACAAGTCTAGGTTCTTGACCATAGAGAGTAAGTGTTCCGAAATAAGGTAATTCATCAGGTAAAGGATTTTTGGAAATACCATATGGTTGAAGAGGCAACGTGGGAATCTGAAAATTCAATGAGGGATAAATACCCCCACTTACTTGATAAGTGAATAAAATTGCGAGGATGCAATTTCAAAAAGGGGTGAAGAATGTAACATCCTAGTTAAATAATGAAATAATAAATTCTCTTTTTTATTAATATTTTGTGAATTAAATATTAATTTTACTTTAAAGGGGTTTCTATGTTCGATGGCCTACCCGATACGCAACAACTGGTTTTTTGAAATCTTACGTTGTACACTAATAATATAATATAATTATTTTTAATGGTAGTTAACTCCTAGCCATTGTATTGGTGGGAAAGAAAAAAACTAACTACAATATTATTATACATGTTTGTTAAATAAAATATAAGGGCTTAAATTGTGAATGAATTTAATTTTAAGCATAATTTACTTTAAAAGTTTTATTTACTTCCATTTAATGGAGAACCCTCTTTAAATCTAATTTTGGTCAATTTTATATGTTCTATTTGATAAAATAAAATTCTTCTTTAGATTCGGGACATTAAAATTTACTTTTGGTAACTTTTTGGTATTTTTCTAGTAAAGTTCATTTTTTTAATAGTGAAAAATACTGTATTTTTATTCAAAAGTGACTTCTAATCTAACTTATTTATATGGTTATATTATCTTTTTAACTGGTTTTAAAGTTTAATTTCATTATTTTTTTCCATTTAATCCAATTTTGGTCATTATAACTAATTTCACTTTGAAATTGGACATAAACAAGTATCGATCTTTTTATAGTTATTTTTCTTAAAAACACGCTATTTGTTTTGACAACAGTAATTAATTTTAAATTAATTAATTCAAATTCTATGTTTTGAATTTGGTAAAATAGACATCATTTTTGAATTTGTAATATCAAGGCTGAATTTTTGGTATTTTCTTGAAGAAACATCAATTTTTAATGAATAGCGAAACCACTAAGTCGTAGTTAAAAAACTGACTTTTTCATTTAAATAATAATTTACCGCTTATGTGGAATAAATTTCAAAATTCCTACATACATGGTTTTATTAGTATGTAAAATCTGGTTCAATAAGATGAAAATAATTTTTGGTGGATAGTATCTTTTGACTTTTATTTACCGCAGTTAAAGGTAAATAGCGTAATTCAAGGTAAAAAGAATATTATAATAATACAAAATTACCTTAACACTTATCCTAACCTTATGGGTTGAGTACCTTTCAACCATGGGCATATTTGGGTCGTTTTTGGGACCCCATGTAGCCACTTGGGAGTGATAATGACACTTTAGATTAATTAACTTAAAGTGATGATAAAAATGACACAAACAAATATCTTTTAGTATATAAATTTTTACATAAGGTTATATAAGATATCTTTTAAACTATAATAATTAATTGGAAATCTGAAACGATTTCCTACATCATGGTATTTTTTTATAATTTTTAGAAATCAAATAAATTAAAATATTTATGACACAATAATGATTCAGTAATTACCTCATTAATAAAAGATTTAAATAATTATGATTATAAATATTAAAAAACATCCAAAATAGTCCAATTCTTATTTGATGATTTTATTTCGACTACTTGTCATCTTATATTCATCTTTAATGAGTTTTGGATCTTTAGAAATTGAATATCATTGTATAATAAAATAATATTTTCACACTTTCCTAAAGAGCCCCTCATCCCCCTTATAAAAATCCCTCACTTATTACGCATTCATCACACCTCTCAAGCCCCTTGGATCATCCAAACCCTGATAAAATAAGATATAAAGATCCCTTTTCTCCTCCTAGAAGCCTTTACTTAAGCATAAGTCACTTCAAGAATTATTTTTGGTTCAAAAGAAAAGAAGTTACCCAAATTAAAGTGATATGACTCATTAATATAGTAGGTTGTTGTTATGAGAAGTATTTGAACTAAAATTACTCACACCTCCATCTAATGGGTGATAAACATACAGTTTCTGTGAATGGAAAACTAACGCCTCACGAAATGATGATTGTTCGATTATCTCCTACAGCCTCTCATGGTGGCAATTAAAAGGTCACTATATTTATATATGATATATATTATGTTTATGTGTTCTTTATGCTTATGTATTATTCATTTATAGCATACCTTTATGGCTTCTATTTTGGGTAAACACGATAATTTCATTTGAGGATGTGCAGACTACAGCCCCCTCAAAGTGATATGACTCATTAATGCCATATGTGGGACGTATAAAAGATTGATTTAATGATATTATATATGATATTATACTGGAATTATAATATAGTAATGTATCATTATTATTTAATTCCATTAATGTGCAAAATAAAAATGAAAGTAGAGTTCATGCGTACGTACGAATTACCGTCTCTATGAACAGTGCATTTCATTTCTTATCTCCGGAATGTTTTTTTATTTTATAAATACATAAATATACTGGATATTTATGATTTATATGATATAAAAATCATGAATATTATTATGGAGGTAATGGACTATTGACCACATCGACAACTTGTAATTATATGGTGTTTATTTGTGACTCAAGTACCAAATATTAACAAAACAACCATTCTTACATAAATGATTAAAAAATATTTACAACATGGTAATAAGTGATATAAAAGGAATAATAAACATTAAAAAGGTTCTTAAGAAAGTATAATTTAACTTTAGTTTATTATTCAGGAGATTAATGAACAAACAGGTCAAGTCAGACACGAGGTAAGGGACTTCGTCTCAATCTCCTTTCATTGAGGAATATTTCAATAATATATACATTATTCTTCTACAAGGTGTATAATAAAACCCTTTTACTTTTAATTTAATTAAAAGGGGATATTTTTTCTAAAAATCATTTTACTAAATGAAAAAGGTAATTTTTTAACGTTTGCGGTGACAATGTCCTCTCCACCGCCGTAATCATTATTTGGCATCCTTTATAAGCCTTAATGTTTTCTAAAATGAAAAGGAAATCCCATATTCTATTTTTGGGTTTTCTGGTATTGATAATTTTTTTTAAAATGTATGGATTATTTCAATATCTGGAAATTATTTATTGTGATTAAAAATTAAATTTTATTAGTGAAATTTTTATATTTGAAATATTTTATGTGTTATGATTTTATAATTGTACTTGGAAATTTGACGGGTGGTTACGTGATAAACCAAATGATGGGTGGTGCCATGATAAACCAGGATGGGTGGTTATGTTATAACCTCCAATGCATTGGGTATGGATGTGGGTCGTATAGCTATTCCATTGAGTGATATGTGTGGAAGTCGACTGTACGGTTATTCCATATAAGAATGTTTATGTCCAAAGTTACCCTTATATGTTATGTGTTCTTTATAGGGGTTTAATGGTAATTTTTGGTTAAAAAGGGTAAGAAATGATATTTTATTCAGTGAAGAGTATTTACTATTTCATAAAGGTGAAATGTATTACTTATGATAAAGTATTCATGGTTTACTTATTGTTTTGAAAAAATAAATGTTTTTATACTTTGTGTATACATTACTGAGATTTTTATGCTAATCCCATGTTTCTGAAATGTTTTCCACATGACATAAAGTGAAATAGGGTCAAGGATGGGATCAAAGAAATGCAATTATGTCAAAAACATGTAACTAGACATGACTCTTTTTTTTCAAGAGTTATTATTTTGTGAAAAAATTGAAACTGAGTAGATGTGTCTATATGTATTATTCAAGTTATCATGTATATATTATGGCCTTATTCTCAAAAAATATAAACCTGAAAAGATCCTAAATGTGAAATATTCATTTTAATTCAAGATTATGTAAATGTTTAAGGCTGGGGCCTTATAATGAGAGCATAAAATTATTATAGTACATGAATTTTTGGAATACACATAACAAGAAAAACTGATTTCCATATTGGTCGAGGATAACTGCCAAGACCATCATTGCAGGAAAATTATTTTACTAAACTAGGCCCTTTACCCTTTTCCAAACCTAAATTATTGAATTTAGTTCACTCCTAATTCCAACCCTATATTAATGTACCGGGTTCACTACCCATTATATCCATGTGTATCACATAAGATATATAAATCATTAACTAATGCATTAGAGGGAGATATAGGTATCACCCCTTACATAATGTAAACCGTATTCACATTTTTGAAAAGATAATAAAAAATCATCATATCATAACCTATGAAATGAAATAAGAATCAAAAACATTTCATCATATCTTTACCAGTGGAAATGAAACAAGATTCATAATCATTTCATCATAGAATAACCTGTGAGAAGGAGTGGGTTTCATAAGAATATAACCCATGAAATATAAAAATACTTTATAATAATATAACCCATGAATGAGAAATATTTATTATAAGCATATAAAAATGAAATATAAATGGGTTCCATAATCATATAACCCATGAGAGAGAAATGGTTCCCATAAACATCGTTCTATAGAAACATAAACCATTAAGAGAAATAATATAAATATTTCCCTGATATTATATCCCTATTAAGTAATGAGTAACACCAATGGATTTCATCATAAATGGAACATAATTTTCAATGAACATTTAAAACATTTCTTTAGGAAAAAAACTTTCTACCTTTAGAAACGTTTTTTAAAACATAAAACATTTAGAAATCACTTTCCAAAAAAACCTTGAAAATTATAATGGATTCTTGGAAAATCATAGAAATATATTTTTAATAAATAAAACATTTTTTAAAGGAAATTCCTTGAAATTTTTTAACCAATATCATCTATATATTTTTAATATATTTATAGAAAACTAGTTTTTTGAATAAAACAGATTTCTGACTAAAGAGAAAAACAAAGTCAATTTTTATATAATTAATTTTACAAATTATATTAAGTAAAAAGGATTGAAAAAATGGTATGATTATATGAATATATCATTAATAAAAAAGGAGGATAAAATTCATTATAATTGTTGATATATGGTTCATATGATTTAAAATCATATTCATAAACAATCCCTATAAACGATGATATTTTAGAAGCAATATATATTGATTTGTTAACATTGAATCGTAATAACCATAAAAAATATAATATATATAAATCTAAAATATATTTATTATGAATAAATTTATTATCTAAAAAATAATATGGTTTCAGATACACATTCTGATATAAAACTGGTGCATAAGATATGATACATAGGAAATAATCCAAATTGAGACAAAATTCCCTTACTAATTTGGTAACACATGAACCGTAAACCCTATGAAAGAAAGATAAAAAATGGATATGGTAAACCAAATATTTCTAATTAGACTCATAATAATATAAATTCATGGTATGTATACAAACCACAAAAAATAAATTTGCATTGAATATAGTATGTGTCTCATAGAAGTAAAAAAGTTAAAAATGAGTCACTTACCTTATGTGTTGAATTCCATCATACTCATTCAATACTCATGTATAATAAATATAAGTCTATTATAAATATATTAAATAAGAAAAATAATTTATATATGACCATATATTATTTTATTATGATATTATATTAGCTATTTGTTAATAATTCCACATCAATGTTATGTTTTGAGTAATAACCTCTTTGTCTTTCGTATTTTTTTAATTTTTTATTATTTATATTTATAAATTGATAATTACATTATCATGTCCATAATAATAAAAATGATATAGATATTACATATATTAATTATATATTTAATTATAATATCATATAAAATATTCAAATAACCAATGAAATACACCGCTCATGCAGACTGTAGGCCCCACATACCCCTGAATGCTATTTCCATTTTCTTGTTGGATTGAAATAATGAAAAATATAAGATAAATTATCATTCTAGAAAAATTATTATTTAATATATATCATATATGAGTACATATTTAATTAATTCCATGAAAAGTTGGGTTGAGTCATATCACTTTCTGAGGTTGAAGTCCATTATACACATAAATGATGTGATCATATTCCCATAAAGTAGAAATCATATAGGTATGTGTGATATGATAATTCTAGAATCCTAATAAAATAATAATAATTATAATTATATTATATAAAAGGGTATTTCCATATTTATGACCATCCTTGATATGTGGTATTAAAAAAATGAACATCATTAGTTCACAAGGCGGTAGTCCGTTGTACACACATAAGATTATTTCATAACCCATTTAATGGAATTGTGGATTTTTGTAGGTCCTACCCTTAACATAAAAATATATATGTATATTGAAGATAATTAAAATAGTATATAATATGTATCTAAAAAATATAAAGGGTTTTAGAATGAAATTAGCCAAAAACATTCATTGATGAATTTTACCTGTTCTTTGAATATCTTCTTTTTCTTTGAGCCAAAGGACATTCTTGGATGGGTTAATTCAAAATGTAAGGATTAAAGGTTTGGAGGATAGATGTAGAGATGTGACATGATTGGGAATTTTCTGATCATATTATAATTTAATGTGTGAAGATATGGGAAGAGGGGTGTCATTTTATAAGCGAGTGAGAGGACATGCATGATATTTTTGAAAAGAAAGTTAGGTGTACCAACATTTTTACCTAAAAAAGCTTCAATATTGCACCAAATTAAACCCATTAAATATCAAGGTATAAATTTTTAATTAAAAGGTTTTTTTCATGTTTGTAGGTAATTTTATCCATTATTTTTAAATTTTAGTCCTTTAGTAAACTTTTTTTTCTCTAAGTCACCATGATTAAATTTATTTATTTTTAATAATTATTTTAAAAAAAATAAATTTGGACTTTTTTATCATTATAAATTATTCTTATTCTAAATAAGGATCCAAATTTCCAAATTCACTTCAGAGAAGTGGTATAAATTAATTTAAAATTCTCCCCACAGATGGGATGAGATGACGAGTTTTTAAAGTGAAAATACTCAAATGATTGAAATATTTTTATATCCAGTTTGAGCATGGAATTGATTAAAATAAAAAAATTATATTTATTGATTTATTATTGAACTAATTATATTTTATAAATAATTTTAAATTTAATATAACTATATAAATATTTAAATAAAAGCGTAGTATTCAATAAAAACTCTGAATTTTCACTGTTTATGAAAATGTAATATTTGCGAAAAATCCCCAAAATTCAACCAAATATAATATTGAAATTATTAATTCATAAATGATATTTATTTTATACAATTAAATTTCTATAATTTTAAAAATATAGTTTTATTATTCATGAAAAACAGGTATAAAAATAGTTCGTTTTAGAAAATAGTATCTTCAAAACAAATAATTACTTTATAAAATATTATATATTTTATTATCAATGTTTTTTATTTATATTATGAAATGATAAATAATAATTAGAAATAATTTATACTATTTAAATTTATATGTTTAATATCTAGGTAATATTTTTTATATTTGAATAATATAACATTATTTTCGTAGAACTCACTGTCACCTATAACACATTTTAAACATGGTATTTCATGAAACTAAATATTAACATGGTGTTGAGTATAAAGTAATATTAACTTGAAGATTTGTATAATGAATTCAAAACATTTTTATAGCATGCAACACAATACAATAATGGAATTTTTTTTTGAATAATTTTTTTTATAAAATCTAAGAGTGTTACATTCTACACCATTTAAAATGAATGTTTCCAACGAAATTCATCACTCTAATATAAACAATCTGGGATAATTTTACCTCATCATATCAGAAATTTACCATTTAGGTTTATAAAACTAGTTCTTTTACCACATAACTTTGACCATGTTAGTGGTATAGTTTTATAAAACTTTTTCTATAAGATCTGAAATCTCCCCAAGTTATTCTGTATAAGAAATATCATTACGCAATATTATGACCTCTATATTCAGTACATGTTAAGTTGCATGTATGTGATTAATTTTTAGAGATACATGGAACACATAATGGACATGAGTGTGGTTTGGTGGAGGCTCCAATTGAAAGGAAACCTTACCAATTTGAACAAAAATTTCAACTGGATAGATATACCAAGGGATTAGTTTCCCTTTATTTCTAAATATCATTATCATCTTAAAATTGGAAATTCTTAGAAACACCATTTCCACAACATCAAATTATTGACCATAGTAGCATTTATTAGCTTAAATTTTTTTCAACACTAAGAAGCCCAAATATACTACTGAATGGATCTAACCTTCTCAAGAATTTATCCTTCCATCTCAGGTCCCAATATATTTTTTGATCAAACATCATTCTAGTACTTTTCTGCTCAATGTTTCATTCCCAATAGAGATTTATAATGATCCATATGAATTATTGAATAAAAACTATTGTTGTATGAAAACACAACTAGAGGAAGGTGTTGGTCCTAGTGAAATTTGAAATAAAGTAAATAACATCTCCACATAACTTATAGATTTTGAATTTTTATTTCAGAGGAATAATTTTTTGAGGATGATATGCCATAGTAGAACTCAATTATGTATCATGAGTTTAATGAAAAATTTGCATGAACATAGAATAATAACTCATATCTCAATCAAATAAAATGTAATTTGATAGACCATACAACCATACCACTACCGTAGTTTATATCCTGGAAATCCAATATTGGGTTATTTATTCACTTATAGTGATGAAGTGTGAACAATTAGAAAGGTGAAAAACTACAAAACATATACAATTATGACATTTAGATGTTTTGAGGATTGAGTGACAAGATCCATGGTGATGTTCTCCCATTTCCATTTTTGTATGGGTAATGGATTCAACACCCCCTTATACTTTTCTCATTTATCCATAACATACATGAATACAAAGAGTTGAGAAACAAACTCTACAGTATCCTTCATCATATCATATTACATAAAATATTCTTTCAAATATATATATTTATCTTCTTACTTCCTAGATTAATATAAAAGGAAGAACAATGATACTCATCCAACATATTCTTCTTTAAATCCGTTATTGAAAGAATGCATGAACAGTTCCTTAACCTTATCATTCCTTCATGATCAAGGTTAAACTCAGAGACATTTATAACCATCTTTTGTTGTTCTAAATCCTCCCATTAACCTCTTTAATATTTACATGGAAATATGGTTGAACATTCAATTGAGAAAGATAATATTCCTCCTTCCATTGGGATTTGAAGACCCGTCCTTTGAAAATATATAAATATTGGATATTTTTTCATCCACATCATGGAAAATATATCATGATCTTTTCGACTCAATTAATATGCTACCATGTTCGCTTTCAAAGGGAGGTAATTTACTGACTAGTTAAAACATTTAATCAAATCTAACCATCTTATTTCAATCATGTTAAAATCCTTATATGTGAATTTATACTTTAAATGATTCTAATTAGTATATATATCACACTTTTCTACATAAATATTATGAATCATAAGCTTTAATGTAAAATAATATCATGACTAATTGGGAATCAGTATTTGATTAATTTTTACCATGAATCTTTAACAATCATGATTCATAAATTATATCCATGTCATTATAGAAAAATAAACATCCAAATACAATCATGGATGAGTCACTATAGACTACAAACCCTTCTCCACTATAGGGTAATGTAAGCATAGGTTCACTTACCTATGTTATCTTCAGTTCCATGAAATTTTCCTCACATTAATCTATCTATAAGAACATTTCTCACTTTTATGTGAACATGGTTAGAGTATTATATAATCATGATAAATTCTCAAAAAAATACTGATAATATCCTAATAAACCATGAATACTACGTACCATGGTCACCATAGTTGGTATAGGCCAATATTGAATTTCCAGCATCATAAATGGATCTACTGATATACCATATCATGAGATTTAGTGATCCAAAATGAAACTTTTTCCCCACAAATTCACACCATAAATTTTCCATTTATTTTATCATTCCTTAGTGTCTTTATTAAAATTATCAATTGATATTCATTCTCTCCTAATAACATTGAATATATAAGAGTTCCATCTATAATGACTAATAAAAACTAATCATGGTTATCTATATATACTCTATTAATTAAATCAATTAAGATTAGTGGGAAATTAGTAAGACCAAAAGGAATCACTATATATTCATGGTGTCCTCATATTATATGTAATGTCATATTTGGTATGTCCTATTTATTGAACTTGGATTTATGATATCTTGAATGAAGTTCTGTATTTGAAAATTATTATGCTCTACCTGGTTGATCTAAATGTTCATCAATACAGAGAAGTGGATAGTTGCTCTTAATTTTTACATTTTTCATCTCCTGGTTATCAATATTGAGTCTCATTCATCCATGATTATTTTTCACCAAAAGAACACACACACCCAAAGGTGACACACTTGGATGAATAAATCCCTTGCCAAGGATTTCCTAAAGCTTCTTCTTCAATTCCTATAACTCCAATATCTCTATACTATATGGATTCATTGAAATTTTTGTGGCGCAAGGTATGATTTCTATTGAGAGATCATATTTAGGGTTTAGTGTAATACTAGGATATTCTTCCACAAAAACATCAAAAAATTGTAAACAATATAAATATCATTTATGTTGAGTTTCTCCCCAACCATCCCATATAAATACCCCTTAAAATGGGAATTAATACCCATATATTGAATGTTAACTCCATTGATAGGTTATAAATATAATAACATTGATATATTATCATATATTGGTATAGAATATAATATGTTACTACCCATAATCTAAAATTTATGTGGGATTTATGTTGGTAAATCCAATAATTTCTTAATGTGACATCACATTCAACTAGTGGAATATTAACATGATTTGTAGGAAGAACATCTCCACCAATGTCAACTAGAGAGGAATCATATACTTGAGATATACTCATCATACCATTATAATTTTTCACTGATAATTAAACATATAATTGTTTTGGTGGAATCTTGACACCTATATAAAATTATTTAGATATGAATAAATGTGTAGATCTAGAGTATTATAAGACATTAGAAGTTCTAGAGTGGATTATAAGGGTATCTTTCATGACTTTGTTATCACACCCCTCATATGAAATACTGATCACAAGATATTTCCCATTTTTTTCCTTGGCTTAAGAGGTTTCTGATATTGATAATCATTATTATCCCTTAGGTTATGACATTAGTTAGCATAAATCAAGTTATCATTACACATGAAGCACTATAGTGGGGGAGGTTCCATCTATTCATCTTTCTCTCCATTCATGTTGTTCTCTAACTTCCTCCCATCACTATAGTAATCCATTTCCCATTGAATTTACATTCCACACATATAATATCTTTTATCCCCCCTAAAGTCAATTTCCTCCATTATTCTTCTTGTACTTTGATTATAGTGAGAATATGATCTTCCTCTCTACATGGTTTTTAGATTTTAATTTCAAATCCAAATTCAATTTCATCTCGAAACCCTGAGATTGATTTGTAACTCCAACAATCATTTTCACCTTGAAATCACCACCCACAATCTATTTAGAGCTTCTGATGTTTCTTATGGTTAACAAAATTCAAATAATTGGTTTAAGCCATTGACTAATTGATCAATCTTACTTTTAGGTTGGATGATAATACTATAATATAACATTGCATGTATTGTAAAATTATCCTTTTAGGTACCAAAACATTCATTATCATTTTGTGTTAACTCAAGGAAAACATTATCCAAATTCATATGAAGAACCAAAGGAAACAATATATTAAAATATAGGTCGGTAAACCAATCCAAATTAATGCATTCAATTTTTTTCCCATTGCCTCCTATTCTTGATAAGATTCCACCATTGATCTGTTTCAGCTTATAAATAGTTGATAAAAAATTAAATTCCCATCTTAAAAATAATAGAGAATATAAAATATATTTTTAGTGGTAGAAATTAATTGTTTAGTAAATATTATATTAGAATAAACACTAGAAAAAATCTAGACATTTCTTTATGAATGAATCAATAATTTTTTTGTCATCGTTTTCTCATTTGGATGTCAATCATGATTCACATCTTGATAATGTTGTGTGAGAATAAAAATGGGAATTTTAATTATATCTTTCATAATTTTTGGATTCTATGGAGGGAAATTTCTGAATTTCTTATCATACTCATCATTAATATGGTTCCTTGATGTTACATCCAATAACTAAAATTTAAAATCATAGTGTATAAAATAATAATCACAGTTGGGAACCACAAATCCTGAAAAAAACTTATAAGATTTATAAAACTTGAAAAAAATTTATCTATAAAACCTTATGTTTATCAGAGTGTGTTCATAATTATCATCTATTTAAATCATTCATGTTGGTTTGTAATGATTTAATGAATTTCTGAAGAATATCCCATTGGAGTGTTACACTAGGTGTGCATCTAGGCCTATTTTCATGCAGTAGTTCCTAATAGAGCCTAGGTCAATACATTATTTTTAGTGTTATTACTCATATTTGTATCTTTTCTAGATAAACATCCAATTATATTATCAAGGCGTGGATCTAATTTAATTGAAACCACTTTCTATACACTTTACTAAAAAACTGGGACAATTTCCAATATATTAAGACACATCCTTAGACATGTCCTTATAGATCTAATAAAGGATTTGTCATCATTCTATGCAATGGAAAACTATTACTATGTTATGATTCCAGCTATAGGAATCAAGAAAAACAACCATTGAAATTACATCATTTTTTTATAATATATATTACTTTTTAAAAGCACATTCCAGAAGATTATATTTGTTTAGTGACTTTGGAAAAATAGAAACATAAACAATAGTATATAAGTGAACTACACCATCTCGCCCTAGGTTATTATTATCTGCAACCCTTCTTAGACACAACATACACAATACATATCTCCATAACCTGGTAAAAGTGAAAATATGAATTGGTGAGATCAAATGTTTGTAAGGGTAAATATGGGAGATATGTAATCTAAAGATGAACATAAGGGTATTTTAACATGATAATAACATTTTAAAACCATACACTACACATTAAAAACCATAATCACAAGTCATGAAATAAATATTTATAGTTTATAAGGCCAGAAACATAATAGAATCAAATAAAATGATCTATAAGAGATTAAAGTTCGAATAATAAATGAATTTTTGGTATTAACATATGTTTTTAAAATCATTTCTATATTGGTAAAGTATCATAGCTTATACTATGATAATAAATAAGGAAAATTAATGTACAGAATTAATGCCTCATTTGAATCCTATATTACTATACCTTGTTATCACTCCATGTTTTATCTTAGTATTATTGTACTAGGTTCACTTTTATTCCATCCAATACTATCTCATGAGACATATAAATATTTTCCTAGGAAATTGTTGGGATATATAGGTCCCAACCTTCATATAATAAAATCCATATTTATGTGTTCCACAAGATCATACACATTCATTATATCCTAACCCATGAAATTAAATGGGTATCATAAACATTTCATCATATCATAACCTATCGAAATGTGAAATGTTTCATAATAATTTCATCATGGAATAACTTTTGAAAATAATTGGGTTTAATAATAAAATAACACATTAAAGATAAATATATTTCATAAGAATATAACCCCTAAAAAATAAACGGTTTTCACAATCATAAATCCCAAGATAGAGAAACACATTTCATAATATTAGAAACTGTGGAATAGGAATAGGTTTCATAAACATCATTTCATCAAAACATAAAAAATAAATTGAAAGAATATGAACGGTACCCCTAGATAATATCCCCAGTAATTATTGAGTAACATAAATGGGTGTAATATTAGATTTAAAATTATTCTGAAAGATAATTTAAAATATTTCTTGAGGAAAATATTCATTTTGATTTGAAAAAAGTTCTTTTTCAAATATAAAATATTTAAAATCATTTTCCTTTGGAAATGACCATGAAAACTAATAAATGCATCTGTTAAAATAATTTAAATTTAAAATTAAGAAATAAAATTCTTATATAAATTACATTTCCTAGAAAATAAGAATAAATTTTCATTTAAAAACAATTTTGAAAATCATTTTTAGAAAATATGATTTTTGAGTAAAACAGATTTCTGACCAAAGAGAGTTATAAAGTCAGATTATCTAAAAAATATTTTCTTAATTATATTGAGTAAAAAAAGTGAAACATGGTTCCATTAAATAAGCATATAATTAATATTCATATGTTAAATAATTAATTATAATTTATGAGAGATGGATCATATGTTTTCATAAATGAAATAAAAATCATAAAAAATCCCAATAAATTTTGAGAATGTTGAATTAAAATCTTACTGATTTCGTAAATTTGATCAATAATAAAAATGAAAGATCATTAGAAAATGAAACATAAAATATAATTATGTTGATTAAATTCAAGATATTTCATGTAAAATGGTTGGAAATACACCTCATGATATTATATATTTACATAACATAATGTAAATATCAAATTATGCAAATTGAGAAATAAATTCTTTACTAATTTGGTAACTCTGAAACCATATATCATATTAAATTGAGATCCTAAAATGTATTTTTAAACCCCAATAGTTTTATTTAAAATCATAAAATAAATAAAATCATGGTTTTTATACACACCACATAAAATGAATTGGGGATGAATAAGGCACGTGTCTCACCGATGTAAAATGTGAGACAAGAATCCCTTACCTTAATTCTTGACTTACGTAATAGTCATTCATGAATATAGTATAATAAAAATACTTTTAATATAAATATATTAAAAACATTAATAATTAATATTATAATATATATTATTTTATTATTACTTTGTATTAGTAGTTTATTAACTATTCTATGATAATGTTATGTTTTAGGAAATAAACTCTATTTTTCATACATGTTTTACTTGTTATTCTTGTTAATATTACATTAATAATGATTTATTAATATCAGGAATAAAAATAATGATATAAATATCATATATATTAATTATATATTCCTTTATAAAAATATAATAATTTTTAAAATAGTAAATAAAATACACCGTTCATGGAGTTAGTATGTCATATGTACGCATAAGCATTGTTTCCATCGTGATGTCAGATTGGAAGAAAAAATAATATATGATATATTATCATTTAAACATAATATTTTTGTTATATATACAATATATTTTTAGTACAAAAATCCATAATACATTCAGTTTAAATTATGAATGAGTCACATCACTTCATGAGGCTGTGGTCTGTCGTACATAGGAACAATGTTATCATATTCCCAGAAAATTGAAATCATGAAGTTATATGTGATATAAAAATTAATGAATTAAAATATAATCATGAAAATAATAAATATTATATATAAATATTATTTATATCATTCTTTATAGACTTTGTAGGTATTTATAAAAAATGAATGACATCAGTTAGCCAGCCGGTAGTTCACCGTACACAAAAACAATGATTTCATAACCCATTTGATGGATGTATGTGTGTTTTTAAGTCATAAAAATAACATAAAGATGTATAATTATATTCATTATAATTATTTTATTATATAATTATAATATAAAAATAATTTATATGGGTTTAGACATAAATAATAAAACAACATTCACTGATGAATGTTACCTCTTCTTCAGGGATCTTTATTTCATTTTCACCAAAGGACATCCTTGGTTGGATTTATTCCCAATGTAATTCATATAGTAAAATATTAGGGATGCTTATAAGGTATTTTGTAATGTATTTAATGAACCAATTTTTTTATAGTGTGATTATAGGGGAAGGGGGGGTGGCCTCTTTTAAGTTGGTGAGAGGAGACACATGAAATTTATAGAAATAAACTTCTGTGTTGCCATATTTTTAGCAAAATAAATGATTAACTAATGCACAAAATTAATTGAATGATTTAGTAAGGTTGAAATATTTCCATCTAATTGGGTTTGGACAACTATATCAGTCATTTTTTCCCTAATGTTTAATTTTTATTCCCTTGGTAAACTTCTTATTCTCTTCATCGTCACTATAAATTTAAAATGTTTTCACTTATAAAATTGTAAAAATATTATGTTTTAATTATTATAAATAAAATATAGTTATGATTTAAAATATCAAATCCATTTTTCCAAATTCATGTCACATAAGTTAAGAAATTAAATTAAAATTAATCTCCCCTATAAGGTGAGGCCAATGGTTTTTAAAGTGACAATGTTCAAAATATTTAAATATTCTCAAATAAAAATTAAATATTAAATGAATTAAAATAATCAAAAGTGGATTTATTCATGTCTTATTTAACTAATTATAATTTAAAACAGATTTAATAAATAATTGAAATATATAAATAAAATACACTAATAAGAATTTTTCAGTTAAAATTCAGTATTTTTCATTATTTATCCAAAATGAAATATTTGGGAAAATTCCAGAATATTTTCCCCTACAAAATTTTAAAATTAAGAATTAAAAAAATGAATTTTATTTTCCCAATTAAAATTTCTAAAATTTTCAAAAATTAATATTATTATTGTTTTTAAGGAGATCTAAAAAGTAGTTCTTTTGGAAAATTGTATTTTAAAAACGTATTAAACATTACCAAAAAATAAAACATCACATTATAAATAGGATTAATTAATATAAACCACTATAAATAATATTTTTAAATTATTTACTACTATTACTATTAATAATTTTAACAACTATTTTATAACGAACACATATAATTAATATAACATTGTATTGATAAAAATCTGTTCCATGTATAACCTATATTACACATGGTGTTTCTTCCAATATAATGCTATAATTTAATTGAATATATGTCATTATCAAATTATTATTGAATATAATACAATCTTAAATTATTGTTTCATTCAATACAATCCATCCATGAAATGTAATTTATTCAAAAAAGTGCATAAAAACTCAGAGTGTAAGAGTACATAATCATATTGGTTAATCAAAGACCTATAAAAATAAATTTCTTACCTACCTTCCCACTACATATAGGCACTATTTTATTAGAAACCCCCTTAATATGGAATTATGTATAATCCCGAAGTTGTTTTCAAAATGAATAGGTGTAGTTCTTCATAATAAATTTTCGTTTAATTTCAAACTATAACTCATTAATATATTTTTCATATATGACAAAAAAAATACAAATATTTTCTTCAATATACTTAGATTTTATTATGTTAACGTAATAACATATGGCTATATCCACTTATTTAAAATTTGAATCAAAATTGTCAATCGTTTGTACGGTGGAATACCTCCAAGTCAATCAATGTAATTCATTTTATATCACCTACACTACCGGTAGGATTTAATGATGGATTTAATGTATATATATCTCTCTCTGTGTGTGTTTGATATTTATACCTTAATTCTACATCAGGAATTATAATATAACATACACCTCTTTACCGTCCAATCCATTGAAAAAAACAATATCTCTCATATGTACGTGTAGACTACCACCTCCCCAGAGCAATGCGATTAATTTTTAATTTCTATTTTCCATGGATGAAAATAATGATCTATTTGATGAATATATATGATATATATTATATAATATATTTATTAAATGTGATTTATTATTTTTCATTCTTTTGTTAAATTAATCAAAAATTATAATAATGTTCTGGTGTATATACATCCTACCATCTACATGAATAAGGTAATTCGTTTTCCAATATAAATATTTTATTGAATACTATATATAAGTATATAGTTAATATATATGATATTTATATCATTATTAAAATTATATAAATGATTTGTCCATGATCAAATTTTAATGGATAAAACTAATGAAGAAAAGAATACATGAAAAATGAAGTTGTTATCACCCAAACTACGGATCTAAATAAATAATTTTTATTAAATATAAAAAAAAATTTATACGTAAATAATAAAAGGTATTGTATAAATTTTTATGGTTATTAAATATATTTATAAAAAATACTTTATTATAAAAAATATTTGAACATGTGTGAAAATTTCATAACTTAGGTGTGGTTTTTCTAACTCACATTTATTTAATTTTTGACATAAGCCATATTCACCACTTATTTGATTTATATATTAAATAAACTAACCATGAATATATTTTATGATTATTATAATGAAAATAATTTATATAATAATATCTATTTATATATCTATCTTTCATTAGGTTTTTATTTGAATGTTTAGAAATTGGTAAGAGATTTGGGTTTCATTCCAATTTCTAATCATGATTCTTTATGCCTAAATTTATATTGAAAAATATATATGATCATTTTTTATAAACCGATTTAATTTTTATAATACTATTATTTTTTATTGAGAATAATTTTTTAAAATTTATTTTATTAAATTTCTGTACTTAAGAGACATATAGAATGTTTTTAATGAAAATTTACTATGATTTTCTATTCGGTCAGAAATATTTATCTTTCTTGTCCACAGTTTCCAAATTGTTTTTATAAGAATATGTTTACTACACTCTAACCATTTATTAAAATCTTATTTAGTATTTTCTACATTCTTTAAAAAATTTAAAAGGAGTATTCCAATCATTTTCCAAACATGGTGATTTATTTCTTATTAGAAAGAACTTATAGGAATAGTTTCTTTTATATTATATATTATATATTGAATTTCCCAAAACCCTGAATATGAAATGGTTTCAATATTACTTTAAATTTTTTTAAATATCATTTTAAATGAAATTTTTTTTTTAATATTTATGGAATTTTTATATTTTAATGATGATATTTCAAAAGGAAATGGGTATTTTCCTCATAAAGTAGTCAAGTGAAATTTTAAATAAATTATTAACATTTATAACATCATTAATGTTAATTATTATTTACTAGGGATATGAACCAATGATTCCATATTTATTAATTATTTTTATTGTTAGTTATTATGATGACAATATTTTATTAAAACTAATATATTCTATATGGTTTATTTTATGATGAAATATTAAAAGGTTTTTGAAACTTATTTTTATTGATTGGGTTATGATATGATGATATGATGGATGTGTTATAATATTATACAAGACAAATGATTGTTTTTCATTATGTGATGTTTGGGACAAAGTTTATAAATCACTACAATAAATTTTATAATGCTTTATACCTCATCTGATATTTATGGGATACAAGACGATGTGCTTGATCCACTATGGTAAACAAAAAAATGTGGTTGATCCATGATGGGATAAAAGTGGTGATTCTGAAACCATTATGATATGGGTAACTAGTAGTGATTCATGATAATATATGATTTGATGGTCTTAGTAGTCAACCTTAACACATTAATTCACTTTTTTACTTATTATATTTCCACACCTTTATGGAATGAACATTTAGTTTAAGATAGATTTATGATGATTTCTCACTATTATTATTCATGTCATTTGATATAATATTCAATGAATTTTTGTATAATCATTGATATATAGTGTATTAACATTGATATTTTTGTTCATATTATCATACAAATCATATTATCTTATGATTTCACATCATCATTGACTAATGTCTAATATGTTTGACCTTATTGATCAAATGGGATCACCTTTCCTTATGTCTACTTTATATAGGTTAGGAAGAAAGGTTTTATGTAGTTTATGAGTATGAATAGTACTAAATGGGAATATATTCATGGATATGATGTAGTTCACTTTTAAAAAAGTTGTTTATGTTTCTGTGTTTCAAAATTGTTTATTAATAAATTATTTTGGCATGGATCAATATTTTATTTTCTAAATACTCATCTAATAAGATGGAATATATATTTATATGATTTATGGTTCACTATAGTTTGTATAAGAGTAAGGTTTAGTCACATTTGAAAAATATTATGTGAAATAATTTGTAATATCCCTTATGATAATCATTATTGTAGGAGAAAATTCTGTGTTAGGGTAAAAAAGGAGTGTGGTTTTCCTTGGAAAACAACGTTATTTGAATTCAAAAAGTAGATGTATTTTTTGAATAGATGTATCTTGCTTAAATGAACATAAAAGTGTTAGTTGAATATATCTCATCCATGATTTTCGTGGATGGTGAATGTATGTTTACAATGAAACTAATTTGACTCTCCCTATAGATATTCATTGGTTAATTGACATTTTTTTAAAAACACCTATGAAGAATTTTAATAGATTAAGATAATGAAGGTATTGGATTAAACTTTATGTATACTATATTGAAAAAATGATCTCTACTTTAGATATCCTGTAAGTAATTTGGTCATTTCCCACTATGACTATTTTTCCCATAATTTTATTTTTTGTTTTATTTAATGGATAAAGCATGGATGAATCATGTTAAAGTGTAATGTGATAGGATATATAGTGATTATGAGAAACAAAATTAGATGATTTTGGGAGAGAACCATTTTCTATTATCCAAAATTAGTTATAATGATATATAATTTATAACTCACACTTTAAATAACAGTTGGAATCACCAAAAAAGATAGGGATAGTGTTTTATGAGAGATCATATATTATATATCACAGAGGAAAGAATACTCACATTCATTATTAACAGAAATGTGGAAATCAAAACCCACGGTAATGTATCAAAGGATTGGGATTATGTATTTTGTGTAGAAATAAATTAAATATATCAATTAATTTTCAGTGTGTTTATTTTTGTACGTGTGAACAACATTATAATTATCATAGTAAATTCCAAAATCTAATGGTTAAATCCTAGATAAAGAAATTATGTATACCATGATAATCAATGAAGTGGATGGACTAAAGTGTTTATGTATTTTGATTTTATAATTATGTTTTAGAAGTGTTACATCAATGATATTTGGATATATGAATCATGAAACTAGTAAGGGTTATTCCATAGTATTTTTCTTTAAGTCTTTAAAAGAACATGTTAAATGGTGCTATGGAATATGAATACTAATATAATGGTAAGGTGACATTTCATAGAAGGCACATGATTGGAGTAAATAAAACCCCCAATATGCTCTTGATGTTGAAGTAATTATGTTTAGCTGGGATAAATAGATGACTTACATTGGCGAAGTAAAACTAAAAGTATTGGTGTCCTTGAAAATCATAGGTATTTAGTGAAAATTTTATTTATGATGGTGTTTACTACATGTTCAGATTCATGGATTATCTTTCATAATATGTGATTTTGTTTTAGGAATAAGGTTATCGATAATTTTTTAAAGAGTTAATTTATTATTGAGGTTTTATAGTGATCACGTTAATAAATTATTTGGTATGTGACATTAAGAGTAACTTAATATTATTTGTGGGATTAATGTTAAGTTCCACTATCATAAATATAGTCTTTAACATCGGTATTTTGAAGCTAGTTTATAAAAACTGATTTTTAAAAGAAAGAAAGAGTAGTTTTAGCATTGGTTATGTTGAAAAAGGATGCAGAAATAGATTCCAAGACATCCTTGGCATCAATTTTCTTTAAAACCAATGAAAATTTGAAAAAACATGTCGGTTTTTAATTTATTTCAAAGCGATTCTTAATATATAAATTGAAAATAAATTAAAATATCTTTTAAGAAAAACCGACACCAAAAATATTTTTTTAGCATTTATCACATTGGGTTTCTTGAAAACTGAAACCATTGGTGTTTTAAAAATTATATTCAGTTCACAAATCCCAAATTATTTTTCTCAAAACCCTCTCTTTTGACCAAAAACTACTCCAAGTGGCATAAACAACCCTCTAACTCCCTCAATAGTTGTCAATTAACAATTACAGTAGTTTTAAAAAAGATTGATCATTATTTCCCTTGAATCATACGTTATTCAAACATTTTTTGTGACCATCATGGTATTACAAAAAATCATAATAAAATCTTTAGGGATTGTTTTGGTTATTATATTAATTTTTTTCACTCATTTTTATAGTGTTGGAAGGGTTCTCTCCATTCTAATGAAATTCTTTTTAGAAAATTGGAATTCATGAGGCATTATGAATTATTCAAATCATAAAGTTATACAGTTTTTTATTTTTTTAAAATAAATTAGTTATAATTTATTTTATATTAGTTTTCAAGTTATTATATTTTTTATGTTCAAATATTTCTTATGATAATTGATTATAGGATATTTTTTCAAAATATTTGTATAACTATAGTAAAGTTATTTATTTATAAATGTTTGTATAATTTTTCATATAATTATATCTATAATTTTTTTTATGATAATTGATATTAATTTATATTTTTAGAAGAATATTAATAATATATTATTTAATTTATTTAAATTGTTCTGCATTTCTATGATTTTATCAATAATTGTGTGTAGGTAATTTTTTTTGTTTAATTGTTAAGTTAATTTTTATTAGTTATTTTATGTTTCTATTGTTTTATAGATTATGTACAAGTGTGTTTGTTTTTATATTAATTTTTGAGTTAAATTTTCTATATATTTCTAGATTATCTATACATAATTATGCATTATTTACTAAGATAAATTTTGTATAATATGATTTTATCAATATTTACAATTGTTTTTTCAGATCAAAATCAACATTTCATTATTTTGATTATATTTTTTAATGTTTAAAATTTACTAAATTATATATATATTTTTATATTTATATTTTTTTATTTTTTAAATTTACATGTGTATAAACTAAGTAATCCAATAATTTATAGATATTAAATCAACATTATTGATGTCATGTTCTTATTTTAATCTCATTTTTATCTTAATGAAAAACCATATTACCATTTTTTTATTTTTTTCATTAAGATTAATTTAAAAAATAATTTGTACAGTATTTTATGTAAATTAGAAGAGTCATATTTTCATAATTTCTTAATACTATCTTGTGGAATAATTGAGAGCTTAACTGATTTTACACCCATGAAGAGTTAAAGTTATAAAATTTGACATGTTTCAAAGAATAAAATTATTATAATAAAACAACTATGGTATTTTCCAATCACATAGAGTTTAAAAGATTAATTATTTATTAGAAAACAATATTATATGATATAGAAGAAATTGAATAATTTCTTTAACACATATATGATTTATCCTATAAATGATAATTTTAGAGATTAGTTCCATCAAATATATAAATTATTTTTAACAAATGTAATTTTTATGGGTTTTAAATTTCCATGTTTTTGATATTTTCATCATATTATAATCATTTCATCAGTTTACCTTTATTTCATTATAAAATTTTCTACAATTTTTTATGATGAAAATATGAATTTATAAAAATCATTATTTACTCTTGTTTAACTAAATAGGAATATTTATTTATATCTTAAATAATATAAGTATAATTGAATTGGTTTTAAAAAAACCTTTCTAAATATGATACAAGTATCCTAATTTATTTACTATGATCATCAAATATAGTTTATATTTATTTATTTAAATAAAATATATAAAAATATTGATTTGTTTTTTTATTTTATTCAGAATCATAATTTATATTCCCCACTTGATCACCATCCATATTGATTGTATGTTTTGATGTTTAAAAATTATATTTATATATATACATTTAAATGTTTATATTTTTTAATATATTCTCCAATTTGATTTTGATCTCATCTATTGAATGTATCATAGTTATATAAATTAAAGAAGAACCACTAGGGGATTTCAAAATTGAGGCAATAATTTCTTCTAGTATTCTAACCAAAATCTTCAAAACATATATTTGATCTCCAATCCATATTTCAAGTGTTTGAATATATAAAAGTTAAATTTCATAAAATTTAAGGATCATCTCATTTTCTATGATTTTTTGTGTAATTATACACATTGGATATATAATAGTGAAAGAAAAAAAATTTGACATCTAATGTTGATAAAAATAGTCATAACGATATAGATGATCATACTGACGAATTAAGTCGAGACTTTTTTTTGTTGAAACCATTGAAACAAAAACTATTATTGAAAACTTTTTTGGAGATTATGAGAAACCATAAATCTCTAGTTTCACTAAATAGATTGTGTAATCCAAAATTTTGATAATAGTTAATTTGAATGAATAAAATGGTTGGGGTGATAATTTTATCTATATTATTCTTGAGCTTTTAAAATATCTAGTTCCAGAAGTCTGTAGACATTTATTTTGCAATTAGAAGGTGAAAAAATATTATTCTCAATGGTATTGGGGTATAAAAAGACACATGGATTCTTGAGTGATTGTGTGTTGTATAAGAAATAATGTGAATATTTATCCAAATATCCCACATGTGGGGAAACACGGTATAAGATGGAAAACATCGAACTCAGAATCATTCTCAAGTACTAGCATATAATCCAATTAAAAATCAATTATGTAATTTCTAATAATTACATCCAATAATTCATTTAAATTATTCAAATAATTACTCTATGATTCATTATTAAGTACCAAAATAAACGTTTTGCCTAAGGAAATTTGGTCAATTCCAACAATTCCTTATTTAAAGTGTCTATTTTCAGATTCTATTGATGCAGAATGATAAGATGGAATTTAGATGAGTGAGTCAATGTTAGTAACTTATTTCACCCTACAGATTCACCATTGAAGAAGAGATTTGATAAAAGAATTAATAATTTTAGAATAGGAGTTATAAAAACCAAAATAGGATTTTATACTAATGGAATGAATCTATATTAGTGCCTAAGTAGTTGTCATATTTTATAGCTTGTTTTATAAGTAGTTTTCAAATATTCCCCATATATATATATATATGTATAAGAAATATTTTATGAGGTGATTGATTATTTATGGACCAAAACAACCAAAAAACTGTTATTTATGGTCATATTTCACCATTTATTGATGATTTGAAACTTCAATGGGAGACATGTGTTAATATTTTCAATTTCAATAATGAAAATTATTTTATTTTACGTGCTATGATAATGTTCACTATAAATGACTTTCTGGAATATGGAAACTCATTTTGATACAGTGTTAATGGACATGATGAATGACACAATTTTAAGGAAGAGACATCATATTATCAATTAATGAATGAATCAATGATATTGTAAATTGTACATAAATTTTTTTAATTGATCATCCAAATTATTTTTTGAAAAAATAATTTAACGATTTATAGGAATAAAATCTTCCCCCATAACCATTATAAATCGAATAATATTATGACAGGGTGAAAAATATTGATTTTATATTTGGAATGAAATGATATTCTGGTAACTAAACAAATATATAAAGAATTGTTTATCTTTTTGGAAATACCTTATTGGATATTTTTTGAGATAAAACATAACATTGATGTGATGCATGTTGAGATAAACATATGTGACAATTTTATTGTAACATTGTAATTAATAAAATAAATCTCAATATATAGATTTTATAATATATTGTTCTTGAATTAAATTGGAATCCATTTAGAATTCTCTCCCACTTTAAATGAAAACAGAGCATATTTACCATTGGCTTCTCAAACATTAATAAACATTGAGATGGTGAAATTTTTTCAATGTATTCAGGGTATTAAAGTACACTGTGGTTATTCATAAAATTTTAATAATATAATGCCATTGAAAGATTGTAAATTAATAGGTATAAAACCTAATGACTATTTTTTTTTGTTATAACAACTTTTACTAGTTTCATTATGAGGTATATTTCCAAAAGTTTTCATAAAGACTATCATAAGGTTATATAATTTTTTTAAATACAATTGTAGAATTGTAGATGGCCAAAAATTGATAGATGTGTTTGAAAATGAATCTTAATATTTTATTTTCATCTAGAATGTTATTTTCAAAGTATTTTTTTGACCTAATTTTTCATCAAGTGATTTATTTGGTTCATTAGATAAGAATATGTGGCCCTATTTATTTACGATGGATGAATCATTGAGAATGATATTTGATAATTTTCATGGGATATGTTAAAAATAATTTTTGAACAGAGGACTCCATTTTTCAATAATATGTATTGGAATATATGATAGAGTTATGTACTATATATTTTTATGAACTGAAGCATATCGGTCACCCTATATCTCAACATATGAAATTTGATAGTGAAGGTATAGGGATTTGAGAATTCAAGGTAAAGTTCATTCCATGTGATGAATAGATGTCAAAAAAATTATATATTTTGAACAAAATAGACTAGGTTCAATCATATATATCCTCAAAAATTGATGAATTAGAGGTATGATGTTACACCCAAAGCATCCATGGTACGTTTTCCATTGAATAATCCGATAGCTAGAATTGAAGGAAACTTCGAGATTCTAACACTCCTCGGCCAATCAAACTACCTGATATGAATAGTAATACCCACTTTTTGAAATTTTATAAATTTTATTTTTCAAAAGGGACTTAATTTTTTAATTCAGAATATCAAAATTATCTTATGTTGAATTTTTGGTATTTTTTTTAAAACATTCAATTTTTGATGAATAGTGAAAACATTGTGTTATTGATTAACACCAACTTTTTATTTAAATAATTATTTATTTCATTTAAATTTATTTTAGGTAAAAATAGATACATAATAACTATATAAGTTCAATGTAATTCATTGAATTTATTTTATAATAATCTTAGATATATAAAAAATTTATTGAACATTTTACTCTCTTTTACCCACAAACTATGAGCAATTTCAAATTTGCATAAAACTTAATTTTACCACTTCTGTGAGTTGAATTTCATAAATCTGAGAGACACGGTTGACATCGGTAAGTAAAATGTTGTTCAATAAGATGAAAATATTTTTTTAATAGTAAAATTTTACTTTTATTTACCACGGTTAAAAATAAATTGGGTAATTAAGGGTGAAAATGATATTACAATTACCCTAACCCATGTAATAATTCTATTGGATAAGTGTAATTCTACCACGAACAACCTTATGAATAAAATATGCTCCTTTTTGGTCAACTTGGATTTGATTTGGAGATTTATTATTTTATTTAAAGAAGAGTTAAAGTGTTAAATTCAATGTTTAAAAAGTAAAACATTTATAATATAGGGTTATACATAAGATAAATTCGACTATAAATATTAATAATAAAGATAAAAATATTTCCTACACAATGTTATTCTATTTATAATTTTTAGACATTATATAATTTAATTTATTTATGACACAATGGTGATGCATTAATTACCCTATTAATGAAAGGTTAAAATAATTGATATTATAAATATCCAACTAAATTTAATTTGATACTTTTGATGAGTTACATTAATTTTATAGGTTAATATGACATTTTAGAGATGATTAAATAATTTTTTTATGAACAAATTATGCTTTTATGATTTTAACAAAAACCAAATACTAAATAGTGTCAAAATTGACATAAGTGTGTTTTTAAAACAAATTATATATGATTAATTGATATAATATTTCTAAAAATACCAGGATATGAAAAAGGACTTATATAAGTTAATATATATTAATAATGAACCACTTTGGGTTCTCTTTTCATGTTATAGTAAGTTTATTAACCATATAATATAAAAACACCAAGAGGCATGGTAAATGTCGAAATATTTAACTAAGAGTTAAATATAAAAGATAAGGTTAATATGCTGACCTAAACCTATATAAAACCTATTGGATGAGATGTTTCGACCCATCCACAACTTATAATCTAAATAAATCATTTTTGAGCCATTATAAGCCAAAAATGATTTTATTATAAAATAATATTTCAAGCTTTTCCTAAAGTGACCCTCACCCCTCTTATAAAAGGGCACTTTCCTTTTTCTTAAATTCAATCCTCCAAAGCCATTTGGCTCAGCCAACCCTAGTCCAAATATCCCCACAACTATCATACATTCTACCTAGATTACTTAAATTGATTAGAAATCAAACCTATGGAGCCTTTTTGATCAACTCAAAAGGAAACACCCGATGAAGAGGTAATAATTTCACCACCCTCTTTTAAGTTTTTTTATTCTTCCACTTCCTCTTTCTTTGTTGTTTCCATAACAAAATAATAAATCAATAATCTTATACATACTGTTATGTTATTGAAAATATGATATAACCATATCTGTTATTCTATCCATCCTACAAATGACAAAGTCACCATACATTCGTATGTACAACTACCATCTCCACGTCATGTTGTAGATTGTTATTCAAACACTGCTATATTTGGTTTGGTATAATAATGAGTATAAATGATGTAAATAATAAATATAAAATTTTAATCATTTTTTATATATGATATAACATCCAATTACATACTATTTCACCATTAATATAATGATATTGTTACTCGTGCGTACGTATGGATTACCATCTCCATGAACACGATGATATTCATTCCCCATCGTAATCATTCAAGAATAATTTTTATGATTAAAAATAATGTTTATGAACATAATATTATTTTTTATATGAATCTAACACATCCTATACATGACAAACATGGCTTATTTAACCAATCATATAATGGAAAATGAATTAGTTAACACCCCAAATGACGATACTACTAAAATATTATTAATAAGGAAATATTATAAGATCATATATGATATCATATTTATGTATATGATTATTTTAAAATTTTAAAATAATGTTTTAATTATTATACCTAAGGTTAAAGTACCCTCATCCAAGGAAAAGTACTAGGTAAGGGTTAATTTAACATTCCCTTTATTATCTGTGGTTGTTTTTACGTAAGTATCTACCGGGACCACTTTATCATCCACATCAATGTTTCTTAAACATGTTTTTCAAAACATTTTTACTATTTACTAGACTATGTTTTTAAGTCATTTATAACCTTGTTGTACTTTTTATAATATGGTTTGAAAGAAATATTTCCCTCGTTTTCCAAACAAGGTACTCTATGACCTTTTTGACAAAATTAATGTAAGAATGTATTTTTTTAACTTATATAGTGGGTGTGATTATTTTCCACCATTATATCATTGTAAAATATTACCATATAATATTATCATAATATTTTCAAAATAAATTTTTTATTTTGTGATTATGTGACTTTTAAATGATTTCAAAACTGAAAGAGGTATTTATTTCAAATAGTTTTCATTTCATCCATGTCAACATCCTTTGATGGATTTTACACTTTTTGAAGTTGATTTATTATGATATAAATGTTTGGTATTGTATTGAAGGTTTTGTCATATTATTTACTTTAGATGTGTTATTTTTACACCATTCATGGTTTATGGATAATGTGTTGACATTTCGTGTGCTAGTTTTAATACAAATGTTTATGTTATGTTTAAACCTTAGCATATGAGAAATTCATTAGACTTAGTAAGTGACGGGTGGAGACCTCTATAGCACATAGATGAATCGGTAGGTCTCATGAGACAAACTAGGTTCTTGTCACAAGGCCTTGACAAAATATTATTGGTAGTCTTGGCACAAGTCCTTGACTATGTGGTTACGAAGTATGGCATTATGCATTTCATCATTATAAAAGGGGCTATTGATATTGAATGTGTTTATTAGACTAGTATAATATCCATGTGAATAAGTAAATGGAATTATTTAATTTTATATTTACCATATTATGATGAGGCTTAAATTTAAAAGGATTTTGTTTTAGTCTTATACAATGCCTTAAATGTTTATTTATATTTATGAAAGATTTAGCTATATTGTTATCATTACTGAGCATATGAGCTCACCCATTTCTATGTTTTATTTTTCCCAGGATGGGAAGAAGTTTTTTATGGATAACCCATAGGGATAGGATATGAATATAAGTATGTTCAATGTGGGAAAAAAAGTTTTTGATGTTTTTATTTCATGATGTAATGTAAAACATATGAATATATCTAGTACATCCAAGGCTACTAAACTGATCAGTCTTTTGGGATTTGACCCACCGTGATCATGCAAATGTTATGTAATAATGCACCAACTCTGGGTAACTCGTGTTGGGGAATTAAAGTTGGTATCAGAGTAAGTTATTACAAACCCTGGAAACTAGATTTAGAAAAACTTTTATTAGAGATCTTCATCCTACAATAGTCCTTGAGGATTAGTATAGAAGAACATACTATAATTTTGGTACCATAGAAATTTTGTAAGTTTTCTATGCAATACCTCCTTGTCTAGATATGAGTAATTATAGGTGGATCTAGAACAGATGTACCTAGGGGTAAATTCTGAAAACACCGCTTTGAGCTATAATCAAATTGGAACTGGTACATGACAATGAGCCTTGCTACACTCTTGGTTTCGACATTCCTAGGGGATATGCTTGGGATAATTCTTATTTTCTTTACAAAACACTATGAAGGGTTTTTGATTATATAATTCCTCAAATAAAACATTTTTATAATTATGGATTATATCCATAAACTATTCAATTTATGGTAAGTGTTTTACAAGTTAGGGATTATGTATTTCGATAGATAAACTACTCTAGTGTATGAAATTTTTTAGAAATGGAACCTAGTAGAAGGAATGGAAACCGTATCATCCCACGTAATCCCTATAGGTATTTACCTTCTAATAAAGATAATTATAGTGAAGTTTGTGATACATAAGGTGGTGATCATCTTATCACCATACTAGGACAACTCATTCAGGTTATGAATAATAACCTAACCCGTAAGGAGCACCCTAATCCACAACACAAAGGATCAATGTTTGACCGCTTCATGAGGAAACAAACACCAACATTATATGAGAGTAAAAATGCATTAGTAGGTGAGAAATGGATAAATTACTTAGAGAAAATATTTAATACCTTGGGGAGTAGCGAAAGAGAAAAAGTTTTCATGGCTTTTTATCGCCCCATGATAGATGCAAATTAATGGTGGTCATTAATCAATAACACAAAGGAAGATGAATAAGTATTAAACCTATAATTTAGGGAGTTTAAAGTAATTTTCATAGAAACATAATCTCTTTGTGACCATTGAGCGAATATGGAAAGACAATTTCTGAGTCTGAGGAAAAAGGAGGATGAGAATGTCTCAAAGTATGAGGCTAACTTTACATGGTTAGCAAAGCATGCGGCATATTATATACATAACCCAAGGGGTAATATTGATTAATTATTTGATTTTTTAAAATCTTTTATCCATCTAGAATTAGTCTCACAATCCTTCTCATCATATGAAGATATTTTCTCATGTGCAATAAAGACAGAAAAGGAATTCTTAAGTCTTATAACATTAAAGAAAATTAAGAGAAAAAGTGGTCTACTGAACACTCTAGAAATGGAAATAAGGGGACGAAGGGAAAAGTAGAATATCCATCCTCTAGTAAATGCGTGAAGAAACACCCCGATACCTTATTGAAGGGAATGAGTGTCTGTTAGATGTGTGGTGAAAAAGGACATTGATCTTATGATTGCAAGGGGAAGAAAGATGCTGGAAATGTTGAATGCTACAATTAAAGAGAAAAGGGGAATTATGCAAATTAATTTCCTAAGCACCAAGGGAAATTACCATAGAAAAGTCCAAGGGGGTAAGGCCAGGCATATGTGATCACTACTGGTGAGGTTGAAGATCCAAAAGACGTGGTGGTATGTAATTTAATGGTTTCCTCAAGTTTTTCCAATGTTTTATTTGATTCTGGATCATCACATTGATTAAAATCTTCCCAGTTTTCTAAGAAAATTAGATATTTTCAATTCAACTTAACAATGAAGTGGTCATTCAAAACACTTAATGAAATTATTATCATAATAATTGTTTGTGAATTAGTTCTCATTAGGTCATATAAATTTTCTTTATCTACTAATCCCATATTCATACCCATGATTGAATTTGATATAATCCTTGAAATGGATTGGCTTCCAGACCATGATGTGAAAATTTATTGTAATAAAGAGGTAACAATTTTCGATGATGACAAGGAGTACCTTATCTTTAGAGCAGAAATGTCACCACCAGATTCTTATCTAGATCCACCCCCAGTATCTCTACTAAATTCAATTATTTGGGAAAAAGAGAATCAAATTACTATGGGTGAGTAAAAGAATGTTCGAATAGATGAAATAACTATTGTGGAAGAATATGTTGATGTTTTTTCAAAAGATTTACCTGGACAACCTCCAAAATGATAAATTGAGTTTCCCATTGATTTAATTCCTGGTTCAAGGTCCACATCAAAGAATCCTTACAGAATGGACACTATGGAATTGGTGGAACTAAATAAATAACTAGAGGAATTATGTAACATGGAATTTATTTTCCCTAGTGTTTCTCCATGGGGAGCCCCTATCCTTTTTGTTAATAAGGAAGACAAATCTATGAGGTTGTGCTTTAACTATAGAAAGATCAATTCTATAACAATAAAGAACAAGTATCCCCTACCTTGAATTGATGATTTATTCGAAAAACATCATGGAGATAAATATTTTTCAAAGATTGACCTTCGATATGGATATCATCAATTGTGTGTGATGAAGGAAGTCATTCCAAAAACAGCATTTCGAACCAAGTACGGATATTATGAGTTTACTATAATGTTGTTTTGATTGACTAATGCACCCTCTGTCTTCATGAATCTAATGAATAAGTTTTTCAAGGAATATCTTGATGAAATTTTAGTGGTATTTATTAATGATATCTTGGTATACTCTATAAGCTACAAATATCATGAAAATCACTTGCACATTTTTCAAAGACTCTTTGATGAAATGAATTATATGGAAATTTTAGCATGTGAGAATTTTTGTTTTAGGAGATTTATTTTCGTGGATATATTATCTCTAAAGATAGAATCTCTATTGATCCTTCTACGACCAAGGAAATACAAGAATGGGTAGCACCGATGAGTATAACTGAGGGACGCGGTTTTATTTGTTTATCAGGTTATTATCAAAATATCATCTATAATTTTTCCCAGTTGGATAACCCATTATCCAAGATCACATGTAAAGGGGTTAAATTTGTTTGTACAAAAGAGTGTGAAGAATGTTTTGAAGACCTGATGAGAAGATTAGTCATTGCTCCTATCTTGACTCTACCATCAGGGAACGATGGGTTTGTTATTTATAGTGATGCTTCAAAGAAAGGGCTTGGTTGTGTCATTATGCAGAATGATAGAGTTTTTGCCTATGCATCATGATAGCTAAAAATTAATTGGAAAAACTATCCTTCTCATGATCTTGAGTTAGAAGCTGTAATCTTTGCTCTGAAAAATATGGAGACACAATCTCTACGGTGAAAAAAATTAGATTTATATTGATAACAAGAGTTTTAAGTATATTTTATCTCAGAAAGAACTCAACATGAGGAAAAGATGATGGCTTGAACTACTAAAGGATTATGATTTCACTATACACTACCTCCAAGGGAAGGCAAATAAGGTATAAGATTCTTTGAGTAGAAAATATCATGTAGTTTTGAACAAGATGAGAGTTGAAAGGGATCATATTTTCATGGATCTAGTAAAGACGGATATGGGAATAACCATGGAAGGTGAATCATCAATAATTTTTCAAATGGTTTCAAAAACATATTTACAAGAAAGGATATAGAGTTCTCATACTGATGATGAGGATTTTCAAAAGAACATTATAGCTATGAAAGAATGGATATTGAGTGAATTCATATATCAAGAAAGAATTTTGAAATTTGGGAAAAGACTGTGTGTACCTAATATACCTGATCTAACATGGGAACTGTTAGATGATGGTCATAGATCCTATTTCTCTATACACCATGGGAGAACCAAGATGTATAGATATTTGAAAGAACATTTTTGGTGGGACAACATGAAGAGGGAGATTACTGATTTTGTGTTAAGATATATGGTATGTCAATAAGTGAAAGCTGGAAGGCAATGGCCTGGAGGATTCATGAAACCAATTCCCATTCCTGAGTGGAAATGGGAAGATATTACGATGGAATTTTTCATGGGGCTTCCAAAGACTCCTTGAAATAATGATGCAATATTAGTCATTGTTGATCGTCTTACCAAGTCAACACATTTTATTGCTATAAGAGAAGATTTACCACTTGAACATCTTGAAAGACAATATATTAATGATGTTTTAAAACTCTATGGTATACCACTATTGATTTTTTCTGATCGTGATCCTTGTTTTACATTATGATTCTAAAAAAGACTTCAGAAGGCCCTGCATACTGAACTTCGTTTGAGCACTGCCTACCACCCTCAAACTGATGGACAATCAGAACAGACTATTCAAATCATAGAAGACATGTTGGGATCTTGCTCACATGACTTTACAGGTATATGGGGTCAATATTTACCTCTAGTAGAATTTCTCTATAACAACATCTTCCATTAAAATATTCAGATGGAACTATCTAAAGAGTTATATGGAAACAGATGTCACACACCAACTTGTTGGGATGGTGTTAGTGAAAGAAAACTTGTAGGCCTAGAACTTGTTATGGAAACAGTGGAAAGGTAATGATTATCCAAACCCACATCAATGCATCCCATAGTAAGAAAAATACCAATGATGATAACTAAAGGAAGGATTTAGAATATCAAGAAAAAGACCATGTTTTTTTGAAGGTATCTCCAGGGAAGGGTGTTATACGTTTTGGTAAGAAGAGTAAATGGAGTCCTGGTACACCAGACCTTTCGAAATTCTAGAACGAATTGGAGTTGTATCTTATCGTTTGGAAATGCCTCCAAGTATCTCCAATGTTCACGATGTGTTCCATGTATCACTATTGAGAAAATACATGCCTGAACCAACACATGTACTCACCTATGAAGAATTAGAACTGGAACCCGATCTATCTTTTTGTGAAGAGCCTCTCAAAATTATTGATACTTGAGAAAAAGTGTTGAGAAACCGGACGACTCATCTAGCGAATATTCTATGGAGAAATCATAAGATGGAAGAAGCAACATGGGAACCTGAGGAAATTATGATGAAGAACCACACAAATATTTTTATGCAGTAATATTATACAAATTTCAAGAACAATATTATTTTAAGGATGGGAGAATGTAACACCCCAAGCTTCTATGGTACCTTTTCCTTTGAATAATGTAATAGCATTCATTGTACGCAACTTTGAGATTCTAACATTCCCTGGCCAATGAAATTATCCTTTATGAATACTAATACCCACTTTTTGAAATTTTACAAATTTTATTTTTCAAAATGGACTTTATTTTTAAATTCGGAATATCGAAATTATCTTAGGGGAATTTTTGGTATTTTCTAAAAACATTCAATTTTTGATGAATAGTGAAAAACACTACATTATTGGTTAAAACGAAATTTATATTTAAATAATTAATTATTTTATTAAAATTTATTTTAGGTAAAAGTAGATACATAATACCTATATAATTTCAATGTAATTCGTTGGGGTCATTTTATAATAAGCTTAGATATATAAAAATTTTATTGAACTTTTTACCATCTTTTAACCACCTCTTAGGAGCATTTGGAAATTTGCATTAAACATAATTTCACAATGTTTGTGAGTTGAATTTAAAAAATACAAGATACATGGTTTAAATCAGTAAGTAAAATGTGGTTCAATATGATGAAAATAATTTTTGGTGAATAATAACTTTTTATTTTTAATCACCACGTTTATAAGTAAATAGGGTAATTAATTGTAAAAATGGAACTCTAATTACCCTATAACATGTCCTAATTATATTGTATAAGTGTAATTCGACCAAAAACAACCTTAGGAATAAATAATGATCTCATTTGGGCCACTTGGAATAGATTAGGATATTTATTATTTTATTTATAGAAGAGTTAAAAGAGTTAAATTCAATGTTCAATAACTAAAACATTTTTAAAATAGGGTTATACATAAGATAAATTCGACATTAAATGTTCATTAGAAACATAAAAATATTTCCTATATAATGGTATTTTATTTATAATTTTCATAAAATAAATAATTTAATTTATTTATGAAACAATGATGATGGAGTTATTACCTTATTAATGAAAGATAAAAATAATTGATATTGTAAATATAAAAATAAATGTAATTTAAGACTTTTTATGATTTATAATAATTATATAGGTTAATATCACATTCTAGGGTTTGTTAAATAATTTTTTTTCGAATTAATCATTCTGTTCTGATTTTCTCAAAAACCAAATACTAAATAGTGTCAAAATTGACATAATTGAGTTTTTAAAAAAAATACTATATTAATAATTGATATAATATTCCAAAAAATATAATATTTTTGCAAAGGACATAGATAAGGATATATATATTAATAATGAACCACTTGGGGTTCTATTTTCTTGTAATAGTAGGTTTATTAACCATATAATATAAAAATACAAAGAGATGTGATAAATGTCAAACAATTTAACTAAGAGTTAAATCTAAAAGATAAGGTTAATATGGTGAAAAAAACCTTTATAAAACCTATTTGTTGGATGTTTTTAGACCCATACCTAACTTATCCTAGAAATATATTATTTTTGATCCATTAAAAACCAAAATTATTTTATTATAAAATAATATTTTCGTCTGTTCCTAAAGTGACCCTCACATCTCTTATAAACGGGTACGTCCCCTTATCTTAATTTCACACCTCCAAAGCTATTTGTCTCATCCAAAACCTACCGAAATATCCTCCAAATTTTACTACTTTAATCCTAGATGCCTTATGTAGTCCATAAATCCAACCTAAGGAGGCCTTTGACCAAATCAAAAGAAAGAACCCGAAGAAGAGGTAAATAATTCATCTCCTCTTTCAAGTTATTTTCTTCTTCCACTTCCTCTTTCTTTGTTGTTTCCATTCTAAAATAATAACTCTATTATCTTCTATATAATGTGATTTTAATATAAAAATGGTATAATAATATTAATTATTCTATTCATCATATAAATGACAAATTCACCATTCATGCATTCGTACAGTTTATCGTCTCCACGTCGTGGTGTTGTTTGTCATTCAAACACTTAATTATTTGGATGTGTAAAATAATGAGTATAAATGATGTAAATAATAAATATAACATTTTAATTATTCTGTAAATATGATATACCATCCAACTACACACGATTTCACCATCAATATAATGATATTATCGTCATGTGTACGTACGTATTACCGTCTCCATGAACGCGATGAGATTGATTCCAAATCATAATCATTCCCGAATAATTTTCATTTTATGATTACAAATAATGTTTAATAACTTAATATCATTATGGATATGAATAAAAGTCACCCTATAAATAAGAAAAATGTCTTACGTAACCAACAACACAAAGGAAAATAAATCAGTTAACACTAGAAATGATGATACTACTGAAATATTATTAACATAGAAACATTAGAGGATCATATATGATATCAAATTTATGTATATAGTTCTTTTATAATTTAATAAAAATGTTTTAACTATTATAAAATTGGTTAATATACCATATATTAAGGAAAAGTACAAGGTAAGGGTTAATTTCACAATTTTTTTATCATCCGAGGTTTTTTTTACGTAAGTATGTACTAGGACCTCTTTATCATCCACATCTATGATTTATTAAAATTGTATTTCAAAAAACATTTACTATTTACTAACCAAAGGGTTAATGTAATTTATACCATTATTTGACCATATATGTTTGGATAGGAATCTTTCAATCATTTTCTAAAGAAGGTACTTTATGGCCTTTTCGACAAAGTTAAGGTGAGAATGTCTTTTTTTAAAACTTATACGATGGGTGTGGCTATTTTCCGCTGTTATAACATCATCATAGCTTCCATTAAAATATTATAAGAATAGTTAAAAAATAAATGTTTTATTTTATAATTATATTACTTCTATATGATTTCAAAATATAAAGACGTATTTCTCTCAAAAAGTTTTGATTTCATCTATGTGAACATTATTTGATTGATTTTAAACCTGTTTGAAGTTGATTTATTATGATAAAAATCTTATATATTGTATGGACGGTTTTGTGATATATTTTTATATTGATGTTTTATTTTCATACCATTCCTAGTTTATGGATAAAGTATTGGAATTCTATATGCTAGTTTTAATAAGAATGAATATGTTTTGTTTAATCATTTTCATATGTGGAATGCATTGGACTTAGTAAGTGACGGTTGGAGCCCACTATAGCACCTTGATGCATAGGTAGGTCTCATGAGACAAACTAGTGTCTTGGAACAAGGCTTTGACAAAATCTTATTTGTAGTCTTGGCATAAGGCCTTGAATTTGAGGTTATGAAGTCTAGAATTATGAAGTCAATCATTATAAATGTGTCTATTGATATTTTCATGTGATTATTCGACTTGTAGAATATCAATGTAAAATAGTAAATGGAATTATATGAGTTTATATTTTCCATATTATTATGATGTTTAAGTTTAAAAGGATTTTTTTAGTCTTATACATTACCTTAAATGTTTATGCTTATTTAAGAATGTTTTCACTATATTGTTATCCTTACTGAGCATCTGAGGTCACTTATTTCTATGTTTTATTTTTCCCAGGATGTGAGAAAGTATTTTATGGTTGACCCTCAAGGATAAGATAAGGATATAAGTGTGTTCAAAAGGGAACAAATTTTTTTGATGTTTTTATTTCATGATGTAATGTAAAACTTATGAATGTATCTAGTAATTCCAAGGCTACTAAACTGATCAGTTATTTAGGATTTGATCCCTTGTGATCATGAAAATGTTTTGTTATAATTCACCAACTTTGGGTAACTGGGGTTGGGGCATAACATTTGGTATCAGAGTATTTTTAGTACAATCATTGGAAACTAGATTTTGAAAAACTATGATTAGATAACATTACCCTAAGATAGACTTTGAGGATTAGAATAAAAGAACTTCCTAGAATTTTGGTATTTTAGAGATTTCATGATTTTTCCATGAAATATATCCCTGTATGGATACGAGCAGGAAGAGGAGGCTTTGGTACATATGTACCTAGGGGTAAAATCCAGAAACACCGCTTTGAGCAGGACTCGAATGGGAACTGGTGGACGACAATGGGTCTTGCTGCACTCTAGGTTATGACACTCTATGGGATATGCTTAGGATAATTCTCATTTTCATTACAAATAAATATGAAGTTATTATGAGTATATACATCCTCAAAGAAAACGTTTTTATGATTATAGATTATATCCATAAACTGTTCAATTTATGATTTTTTTTACAAGTTTGGAATTATGTATTGCAATTCATAAACCAATCTAGTGTATGACATTTTTTAGAAATGGTGTCTAGTGGAAGGAATGGAAACCATATCAACCCATGTAATCCATGTTGGGATTTCCCTCTAACTTAAGATAATTATAGTGGAGCTGGTGATGAAACTGGTTCTGATCAGCTTATCACTATACTGGGACAACTCACTCAGGTTATGAATAATAACCTTACCCGTATGGAGCACCATGATCCCCAAAGTGAAGGATCAATGTTAGACCGATTCATGAGGAAAAAACATCCAACATTAAATGGAGGTACATATCCATTATTAGCTGAGCAATGTATAAATTCCTTTGAGAAAATATTACATTCATTGGGGAGTAGAAGAAGGGAAAAAGTTGTAATGGCAGTTTATCACCTCACTGGAGATGCCGATCAGTAGTGGTCATTAATCAAAAACACAAAGGAAGATTAAGATGTATCTAACATGGAATGGAGAGAGTTTTAAAATATTTTAATAAAAAAAATACTTTCCTCATGACCGTCGAGTGGATATGGAAAGACAATTTCTAAGTCAGAGGAAAAAGGAAGATGAGAATGTCACAAAGTATGAGGCTAACATTACAAGGTTATCAAGGCATGCAGTAGATTATATACGTAACCCAAGGAGTAAGAACGATCGATTCTTTGATAGGTTAAAACCATTTCTCTGTCAAGCATTAGTCTCAAAATCCTTCTCATCGTACAAATATATTGACTCATGTGCTATCAAGATAGAAAAGGAATTATTAAAGTCATACAAATTTAAAGAAAAGAAAGAGAAAAACAGATCCACTAAACCCTCTAGAAATAGAAATAAGGGGAAGAATGGAGAAGTTGAGTATCCATCCTACGATAAATGTGGGAAGAAACACCCTGGTACTTTCCTGAAGGGAATGTGAGTCTGTTACAAGTGTGGTGAAAAAATCCACCAAGATTGTGACTATAAGGGGAAGAAATAGGCTGTCAATGTTGAATGCTACAATTATATAGAAAAGGGGCATTATGAAAATGAATTTCCTAAGCTCTAAGGGAACTTTCCTTAGAAAATGCCAAGCTTATGAGATCACTACTACTGAGGTTGAATCTCTGAAAGACATGGTAGAAGGTAGTTTAATGGTGTCCTCTAGTTTATCAAATGATTTATTTGATTCTAGAGCATCACATTGTTTCATATCATCCCAGTTTTCTAATAAAATTTGATATTTTCAATTCGAATTAACAAGGGATTTTCAGTCAAAAAACCTAATAGAATTATCATTGCAATAATGATTTTTGAATCAGTTCCCATTAGGGAATATAAATGTTATTTATCTACTGATCTCATCGTCATACCCATGATTAAATTTCATATAATCCTCAGAATGGATTTGGATTTCAGACCAGGATGCGAAAATTTATTGTTAGAATAAGGATGTTAAATTTTTTGATGATGATAAAGAGTACCTTATCTTTAGAGGAGAAACTTCACCACCTAATTATTATCTAGATCATCCCCCATAGGATCTACTAAACTAAATTATTGGGGAAGAAGAGAATGAAATAGATATGGGTGAGAAAAATAATGTTCGAATAGAGGACATACATGTTGTGCAAGAATATGTTGATGTGTTTCCAGAGGATTTACGTGGATATACTCTAGAATGAGAAATTGAGTTTTCTATTGATTTAATACCTGTTTCAAGTCCCATATCAAAGACTCCTTATAGAATGGCCACTGTATAATTAGTGGAACTATAGAAACAACTATAGGAATTGAGTAACAAGAGATATATTTTCCCTAGTTTTTCTCCATGGGAAGCCTCTTTCATTTTTTCTAAGATGAAAGATGGATCTATGATGTTGTGTATTGAAAATAGGGAGATCAATGCAATAAAAATAAATAACAAGTATCCCCTACCTCACATTGTTGATTTATTCAACCAACTACAAGGAGATCAATATTTTTCAAATATTGACCTTCAATTTGGATATCATCAGTTGTCTGTGAAGAAGGAATTCATTTTGAAAATAGTATTTCAAACTATGTATGGGCATTACAAGTTTACATTAATGCCTTTGGGATTAACTAATTCACCCTCTGTCATCATATATCTAATGAATAATGTTTTCAAGGAATATCTTGATGAATTTTTGGTGGTATTTATTGATGATATCATGGTATACTCTAAAAGCTATGAATATCATGAAAATCACGTGTGCATTATTCTAATGACTCTTTAAAGGAATGAATTATATGGGATGTTTAGCAAGTGAGAATTATAGCTTCAAGATATTTCTTTTCATGGCTATATTGTCTTTGAGGATGGAATCTCTTTTGATTCTTCAAATACCAAAGAAATCCATGATTGGACAACACCGACAAGTATAACTGAGATATGCAGTTTTATTGGTTTAGAAAGTTATTATCGATGTTTCATCCAGAAGTTTTCCCGGTTTGCTAACCCATTAACCATTCTCACATGTAAAGGTGTTAAATTTGTGTGGACAAAAGGGTGTGAAAATTGTTTTGAAGAACTGAAGATAATATTATTCAATGCTCCTATCTTGACTCTACCATCAGGGAACGATATGTTTGTTATTTATAGTGATACTTCAATGAATGGAGTTGATTGTGTCCTTTTGAAGAATGATAGAGTTATTTCCTCTGCAACTTGACAACTAATAATTCATGGGAAAAATTATCCTACTCATGATCATGAGTTAGAAGCTGTAATATTTGATCTGAAAATATTGAGACACTATATCTTTGGTGAAAAATGTGAGATTTATACTAATCACAAGAGTTTAGAGAATATTTTCTCATATAAAAAACTTAATATGAGTCAAAGATGATGGCTTGAACTACTCAAAATATTATTATTACACAATACACAACCACCCGAGGAAGGGAAATAAGGTGGCATATGCTTTGAGTAGAAAAGATCATAGATTTTTGAACGAGATGAGAGTTAAAATGGATCCTATTTTCATAAATATAGTAAATATGGATATGGGAATAAACATGGAAGGTGAAACATCAATACGTTTTCAAATGGTTTCCAAACCATCTTTATAGGAAAGGATAAAGAGTTCTCAAATGGATGATGAGGAGTTTGAAAACAAGATTAAAGCTGTGAATGATGGTAGATTGAGTGACTCCATATATGAAGATGGAATTTTGAAATTTGGGATGTGAATTTGTGTTCTTAACATGTGTGATATAAAAAGAAAATTGTTGGATGATGCTCATAGCTCCCATTTCTTTATACACCATAAGAGAACCAATATGTATTGAGATTTGAAGGAACTTTTTCGGTGGGACAACATGAAGAAGGAGATTTTTTATTTTGTTTCAAGATGTATGGGTTTTCAAATAGTTAAATTTTGAAGGAAAAAACATGGAGGAGTCATGCAACCTCTTCCCAAACCTAAGTGGAAATGGAAAATATTACGATGGACTTTGTCATGGGGATACCAAAGACTCCTATAAGGAATGATGAAATATGGGACATTGTTGACTATCTTTCCAATTCAGCACATTTTCTTGCTATGAAAGAAGATTTAAAACTTGAACGTATATAAATACTATATATTAATAAAGTTATAAGACTCCATTATGTACCCCTATCGATTGTTTCTAATCGTGATCCCTATTTTACTACAAGATTATAGAAAAGTCTTCAGAAGGCCCTGGATACTGAAATACATTTAATCACTGCCTACCACCCTCAAACCGATGGACAATCAGAATGGAATATTAAAACCTTATAAGACATGTTGATATCTTGATTACTTGACTTTCAAGGAATGTGAGATCAATATTTACCTCTAGTAGAATTTTCCTATAACAACAGCTTTCATTCAAGTATTCAGATGGCACTATATGAAGTGTTATATGGAAAGAGATGTCGCAAACCAACTTGTTGAGATGATGTTGGTGAATGAAAACTGATAGGCCTAGAAAATTTCATGGAAACAATTGAAAATGTGAAGATTATCCAAATCCACATCAATGTTGCCCAAAGTAGGCAAAAGAGATATACCGATAACTGAAATAAGGATTTGGAATTTCAAGTAGGAGACCATGTTTTCTTGAATGTATCTCTATTTAATGGTGTTATACATTTTGTTAAGAAGGGTAAATTGAGTCCCAGGTACATCAGATCTTTTGAAATTCTAGAACAAATTGAATATGTAGATTATCGTTTTGCAATGCCTTCAAGTCTTCCCAAAGTCCACGACGTGTTCCACGTATCACTTTTGAGAAAATAAATGCCTGGACCAATGCATATACTCACATATGAATAATTAGAGCTGGAAACCAATCTTTATTATTGTGACAATCCTATCAGAATTATTAATACCAAAGAAAAACTGTTGAGAAACTAGATGACTCGTCTAGTGAAAGTTCTATGGAGAAATCATAAGATTGAAGAGGCAGTGTGGGAACACGAGGAACAAATGATGAAGAACCACCGGAATCTATATATGCTATAATATTCTAGAAATTTTGAGGATGAAATTATTTTAAGTTTGGGAGAATTTAACACCCCAAGCTTCCACAGTACGTTTTCCATTGAATAATGCAATGAGTTGCATTGTACGCAACTTCAAGATTCTAACACAATGCGACCAATCAAACTAGCAGTTATGAATATTAATACCCACTTTTCAAAATTTTATAATTTTTATTTTTCAAATTGGAATTCATTTTTGAATTTGGAATATCAAAATCAGCTTAGAGTGAGTTTTTGGTATTTTTCTGAAAACATTCAATTTTTGATGAATAGTGAAAACACTTTGGTATTGGTTAAAACTGACTATTTATTTAAATAATTTTTTATTTTATTTAAATTTATTTTAGGTCAAAATATATACATAATACCTATATAAGTTCAATTTAAATCATTAGAGTCATTTTATAATAATCTTAGATATATATAAAAATTTGAACTTTTTATCATCTTTTACCCACCTCCTAAGAGCATTTGAAAATTTTCATAAGACATAATTTTTCTGCTTTTTTGTGTTGAATTTAAAACCTCCAAGAGACATGGTTGATATCAGTAATTATATTCTGTTCCAATAAGATGAATATAATTTTGTGTGAATAGTGACATTTTTTATTTACTACGGTTAAAAGTAAATAGGGTAATTAAGGGCAAAAATTATATAATAATTACACTAACACATGTCCTAATTCTATTGGATATGTGTTATTCGACAAAAAACAACCATATGAATAAAATAGGATTCCATTTGGTCCAATTGGATTATATTAGGACATTTATTATTTAATTTAAAGAATAGTTAAAAGAGTTAAATTCAATTTTTTATAACTAAACCATTTTTAATATTGTGTTATACATAAGATAAATTCAACTATAAATATTCATTTGAAAGATAAACATATTTAATACATAATGGTATTTTTTATAATTTTTAGACATTATATAATATAATTTATTTATGACACAATGATGATGCAGTAATTACATTATTATTGAAAGATTAAACCAATTGATATTATAAATATCCAAATAAATGTAATATGAGACTTTTGATGAATTAAACTAATTTTAAAGGTTAATATGACATGTTATGGTTGATTAAATAATTTTCTTAAGTAATCATGCTGTTATGATTTAAAGAAAACCAAATACTAAATAGTGTTAAAATTGACATAAATGAGTTTTTAAAACAAATAATATATTATTAATTGATATAATATTCCTAAAATCTAAGGATTGGACGAAGGACTTAGATATGGTTATATATATTAATAATGAACCACTTGGGGTTCTATTGTCTTGTTATTGTAAGTTTATTAACCATATAATATAAAATTACAAAGAGACATGGTAAATATCATTCTTTTTAACTAAGAGTTAAATATAAGATATAAGGTTAATATGGTGACATAAACGTGTATAAAACCTATTGGATGAGATTTTTTTGACCCATCCCCACCATATCCTCATAATAAATCATTTTGGATCCATTATAAACAGAAAATGTCTTTATTATAAAATAATAGTTCAAGCTTTTCCTAAAGTGACCCTCACCTCTCTTATAAAAGGGTACTTCCCCTTCTCTTAATTTCACACCACCAATGCCATTTTTATCAACCAAATCCTACCCAAATATACTCCCAACATTCCTCCCTTAATTATAGAGGTCATCCTTTGGTCATAAAGATATCCTAAAGAGCCCTTTTGATCAAATCAAAAGGAAGAAATCGAAGAAGAGTTAAATATTTCATCACCTCTTTCAAGTTATTTTCTTCTTCCACATCCTCTTTATTTCTTGTTCCCATTATAAAATAATAACTATATTATATTTTATATAAATTGATGTTATTTTAAAAAAATTTAAACCATATTTATTATTCTATCCATCATATGGTGGACAAAGTCACCATACGTGCGTAGGTATGGCTTACCGTCTCAACGGCGTGGTGTAGCATGTTATTCAAACACTTCGTTATTTGGATGGGTATAATAATGAGTATAACTAATGTAAATAATAAATATAACTTGTTAATTATTCTGTATATATGATATAACATCCAATTACATACAATTTCACCATCAATATAAGGATTTTTTTGCTCGTGCGTACGTACGGATTACCGTCTCCCCGATCACGATACGATTCATTCCCCGTCGTAATAACTCAAGAATAATTTTCAAATTTTTATTAAAAATAATGTCTATGAACTTAATATCATTCTGGATATGAATAAAATACATCATATCCATAACAAAAATGGCTTACGTAACCAATCATATAACGAAAAACAAATCAGTTAACACCTGAAATGATGACACTACTTAAATATTTTTAACAAAGTAATATTAGAGGATCATATATGATATCATATTTATGTATAGAGTTATTTAATAATTTAATAACAATGTTTTAACTATTATACAAGATGTTAACATACCATCGTCTAAGGAAAAGTACAAGGTAAGGGTTAATTTCACAATCTCTTTATTATCCGAGTTTATTTTTACGTAAGTATATCTTGGGATCTCTTTATCATCCACATCTGGGTTTTTTTAGAATTGTATTTCAATCATTTTTACTATTTACTAGAAAATGGGTTAAATTCATTTATACCCTTATTTGACCTTATATGTTCTGGAATGAATCTTTTTTCATTTTCCCAACCTGGTACTTTATGAATTTTTTGACAAAATTAATGTAAGAATACATTTTTTTATCTTATACGGAAAGTGAGGATATTTTTGGCCATTATAACATCATTAAAGCTTCCCTTACAAGCCTATAAGAATATTTTCAAAATAAATTTTTTCTTTTATATTTATATTACTTCTAAATGATTTCAATATATAAAGAGATATTTCTCTGAAAATGTTTTGATTTCATCTATGTCAACATTCATGGATGGATTTTAAACCTGTTTGAAATTGATTTATTATGATACAAATCTTCCATATTTTATTGATGGTTTTGTGATATATTTGTCTGTGGATGGGTTTTTTTATACCATTAATGGTTTATTGATAAAATATTGACATTTCGTATGCTAGTTTTAATATGAATGTTTCTATAATGCTTAAACCTTTTCATATGAGGAATACATTGGACTTAGTAAGTGACGAGTGGATCCAGCTATAGATCCTTGATGCATCGGTAGGTCTCATGAGACAAACTAGTGTCTTGGAACAATGCATTGAAAAAATCTTATTCATAGTCTTGGAAAACGGCCTTGACTATGTGGTTAGGATGTCTGGCATTATGCATTCCATCATTATGAATGTGGCTCTTGGTATTTCATGTGATTATTAGACTAGTAGAATATCCATGTGAATAAGTAAATGGAATTTTTTGATTTTATTTTTTCCATATTATGTTGAATCTTATGTTTAAAAGGAATTTGTTTTAGTCTTATACATTTCTTTAAATATTTATGTTTATTTATGAAAGTTTCTGCTATATTGTTATCCTTATTGAGTATATAAGTTCACCATTTTCTATGTTTTTTTTTCAGTATGTGATTAATTATTTTATGGTTGACCTTCAGGGATAGGCTAAGTCTATAAGTGTGTTAAAAAGGGTAAAAATGTTGTTTATGTTTTTATTTCATGATGTAATGTAAAACATATAAATCTATCTAGTACTTCTAAGTCTACTAAAATGATCGGTCTTTCGCGATTTGAACCCTTGTGATCATGCCAATGTAATGTAATAATGCACTGACTCTGGGTATCTGGGGTCGGGGCGTTACATACTATTAGGTCCCCTAGGATATATACCCTGAGAGGGAAGGTGAATCAGGGTTTGATAGATTAAAACAATGGGAACTTTTGATCTTGTTTTGCTGTTAGATAAAACCCTCTTCTCTCTCCTTCCCTTTGCAAAGTATGAATAAACCTTAAAACATGCACATGACATAAAAATTTTTACTTGGTTCACCCTCACTGGGCTACATCCATGGAGCATACATCGACAATGTGCCGATTTTCCAATTCGACTATAAGTGTACTTTTGTTTACAAGTTCGAATTAGACTCACTGTCCCTCCTGGTTTACAACCACTCAAAATTTTGATAACTCACTGCTCTCTCAACTGAGGTGAGCTCACTACATCTTTAGAAGATTCACTCACAGTTTATAGACCTGTAGGTCTCTTTATTACCACTAATGAATGCATCCTCCACTATATGTAGATTCTCTATTGATGTTCATAGTTCATCCACTGATGAATATACGTTTTCCCTTAAACACTACTTAATGTCGTTGGGAAATACCTTCGGAAAGAACCCTACTTCATGTAGCTCCCAATTTTTTAAAGCACAAATACTCGTTCATGAAGCTCCTGCCATTTTGTGAATCACACACCTGCACAGAACTCCTTGCTCGTGGAGCACACTGCCTTTACAGAGTTAAGACCATTGCAATGCTCATGCTTTCTCAAATCATAGTCCATCACAGAGATCAAGTAATTGCAGAGATACTTCCTTCGCGAAGCACACTGATCCAATGCGAAGAACCCAACTTTCACAGAGCTAGAATAGCCACCGTGAAGCTCCTTCCATTCGTGAATCCCACTTCTTTTGCAAACTATCTTCAAGAATAGAGAGAAACATATTTTCTTCAAAAACCTGCTACTTCTCATGAGGCGGTTGAGGTCTATTTATAGGCGATTCCACCGACCCTCAAACCTTCCACCCGAAGTTAATGCCACATCAACTCAAATCGCGAATCTCCGATGTTCCTACCGAAATTATCTCAAAATCTCAAATCACCATAGTAATTTTCTGATCGAGGAGCTCGTATTAATCGTCGAGCATTCCGTCAATTACTTTTCACCGCTTCTGTGAAGCTCCCTCTCATTTCCATTCAACATGGTCATTCGCGAAGCTCGTCGTAATCACGAAGCATCGCCGTCAACATTCTTCTGGTCTTTACAAAATCCAATCCATGAAGCCCATATTCGTGAAACTCATCCCTTTTCCATATTTTTATGATATCTTCAAGGGAATTCATATTTCACGATGCTCACCAAAATCCAAAGCACAACCTTCTATTTGTTATTTTATATCGCCTCCAGATCATCCATTCCTTTTTCATGGTACATTGTTAACATGGATTGTCAACAACATCTCTGGAACTTGAAAATTCACCATGCAAACCTGATTTGTCAACAAACACAATCAAACCAAAAATGCTGCAATGTTACCAAGAGGGATTTTTACCCAACACATATGTTATCCGAAATGAAATGAAATGTGGTTAATGATTTATCATAAAAAGAAAATTGTTTAATGGTTTAAATATAAAGTAATCATAGATATATCTATTTCACAAATAATGAAATGGTTGTTAGGGAGACCATATCTTAATGTGATCACATGGTCTGTTTATGGTATTAACGGGTACACATTTTACACAAAATAGATGGATGATAAGAGTACCATTCAAAATAGTGGTGTAATGGTCATCACTGAACCAATATATTTCTTGAGAGTAATAGAGATACAAAAATATGTACATGAATGACATATTTTGGAGTTATTAAATACAAATGGAAAATTTATAATATTAAATTTTGAGTCATCATGTTTAAGTGTAATCGGCTTTCTAGTAATAGTGTTATGAAACATGATCAATATGGGTGTAAACCAGTTGATTTGAAAAATAAATTAGATGCAATGGGAAACCATTTTTCATGGAGACACATGAAAAATACATATCTTATATCATTTATTTATATAATGGAAAATGGTCCATCATTATACAAGGAAATAGAATCCATTTGGGTGACATGGATGAGGGAAGTGTTATTGATTTATATGAGGCTTATCCATTTATTAATTGACTTCTGGATGATAAAAGATACTATAAAACAAACATAATGCATAAAGTATTAAATGAACTTGTTTAAGGGATATCTGAAGACACCAAATTACTCTCCTAATGAATATGGTAATTATTTTTCATTATATATATATATATATTAAATTTACATTTTTAAAAAATTTATTTTATAATAACTATGGGTTCTTTAATTATATATATATTTATTTATTTATTTAATTATATATATGATTTTTTATGTTAAATTATTTATTCCTTGGTTATGGTTAAGAAATTCATTATTTAGTGGTGGTCCGAAAGAAAGATTAAAAAATATCAAAAAATATGTTTTTGGAACGAAAAAATAAAAACTCATGTCTAAATTACAAGATTATAGATGAAAATACATAGAAGAAATTTATTTCCAGCTGATGTGATGAAGCATTTCTGGTATGATAATTATTTATATCATAAAAATTTTAATATGTGTACCTACTTATTTGTTATTACAATTATATATAACAGGCCTCTTGGAGATCTCATTAATAGATCCACTTGCAAAATGTATACCCTTATACTTTATCATGTGGAATGTGAAATTTATTAGGGAAAAATTTGAAGAAAAGTTTGAAGAATTATGATATCAGAATACTAGTGGTTTAGTTGAGGTTTAGTTAGGTCTCCCATCTCCCCCACCCTCTATGGAAAATGGAATAGAGTGAGAAGAAAAAAAATAAAAATGTATCTTACAAAGAAGGTGAAAGAAGAAACTGAATGAATTTTAAGTAAATAATTTTAATTTTTAATGCATTTTTGTATTTTATAAATTAACAACACTAATATAAAATTTGAATTTTTAATTTTAGGATGACCTTCACATGAATGATATATTATACAATTTTATCCACGATTATATGATGTTAATCCTTTCCACTGCATTAGGAAAGGATGAACACCTTAGTTGTATAAGAGGATATGAGTTGGGTGTTAGTATTCATAAAATTTTTGGTCTTTAATGTAAGAAAACAAGAGATCAAAAATTCAAATTCTAAATTTTTTTGTTGAAATATCTGAAACAGACCCTAAGAGATCAAATTCAATCAGCTTTGTAGGCTATGTTAAAACAATTGATGAGACATTAATAACTTATGCAACCTACACAATTTTCTTAGCCTTCCAATTATTCAGATCCTGGACTTTTATTGAGATGTCTCAATATTTTTTATAGGTAATACTTTTAATTTTTTTAATTTTGTTTGGGATCGTACATGGGATGTTTTGGATGAAATAACAGAAATTAGGAATGAAGTGGGAAAGTTCATGGTTAGCACAGGTTTTCCCAAATTGTGTTCCCTAACCCAACAAACTATGTGAACCTAGGAATTGGGGATACACATATATGGAACAGGAATTGTTAAGTCATATGCCTGAAAAGAAAAAACCATGCACAACATCTATAATTGAAGCACGATTTGAAAAAATGTGTGGCTCTATCAAGAAAAATGTGCGTTGGTTTTCAATTAACCTGAAGATTAGTTTTAAAATATTCTGAACCTTGATTTCAACCCCAAATCAACCTAAACTCTCACCAAGATGTTTCATCTGGTCTTTTTATGCTTCCAGGGGCTCTCTAACCCCATTCTAGGGGAATTGAAGAGAGTATTGAAGATCTACACCTCCCTGGGTAGCTGTTTTCTTACCTTTTAGATCTCATTATTTAATCCACTCCTTGCATCAGATAAAAGAGGGATGTTTATCCACTATTAGTTATAGACCTTGATCTAAATTATTCATATCATGATTAATTTGATCTGGGATCTTATTTTCAGTAATACATTAAGTTCATCATCACGTTCTAGATGAGTCGACTTCAAATTTCGGATTCTTCTAGTTCAGATTGTTTGTCAATGAATAGATGTAGGTAATCTTTTATTCAAATATCTAAGTATTAATTTCAATTATGTGTATGTAATTATAAAATTTCTATTGGTTTACTAGATCTTTTGGTTTATAAATTGAATTATTTAATTGGTAAATAAATTAGTTAAGTTATTGTGAACTTGGGGATATTGGGATTCGGAATATTGAATAATTAATTGTTTAATTAATTAGGGGACTATTTTTATTATGGATTATAAATAAATAATTATTTAATTAAATATGGGATTGTGGGGATTTTGGTTATCACTTAATTAATTGTTTATTTATTTAATTTGATTGATATTATTAATTAATTGGTTAATTAATTAAGGGTATTTAAGTGATACACTAATTGTTAAATTAGTAATTAAATTGACATAGTTAATTACTTTTAGAATTAATTAAAGGAATTATGTGAATATTCAATTATTGAATTGGATTAATTTATTAGTGAATTAATAAATGTTATATTGTGATAGATTTGATTTTGGATGATGAATGGTATTAATTGAATTCATGTGTGATTTGAAATGATGAATGATAATAATGGAATTCATGTTTAATTTGAAAAAATGAATGGTAACAATGGAATCAATATGATTGATTTAAAATAAAGAAAGGTATAAACATAAGTAATATATGTGATTTGAAATTATGAATGATAATAATGGAATTCATAAGTGATTTGAAATTATAAATGGTAATAACAACCTTCATATGTGATTTGAAATGATGATTGGTAACAATGGAATTCAAATGTGATTTTAGAGAAAGAATGTTAATAATGGAATTAATATGTGAATTGATACAATGAATGGTAAAAACGGAATTCATGTGTGAATTGAGATAATGAATGGTGACAATGGAATTCATATATATGATATCCATTGGGAATAGTTTGCACTCTGGCATTGTCCAAAGAAGGCACTAAGAGATTGGGTGTGATATGGAACTCAAGGGGTTATATTGTGAAATAAAGAGTAATTGAATAAAATTAAACTATTTACTTTATTGATTATACTTATTAATTATAAAAATTCATACACTGATTTTATAAGATATTATTTTAGACCTTGTTGATGCTGTCCTACTGAGTTATACTCACACCCTAATCTGTCTTCTCGATTGATAACCGAATTGATATCATTATTCATGATTGGTTAAGGGAAATGGAACTATGTCAGATGTATAATATGAGACAAATCATGGAAGGGGGAACCAAATGTAGTTTTGGACCCCCAGGGGACTTATTAGTGAATTTAATTTTGGGTTTTAATTTTAACAATTGGAACATACCTTGGCATCGAATATATATTTTTCTATTTTGATATTTAATTTCTAGTTTTGGTCATCTTGTGATAACTGTATTATCCTGGTTATGGTTATATGTCAATTGGTTATTTTTGTTTATTTATGTAGTTTTCTACTTTGATAAATAGGGTATAGTATCCCAATTATCTATATTAGACCCTCGCTATTAGCCTAAAGTCTCTATCATATGGGGTGGATCATATAAGGTCAAACGAAAGACTGTTTTGGAGAACTATCTAATGGCACCCGAGTCGGGTTGGGGTATAGTGTGTGGAACATGGGGTGGGACATCACAATGTGGTATCAGAGGAGATTTCATTCCTTTTATTTTATATTTCAATTACAGAAATGTAGATATGAAACCAAGAAGTTTCTGGCCATAGACCTCAACTTGTGTATCAGGGTTCCAAAACCATATATGGGGGAAAAAGTAAGAACCTAGGGTCGGATTGATCTTATTGACTTTTTTTTGTTAAATTTGGTTGTCATTTTACCTTGGGTGATGCTCTTTTTTGTGTGAGGTGATAATTATTTCTTAAATTGTTGAGATTTGAATAGTGGCCCAAAATGGAATGAGGTTTTAGTATGAATGAATCATTCAAAGAACAAAGGATTATCTTGTGACCACCATAATTTTAGGCATACATATGAAAGAAGGTTTTGGGAAAAGTTGAGGAACCAGACCTTTTTTTCCTTGATTGTATAATTAAAATGAAAATATACCTAATATAAAATTGAGAATTGTAAAATGATGAAAGATGAGAATAAATGGTGTCAAATGGTAATATTTAATATGAGAATTTGTTTACCCTAAAAAACTATGACATATATATATAATGATTAAGGGTATTTATAACGAATTGGTTTTGACTATGTGGTGGGAATAATGTGCATTACTTATTATTTATTAATGTGAAAACCAACATGTGAAATAAGTTTACTGGTGTTATGTTTCCGGAGATGCATGTTTAATATTGAATATATATGCCTCAATGATGATTCTTGTTGAGAGAACGACTGGAGGACATGTCCAAGTATGATCCTCCAATGGTGTAATATAACGACCCATACTTTACATACATTGTTAATACTTCAAAATTGAAGCATACTTATTACAACATATAATAAAACCACGAAAGGACCGTATAGGTATAGTGTCTTTTGAAACTAGGAAACATAAAAAACTGGTTCATAAAGTGTCTAGACTGTCTCCCATTTATTTCATCATATCTATAGCCCCTTTTGGCATATCATACTTAATAACCTTCTTCCTGACCTGGGGAAAGAAAACATACAAAAGGGTGAGCTCAAATGCTCAATAAGGGTAACAAAAGAAATATCAATCACATCATATATATAATCACATAACTTTTGGAAATCTTAACCTGCAAAAGAGATCATAATTTCATAACATGGCATAAATCATAGTAGTGAAATGTAATCCCAATAATCATAACTTAAAACATGAGACTTTGTGGCATACACACATAATCATAGAGAATCATTTCTTGTTAGTCAAGACTTATTTCCAAGACTATCTTAGTGGACAAAGTCCCTTTCTGAACCGAGTCACCCTCGTTTCAGTCCTATTTCACTGAACCGGTATAACCTACCGTTCCAGCCATTTATATCTCATGAGATATAAAATCTTTACCCAATGCATTGGAGGGAGATATAGGTCCCACCCATCTCATAATGATACCATTCTTATGTGTGCCACAAAATCATTAATCATACATCATTGCATAACCCATGTAATAAAAATGGAATTCTTAAACAACATGACATCATAAAACAATTCATATAAGATAAATGAATTCATAAAAATAATTCCATCACAACATAATCAAATCAATGTAACAATAGGGATATAAACAGAACCCTATATTGTCTTAGATGGAAAATAATTTTGATAAAACACTTGAAGTCCATTCTTGAGGAAAATATCCGTTCTTCTTCAAAAACACTTTTCCTTTAATAATATTTCATATAATTATAAACTAAAAGAAGTTGATTAAAATTGAACTTGAAAACTTGTAAAGGAATCTTCTTGGAAATAATGTTTTAAAAATCCATTCATGCCGTATAAGTTAAAAGAAAACATTCTTCTCATACATTTGTCGGAAAAGTCAAAAAAATACCTCGTACGAAAAACGACAAAAGATTCCTTTCATATATTTTACTAAAAACTCACCGAAGGGTAAAATTGGATTTAAACAATGGTAAGTGTATGGAAATAAAATTACATATTGAGGAAACATGGATTTGGATGATAAAATACACCCCAGTAAATACCAAAGTATAAACAATCTCAGATAAAAATGAGATTGTGATATTTTCCCTTACCTTAGGTACGTTTTGCTTTATAAGTGTCTGAACCTTCTGTATAATGATTTAAATAATGTTATTGACTTATTCCAGAATCATAATTATTTTTATGATATCATATATGGTCATTTTCTTAGCTTCTTAGTAGTAATATTTCATTGCTACTTGTTATTCGGGTGTTTATAACTTTTTGTTATTATGTGTGTTTTGTCGAATAAATTCTTATTCTTATATTTAGGTTAGAGATACCTCATTTACAGAATGGTATTAGTGTAATATATATCATATTAATTCATTCAATTCATTTATATAATCATTATGAAATGAAGATCATGTAGAACGAGTCGCATCACATCGTGGAGACGGTATTCCGTACGTACGCACGAGTGATGATATCGTTCCTATGATCGTGGAATTGTATTGGAGTGTATGTATACTATTTTAGAATCAGTATCACTTTATAAAAGTCATATAAAGTCATTATTTACTCCATTATACCCATCCATGTAATGTGGTGGTGGAAAATAGATTACACCACGGCGTGGAGACGGTATTCCGTACGTACGCACGCGCGGTGATTTATTTTTCCGTAGGATGGATAGATGGGGAAATAGGGTTGTTTCAAACTTATAATAACATATCAGTATATGAGTGATACTGATGTTATTACTTCAAAATGAAACAACTAAAGAAGAATAAGTGGAAGAAGAAATAAAGATGAAAGAATCGGTAACGGACATTACCTCTTCTTTGAAGTGCTTCTTTGAGACCTTCTTTTAGGGAACTAAAATTGGTATTTGAAGAAGACCAGGACCTATAGTATGTCTCTAGGGAAGTGGAGAGGAGGAATTGTCAGGGGTTGGCCAAGGTTGAAGGCTCAAAGTGGTGTGAGGAAGAGGGGGAGGAGGTGCCCTTTTATAAGGGAGGAGAGGGGCACCTTTGGGAAAACTAAAAATATTATTTTATTATAAAGTCAAGATCGGTTTTAAATAGCTCTAAATTGATATATTTCGAAGCCAAGGTGGGGATGGGTCGAAATACTCTAATAAAATAGAATTTAGACAAGTTTAGGTTCCTATTTTAACCTTATCATTTAGATTTAACATTAAGTTAAATAAGTTTACTTTTACCGTGTCTTCTTGTGTTCTTATACTCTAAGGTTAATAAACTTACTATAAGAAGAAAAAAGAACCCCAAGTTGTTTATTATTAATATATATAACCTTATATAAGTCATTTGGCCGAACCTTAGATTTTTAGGAATAAAATAAAAATTACTAATATAATATTTGTTTTAAAAACTATTTTATGTCAATTTTAACACTATTTAGTAATTGATTTTTGTGAAAATCATAACTAAATTATTAGTTCTAACCAAGTTAATTAAATCAATACTAACAAGTCATATTAACCTATAAAATTAGTGGAATTCATAAAAAGACTCTAATTACATTTATTTGGGTGTTTAAAAGATTAATTATGTCAATATTTCATTAATAAGATAATTACTGCATCATCTTTGTGTCATAAATAAATTAAATTATTTATTGTCTAAAAATTAAAAATAAAATACAATTATTTAGGAAATAGTTTTATCTTTCTAATGAATATTTATAGTCGAATTTATCTTATTTATAACCCCATATTAAAAATTATTTACTTATTCATCTTTGATTTTAACTATTTTAACCCTTCTTTAAATTAATTAATAATAAATGTCCTAATCTAATCCAAGTGGGCCTAAATGGTCATATTTTATTCCTAAGTTTGTGCTTGGTCGAATTACACTTATCCAATAGAATTAGGACATGTGTTAGGGTAATAATAATATCATCTTTACCCTTAATTACCCTATTTACTTTTAACCGTGGTAAAAAAAAGTAAAAAGTTACTATTCACCAAAAATTATTTTCATCTCATTAAACCACATTTTAGTCCTTGATATTAACCGTGTCTCTCGGATTTTCGTAATTCCACTCACAGAAGCGGTAAAATTAAGTTTTATGAAAAATTCAGTTTTTTAACTACCACATAGTGGTTTCACTGTTCATCAAAAATTGAAAGTTTTCAGAAAAATACCAAAATTTCACCCTAGGCTAATTTCGATATTCCAAATCCAAAAATGAAGTCCATTTTAAAAAATAAAATTTATAAAATTTCAAAAAGTGGTTATTACTATTCATAACGGCTAGTTTTAATAATATTTTAATAGCATATCATTGTTTAGTGAAACTCGGTATTGTGTACGACGCAAGCTATCGAGGAAGGTCGCGATTTCGTGTAAAGAAAACCAAGAAAGTGTTGTGTAGAAAAAGATTCCTTTGATGATTTATATAACATAAAAGTCTTGGGTGTTACATTCTACCCCCCTTAAAATGAATTCTTCCCTCGAAATTCGTCACTTTGTAACAAACAGATGAGGATATCTCTCCCTCATCATATCCTCAAGCTCCCATGTAGCTTCTTCTAATTGGTGGTTCCTCCATAAAACTTTCACCAATCGAGTGGTCTTGTTTCGTAGGAATTTTTCGCTACGATCCAGAATCTCTATCGGTTGTTCTTCATAAGAAAGATCTTGCTCCAGCGGTACAACTTCTGAGCTGAGTACATGTGAGGGATCAGGTATGTACTTTCTAAGGAGAGATACATGGAACACATTGTGAACTTGAGAGAGATTCGGTGGAAGCGCCAATCGGTAAGATACCTTCCCAACACGATCTAGTATTTCAAAAGGACCGATATATCTCGGGCTCAACTTCCCCTTCTTTCCAAATATCATAACCCTCTTCCAGGGAGATATTCGTAAGAACACTTTATCACCCACATCAAACTCTAGGTCTTTTCTTCCGTTGTCGGCATAACTTTTCTGTCGACTCTGAGCTGCTCTTATGTGTTGTTGAATAGATCTGACCTTTTCTGCCATTTCATCAACGAGATCAGGTCCTAATAGCTTTATTTCCCCAACTTCATCCCAGCAAGTTGGAGTCCTGCATTTCTTTCCATAGAGAGCTTCATAAGGATCCATCTAAATACTGGAGTGAAAGCTATTATTATAAGAAAATTCCACCAAAGGTAGGTGTTGATCCCAACCACCTTTGAAATCCATAGAGCAAGCTATCAACATATCTTCTAGGGTTTGAATTGTTCTCTCAGACTGACCATCTGTCTGAGGATGATAAGCAGTGCTGAAACTCAACTCTGTATCCAGAGTATGCTGAAGACTTCGCCAGAACTTCGAGGTAAATATCGGATCCCGATCGGATATAATAGAAAGTGGTACTCCATGCAATCTTACCACTTCCTTTACATATATCCTGGAAAGCTGATCCAGAGAGAAATCATCTCTAATAGCAATGAAGTGTGCAGACTTTGTAAGATGATCAACTATGACCCAGATAGAATTATTGCCTTTGGATGTTTTAGGAAGTCCTGTGACAAAGTCCATAGTGATGTTTTCCCATTTCCATTCGGGTATGGGTAATGGTTGTAACATCCCCTTAGACTTCTGTCTCTCGGCATTAACTTGTTGAAAAACCAAGCATCGAGAGACAAATTCAGCAACATCTCTTTTCATGCCATCCCACCAGAAGTACTCTTTCAGGTCCCTATACATCTTTGTGCTTCCAGGATGAATAGATAATGAAGAACTATGAGCCTCATCGAGAAGCTCCTTCTTTAATTCGGGGATGGGAGGAACACAAACCCGATTCCTGAACTTTATTATCCCATCACAATCAAGGTTGAATTCAGGAACATTTGTCACCTTCTTTTGTAACTCGACATCTTATTTCTGTGCCTCTTTAATTTTCACATGTATAGATGGTTGAACATTCATTAGAGAAAGATAAGATTTTTCCCCTTCCATTATAATTCCAAGATCCATCTTTTGTAAATCCATAAATATTGGATCTTTTGTGATCCTCATCATGGATAAACTAGCATGGTCTTGTCGACTTAATGCATCTTCCAACTTGTTTGCTTTCCCAGGGTGGTAATGGATTGAGCAGTCGTAATCCTTAATCAGCTCCAACCATCTTCTTTGACGCATATTCAGCTCCTTTTGTGTGAAAATATACGTTAAACTTTTATGATCAGTATAAATATCACACCTTTCACCATAAAGGTAATGCCTCCAAATCTTTAATGCAAAGATTACCACAGCTAACTCCAAATCATGTGTTGGGTAATTTTGCTCATGGATTTTCAACTGTCGTGAGGCATAAGCTATCACTATATCATTTTGCATAAGAACACACCCCAATCCCTTCTTGGATGCATCACTATAGATCACAAACCTTTCTCCACTACAAGGTAGTGTGATCACAGGTGCACTGGATAACCTTCTTTTCAACTCCTTGAAATTCTCTTCAAATTCTTCCGTCCAGACAAACTTAACTCCTTTCTGAGTCAACTTGGTGAGTGGATTAGATAATCGTTAAAAATATTTCACAAAACGTCGATAATATCCAGCCAAACCAAGAAAACTTCGGATCTCAGTTACTGTTGTTGGTCTCGACCATCTTTCGATAACCTCTGTTTTTGCTGGATCCACAGATATCCCCTCTTTTGAGATTATGTGACCCAAAAATGCAACTTTTTGAAGCCAAAATTCACACTTGGTAAATTTGGCATAAAGCTTCTCCTTTCTCAGGGTCTTAAATATAATTCTCAAGTGATCTTAATGTTCTTCCTTGCTCTTTGAATAGACAAGAATATCGTCTATAAAGACTACCACAAATTGATCAAGATAGTCTCTAAAGACTCTATTCATCAGATCCATGAAGATATCAGGGGCATTAGTAAGACCAAATGGCATCACTATAAATTCATAGTGTCCATACCTTGTATGGAAAGCCGTCTTCGGTATATCCTACATTTTGACCCTTAATTGATGATACCCTGAACGAAGATCGATCTTGGAAAAGTATTGAGCTCCTCGTAGTTGGTCAAATAAGTCATCAATGCGTGGGAGAGGATATTTGTTCTTGATAGTGATCTTGTTAAGTTCTCGATAATCAATGCAGAGTCTCATTGATCCATCTTTATTCTTAACAAATAGAACAGGTTCTCCCCAAGGTGACACACTAGGGTGTATTAATCCCTTATCAAGATTCTCTTGGAGTTGCTTCTTCAATTCCTGCAACTCAATTGTGGACATTCTATAAGGTGTCTTTGAAATAGGCAAAGCACCCGGTACGAGTTCTATTGAGAACTCAACTTCACGATTTGGTGTAAGTCCCAGTAATTCCTCCGGAAAGACATCATCAAACTCCCGTACAATGGGAATATTCTTAATCGTGAGTTTCTCACCAACCATTTGAGATAAATAACCTTCATTTAGTGGAATCAAGACCCATAAGATGGAAGAAATTTCCACTGGAAGGTTATGTTCATCCTTGCATTGATAGACGATCATAGATTGATCTGGAATATGTAATGTGACTTCCCTTATTTGGCAATTGATATGAGCTCCATATAAAGAAAGCCAGTCCATGCCAAGAATCGCATCAAATTCCACTATAGGAAGGATCACAAGATTTTTAGGAAGCACTTTCCCACAAACTTTGATCGAAGAGGAATTATAAACTTTTGATGTGACTGTTGTTCCATTAGGTGTTGTCACAGCTAACTCAACATCTAATTGTTGAGGTAATACGGTGATACCCTTAGAAAATTCTTCAGAAATAAAAGAGTGGGTGGATCCAGAATCAAATAAAACATTTGCTACTTTAGAGTGGATGGTAAGTGTAACTTCACCACATCGTTATTATAATCCACATCGCTGATAGAAATTGCATGTGACTTTCCTTTGTCTTTAGCCTTAAGAGTTTGTTGACGTCGACCATCATCATCAACCCTTGGATTAGGGAATTTATTGGCATAATGTCCCATCTCCTTGCACTTGAAACATTGAAGTGTAGTAGGGTCATTCTGTGTATCCCTTCCTTTGTTTTCATCATTAGACATCTTCTTCCCATCATCACGGCATTCAAATGCCTGATGACCTTCCTTTCCACATTTGAAACATTTACATGTCCCTTTAAGACAACTCCCTCCATGTTTCCTTCCACACTTTGAGCATAAGGGAAAGCTCATATTCTTTTCAGTGTGCTCTTTAGATTTTCCTTTTAATTCCATTTTCCTCTTCTTATCAAACCCATATGACTGATGGGTTACTCCAATCTCCATCTCAACTTTGAGAGCACATCGAACGATTTCCTCGTAGCTATTGAAGTCCCTTATGGATAACGCCCTTCGAAGACTTGGTTTTAAGCCACTAAAGAATCAATCAATCTTACTCTCAGGTTAGATAATAATGCCAGAAGCATACCTTGCAAGTCTTGTAAAATTTGCTTCATATGTACCAACAGATTCATCATCCTTTTGCTTCAGTTAAAGAAACTCTTTCTCCATCTTTGTTCGGAGAATACAAGGAAGTACTTATTGAAAAATAAGTTCTTGAACTCGTCCCATTTCATGGACTCAACTTCATCCCTTTGCCTCGTATTCTTAATAAGATTCCACCATTGATCAGCATCTCCTTCCAAACGATACAATTCTAGGATGACTTTATCATGTTCAGAACATTGATGAACTGAAAATATCTTTTCCGTAGTACTGATCCATTATTCAGCAACTAATGGATCAGTAGACCCGCTGAAAGAAGGTGGACGCTGCCTCATGAAGGATTCAACAGAATGTTGCTCTTTCCTTTGCTCGTTTGGAAGTCCTGCATGATTCATAGCTTGAGAAAGTTGTGTGAGGATGGATATAAGATTTTTCATTCCATCTCCCATAACGTTTGGTTGCTCAGGGTGGAAATCATTGCATTGCCCGTCGCATTCCGCATTAACATAGTTCCTTCGGGTTCCATCCATTGACTAAAACCAAGAAGAATAGTGTGATCAACACTAATTATAATAGGATAACCACATAATCAAGAATAAAATTTCACACTTAAGGTCTTATCCTAGGTTATTCATGGCCATTTCTAAAACACTAATATTGTGTTCTATGCTTAGACTTATCCTTAGGGTTCTTACTGAGGCTTTCACATCCTAGTTTCCAAAGGTTGACTATACCTTTCCTCTAATACCAACTATAACAACCCATACATTACATACATTGTTAATACTTTAAAATTGAGCATACTTATTACAACATATAATAAAACCATGAAAGGACCGTATAGGTATAGTGTCTTTAGAAACAAGGAAACATAAACAACTAGTTCATAAAGTGTCTAGACTGTCTCCCATTTATTTCATCATATCTATAGTCCCTTTTGGCATATCTTACTTAATAACCTTCTTCCTGACCTGCGGAAAGAAAACATACAAAAGGGTGATCTCAAATGCTCAACAATGTTAACAAAAGAAATATCAATCACATCATATACATAAGCACATAACTTTTGGAAATATTAACCTGCAAAAGAGATCATAATTTCATAACATGGGACAAATCATAGTAGTGAAATATAATCCCAATAATCATAACTTAAAACATGAAACTCTGTGGAATACACACATAATCATAGAGAATAATTTCTTGTTAGTCATGACTTATTGCCAAGACTATCTTAGTGGACAAAGTCCCTTTCTGAACCGAGTCACCCTCGTTTCAGTCCTGTGTCACTGAATCGGTATAACCTACCGTTCCAGCCATGTCTATCCCATGAGATATAAAATCTTTACCCAATGCATTGGTGGGAGATATAGGTCCCACCCATCTCATAATGATACCATTCTTATGTGAGCCACAAAATCATAAATCATACATCATTGCATAACCCATGTAATAAAAATGGAATTCTTAAACAACATGACATCATAAAACAATTCATATAAGATAAAGGAATTCATAAAAATAATTCCATCACAACATAATCAAATCAATGTAATAATAAGGATATAAACTGAACCCTATATTATCATAGATGGAAAATAATTTTGATAAAACACTTGAACTCCATTCTTGAGGAAAATATTCGTTCTTCTTCAAAAACACTTTTCCTTTGATAATATGTCATATAATTCTAAACTAAAAGAAGTTGATTAAAAATAAACTTGAAAACTTGTAAAGGAAGCTTCTTGGAAATAATGTTTTAAAAATCCATTCATTCCGTATAAGTTAAAAGAAAACATTCTTCTCGTACTTTTTTCGGAAAAGTCAAAAAAATACCTCGTACGAAAAACGATAAAAGATTCATTTCATATCTTTTACTAAAAACTCACCGAAGGGTAAAATTGGATTTAAACAATTTTAGGTGGATGGAAATAACATTACATATTAAGGAAACATGGATTTGGATGATAAAATACACCCCAGTAAATACCAAAGTATAAACAATCTCAGATAAAAATGAGATTGTGATGTTTTCCCTTACCTTAGGTCCGTTTTGCTTCGTGAGTGTCAGAACCTCCTGTATAATGATTTAAATAATGTTATTGACTTATTCCAGAATCATACTTATTTTTATGATATCATATATGGTCATTTTCTGAGCTTCTTAGTAGTAATATTTCATTGCTACTTGTTATTCAGGTGTTTATAACTTTTTGTTCTTATGCGTGTTTTGTCGAATAAATTATTATTCTTATATTTAGGTTATAGATACCTCATTTCCAGAATGGTATTAGTGTAATATATATAATATTCATTGATTCAATTCATTTATATAATCATTATGAAATGAAGATCATGTAGAACGAGTCGCATCACATCGTGGAGACGGTATTCCGTACGTACGCATGAGTGATGATATCATTCCTGTGATCGTGGAATTGTATTGGAGTGTATTTATACTATTTTAGAATCAGTATCACTTTATAATAGTCATATAAAGTAATTATTTACACCATTATACCCATCCAAGTAAGGTGGTGGTGGAAAATAGATTACACCACGGCGTGGAGACGGTATTCCGTACGTACGCACGCGCGGTGATTTCTTTTTCCGTAGGATGGATAGATGGTGAAATAGGGTTGTTTCATACTTATAATAACATATCACTATATGTGTTATACTGATGTTATTACTTCATAATGAAACAACTAAATAAGAATAATTGGAAGAAGAAATAAAGATGAAAGAATCGGTAACGGACATTACGTCTTCTTTGAAGTGCTTCTTTGAGAGCTTCTTTTAGGGAAATAAATTGGTCTTTGAAAAAGACCAGGACCTCTAGGATCTCTCTAGGGAAGTGGAGAGGAGTAATTTGCAGGGGTTGGCCGAGCTTGAAGGCTATAAGTGGTGTGAGGAAGAGGCGGAGGAGGTGCCCGTTTATAAGGGAGGAGAGGGGCACCTTTGGGAAAACTAAAAGTATTATTTTATTATAAAGTCAGGTTCGGTTTTAAATAGCTCAAAATTGATATATTTCCAATCTAAGGTGGGTATGGGTCGAAATCCTATCATCCAATAGAATTTATACAAGTTTAGGTTCCTATTTTAACCTTATCATTTAGATTTAACATTAAGTTAAATAAGTTTACTTTTACCGTGTCTTCTTGTGTTCTTATACTATATGGTTAATAAACTTACTATAAGCAGGCAAAAGAACCCCAAGTTGTTTATTATTAATATATATAACCTTATATAATTCATTTTGCCGAACCTTAGATTTTTAGGAATAAAATAACAATTACTAATATAATATTTGTTTTAAAAACTATTTTATGTCAATTTTGACACTATTTAGTAATTGATTTTTGTGAAAATCATAACAGAATTATTAGTTCGAACCATGTTAATTAAATCAATACTAACATGTCATATTGACCTAAAAAATTAGTGTAACTCATAAAAAGTCTCCAATTACATTTATTTGGGTCTTTATAACATTAATTATTTCAATATTTGATTTAAAAGATAATTACTGCATCATCTTTGTGTCATAAATAAATTAAATTATTTAATGTATAAAAATTACAAATAAAATACAATTATGTAGAAAATATTTTTATATTTCTAATGAATATTTATAGTCGAATTTATCTTATGTATAACCCATTATTAAAAATTATTTACTTATTCAACTTTGATTTTAACTATTTTAACCCTTCTTTAAATAAATTAATAATAAATGTCCTAATCTAATCCAAGTGAGACTAAATGGTCATATTTTATTCCTAAGTTTTTTTTTGGTCGAATTACACTTATCCAATAGAATTATTACATGTGTTAGGGTAATAATAATATCATCTTTACCCTTAATTACCCTATTTACTTTTAACCGTGGTAAAAAAAAGTAAAAAGTTACTATTCACCAAAAATTATTTTCATATCATTGAACTACATTTTAGTCCTTGATATTAACCGTGTCTCTCAGATTTTTGAAATTCCACTCACAGAAGCAGTAAAATTAAGTTTTATGAAAAATTCAGTATTTTAACTACCACTTAGTGGTTTCACTATTCATAAAAAAATGAAAGTTTTCAGAAAAATACCAAAATTTCACCCTAGGCTAATTTCGATATTCCAGATCCAAAAATGAAGTCCATTTTGAAAAATAAAATTTATAAAATTTCAAAAAGTGGTTATTACTATTCATAACGGCTAGTTTTAATAATATTTTAATAGCATATCGTTGTTTAGTGAAACTCGGTATTGCGTACGACGCAAGCTATCGAGGAAGGTCGCGATTTAGTGTAAAGCAAGCAAAGAAAGTGTTGTGTAGAAAAAGATTTCTTTGATGATTTATATAACATAAAATTCTTGGGTGTTACATGTAACCTTAATAACCGGAAGTTTCAGGTGAGGAAGTTGTGGAGCAGTTCTGAGAGAACCATTCTCGCTTCCTTCAATTAATGGAGAGAGACCCAAGGCAAGTCATAAAAAGTATGTTTGATTTGATGAGGGGGTCTTAGATACAGATCCCTATTACTTTTACTAGAGAGGGTTACCTACGGAGGAAATTTTTTGGATTCAGTATATATAAATTATAATTGAACACTTGGAGACTCCTACTAGAAGATAATCAAGTTGGTTTTTTACATGTTATGAGGATCACCGATGTGTGGGATGGATGTTCATTCCTGATTAGTGTAGGAAAATGGAATGGCCTAGAAGGAATATTGTTGAATATTGTATATAACAATAATTTTGTAACTCTATTACATGAGAGATAAGTAGAGTTCATTCAGTTGAATCAAGGGAATATATTCATGATTGACTAAACTACTCTATTTATAGACTATATCACTTTTCTCCAGCATTAGATGTGGATGACCATCTATGGTAAGGAATTTCCAGGATGGGATTAGATGTGATTTTAAGTCCCATGTTATCCTCTATCGGTAAAAGATGTTTTTTGAGGCGGTGGATCAAGCTATCATATCAGAGGTGAACCTGTTGGTGGATTCTAGTGAAGGATATATTGTTTCTACATGACGATCATGAGGAAAGTATTTAGAGAGTATGAATTATATCTATGATAATTTTTCGAAGGGGTATAATAAGAATAATGGATAGGTGAAGGATCAATTAATCAGGATCTTATGTAGATTGTCTATCACCAATGAGGTAGGTTAGGCCATTATTTTAAACATTTTCCTAGACCAAATATAGAGTGAAAATCTAGTGATATGATAGGAAATATATATACTTTTTGTAGGAACCCATAATATATTTTTAATTATGGAGGAGATAGATTGAACCACATTGCTGGAAAGGGATATTATGAACCATATCAGTCGAGAATCTAGAGTTATTCTAGACACCGCGCGTAGAGGTAGTGTATGAGGTGAATCTAAGAGAGAGTTTCTATAGTAGTATATTGGTGTATCTCTAGGGACTAAAAATGTATCACAAGGAACTAGGTTAAGACTATTATGTTCTATTCGTCATACACTTGTGGATAGTGAGGATGGACCGTTGACTTTGAGAGGTACTATTCTAATATTTTTTACATTATATGGTGCTTTATTTGATATTGTTTCCTCTTATTACTTTACTTATGCCTAACCTTTCAGTGGTTTTAGCCTTGTGGTGGAGTTCTTGAGTGGGGTGATTATGATAGATAAATCATTGGTATTACAGTCTACTGAAATCTATATGTGCAAGGGGCGTTCCCTTTAGATTGATGTGTATAACTTTCTATGGGATCTTTACCTCTGTAATATGTTAGGTTGTGACCTAATTTTGTTTATAGACTATTAAGTGGTATACCAATACCACATTTATTGTAACTATAGGATAGTGACTTTAATGTCTCCATAGGGTGACAACTATATTAATCATGAATTGTGGTATATTTAATCAGACCATCTCAGACCTGTTCAAAAAATAGTGGAGCATACGGGCTATGTTTCTAGTTTGTTTCTAAATGATGAAGGTGTGAAAATGTATGAATTTCCACCCATAGTATATTAGTTTTAGGTTGTGTTTCTAGAATACTTCTTAGGGATTCCAACTGGGAGAGACATGGAGTTTATAATTGATCTCATTTCGGGTGTTAAGATACTTTCTATTCCACTATAAATAAATTCATAGAAAGATATTCAATAGATCAACACTATTCTAGATTAGTCGTAGGATAAGATATTTATCCATCCAAGTACATCTCTTTGGGGTTCTATAGTCTGGTTTTAAAAGAAGGCTAATGGGACACTATTCTTTTGTATTGATTACATGAAGTTGAAATCGATGAATGCGAAGAATGAATATCCTCATCCACATATCAGTGATCTCATTGAACAGTTGTGGGGAGATTGCATCTTCTAAAATATTGAATTGTGATCAATGTATCATTATTTGATAGTTAGACCATAATATTTCAAGGAATTCATTTGGATATATGTATTCCCTCTATGATTATGTCATCCTATTTTTTGGGTTGATAAATTATCTTACTTTGTTAATGGAATTAATGAATAGAATTTAATAGGTATACCTAGATCATTTTCTGGTATTATTTGTGGATGATATCACGATTTACACCATGACTCAGGACAATGATTCCCAACATATTGACCTCATCCTAAGTACACTAAGAGAGTATCCTCTATTCACCATGCTATATAAGTGTCTATTTTGGATTGATCAAGTATATGTATTGGGTCACATCATCTTAGATGAAGCTGTGTATGTGGACCCAATGAATGTGTGGGAATTTGTTTCATTGGAGCTTCCCAAGAAATTTTTTGACATCTATAGTATTCTGTGATTAGATATATATTTTCAAAGGTTCATATAAGACTTTTCTTGATTGGAAGCTCCAATTTTTGTCTTTTACAAGAAGGGTATATAGTTTGATTGGTCAGAAACATGTGATAATTATATCTTGGAGTTGAATAAGTGTTTTACATAGGCACTAATGTTCATCCAACCTGAGCCTCGTGGGCTGTATATGTTATTTTTTGAAGATTCTATGATGGGTCTTGGAGCAGTGTTGATGCAAGGAGATCGAGTTGTGTTTTATGGGTCATATTAGTAGAGGCCACATGAACATAATTACCCATTTCACAACGTAGATAAATTTTTAGTATTTTATGCTTTGATGTGTTTCTAGAATTATATTTTGGGTGAAATGTTTTCTGTATTTACAAATTGTAATATATTAATGTATATCTCTTCATAACTATAATTGAATCTCTAGAAGTATAAAAGAGTTGAGAATATGTTGTCACATGATTTTGATCTATGTTATTTTTCTAAGAAAATAATGATTATTTGACGTCTTTAAGCAGGAAAACTCAGACATAAGGTGTTTTGGAGCCTAGTGATATGTTGAAGATGATGGCATTAATGGTTGAGATGGAATTTTTAGTTCACGAGAGTCATGAGGAGATGAATCTTGTATCATTTTTAGTAGATTATACTATTTTGAGATATAATATAGATAGTATGTATGAGGATATTAAATGTTTGAACATGACAGATATCCATGATGGTGGGGATAAACCTTCATATTGGTCCATAAATGAGTATGTGATCATCTAAGTGGGGGAATTGAGTTTTTGGGATTATGAGCATGAGGGACAAGTTTATTATTGAGTTTCATATCATGAAGTGGGTAGTACAACCTGGTGTGAGAAAAATATATAGTGATATATATCGAATGTTTTTGAACTCCTAGATTTAATGATAAAAAATGATTTTTTAATAGTACATGTGAATTTCATGTTTACTTTTCAGAAATATGTATTATGAGACCATGAGATAAATATGTCTTTGTATGAGACACTAGTGAGTCAGACACCATTTATCGAAACACTACTAGGATGTCATACCTCTAGAACATAAATATTGTTAATTATGAGATACCACCTGATGAGGCACTATTAATTTCTCGCAACCAAAATCATATCACAAACTCTAAAATAAATTTCTATGTCTAAGACACCATTAAACCATACATTGTTAGTTGAGAAACTACCATCATACTGAAAACTTGGAATTTTCTACAACACCGTTAGTGTCAAACCTCTAGAGCTCAACACTACAATAGCTTGGCACCATTAGATCTTAAAACCATTAGTAAAATAGACCATCATATCATGACACCACTAGAGCTTAATATTGCCAATGTTTGAAACCTCTTGATCCTAAGACACTGCCTTTATTTTAAAACTTGCCTTATTTTTAATTACAGTACTCTAACGACTATATTATTTTATTTTAAGGCCTTTTCCTATTTTAATTATTATATATTAAATGTTTGATGGAATTCATTTTAGAACAAGAAGTACGAGGAATAAGCTTATTTAGATGCTCCCACTATTACTTTTAATAGTGGAGGACACACCCTCATGAAAAATATATATAGTTATATATAGAACAATTTACTAAATTGAAAAATTGTTTTTGAAAGAAAGATCTTGAAATTCACTGATTATTTAAGTGTTAGAGATATGAACATGATTGAAAACACATAGAGCTCACATATTGTAAATGCTAAACTGGGGAATCCAAAGCTCATCAAATCTAGTGCTTTCCTCCTATCATAAAAATGGATTCATGACACTCTATTTTTCTAATTATTTTGAATGAACCCGACTCAGTTTTCATTACTGAATCAAATCAAGAGTAAACAGTTACACTATAATAGACCGAGAATCTATAATCTCTACACTCCAAGATGGCTCAAATATATTTATATTTATTAATTTTTGAGCAGTATGTGATATACTCTATTTTATATACCCAAAAATTATCCTATTCTAAACTGGTAGACATAGGATATCTTCTCAAATACTTTTCATATTTGTGTTTCCTACATATAAGAGTGGTAAAGGCCCCTCTGGGTCCTGTTTCTTTTTGACCCCATGGATAACTGTGGAAGAGGTCACGTGTGACCTTGAAATTTGTAAAATGTTGTATAAACTCAATCCTGATTGGGGAACATCGTGTTTAATTTATTTAAAGTGTTCTGTGGAGGGTGATCACCAAATGCAGAGGACTAATCATCAACTTGAGACTCAACATGTTATATTCAATCTTTCTACTGTGTGTTTTAATTTTTTCACTTCATATTCTCCTTAAATCATAAAACTCGTTCATCTAAAAAATTATACATTGATAGTTTTTCTTAATTAAAATTCATATAGTATTTTTATCAAGTAAATAGATTTCAGAGGATTCAATAATATTTTATATTATTCAGCTGAGACTTAATCAATCTTTAGGGAAATCATTATAATGATTATTATATATATCATCCTACTTATTTTAAAAAAACTTGGAAATATTTAAAACATTTGTGGGATTTAAAAACAATACATTTTTAATAGATATTTTTATTAGGTACTCAATTAGCCCCCTATTGAGATACCAACATAGACAAATATTTGGCATCAAATTTGTTCAATTATTTTCAGATCAATTTTTAAATATGATTATAGTTTCACATTAATGATCATAAAATTTTTGTTAATTATAAATTTTTTGTTCTTTATATTAACTTATTAGTCTTTAATATAGATAAGAAATGGGAAGGTTATACTATTAAACAACCTCCTTTATTCAATGTGACCAATCATTCCCAGTGGAAAATAAAAATGAAAATTCTTATTTAATGTATGGGTTTTTAAATCTTGTCTTCCATAGTAGATGATTATAATGTAATGGCGTATACTAGAAGTACTTGGGATGATCCAACTATAGATTTTAGACTAATAATTTTAATGTAATGAAATCCTTAAACTATTCCTTAGGAGATGAGGAGTTTAATAGTATTTCTTCTTGTAAAACATATTATGAAATATAAGACACATTGTATGTTTCCCATGAGGGAACTAAAAATGTCATTAAAATGTGAATAAATACCTATACCATTAAATATGATAACATTAAAACAAAACTGGATGAACCCATTTCTTATATGTACCTTAGGTTTAATGAGATTTTTAATACCATGAGCTCTATTGGAAAGTATGTATCTGAAAAGCACTAGATAATGAAATTTTTGAGATGTCTACTTGAAAAATATAGTGTCATGACATTTTCCATTAGGAAATCCCACAATATTAGTAAATTACGAATAAAGAAGATAATAGATAATCTTATTATTTACATAGAAGATCTAAAATTCACCCGTGAGGATGATGAGGATTCCCATAGAAAGGTAATAGCCTTTAAGACTACTATTCCAAGAAAATAGAAGGAAAATGGAAAGTGAAGGTTTAAGATATAGATTTGGGTGATAGTCAATTTTCTTATGACATTGATTATGAAATGCCTCAGCTGGCATAAAAGATTAAGAAATTCTATAAGAATAAATTTTTTAACAGAAAACCAAACTATAAAGAAAAATATGATAACAGATGAAATTGGATGATAAAGGATGATGATCTAGAGGATTTTTTATACTATGAATGAAAAAGGAAGGGCCATATAAAATATAACTATCCTAAGACTAAATAAAAAATAAATACTAATACAAGGATTGAATACAAAAGATGACCATGAAATCCACATTAAGTGAATTAGAGGATTGCTACTTTGACTCAGATTCTTCTCCTGAAGAAAATTCAGATAGATCAATATCATCTTTATGATGAAAATCAATGTTGTATTTTTGTCACCTAATGATTATAATGTTATTCTTGTACAAGAATCTAGTAACTCTAATAATGAAAAACATGATGATAATGACATGTAAAGTGAAGAATTGTTTTACAACATTAATATTCTATAAGACACTTTTAATGAGTTAATATATAAATAATTTTTTTGAAAAGCACACATTCTCTAACTGTACACTATAAATATGAGATTTCTATAGAAAAGGATAAAAAATTTCAACCAATAAAAGAAAAAATGTACTTAATCATTAAAAGGGATCAATTTAAGAAAGAACCTGAAAATTTAAAAACTACTATAGAGGCATTGACACAAATTTTTGGAAGCCAACTTGCTATCATAAATGTTAATGGGATATGATATGATCCTAGATAGAGGAGAACTGTGAATAATTTTGTTCCAAAATCTAGGCATGAAAGCTCTACTACGAATTTTTTTTCAAAAGAACCCAACAATGAATTTTATTTATATGATTATGCATTATATTTATAGTAAACCCATAAATAATATGTGGGTCCCAAAATCTATTACCACTAAAATGTCTAGTCTCAAATTTGTTTTCATACGAAAATCATTTTTTATTTAAAACCATTTTATAGGAAAATTACTTGAAGACAACCAGTATATTTAAATTTCTCTTTTGTAGTGGATGTTCAAGACATATGACATGGGATTACTCTTGATTCAAGTATATCTTCAATTTTTATGGTGGTTGTGTCACCATTTGGGACAATTCATAAGTTAATATTATCATCCTAGTGTAAATTGGTAACAAAAAAATCAGTTTAAATTTCTAAAGCTTTATATGTTTACTGTTTAAATTATTATATCCAAATCATTTCTCAGTTGCGTGATGATGGTTTTAATGTTATGTTCGAAAATGTTAATTTTAACATCATTTATTTTAGAAATGTCAAGATTTATACTTCCTTGAGAAATTATAATGTTTATGATGTAGATTTAAATTCATTAGTTTCTCAAAATGTTTTCTTCTTGAGTTCCTTTCATAACGAATCGTGGATTTGGAATAGGATAGTAGGGAATTGAATAATCCACTCTATTATGAAGAAAAATAGGAAATTGTTTTTAAGGTATCTACCTAAATTTTAGTTCCCAATTAACAATGTATATAAAACCTACAAAAAAGGGAAAAAACATAATCCTTCTTTTAAACTAAATAAATAAGTGTCAACTAATCAACCACTCGAGTTAGATCACATGGATTGTTTTGGACTTCAAAGAGTTTATAGTCTTAATGGGAAGCACTATGTTTCTTTTCTATTAGATGAATATTCTAGGTATAGTTAATTATATTTTCTACCTCAAAAAATCGAATTATTCTCTTATATTACAAATTTTTCTATGTCTGTAGAAAATATTAGTGGACATAGGATTAAATCCTTAAGAAGATATCATGGTCATGAGTTTGAAAATAAATATTTTGAATAATTACTCTCATTAATTGTATACACTCATAACTTATTTTATATTAGGACACCTAAGTAGAATGAAGTTTTGGAAATAATAAATCACACCATACATGAGATAGCAGAGACTGTGTTGAATTTATATGACCTGAAAATATATTTTTTGGAAGAATCTATTAATACAGCCTACTACGTCATCAATATAGTCTTAATTAGTCATATTAAAAAGAATCACCCTTATGAGTAATGTAATAATTGGAAATATATTGTCAATTACTATATATTTTTTGGTTTCAATGAATTTATTCATAACACAAAAGATAAATTGGGAGAATTTTGTTCTAAAAGTGATGATGGAATATTCCTTGCTATCTCACTTTATATAAAAGCCAATATAGTTTTCAATAAGAATTCAAAAACTATGGAAGAATCAGTTCATATGAAATATGTTGAAACTAATCCACATGAGCTTAAGACATCTTCAAAAATCTTTGGGGATGATTTATCATATATGAGTATAAATTATAAACCCTTAGATTCTACTGTAAAACAAGAATAAAAATCATCTAGTTCTGAAGAATTTCTAGAACATCCAAAACCTAAAAATGAATATCACTAAATGACTATTCCCTATTTCTTTAGAGTTATTAGATCTACTATGTACCATATTTTAGATGTTGTTGATTGTGATCTAAATAGAGGATCTCAAACTAGATCTTCTATTAGAATCTTGGTTGACCTTCAAGATTTCTTATCTCATATGGAATATAAAAATATTAATAAATTTATTAATGATTAATTCTGGGAAATAGAAATCAAAGATGAGAAAAAACAGTTTTAATGAGATAAGATGTGGTAACTTGTAGATAGATCCATGGAAACATTGAATATTGGCACTATATGCGTGTTTAAGAATAAATTTCATGATTCAGGAAATATTTTTGGAAAAAAGGCTATACTTTTTTCACAAGTGTATAATCATAAATAAGGTATTGAATATGAGGAATCCTATGTATCTATGGCTAGACATGAATCTATAATAAGCCTTCCTATCTTTACAATACATCTATATTTCAAAAATTATCAAATGGATGTCAATAGTGATTCCATATATGGTTTTATAGTAGAGGGTGTTTATGTGGAACAACCCCTTTGTATTCAAAATAATCATTTTCCAAATAATTTTTTTCATTTAACCAATGATTAATATGGTTTAAAACAAGATCCTTGAAAATGGTATGATAAGCTCAAAAATTTCTTAATTTCAAAAGGATTTCCAAAAGGAATAGTTTCTCCTACCCTTTTCATAAAATAAATTTCAAATGATGTATTAGTAGTACAAATATATATTGATGATATTATTTTTTGGTTCTTTAAAAAATCAAGTACTAATTTTTTGAAAATTATTAAAAATGATTTGGAAATGATTTTAATGGGTGAAATAAAATTCATTCTTGGATTTCAAATTCTTCAAAACAAAGAATGAATTATTTTTAATCAAAATTAATATTATAATGATATTTCAAAATGTTTTATTCTTGAAAGAACTAAATGTAGTTATAAATTTTTTTACCCCCTGTAAATTAGATCATGATGAATCATGAAAACCAATTGAAGAACAAAATATAGTTATATGACTATAACTATTATCTACATAAGTGCTAGTCTACTAGATATTACATTTTTTGTGTGTATGTGTGGTCATTTTCAAAAAAATACAAAGGATTTACATTTATTTTATATTAAATGAATTTTCCAGTAGCTCAAATATACAACTAATATAAGACTATTTCATCCTAAAGGGTAAATTTGATTTTTTATGTTATTCTGATGCTTATTTTTGTGAATAAAAGTTTAATAGAAAAAACACCTCTAAAATATGTAACTTTTTTGGAACTTCTATAGTTATATGGTTTACTAAAAAGAAAAAATGTGTTCTATTGTCTATTTTAATAGGTGAATACATAGCTACAGGTAGTTTTTGTGAAAAAAATTTTGTGGATGACACACACTCCTCTAGAGTATGGATATCAATTCTGACATGTCCCCATATACTGTGATAATAAAAATAAAATAAATATTTCTAAGAATTTTAGCTCTCATTATAGAAATAACACATTCATATAAGACATAATTTTTGAGAGATCATTTTCAAAAGGGAGATATCACTCTTGAATTTATAAGCGCAAAACATGAGTTAGCTGATATTTTAACAAATCCACTGAATCACGAGGAAATGAATTATATAAAACATGAATTTGGAATGATAAAATTTTGTTAAGTATAATATTCATTGTCATACTATTGATTTTTATACCATTGGCTTGTCATACTGTGGGTTTGTCATACCATTGGTTTTTCATACCGTTGGTTATCATACCATTGGTTTGACATGTCCTTGGTTGTCATACCATTGTTTTTTTCATACCATTGTTTTTAGTACCATTTGTTTGTAATATTGTTTTTATATCATGATTTTGAATAATAATTGTTGTACCTCTCGTATCCCCTCGTGGTTTAATTTTCATGATCACAATCACTTTCATGTTTATCTAATTGTGTTTTAAGTGTTTTTGTTGATAGGAAATTGATTGCCAAAGGATTGGCCCAAGAAAGCTGGCAAAATGGACTGAATTGCAGTCCACCGGCCAACCGGTGTGATAGCACCGGCCAGCCGGTGGACCTGACAGAGGCATTGCCCACTGCCAGGTTCCACCGGTCAGCCGGTGGCTCTGTCACCGGCCAGCCGGTGGCACCCAGACCAATGGGCCAGCTACTGTCTGACCACCGGCCAGCCGGTGGCTCCTCCACCGGTCAGCCGGTGGAGCCTGGACCAAAATTCTTCTCCTCTGCCAAGGCACCGGCCAGCCGGTGGCCCTGCACCGGCCAGCCGGTAGCCCAGTCAAACTAGCCGTTGGCTTTGACCAGTCAACCCTCTTTTGGCCTCCAACGGCTCCGAAGACCTCTCTAACGGCTCCGAAGACTCCCCAAGGGTTCCATGCCTATAAATAAAGGCCAAGGAAGCCCCGGACACTAACCGGATCATATACAAAGCCACCGTACACATTTTCCATCTTTGGCGTACCTCCGGCGGACTTCCTTCAAGGAACCCACCTTGCTCCAACAACTTCCACATCCAAGGAGCTCCTTCAAAGAAGCTTGGAAGCGGCCTTCAACATCTCCAATCAATCAAAGGCGCCCAAGACTTCCTTAAATACGGATTTTATTGTATTTATCTATTTTGAGCTTAATTTGGGTTTGTGTCTACAAACCACTCTATTTCTCATCCCCTCTTTCTTTTGGGTTTCACATCACCATTAAGGTGTGAAAAGGTTGTCATGCTTTCCTTTAAATAGCTTGAGACATAGGTGAGCTATCCTTCACCTGTAAGAAGGATAGTGGGTTCTTGCTCAACCATTAAAATCAAGTGGGTTCTTGCTTAACCACCAAAAGCAAGCTGTAATAGGTCCTAGTGCTACCTCAAATCCTAGTGGGTTTCTTGCTAAAACCATTGAAAAGCAAGCGGTAGGAATCTCTCAACGGTTGAGTTGGGAGCGGAGACGTAGGCCGGGTTTTGGCCGAACTCCGTTAACAATTTCTTGTGTGATTGCCTCTTTATTTCCGCTGCACCTTTAACTTTGATTTTTATTTGTTAATCATTTTTTAAAAGGCAATTCACCCCCCCCCCTCTTGCCATCCTTCCCGTTTTTCTCCGCCCAACAATTGGTATCAGAGGAAAAATTTGAATAATTCCCTAAACCGGTTTCAAATTAAAGATCCTTTTTGATGGCTTCTACTGCTTCTTCCTCTCAATCCCCCGAAGGACATTCTTTGGATCGTGCTCCATTCTTTGATGGAGCCGATTATACTTTTTGGAAAAACCGCATGTCAACTTTTCTTAAAAGCATTAGCTATCCTATTTTTAGAATTGTTATGCATGGTTTTACGCTCTCTTCTCCCGATGAGTCTAAATGGACCCCCGCCGACATTGCAAATTTCGAGCTTGATGGCAAAGCCATGAATGCTCTTCATTGTGGGCTAGACCGAAATGTATTTAATTGTATTTCTACTTTCTCTACTTCTTACGATCTTTGTAAATTTTTAGAACTAACCTATGAAGGTACTAGCGAGGCTCCAAAGCAATAATCCGATCAAAAGCAAGAACCCGACGAAAAGATCAAGCTCGTTTGCCCACCTCACAAGAAAAGGGCCAAGAAGAAGAAGAAGAAGGATTTAAAGAAAACTTGGAGTGATAGCTCCTCCTTCTCTTCTTTCTCCTCGAGCGACAATGGTAATAATTGCCTAATGGCAAAATATGAGGTATCTTCCTCCTCTTCCTCCTCTTCCTCCTCTAGTTCTTCAAATTCTTTCAATCATTTGTCTTATGAAGAACTCCAACATGTGCGAGACCAATTAGAAAATGGATTTCATGAGCTTTCTTCAAAATTCGTTGCTTTGAAAAAGAATTTCAAAAATCTTTCCTCCGAAAAAGAACAACTTCTCAAAGAGAAGGAGGAACTCTCCCTAAAAATCCAAAATTTTCCAAATGTTGATTCTTTGGAATCAACCATCAAGGACCTTAGAGAATCCCTAGCCAAGTTCACCCAAGGGGAACAAAATTTGAACAATTTGCTTGGTTCCCAACGTGTATCTAGAACCACCAATGGACTTGGCTACACCAATATAGCTTCCTCCTCCCATGCTCCAACTGTTTTTGTAAGGGGGAGCTCTAGTTTTAAATTTTGTAATTATTGTAAGAAACCCGGGCACCTCATTTATGAGTGTGATTGCAAAAATGCCCGGTACGGTCAACCCAAATATTTTTTTTTTGGACGAATTTTATAGGAGAAGACCCGCCATGAAACAAATTTGGATTGAAAAATCCCTTTTGGTGAGTCTCTCCGGGCCAAAATTAGTTTTGGTTCCAAAACCCTTTCCCCGATGATTTTTTGTTTTATTTAGGGGGAGAAAGTTTCTTTATTTGTTTTCAAACTTTCAATTCAAACTGTTATTCAATCTTTTAATTTCAAAAAAATTTCATTTAGTTTCAAATTTCAAATTTCAATTGGTTTTTGATTCAAAACTTTCAATTCAAACTGTTATTCAATCTTTTAATTTCAAAAAAAATTTCATTTGGTTTCAAATTTCAAATTTCAATTGGTTTTTGATTCAAAACTTTCAATTCAAACTGTTATTCAAATTTTCATTTCAATTTCAAAAATCTCAATTGATTTTTCAATTCTCTTATCTAGTTTTTCAAATCCTCTCCCTCAATCAAATTTTTATGCCCCACGCTATTTTGATAATCACAAAGGGGGAGAAATTTCTTGATTGATTGGGGGAGAATCCTTTTCATCATGCTTAGCATTTCCTTTCAATTTCAGTATTTTACATTAATTGTTTCGGTGATTGTGATCATCAAAATAGGGGGAGATTTTTGTACCTCTCGTATCCCCTCGTGGTTTAATTTTCATGATCACAATCACTTTCATGTTTATCTAATTGTGTTTTAAGTGTTTTTGTTGATAGGCAATTGATTGCCAAAGGATTGGCCCAAGAAAGCTGGAAAAATTGACTGAATTGCAGTCCACCGGCCAACCGGTGTGATAGCACCGGCCAGCCGGTGGACCTGGCAGAGGCATTGCCCACTGCCAGGTTCCACCGGTCAGCCAGTGGCTCTGTCACCGGCCAGCTGGTGGCACCCAGACCAATGGGCCAGCTACTGTCTGACCACCGGCCAGCCGGTGGCTCCTCCACCGGTCAGCCGGTGGAGCCTGGACCAAAATTCTTCTCCTCTGCCAAGGCACCGGCCAGCCGGTGGCCCTGCACTGGCCAGCTGGTAGCCCAGTCAAACTAGCCGTTGGCTTTGACCAGTCAACCCTCTTTTGGCCTCCAACGGCTCCGAAGACCTGTCCAACGGCTCCAAAGACTCCCCAAGGGTTCCATGCCTATAAATAAAGGCCAAGGAAGCCCCGGACACTAACCGGATCATATACAAAGCCACCGTACACATTTTCCATCTTTGGCGTACCTCCAGCGGACTTCCTTCAAGGAACCCACCTTGCTCCAACAACTTCCACATCCAAGGAGCTCCTTCAAAGAAGCTTGGAAGCAGCCTTCAACATCTCCAATCAATCAAAGGCGCCCAAGACTTCCTTAAATACGGGTTTTATTGTATTTATCTATTTTGAGCTTAATTTGGGTTTGTGTCTACAAACCACTCTATTTCTCATCCCCTCTTTCTTTTGGGTTTCACATCACCATTAAGGTGTGAAAAGGTTGTCAAGCTTTCCTTTAAATAGCTTGAGACATAGGTGAGCTATCCTTCACCTATAAGAAGGATAGTGGGTTCTTGCTCAACCATTAAAAGCAAGTGGGTTCTTGCTTAACCACCAAAAGCAAGCTGTAATAGGTCCTAGTGCTACCTCAAAGCCTAGTGGGTTTCTTGCTAAAACCATTGAAAAGCAAGCGGTAGGAATCTCTCAACGGTTGAGTTGGGAGCGGAGACGTAGGCCAGGTTTTGGCCGAACTCCGTTAACAATTTCTTGTGTGATTGCCTCTTTATTTCTACTGCACCTTTAACTTTGATTTTTATTTGTTAATCATTTTTTAAAAGGCAATTCACCCCCCCCCCCCCTCTTGCCATCCTTCCCGTTTTTCTCCGCCCAACAATAATTCCATTGATTCTACTCCTTTTTAAAAATTATATATTTTTACTTTTTTGAACAACTAGTTTATTTCATAATTTATATTAGTTATTGAAACCTGATGCATGTTTTTTCTATGTTTTTTATTTCAATTTCACTTATTTTTTAAATTTTAGAATACAAAATATCCAAAATTATATTAAAATGGTATATGTATTTTCCCAAAAAATCATGATCCCTATGTGAAACTCACATCTCTCTCTCTCTAGCCTAATGAAACCCTTTCCTCTCTCGTTGTTCAAAATATTTCCTTACCATCGACCAAAATATCCATGATCATATGAATTAGTAGAATGAAATAAACTATTGGGTCTTCTATATTAATATTCATATCAATAAATAAGCATACAAAGGAATTGAGGGTTTCTGTTACAGTTCCTCTAGTTAACCCCGAACATGCTAACCACTTTTTTGTACCTGAAAAAGACGTAGACTCAAAGTGGATTCTATCGAGTAAAACTATAGTACATATGTTTCTTCAAAACCAAGGATGGTTGGAATTATTTTCATCAAATAAGAGATATTTTTTCTGAAGATATTATAAGAGTTTTATCAGAACATAGAATTTGAATTTAATAATGATGGCTTAGATAGTAATAGAATCCATGTCCCTGGAAATGTGTTTTCTTTTCTCCTTATTAAAATTCATTAAAGGTTTAAATGTACATCATAATGGGTACATTGATAAATTACAAGTAAAAATCATATAAGCTAGTGATATGTCTATATATAAGGATTCCCATTCCATGTTAATAGGAGATGGTTTAATAAGGAGTCTTATTTCCTTGGAATTGGGTGGAGAATATAGGTTTCAATCCCTTTTCCAACAACACCTTATTATCTCGATGAAAGATTAATTTGAAACACTAAGATATCATGATGTTTATCTTTAATGTTTTTATGGTATAAGTTCACAATATTAATCTCTTTAAATATATAATGGTACATTTGTACGAGATGATAAAACCTTCATCTAGATCAAATGTTTTGATCTATAGAATGATTATTTTTATCATGTTAAAGGCCAAGGACCTAGTTTGTGAAAATAATGAATCCATGATTGAAAAGGGTTATTTTTCTATAAAAAATTCCACGTGTTTGAGAATGAAAATTAGTTGGATCCCATGGGAGAAAAAATGGTTTAGAGATTCATTAAATTTTTATGTTGATTATAATCTGGTAGATCATCCAACCAGACTAACATATAAAGATGATCCAAGTTTGTATCCTCATAATTTTTTGGAATATTCAGAAAATGTAGAATCTTTTTGTGTAGGTAGGGACCTAGACCTTTATCCAAAATCATCTCCCATCAACTATAGAGCTTCTTTTCCACCTAGGAGGGTTTTATAAAAGATAATTTAGTTAAGAGTCACGAAAAAGAGAATGAGGTCTATAGGGATGATTAATATTGAAATTAAAAATATACTGAAGACGATGATGATAATGAGTAAGAAGAAAATGACGAAGAATATATTAATGAAAAAGAGGTTATATATGATGGAATTGATGATGGAAGTGATTCTGATCCTAATGATGATAGTGGCTAAATCAAGAAGAAGGATTCATAAATGCCTCTGTATCTTAAGGATGCATATGATGAGGGGGTGTAATTCCCCATTAGTAGAATATTTTAATGAAACTTTAAATATTGATGCTGATATATCTAGTCCATTTTCTATTGGTTATGAAGTTTCATATTCTTATATGGATGAGAAGATGAGTTTTATAGTTATTGTGGAATACCATGTTGCAGAATAAGAGAAAAATAAATTGATTAAATAAGAATTTGGGAATGAATAGGTGGTCGATGTTCATATGTCTCCTTTAAAAGAAAACATGGAAGGTTATTACACTAATATTTATGAAAAAAGGATGTTGAGATACAATATGCACCAACTCATAATACGTAGTTGGATGTCGAGCCTACCAGTGTTGATCACACATATGCTGCAGAATGTTTAGAAGGTCAGAGGAATTTAGAAGATTTAGTAGTTTCTACAGTTTGGCGCCTCCATCAATGATATTTTTATAAAATATGGATTAAACCTATAGAAGAGGAGTATATAAAGTTCTATTTTGTTTCACTAATTAATCCATGGAGTGATAAACCTAAAGGTAGTGTTGAAGGTGAGCCTAAGGGATTCTTTACATCTCAGGTTGATCTTCAATGTTTGGATGAAAATTTTAGTTCAGTGTGACCTCCTACACCTGAACCCCCTCCATATCCACTAGTTGTTCCAATGGATATAGTCAATCCAGATCTGATATTTTTTATATGAAAGGATTATTTTTGAGTTTCACAAGTGTGTTACAAATCAATCCCATCTTTTTACAAAACACAGTGGGGAGGATTTCTATTATATATTCTATTATGTTTTTAAGTATATCCAACCTAATATGATGCTTTCTTTATGAGATAGTGATCGATAATGAAAGGAATAAAAATTATCTTGAAACTCTCTAATCCATGGTTGAAAATTTGAAATTTGATTTTTGAGTTTCATTGGGTAGTATCTTTAAATATCTTAGGGATACTCCCTCAGATTCATCTGATTTTGTTGTTCCACCTCCAGTATTGATGTTGATTTGTTGTAGAGAGTAGTTCAACATGATCTTAGAGATGCATGTTTAGTGGTTCTAGATGTGTAGATCAGCCCAGAGAGACATTTATTAGAATATGGTATAATTAGGACCATGCCCTCATGTTTTTTTCTATCCACATCAATAATATGACTATTGTTAGAGAGAATATTACCATGTATATTATGATTTATCTATCACATATTTACAAGAAACATGACATGGATGCCCATTTTAAATTCATGGTTGAGAACATGAGACTGTCTCCATTAAATCAAGCATTCAAATAGAAAGTCATACATCTCAAGGAGATGGCCCAAGTCTTGAACCATTTCATGGACGAAATGTATGATTTCTTTAATAAATTGATATGGGTGGTATGATTATCATAGATTTCATCGATCTCAATAATATTTTTGTGCATACTAAAGTAGAATAAGTGGTTTCTGAGTTATCCCTTTAGATTAATCCATATTTTTCTTTCAAGACATCAGTTATTAGAGATTCTCCAATACCATTTCTAGCCAGTTTTCAACCTTTTCCTATGGAACCTGTGAAATCTGTGTTCCATCTCATGCCAGTTGTTATTTTGGAAGATATCATATTTGGGATCTCCTTGGTCATTCACCTAGTACTCCCTATACCTTTCCTTGGGATAATCCTGCTTCCTTGGATAAAGAACATGGGAAATCCCAATCTAAAGGAAATGACATGATGGATCCTTCTACCGAACCATAACCTTTTTATTTTGATTCATAAGACTGTAATGTATTTGATGGTATTTGTACTATAATAACTTATACATCTAATTTTTAATCAATTTTATATACTATATTTTTCCTGTTTAGTCTTGAATACCATTCATATCTCTTAGTTTGAATATTCTTATTTATTTTACTATCATTATATTCATATATTTAAACTTATTGACAATCCCAAAGGGGGAGATTTTTGGGAAAATGTGTTTAGGATGATTCTTCTAGAATACATGATTTTACTTTATGGAATAATATTTCTATATTAATATAAACTATATTGTATTTGAAAATATATATTTTAAATATTTATATCATTGAAAGATTTTTTTACCTTTGGTAATTACTATTTTTACAATTATTCTCCTTGAATAATTTACACATTTTTAAAATGATAATTATTTATTTATTTTTGGGTCATACCATTGATATCATGCATATACCTGTGAAATACATTTGATGTTGTGTTTTTAAATTTATAATATTCTTTTGAGTCCCTAATTTGTGATCATTAAAATGGTACAAATATTTGACCTCGTAGTTTTAATGATAAAGAAAATGTTGTTTTTAATTATATTAATGAATTTCATGTTTACCTACAAGAATCCTACATTATGAGAACATATTATATATCGATCTATGTATGAGAATCTATTGAGTCAGACACCATTGATCAAAACACTGCTAGGATGTCATTCCACCATAATGAAAATATGTCTGTGTATGAGATAACACCAAATGAGGCACCATAAAGGTCACACCACCAAACTCAGACTATCAACACTACAAGTATTATTTATGTATGAGACACCATTAGACTATACACTGTTAGCTATGACACCACCATCATGCTAAAAAAAATTTTAAGTCAATGACAACATCAGTTTCATACCTCTAGAGTTTTACACGACCATATCCAGACACCACATGATCTTGACACTATTACAGCTTGACACAATTAGAGATTGACACATCCGTAGCTTGACACCACTAGAGTTTAACACCAGTAGATCCTAAGACACAATCATTATTTTTATTACATCACTTATTTTTAATCACATTAATCTAAAAGATATATTCATTTAATTTAATGTCACTTACTATTTTAATGATTATATATTAAATATTTGATAGAAAGAATGTCAAAAAAGAAGTATGAGGAAGTAGATAATTTGGATGTGTCTACTGCTACTAATAAAAGTGAATCACACTAACTAAGGAATAACAGACAAAAATTCATATTGATAACAATGGGGTAAATACAAAAAAAAATCTATTGGTAGAAATATCTCAAGATTTAATAAATATCCAAGAGCTAAAGAGAAGATCTGGATTGATAACATGAAGAACTCACCTATTATAAATGTTCTAATGAGGAATCCAAAGCTCATCACATCTACTAATTTCCTATTATCATAAAATAGGTGTTAAGACACTCAGTTTTACTAAAATTTCTTATAGAACCGGACTCAAACATCATTGCTGAATCGATTCAAGAGTCATGAAATTCACTGTAATAGACCGAGCACCTCTAAACTGTACACTCCTAAATTGGTCGATTATTTTTATATTTTTTACTGTTTGAGAAATGTGTGAAATTCCATATTTTATATATGCACAATACCTCCTATGATAAATAGTAAGATACAATATACCATCTCGAAAACATTTCATATTTGTTTTTCTAACCAATAATATTTGCAGAGGTACCTTTGTGACTTGTTTCTTTTTATTCTATTCATAACTATGAATGATGTTGTGTGTGAACCCGAAATTTGTAAATTATTATACAAACCCAATCCAGGTTTTTGATCATTGATTTACTTTATATTATCTACTTGGTGGTTTGTGATCACCAAGTAGAGAGGAATATGTCTAGAATGGAGACTAAACCTCTTGTATTTACTATTTTTGTTGTCTATTTTAATTTTTCTACCCTTATATTCGTTGTAAAAAAGAAAACTATATAATCTATAAACAAAATTTATACTTTGGTTGTTTTTGATATTTTTTATTCATATAGTATTTTTATCATGAATATATATTTCAAAGATTTCAATAATATTTTATAATTTTCATCCAAGACCTAAAAAATATTTAAAGAAATCTTTTGAATGATTAAGATATATATCATGCTACTAATTTTGATAGATATCGCTATATTTAATGAATCTGAGGGATTTCAAAATAATCTATTTTAATATAATTTTTTATTTTCTACTCAATTAACCCTCATCTCGAGAAACTCACTTCAACGAAAAACAATTTTTGCTGTCAGGCATGAAAAAGGAGATAGTATGGTTCATGATATGATGCTACACCTACTAAAAGGTGAAGCCAAAGCATAAAAAACCAGGTGTTTTACTAAAATCCTTTCATATTTCATAATGAATGTGGGGTTATGTTATTATGTATTTTGTGGAGGGTATCTTGAATAATCCTTAGAATAATGATGTTATTTGAGATATTATGGACAATTTAACAAAGGTATCACAACTCATACAAGTGTAGGATAACTTCTTAATGGATCAGTTGTGAGAACTATAGGTTTGGGAGATAGTCTCCCTACAAAGGGTGCCATGGCTTGTAGTTTTAGACCGTGAATAATGCTTTACTTCACACTTCTAGAAAGGCTTATTGAAGGTTCTTGGTGCACAATTTTTATTCAATATGACATTTCATTCGAAGATAGATGGACTGTCAGTGCATACTATACAGGTGATAGAGGTTAGGCTTCAGGTGTTTGTCCTTGATTTCAGAGTGTCTTGGGAGAAGAACATATATTTGGTGGAGTTCACCTATAACAACAGATTTATGGAGACTATTTCAGAGGGAACCATACAAGGATCCTTATGGTTTTCCATACTGATCACATCAATTCTAGATGCAGGTGAGTGATTCAGATTTGTGTGATTTTAAATGGTGAATAGTCAAAATTGAATTCATAAGTTTGATTTGAAATGATGAATGGTAACAATGGAATTCAAATGTTATTTGAAATGATAAATGGTAAAAATGTAATTCATATGTGAATTGAAATGAAAAGTTTTAAAAATTGAATTAATAAGTGATTTGAGACATTGAATGGTAATAATGGAACTCATATTTGAATTTAGACAATGAATGGTAAAAATTGAATTCATTTTTGAATTGAGATAATGAATGGTAAAAATGGATTTCCAATATATGGTATCCCTTGGAGATAACTTAGAATTCAGAATGGATTGAAGCAAATAATGAGAATTCTGGTGCCCTAGGGAACTTGTGGTTTCTGTGGTGAAATAAATAGAAATTGAATAAATGTAAATTATTTACCCTGTTGATTTTATTTATTCCTTATAAAATTGTATACAATGATTTGACTAGATAATATTTTAGTCATTTTTGGTATTGACCAACTAACTTGTACTTACACCCTACTCCAGAACTTGATTAGTAGCTGAATAGATTTCACAATTTCAAGGTAGGTTAAGGGGAAGGGACATATGTTTGATTAAGGAGATTAGATGGAACAAGTGTGAGGGAACAATTTTTAATGTGGTACCTGTCGGGGATTTTTCAATGCCCTTACTTTTGGGTTTTCATTTGGAAAATTGGTACACACTTTTCTAGGAAATATATATTGTTCCTTTTTATATTGTAATTATAATTTTGGTTACCTTGTGATATAGGTATTATCATATTTATGGTTATATGTAATCCTCTTATTTTTTTCATTGTTGGTTACTTTGATAAATAGTGTATAGTTTCCCCGTTATCAATATTAGACCCTCACTACTAGTCGATAGTCTCTCACGTACGGGGAGGCATTCCTGAGGTCACATGGAATACGGGATTGGGGTACTAGTGTGTGGCACCTAGGTTGGCTTGGGGAACAAGTGTGTGATAATCAAGATAGGAATTCACACGAGCTAGCAATGCAACATATAAAACCCACCCAACTGAACGAGCTAGTCCAACCTAGGTACTCAGATCCTCCACATCATTGTTCATGAACAAACTTATACTATGATTTGAATGCCGGAGATCCCCATCTACGTATTGTAGAGTTTGGAGTGATAAATAATATTATTGATTCTATACGTGACTATCCATCACATATGGGTCAGGTTGGGGTATCACTATATGATATTATTTAACCTAATTCTCCACTACCATTTTTGATCCGGGAGGTTACCATAGTTAGGGACTGTATGGGTCAATTTTTACATTGGTCATCTATACTTCTTTGTTATCTTTCATATTATATATTAATTTTATAATATTTATGAAATTTTCTTGAAAATTAATTATAATTTTATACAAAATATAATTTATATTGGAGTATCTAAAATAAAAGGAATTGGATCAAAGGAAACAAATGGTTTGGAAACAAAAAAACTATTGATACTTACGTTATTTCTGATGGGATTCAAAGATTATCTTATTGATCTTCTTCCTTGGATACTTTATATGAGTTTATAATGAAATATGATATATATAGACGATATTATCCACTGGGAATATACATAAAAAATATCATGGATCTTATTAGTTTTGGTGATCTCATATTTCATGTATTGATGTTGTTTTCTATGTAAGTAAATTTTGTATCATTTTTTACTTCTTTAATTAATGATGGGTTTATGTTACTTACAATATTAGTTTTTTATGTAGGTATCTACACACTCTTCTTATTCAAAATGATAGCATTGGAGTTTATTGTTTTATTGATCCATAATTCACTTTAATAGTTGTGAAATGTTTGAATAATGTTGACAGTTTCAAATATATATGAGAAATTATAAAAGATGGAGATTGGGTGTTGATTTTTTCCATTTATTGATGGGTAATAACATTGTGTTAACAATGAACTAATATTATATTTAATTTCATTAATCATTGACATTATTTTATTATAGGGGGAAATAGATGATAGGCATATTCAGCCTAATTTAATGCCCATTATATTGTGTTTTCTCTTTATTAGGATCTAATTGTAAAAAAAATTAGAACAATTTTAGACTATAATTTTTATTATTTATTATAAGTTCATTATATTTAATAATTATTTTTTATACATGTTTTGTTAGTTGATATATATAATAATTTATGTCATGGAAAATGTTTAACACAGATCATATGTTGATAAAGAACCCAAATCCAATCCAATACATTAACGTAAAAGTTAATATATTTTATATTAGATAATATTTTGATTTTTAATATTTATGTATTTGTAGGTTTTTAGTATCATGTAAATGTTTTATAAACACATTTTCAAGATCAAAATGGAATTGTGGGATGATGTTATTATGTTTTCCAATACATGTATGAGATAATCAAAATTGGGGGAAAGACTAAATTTGATAAGGATAGTTGCATTAATTATTTTACTTTTTATGTCATAATATTTTTTTTAATTTTATAATATTCAATGTTATTTTAGATGTTAAATGACATCGAGTCCAATATCAACGATGAACTAACCCATCTTCAATCCCTGTTTGAAAACTATTTGTCAATTATTCTTACGATATAAATTATCAGGTATGTTAAATTTAATGTTTATGATTAATATTAAACTTTCCTAATAAAAAGATTTAAATGAATAATTATTTTTTTATAAAAGTTGTGTTAACCTAAGGATATAAAAATAATTCGTCAAAAACAAACCATGAATGATTATGTGATAAATTATTAGGTAGCAATATTTTAATGATCATGATTAATATTAAAGTTTTCTAATAAAAATTATTTGAAGCTAATTCTTTTTTTAAAATAGATTTTTGAACCTAATGACCTCAAATTAATGCTTCAAAAAAAATTGTGAATGATTATGTTATAAAATATTATGAATTTTTTTAAATTGAATTTAAAATATAATTATGCAGATAATGTTTTTTGATTATGTTTTTAAATTATGTTTTTCTGGATGTTTTACTCTATTATAAATGTTTATTGATTACTATATATTATTTTTTATATTATAATATTTATAATATTTATGGGGGAGGGATATTTACAATTTTCAAAAATTAACATGATTTATTATAGTTTTTTTTCAAAAATAACATCAAAAACCTAAAAAATACATAAGATCGCCCACATCCATTTTTTCTATAAACCGATGTCGAATATATTTATTGGCATGAGTTTTTATTAGAAAACGATGCTGAAAAAATTATTAAAATAGATATTTGGTATCATTTTAAAACAAATAATGCTTCACATACGTAAAGAAAGGCATGAAGAACTTCAACATTGATTTATACTAGAAACAAATATTCAATATCATTTTTGTTTATTTTAGAGGAAACTGATGTAAAAAACTTGACCTAAAATTCAAAAATTCTATTTTCAACATCTTTTTTAATCCAACCCTAAATCCCTTATTTATAATTACCCTTCATAAATGTTTGTTAAAAACAAATGTTAAAATTGAAAATAAATTTGACAGGAATAGTTTTTATTTATTAGTGTTGACATTCCAAATTCGGTGGAATTATTTATAATTTTTTAACATTTAAATTTTATTTCACGTATTTGAGAAGGGTTTTAAGAATAAATTGTAATAGAATAAATTATGTTTTAATATGGTTGTAATTTTAGACATTTTAAATATTAATATATTATACTAGATAACTTATACTAACCATTTTGATTTTTTTACATATATATATAAAGTTAAAATTATTATTCACTCTTTTATAGATATTATGATACATTAAAAGATAATTTCTATTCTTTAGGAATAAAAAATCCACATTTTTTATTCATTTAAAAGAGTAATAAATGAGGATTAAAATGATAAAAACACAACTGAAGGATTAAGTTGTGATTATGAAATAAAAAGATATCAAGTAATCATATTATCTATTGTTCTCTATGTTAGTGGTAAGTTAATCCATTAAATTTGAAAAAATGATCTTAAAATAGTAATGTTATACATTAACCATTATTTTTTTTAAATAAATGGTCATTTCACCCTTCCTAGATGTAAGGTTTTGGGGATGAAAAATTTAATTTGTTCGTGTTCTTTAACACTCTCTATTATACCTTGGGTGTATGTTTTATCCTCTATGTCCATATTTTCACTCAGAATTCCTGTTATCCCATTTAGAAACCTAGTTTTTTGTTATTCTATATGATCTTATTGTATCTATTTCTCTATTTCTATGATGATGTTTTATTAAAACATGTTATAATGTGGGTTTAAATGAAGGTATTTTTAAAAAAATGAATTATGATGTCAAGTTCAAATTAAGAGGATTAAAATTATTAATGATTGGGGGGACTGTGACTCTCGATTATTTTAAAATAATAACATTATGTTTAATATTATATATGACACAGAACACTAATTTTAAAAAACCTAAGATATAATTTATCTAAATATGACGGTTATAACCTATTTGTGAAATAGGAATGTATAAATATCTGTAATCACATTACAAAAAAATATATAATTTAAAAAATCATAAAATATTCATTGATAAACTTTTTGTAAAAAAGAAAACAATTTTTAGTAATTTCATTTTATGCTTCAAAAATGATTGTTGACACCCACAGAATGGGTATCAAAAAATTCACAATGGAAGAAATGAATTGATATGGTAATTATTTTCCCCACAAATGAATTAGATGAAGAAGGAGGCTGAGACCTATGGATCATTTGATCCTCTAAGGTGTACTTGATCACATGACTATCACATGTCCATGAGAAGGCATCACACGTAGCACCTATCCAAAAAAACACCCAGTGAGATCTCATCGACAAGTCCCTTTGATATGGATAGGTAACCCTAGGAAAATAATGATCATGTGGAGGAAACAAGATAAGATCTTACATGTCACATGGGTTATCAACCATCTAGTTCCTGATAACCCATAAAAATATCATTTGAAAATAGTGGTGAAATATCCTAAAGGTGGAGTTGTTTTGTGAGTGTAAACTTCACATGGTGGAACATCCATAAAGAGAATATTTTTCCTCAAGAACAATCAACCAAAAATTTTAGACACTAATGATATTATAAAATAAAATAAAGTAAATAAATTAGGAGTATGTTAGAGATACTCATGATCATAAATGCCACACAACATGCCCCTATCAATCCATAACACACTGCAAGACCACGGTGAAATGTCCACCATATCTTGTGAAATCCCATCATCATGTCATAATCATTACAAAAAGGGCCTCTACTATATCCCAGCAACCTAATGCTCCCCCTATGACTCCCCAATTAGAAAAGATGGATTTTAACAAGAAATTATCACACCTCTCTATTGAACAATTATTGGTCACCCGACACATCACAAAAAAAGAAGGGTATTTGTCATTGAAATTATCAATTTAATCTCACATGATTATTAACCTCTGAAAAATAAACAATTGAAAAAAATTTAGAGGAGGTAGTTTCCTCTTGTGGTGGTAAAATTCTTCGAATATTATAAGGATATCTGTGAGACTACATGACAAGACTCCTTGACAAGTCAGCCTGATCCTGTGAAGGCCCCCACTCTGGCCATCAGTGACTCCTGAAAACTCTTAGACAAGTCACCTGATATAACACTAAGTCCTTTCAACAGGTGTCCTGATATCATAAAGGCACTTGGACAAGTCAATATGAAAAATATATAAGTCATTCAATATGATTTCATTACCTATCTAGTCCACATTAATTTTAAATAGTACAAGAAAGTCTGATTTAAAGGGATAGACTAGCGGTCGCTAAAAATTAGGTGATTACCTTAGAAAATCCATGCTAGAGACTCGTGAAGAAACATGATGCCAAAGCCCCTTGATGACTCTTTCCATGCACTCGCTGACTTTAACCTCGAATTAGGATATATGTGCCATGAAAAGTTTCAAACAAATGGGGTGTTGAGGAATATATACCCACCACCCCAACATGAAAAAAGTGAGGAATATTTTAAGGCTCATTATCACATCCACCATGACCATGATCTATGAAAACCTTGCACTATTATAATTTATGTTATCATAGAGTTGTTGATATCATGATCAACAAGTTTTATGTTAGGTAACATACCATAGAACATCCAATGTCTTGATGCAACATGAATATTCTCTTCACCTAATCACCCATCGACCAAAATAAGTACTTCTAGTGTGATATGTGATGAATTCCCCATACACCAGCTAGATGGTGTTATACAAAAAAAACATAACAACAAATGAATCTATGGAATTAGTGATATAATTTATAGAAAAAATACTAAATATAGGAGACTTAAGTAAAAAATATATACAATTATCCTCATACACTTCACATGAACAACCCAAGTCATGTGAGGAAACCCAAACATGTTTCCCAGGTCACGCGACTCTCCTAGGGTACACTATTAGGATCACACAAACTCATTTGTACATGTCAACGAATGGAACCTGTTGTTTCTTGGACATAGTGACCTGATATCATGAATCCCACCAGGAACGTCTTACTATCCTTGTAATGTTATTGAAACATATCACACAAACCATATGGTAGTTCCAATTCATTTTATTTGAGTATCATGGTATAATTCGAGCACATTAAATTGTCTCTCACAACACCCTCCATGCAAGCGAGCTAGGTATCATGATTCCCTCCAGACATGTCAGTCAGGAAATGTGATTCCCCTAGATAAATGTCGCATTGACTCTCATGATTACCTCCAGATGTGTTATCCCGCTCTTGAGATGACATAATGGCAAGTCAGTTGGATCCTTAAAAACAATATTGACATTATAGCTAGGTCATACAATGGATTCTTGGATCTACCAGCTAGACCAAGTGATGTACTCTAGAAAAGACTGCCTTGACCATTTGAAAACCCTCAAACATGTCATCCTGATTACGTTTAGTCCTCTGGTAAAGTTATATTGATCACATTGTTGTATTTAAACATGATAGAAAGATACTCAATGATATAAATAGAAATAAATAAAGAAATATCAACTGGAAAATCAATGCATATCTGGAAGGAATGTAGGGCATGTCAAGTAAGGAATCTGAGGATTTTATAACCTTTTCCATCATTGGCATGTAATCCCGAATCCATAGGGAAACCCCAAAGTGTATTCCTTGACCAGCAGAAAAATATTATATGTCCAAATTATAAGAGAAACTTTAGTGTGAAATCTCTAACCAAAGGAACTACGATGGATATGATTCATATAATAACCAAGTAAAATAGGAAAACACCTTGGGGTTTGATTTCCATATTAATATTCCAATGTCTATCCCAAAACATTGGCCCCACTACTATATGTAATGGCATTTATTATTTTTATTCAATTATTTTTCATAATTATTGTGGCTCACATGGTCTTTGGGATTTGTAATAATCATAACTTTTTCAACATATACCCCCCAAAAGACTATCTAAACATGAGGGTGTAATCCAAAATAACTGAACTATAAAGAATCAAATTCATTCAATAACTATGATAAATAGAGTACCTTCTTAAGGACCAAGCACGAAATCATTAGGGAATCCACTACAATATGGTCCACTTTATTTAAATCACCTTTCAACCATTGGGATCTAATTACTCCCATGAGATGATTACTCAACCTCATCCCCCAGAGGATTAAGTAATTAGAATACAATGAGGAATCTAATTCCTTACAGGGCTAGGATACATAGGAAACCTTCTCGAGGCCTGATCTCCACATTAAACATCCCATAGATAATCCTTGTTGATTATCCCTATATCCATATATAGTGAGACTAATTGTTAATTATCCCTTGTTTCTCACACTGATCATAGATCACATGGGTATATGGAGTTGCGAGAGTAAAATAATTCATATTTGAAATCTCCTTCCACCAGGGTAATATCATCATGTAGGCCATGGTGAGTGGCATGATATAAACCTATCCCGTACGAGGAAATCTACCTCATGTTCATTGCCAATCGTGTAATTTAACTCCGATAACTCTAATTCCATCCCTAACTAGGATACGTTGGACACCTTTCTAAGGCCCAAGACCCAATAGTCACCCACTTTGGTGTGAATATTATGATGTCTTTGACATCTCAACCATTGAAACATGAACATTACTATGGGATGATTGTTTTATATCCTTCATTAGTGGACCGAGAAATAAAAAAAACTCAGAAAAACCTGATTCCTAACAGAATCATGATATATTGTACATCCTATCAGACACAGTCTTGAACATATAGTTCCATAAATAACTCATATATGTCATTTTAGTATGACGTTAAGAAAAATAGTTTTAATGAACTAAATTGGTTTTGATTCCTAAAATAACTATAATATGAAGGAAACTACATAATGGCTCAACACCCTACCCTTAATTTTAATCACCTCCCAACACGGAAGAAAATTCCGATACTCATAGTTATATGGATTTAACACATAAGAAATTGATCATCACAGTAAAATGGATAAAGAACCTCATATACATAAATATGGATTCATAGATGTGATCCTTGTCTTATATACAAAGTTGGACATACATCATAATCATCATTTGGGTTAACTGATGCTATATCAGGATTTGGAAGAGAGTCACAAATATATCATAAATTTATAAGAGATTCCCTAAGTATTCCAAATTACCCCCAATATGGTGTAATGAAGCCAACCTACAAGCTTCCCAACCAATGTGTTTCCCTAAGATTCATTGGATCTAAACCCTATATTTAACCATTTCATTGGGAAAGAAGGTTTGTACTCAATTATGGATGAGGAAACTATTGGGAGTTTCAATTATGAATGATAATGGTGACATGGAGTGAAAGATCATGCAAGAGATAAAACCCCCTGAATCAGTTGAAATATCCATCCCAATGAACCTAGAGGTACCCTCTTCCATGAAGAAACCAAAATAGTTAGCCATATGTCAATATCTCAAGTAACAAAATTATTGGGTTATTCTCTATGAAGATTTTTTTTATGAACACTAAACATAATCAAGAATGGAAGTAGTGATGTTAACCTCTAAAATAATAGAATGATTGGTTAATTATGAACTAGAAAACTTTTTTATACCCTACAAAAAACATATTAATATTGACAAAATCTTATTGTTCATAATCTATATATAGGGTTCTAATGAAATAAGTCCATCCTTGAATTGATAATTTTATGAGAGAAGAATTTTTGGATCGGGAATAAATGGAAAATTATGTTAACCTTTTATATCTAGTTGGTCATATTAGGACTAAAATATTACACTAATTGTTGACCATATTCTTCATTGTCTATATGACTAAAAATAATCCTCTCAGGAAGAATTGTATTTCGAGATAATTCCTTATTTATCTAGAGATCGATATGGTAAATCAAATTTGGCTGAAACCCTCATGGGTTGAAAAAAAATATCACCTTCTCAAAAACTCCAATGTCATGTGGAAAATACAATGGTCCTAGAGAGCCACTGATGTAGTAAAATCCCAACCCTAGAATCCACATGTTAAGGTCTCCATTTTTGGAAACTGGAATATCTTTATCACATTGGAAATATTGTGTCTAAGATAATGGACTTAGTCACCACAACCAACCGAATTGGGAGATTATCCCTAGTGCTAAAAAACTACCAGTTTTAGTATTTAATAAAGGTAGAAAAGAGAGTCAAATATGGATCCATCTCTACTTAGGTACCATAAAGGAAGGCACATGTCAAATTTTGTCTCCAACATTATCCCATCGATACATACCAATTTCCTACTGAAGGGACCGCTCGAAATGCTTCCCCTTGTGATTCCCATACACAATTAGTAAGGGGGAAACATTGGGTGAGGAGGGTGTTTGATATCCATGAGTGGTCCCATATACCCACTCCCACTGATGATGTTTTCCGATATATTATGGTGGTAACTATTTATTAAGATCATATTTCTTCTAACTTGGGACAAGTTTATGGGCATATTTCCATTAAAAACATAGGGGCTAGGTGCATATCCCTATCCTCATTCCTATAGTCCATCAGCGTACTTTGATAGAAAAATAATTACATGAGATAGCACATATTATCACTTCAGTAAAAGATTTTTTAACATATATTGAGGATTAAAAATGAGCTGGATTATATCCATTGACACACTTTACTAAAATGCCATTATAATTTAGCAATATGTGAGGAAATCCTTCAGCATATTCCATCACTGGTTCGGATATATGGACAGTCACATTCACTTATCTATACAACTAGTACATCTCACCTCTTAGAAAATTATGAATAAGTGGATGAGAAATAGAAATCACACACTCTTGATCTCATCCATTAGGATTATCAGCATATTCGGATAAAGGAAGCAGTATTATACTAGATTCATATTCTGGTTCCAATGGGGGCTATCAATGAGAGAGTGACACATGCCTTAGGATAGGGGAATATTCCCATTGAAAATGTTTAAAGGCATATTCCAATGGCCTAGAATTGATATCACATAAATTTTCTAGCTAGGGATAACCATGTGATAGGTAAATTTTTCATAGGGAGGACTCACATTCCTATAAAAAAATTCAAGAGATACACTCCAAAGGCCCAGGATCATTCATATATCCCTATTCTAGCTAGGGTTAACCATGAGATAATGGGAAAAGCCTCATGAAAATATCATATTCCTATAAATGAATCTCCCACAAACATTCAAGAAGATCAATGTTGTGAAAGAACATATTCTTATATCCTCCGATAACTAGATGCATAGACATAATTCTGAGGTAATATAAGAGGTGGATCATATCCCTTCGCTCAAACGGGAGGTTCATCGGTATATTCCATTTGGGAATGCATAGTTGTACTAGAATGATATTCCTATTCCATCAGAGGTTCACTAGTTGATAGCAGCTCATGCCTCAGGGTAGGCTCATATCCCATCCATGGAGGTCCAGTGGAATATCCCAAAGGATTAGGATCAGGCTCAAATTCCAATCCTTACCAAGGCTCATCAAGTGAGATTCAAAATGCCTTAGGACAATCTCAAATTACAATAAATAATGGGACATATCAATGGAATATTATAATTTTTTTTAGTATCATGTGCATATTCCCACAACACCATAAAATTATAATCATGTTCCAATACACATCTTACAACATGCTCATAAAACTAAAAAATTCTAAAATTTCGGTTAGTATATTTTTTCCACGATGTAGATTGGTGCCCATATTACTAATATTCTCAATACCAGTTTCCTTGAGTTTGTTCGAGGCTCATTCCGAACAACATAAGGTTCCGCAATCTCTTTAACTGAATAAGAAGAAGAAAATTTACATTATATTCGTCCTCTTATCAGTGTGGAGATGGATCGTGGGGACTCAACTCCTAGCATCAACCATAGTCATCCTCCCCATGATGATATCTCCAATGAAAAAGTAAATACATCCCCTTCCGAAAAACATATATACTGAGTGATGTCCAAAATACCAAATCATTTTTATAGACAGGTTCTCAAAACATAGCAGTCAATATTACATAGTTCCCCATCAATTACTAGTAGCACTCCACTCTAGTCAGCATGCAACCCCAATGGTATTTTTATGTTATAATTTTATGTAGGAATTTATATATGATAAAGAGGAGGTTGACATTGAAATATGAAGAGAGTAAGATGAAAATAAATTTTTCACCATGTTTTGGCCCCACAACACATTAGATTGTGATATCCCAAATGAGACAAAAAGGATCGTATTCCTTATCTATTACAAAATATGTGGTATAAAAATAAGTGAATAAAGGATAGACACCTACCATATCTAGTATATGGGGTTAACCTTCAGAACATCAAGATAGTCTTTTGTTAGCTAGAGTAGAGTTCTATCTCTCTGGACTGGGATCCAAAACATGAAAACCACAACTCAAATTTGCAACACACCTTACACTATTTCATAAAAATTGTTTGGAATATGATCTCTTAATCTAAATAATACATCTGTAATTTAGGATGGGGAGAGTATAGATCATTACAATTTTCCATAATAATAGAAAACAAAACCCCCATTTACAACGTCCTTTAATTTTATAGCATCAGATAAAATTGAGGGGCAGGGAAATGCATGGTCTAATTTGTCACTAAAAATAGAATGAACATACTCTAATGGTTCCCAAACATCATTAATAGTGGAAAATGATATCCAAAATTACTTCATACTAACCCCATTGATTTTATGAGAATAAATTTAAGACATAGAAACAATTTTTTTGATCATTTGGAAAACTTCTCCTAAATAGTGGATCTCTTAATCAGCTACTAATGCACCCCAATCCTACAAGAGAATATCTCCACCACATTAAAAAAACAACCTTATAAGTATCCATAACTTTAAACATAGAGAGAACCTATTCCATATGGACTGGATAATATTTACCACCACCTCAACCTCTCGGATCATTAATTCCAGAGGGGTCCCATAACACATAGGTAATAGATAAAAAAATCCCCACCCCATAAGAATGGGGAAATTTATATCTCAATCACCATATCTAGGATCATCAACCACGAAAAGGGTCTTTTGTACATCAATAGAGATTCTAGGTCAACCCCGCCATGCTTGGATGGTGGAATTTAATTTTTCATTCCTGTCTCAAGAGTAATCAAATTATGGACTAGATTCTTTGGATGATCAACAAACGTTATAATAAATGATGATTTCATACCCAAATAACCCCAACCACATACATATAGGGTAAATTTCACCATCATCAACACTGTAGTGGGAATTATTCCTCTCTATGTTTAGAGGATAAGATCAATGGTCAACATCCCACCAAATCCTCCCATTTTGAGACAAAACCTTTTTATTTTTGGGTCCATTTGATGAACATGACCAGAAAATTCCTGAAGTTCATTACCCATAGACCTATATGAGAGGAGATTGTGATGAAGGAAATCAGTCCCCCTGGATCTCACAAGCCAAAATGACCCAATATGGAAAAAGGTTCAAATAGTGACCTCGATGAGGGAAGTGAAAAACCATTATATTTGGTTGAAAGTAGTGGAATAAAAACCATTTACCATTATGTTTCGATGATTTGTTTCACTAAAAATGTGGAATTCATTGATGAAAACATAAAAATTTGGAGGGTTGAAACATGGAAAACATGCCTTGAGATTTGGGTGATATGGATTAACCAACTGAGGCTACACCCACCGTGATCTATAAAAGGCACCAAAACCTAGGACCTTTTAAAAAGGAGTTGTGACCACCATTATAGAATACTTCCATGAAAAAATTAAAAGGTTTTTCCACCTCTTAATCACACCAATATGATTTGTGTTTCCTACCATTTAAGAACAAAAATCGTGATATAACGTAAATTTTAAACTCTATTAAAATTTGAGGAAGATATTATTTGGGGAAATATCCTCAATGGGTATATTATTCAAGATGAGTTGAATATATCTCCTTCAATATTTTCAAAAAAAATTGCATCTGATCCTGCTGCTGGACTCAGATCTAGGATGTTAGTCAACATTAATGGGATGTCTAAAATGATCATAACTTCCCAATTTTGTGATGACAACCTCCCCCTCAGTAGGGTAATCATTCTATCATTTAATGAATTGAAAATCAGAAAGAGATGATGTTGTGGCCATTACAACTACACTCCCTCTCCATATGGAAGGGAGGGGACTTATACAATAATACTCTTAGAGATACTTAACATCATCGATTCTATGGATACTCTAATGGAAGCCATGGAGGGGATACACGCACATGTGTATCTGAAGAAGAAGTTATATCCATAGTGGGATGATGACAATTTTACTCCAACTAATTTCAACAACCATACATTATATATATTTGATAATATAGGTGGTCATGTACATCATCTCACACAATTCATGTCCCGATGAAGGCTGATAATGGGCCCTAGTGATTAATATGATGGGAAAAAGGATTGGTGTTTTGTGTTGACTATATAAGGTATATCCTTTATTTGGTATAATAGATTACTAGATGGATATGTTAAAGAATGAGAAGAACTTATTCTTTAGTTCCTTTAACAATTCAGCTACAAATAATAGAAAACAATAATCATCAACCAAAAAAACTAAAAGAAAATCAGAATATGATAGGGGGTATGACATCATATCTTGTTGGAAGGATTTATCCTAGAATCTCAGCAACCGTATATCAGATGAATATTTGTTGTAAATATATGCTAATGATCATCAGGATGAGCTGCAGATGCCACTAATCCCAATGAAATATCCAATTGGATTCTATGAGTTTATAAGAACGGAACAACATCTTGAAGATGAAATTTATTGAACCACATCCAAATATCATTAAATCACCCCAAAATAGGGGACTAGTCTATGAAAACCATAAATTGTAGTTTTCACTCTCAAGATAGTATGGGTGTACATCCAAGTAGTCAGGCAGGTCCGGAACCACATAGAACCTTATGTTGAGTGGAGATAGCAACACAATCGCCCCATCTAAAAGCAAATTTAAATAAAGTCTTCCCTATATTTGAGGAAATAATGAATAATGTATAATCATTTTTAAATGGAAATGTCACCTATTATTTTGAGACAACCCTAGAAAATAATAAGATCTGGCTACCATACTATAAGAAGCCGGATAAGGTCAACACCACCGACCATCTTGAATACGGCCCTTTCCATTGAAGGTAGGGTAATTATATCATGGGAAACATCAAAATCAAAGACATCCTTCAAGGCATGGTCGATTCTATATAGGTGGTGATGGAAAACATCTCAGAGAATGTGGACTCTCTAAATGTTTCCCCATCAGAAGAATGGGATGTTTGGTAGAATGTCTTAGCTAGGTGTGCAAGAATGTTAGACAACTAGAGGACTCGAAAAATAATTGAATGATTCCCTTCCACCATAAAATAAGGGTTTCACAAGACCACAATATCTCCATCACCAAATAAGGTAACATAAAATATTCCTTCCAAGGGTGGGTTCAACCACTAAAAGTAACAAGAAACAGAAATAGATGTTCCATATTCTACTCTAAAGCAAGATATAACTATCGATGATTTCATCCCATCCAAAATCAAAGCATTAGAACTGCCCCACCAAATGAATCCTCATCAAAAGAAGCGATTATTTATTGTTATATCAATGTGATACACTTTGATATCCCTTTTGAGGATGATGAATATTCCTCATAATATTAGTTTCCCGCATATAATTAGGGAATGAGAGTCTTCATGCACGTCAGTAGAGGATATAGAGGACAATGTGGGCATGGTCAAACCAAATATTTTGTAAGAATCCCTATATGGAATATATATTCAATTGAGACTCAGGGTAATGTGATCTGGGAGACTCAAAAGATGCATGGAGGCATCCCAGAACACTCATGTAGTCATTAACACCCAATTTTCTTGTATAATCGCCTAATAGGGGTTCAATTATCAACCCATCCTAATTAATAAGGAAGGTCCACAAGACATGCTCTATGAGAATAATATACTCCCTCAACCACTACACCATCATTTGGATTTTCCACCTAAAATTCCTCTTCTCTTGAGTGACAGGTCAAGGAGAAACCCCACCTTGGGAAGTTATAACCTCTTACAAAAAAGTAAGATGTTCTAAAATAGTTGGCAGTTGTGACGACTAGGATTTTAGTCCATGATACACTCTATCATTCAAAATAACTTAGGTTTCCACATAAATAATCGTCCGAGATCTATTAGGAATTCATGAAAAAAGTTTCTGCAGTCGAGGATTATTTAGTGGAGACCATGTCTGTTAGGACCCGACCCCTGTTGCCCAGAGTCAGTGCCTTATTTGATTATGTTGGCATACATACAAGGAATACTAATCCTGAAGTAAAGAGTAGTTTATTAATATTGGAAACAAGTTACATAAATAATTTTATCATTACAACATGATGGGAAAAACAACACTAATTTATTCCACTAGAAACATCATGTCTCCTAGATTAATCTTGCAGGTCATTCATAATTTACTTCTTCATACCCTGAGAAAAAATGAGACCTAATAAAGGGTGAGATCAAACGCTCAGTAAGAGTAAGAAATATAGTGGAAGATAATAAGAACATTATACATGGTGAATAATTGAAAACGCATGCCTTTAATAATAAACTTGAAACACATTATGGCAGGAATACCGGTTGAGTAAATAATGCCACAATAAAACATAATCATGGGTATTATACTAGTCGAATAACCACATGAACTTTCAATTACTAGATTAATAAAGAGGTAAGTTCATATTCAGGACATTCTTAATCACTTTTTCATGGCCTCGGGCAAGACATCTAGAGATTAAGGCCTCAACCAAAATCCATATCACATTGGGGAAGGCCTCGGCCAATTCCATGTTTATTTGTCTCATGAGAACTACTGATGCATCGAGGGGATATATAAGGCCCCACCCATCACATAATAAGTTCAATTCATTCCTCATATGATTGGGGATACACATAAACAACATATACATTCATTTTGAAACTATCACATGAAATGTAACTAACTTTATCCAATCATTAAACATAAAACACTAACCATTCGGAATAATATGGTGAATGGTTTTAGGATAGATCATCCAAAATAGAGTTAGTCATAAAACATTAAGTAAAATATTTTATATGACTTCATAAATGATTAAACCCAATAATACCATGGAATCAACAAGAGTGTTCAATTAGAAGAAAACACTCTTATAAAATCATTAAGCAATTATTGAGATAAATACTCTTTTATTTTGAAAAGAAGAGTTCTTTTGGAAAAATATTTGTATAAAACCAGAAGTGAAGTAAGATAGTATTTTCATAATAAAAATATTGTTTTTATAATAAAAATGTTTTCCAAAAACAGATTATATATTTCCCTTGAAAATAGATATGAATTTGAGAAATTCCCTTGTATCGGGCTCGTTTTTTGTGAAACAGTTATGAGACCTTATTTTAAAACATGTATCTATCCAAACAATAGGGAAGGATTATTGTTGGGTTACATATAGATAATACTCACATAGAATTTATGAGTAGTACATAACAATACATAATAATTTCATCTAGGAAATTAGACAATAAAAGTAACCCGAATGAAAATGGAAGTTCGGGTGAAAAACCCTTACCTTAACTCCCAATGTGTTCCTATCTGGTAATTAAGCTCCTAGAATATGAAATTATTCTTGTAAATAAATTATCTAAGAACTTATTAGACATGTATTTAGTTTACCATAATTCTGGTTAGTCCATTTATTTCTTTATTGATTAGTTATTGTATTGAATTTCGTTGTTCTGGACTGTTTGTTTCCTTTATTTTCATATTTAGATCACTTGTATTTATGTAATGATGATCATGTGGAATGGTTATAAATCTCTACAATTATAATTATATATTATTAATGAACATAAATAATTGATAATGGTAATTTCTATCATTTGGTTACATGGAATGAGGATGAGTCATTAGATGACAACCACTTCGATTATTCGGCGGTATTTGGAATATTATGAGCTAGTTTGGTCATATAACTTAATTATATGTACATATTATGGTTCCTGAATATTAATTAAGTTATAAAACATATATTATAGTCTGTTTTAACCATTACCATGGTTTCATTACCATTAATGAAAAAAATAAAGAACTAAACTTCTTCATCCACGAAGGTTATAAATCGGAACCTCATGGACGTCGATTTAGTTTATAAAAATAGAAGGGAGGAATAAGAATATTTATGATCGTTCTCTAATTCACATGATATAAATTATGTATATAGATTTTAATGGATTTATCATGATCATTTGGACAGTGGAGGTGAGGATAGAAAAATAAAAGGGATGAACATGAAAATAATGAAATGTTAAGAGATCCCTTATGAAAATTCGACATCCTAACAACATCACTTAAAATTTCATAAAATAAAATTATGAGAACAAAATTGAAATATAATCATGTTAAAATAAAAAGGACTATAAAAAAATAAATAAAATCAAACCCCAACATATGAGAAAGGAATTTCAAATAGCTAACATAAAAGAAGTGTCGACTTAAAGAAGATAATGATGGATTCCCTTACCTTGTAGAATAACTCGTAGATCATGAAGGATGGGACCTTAGGGGAATAGGGACACCTTGGGAGGACTCCTAGATAGGTAAATACACTAGATATTCGAGTATTAGAGATTTTTAATGAACTAAAATGAAAGGAAGAGTGGGTATTTATAGAAAAATAGAGGTATTTTTTTAATAATTTCAAAGGGCACCTCATTAGTGGTTTTTGCCAAACCAAGGGCTTTCCCAAGGTATTCTCCCATGGTTTAAGCCAATTGGGACACCTAATGTCATAAGTTACTATACACAAGTCTACCATACTTTTATATTTAATTATTACATCATTATGATGTCAGTAATCTACTGAAAACTCAAAAACTGTATTTTTACTATTAATGAAAAATTCATGTATTTTTGAAAAATCCGAAAAATTGACCCACACTATTTTTCAACGTGTATATTTCAAAAGTGAAATCCATTTTTCAAAAATAATTTTCTAAATATTATTAATTTTATTTTTAAATAAGGTCCTAATACATTTGAAAAATAACAATCTTGAAGTGCAATTAGTTTTATCTGAGATTGAAAAATTAATTAAGATCCCATTATCATATTTCCTTAAGAAAATAAAATAATAACATTATTTACTATTCAAGGGTCGTATTAATATTCATATTACTATTCATATACTATTCATAAGGGTATTTCACTATTCACAAAAAAAATCAAGTTTGTTCAATCCGACTCCAAATGACTTACTGAACACAACTCTAGATGGTCATTTCTTGAAATTCAAAACATAGAAGAGACAAAGTTGTGTTTAATGGTTAGATTATAAAATTATATATTTATATACAAAACCTTGGGGTGTTACATTCTCCCTTAAAAAAACTTCGTCCCTGAAATTCACTGAACATTACCTAAAAAGATTCAGGTAATTCATTTACATAAGCTCCTCAGGCTCTTATGTTGCTTCCTCCATCTTATGATTCCTCCATAGAACCTTCACCAGACGAGTCATACGATTTCTCAATACTTATTCTCTAGTATCAAGAATCATGATAGGATCTTCACAGTAAGATAGATCAGGCTCAAGTTACTCTTCTTCAAAAGTGGGTACACGTGTTGGGTCTGGCATGTACTTTCTTAACATTGACACATAGAAAACATAGTGAAACTTGGAGAGCCTTGGCGGAATTGCCAAACGGTAAGCTACGGCTCCAACTAGGTCTATAATTTCAAAAGTTATGTTGTACCTGGGACTTAAGTTTTCCATCTTACCGAATAATATAATACCCTTACATGGAGATACCTTTAAGAAAATGTGATCGCCTTCTTTAAATTCTAAATCCTTCATTCGGTTATCAGTAAAGCTCATTTGTCTACTTTGAGCTATTTTTATATAGTTATGGATAATCTTTACCTTATCCATTGTTTCTTCAAAAAGATCTGGGCCCATGAGATTTCTTTCACCAACATCATCCCAGCAAGTTGGTGTATGACATCGCCACCCATATAATGCTTAATAAGGTGCCATATGTATACTTTAATGGAAGTTATTTTTGTAAGAAACTTCTATGAGAGGTAAATACTGATCCCACATGTCTTGAAAATCATGTGAAAAAGACATCAACCTGTCTTCTAATGTTTGAATTATCCATTCTGATTGTCCATCAGTTTTTGGCTGGTAGGCAGTCCTCAATCGAAGATCAGTATCTAGGCCCTTCTGATGACTTTTCAAGAATCATGATGTAAAACATGGATCACGATTAGAAACAATCAATTGGGGTACTCCATGATGTCTCAAAACTCCCTTAACATATGGCTTTGCTAGACGTTCGTGTGGTAGATCTTCTCTTATATAAAGAAAATGTGCTGACTTGGTAAGATGATCAATATTGACCCATATTACATCGTTCCTTCTAGGAGTCTTTGGGCGTCCCATGAAAAAGTCCATCGCGATATTATCCCCTTTTCACTCAGGTATGGGAAAAGGTTGCAATACTACTCCAGGCTGTTTCCTTCCAAATTTCACTTATTGACAAACCATACATCTTGACATAAAATCTAAAATCTCCCTCTTCATGTTATCCCACCAAAATTGTTCCTTAAAATCTCTATATATCTTAGTGCTTCCAAGGTTTATAGAGAAATTTGAACTATGAGCATCATCCAATAATTCCCTTTTTAGATCATGTTTATCGAGGACACAAAGTCTCTTCCCAAATTTCACAATTCCATCTTCATATACGAAGTCACTCAATCTCCCATCATTCACAGCTTTAATCTTCTTTTGAAACTCCCCATCATCAGCCTGAGATTTTTTTATCCTTTCTAGTAAATATGGTTTGGAAACCATTTGAAAAAGCATTTATGATTCACCTTCTATGGTTATTCCCATATCCATATTTACTAGATCCATGAAAATAGGATCCCTTTCAATTATCATCATGCTCAAAACTCCATGATCCTTTCTGCTCAAGGAATCTGCCACCTTATTTTCCTTCCCCGGGTGGTAGTGTAACGTGCAATCATAATCCTTGAGTAGTTCCAGCCATATATTTTGCCTCATGTTGAGTTATTTCTATGAGAAAATATACCTCAAACTCTTATGATCAGTATAAATCTCACATTTTTCACCATAGAGATAATGTCTCCATATCTTCAAAACAAAGATTACAGCAGCTAACTCAATATCATGTGTAGGATAGTTTTGCTCATGAATTTTTATTTTTCGTGATGCATAAGCAATAACCCAATATTTTTTTATAAGGAAACAACCAAGTCCTTTATTTGAAGCATCACTATAAATAACAAACCCTTCATTCCCGGATGGTAGATTCAATATAGGAGCATTGACTAATCTTCTCTCCAGTTCTTCAAAACATTCTTCACAATCATTTTTCCAAACAAATTTAACCCCTTTACGTGTGAGAATCATTAGCGGGTTAGCCAGTCGGGAAAAATTCTGTACGAAATGCTGATAATAACCTTCAAATCCAATAAAACTGTGTACCTCAGTTATTTTTGTTAGCCTTTTCCAATCTTGAATTGCCTTTGTCTTTGTAGGATCAACTATAATTCCACCTTCGAAACAATATGGTCAAGAAAAGAATTATCCTGAATCCAGAATTCACACTTTCTAAACTTCCCATATAGTTCATGTCTTCTAAGATTCTTCAGGATAATGAAAAAGTGATTTCCTTGTTCATTGCAGATTTTGGACTATACCAAGATATCATCAATCAATACCACTACAAAATAATTTATATATTCCTTGAAAACTCTGTTCATTTTATCCATGAAGACAGAGGGTGAATTAGTCAATCCAAAAGGCATTACTATGAACTCGTAATGCCCATACCTGGTTCAAAAGGCTGTTTTCATAATGTATTCCTTCTTCACACTCAACTGATGATATACAGATCGAAGGTCAATCTTAGAAAATTATTGAGATCTATGGTGTTGGTAAAATAAATCATCTATGCGAGGTAGGGGATACTTGTTCTTTATTGTTATAGCATTAATATCCATTTAGTTGATATATAACCTCATAGATCCATCTTTCTTCTTAACAAAAAGGACAGGGTCTCCCCATAGAGAAACACTTGGGCAGATAAATACCTTATTACTTAATTCCTCTAGTTGTTTCTTTAGTTCCACTAGTTCCACAGTGGCCATTCTATAAGGGGTATTCGATATGGGACTTGAACCAGAAATTAAGTCAATGGAAAACTCAATTTCTCGTTCTGGATGATGTCCAGCTAAATCTTCTGGAAACACATCAACATATTCTCTCACAATAGGTACATCCTCTATTTAACATTCCTTTCCTCACCCACAATTATTTCATTCTCTTCATCCCCAATAATTGAATTTAGTTGAGCTACTAGGGGTGGATCTAGATAAGAATTAGGTGGTGGTGATTCTGCTCTAAAGATAAGGTGTTCTTTATCATTGTCATCAAAAATCAAAACCTCAATCTTCTTACAATAAATTTTTCATCATGATCCGAAAGCCAATTCATACTAAGGATTATATCAAATTCAATCATGGGTATGATGATGAGATCAATATATAAAGAACATATGCATGACCTTATGGGAACTAATTCACAGAACTTTGTAGCAACGATACTTCCCTTAGGAGTTTTTACTAACAACTCCCTTGTGAAATCAAATTGGAAATATCTAATTTTCTTAGAAAACTGGGAAGATATGAAACAATTCAATGGTCAAGATTAAAATAATGAATTGGATAAAATTGAGGAGACAATTAAAGTACCTACCACCACACCATTAGTAACTTCAACCTCTGCAGTTGTGATTGTATAAGCTTATCCCTGATCCCTTGGCCTTTTATGTTGCATATTTCCTTGAAGTTTATGAAAATCATTATAATAGTGTCCCATCTCCCAAAAAATATATCATTGAACATCACTGGAATCCATCTTCCCATTGAAATCACCAGCAAGATGGCCTTTCTGACCACATTTGTAACATTCTCCTTTTCCTTTTTAGCTTGCACTAGGGTGTTTCCTTCCACAATTGTCACATGGTGGAAATTCAACTCTTCCCTTCTTCCCCATTTCCTTATTTCCTTTCCCATGGTTTTCAGTATCCCTCTTATTTTCTTGCGTTCCCTTAATGTCATAAGACATAGAGAATTCTTTTTCTGTCTGGATGAAACATGAAACTATATCCACATATGTTGAAAAACATTGGGAGACCAGTGCCCACCGGTGGAATGGATTTAGGCCATCAAGGAATCGATCAATTTTTCTCCTTGTCTTTTGTATATAGTCCACATCATGTCTTGCTAACCTTGTGATGTTGGCTTCATACTTGGAAACATTTTCATCCTCCTTCTTCCTCAGATCCAAGAATTGTCTCTCCATATCTGCTCGCTGCTCATGAGGGAAATATTTTTCTATGAAGATTTCCTTAAAATCCCTCCATTCCATCTCTTCTATCTCTTCATCCTCCTTTTTTTGTATTAATGAACACCACTGATCCACACCTCTCGATAGACGATATACTGCCATAACAGCCTTCTCTCTTTCATTACATCCCAAAGCGAGAAATATATTCTCAAGGGAACGTATCCACTACTCTTCTAAAAACGGGTTTGTTGTCCCGTTGAATGATGGAGGTTGTTTTCTCATAAAGTGATCTAGCATGGCTCCTCCACATGGTGGATTTGGATGCTCCATACAGGTAAGGTTATTATTCATAACTTGAGTATGTTTTCCCAGAATAGTTATGTGTTTCTCAGCACCAGTCAGATCACCAGATCAAACATCATTATCTTGCGTTGGAGGAAAATCCCTACAGGGGACACGTGCATTCGTGCGATTTCCATTCCTTCCACTAGGAGCCATATCTAAATAATAGAATACACTATATTAGGTTTTGAATCATAATGTATAATCTTAGCATAAAAATACTCAGAAAAATTTAGATCCTATGCATGGCTAATCCAATATTCACAAAAATGGTTTCTTTGAGGAATATTTACATTAAACTAAGTCATAATGGTTTGTAAAGAAAATGTGAATTATCCTAATAAAATCCACCGGGAGTGTCTTAACCAAGAGTGTAGCAAGGCCCATTGATGTGCACCAGTTCCCATTCTAGTCTAGATCAAAGTGGTGTTTTCCAGTTTTACCCCTAGATACATCTATACCAGAGCTGCCTCTACCTGCTCATATCCAGAAATGTATGTATTTTTTGAAAGATCCACATAATATATTCTTTACCAAAATACTAGGAATTCCTTGTATGTTTAACCTCAAAGACAATCTAATGGACTCTTCCCTAATTCTACATTTTCTAAATCTAGTTTCCAAGTATTCTACTAAACTTTCTCTGATACAAATTGTAAGGACAAGACCCCAGTTGCCCAGAGTCGGTGCCTAATTTGATTAAGTTGGCATACATACAAGGAATATTAATCCCGAAGTACCGAGTAGTTTATTATTTTTGTAAACAAGTTACATACATAAATTGATCATTACAACATGAAGGGAAAAAAACTAATTTATTCCACTATCAACACCATTCCTCCTAGATTAGGCTTGCATGTCATTCATAATTTACTTCTTCATATCCTAAGAAAATTGAGACATAATAAAGGGTGAGATCAAATGCTCAGATAGATTTAGCAATACAACAGAAGATAATATAAACATTAGAAGTGGTGAATAATTGAAAACACATTCCTTTAATAATAAACTTGAAACACATTATGGCAGGAATAAGAGCTGAGTAAATAATGCCATAATAAAAAATAATAATGGGTATTATACTAGTCGAATAACCACATGAACTTTCAATTACTAGCTTCATAAATAATGAAGTGCATATGCTGGAAATTCTGAATCATTTTTTCATGGCCTCGTCTAAGACATCTAGAGATTAATGCATCGGCCAAAATCCATATCACATTGGGAAAGGCCTCTGCCAATTCCACGTCTATTTGTTTCATGAGACCTACCGATGCATCGAGGGGATATAGTGGGCTCCACCTATCACATAATTAGTCCAATGCATTCCTCATATGAGTGGGGATAAACATAAACAACATATACATTCATATTGAAACTATCATATGAAATGTAACTAATTTTCTCCAATCATTAGATATAATACACTAACCATTCCGTAAAATATGATAGTTTACCATAATTCTGGTTAGTTCATTTATGTCTTTATTGGTAAGTTATTGTATTGAAGTTCGTCGTTCTGGAGTATTCATTTCATTTATTTTCATATTTGGTTAACTTGTTTTTAAGTAGTGAAGTTCTTGGGGAATGGTTATAAATCTACAAGATTGGAATTATATATTGTTAATGAAAATAAATAATTTACAATGGTCATTTATATCATTTGGTTACATGGAATGAGGATGAATCATTAGATGACAACAACCTCGAATATTCGACGGTATTTGGAATATTATGAACAAGTTTGGTCATATAACTTCATTATATGTTCATATTCTGGTTCCTGAATATTAATTAGGTTATAAAACATATATTATAGTCTAGTTCAACCATGAATATGGATGCATGACTAGTAATGAAGAAGAAATTGAAGAATGAAACATCATCGTCCACGAAGGTTATAAATAGAAACCTCATGGACGTCGATTTCATTTGTAAAAATAAAAGGGAGGGAATAAGAATATTTATTATTACTCTTCAATTAAGATGATATAAATTCAGTATATATATGTTACTGGATTTATCATGATCATTTGTAAAGATAAGGTGAGTAGATAAAAATTAAAGAGATGAACATGAAAATAAAGAAAAGTTAAGAGATCCCTTATGATAATTCGACAGTAAAACGACATAACTTAAAATTTCATAAATTAAAATCATGAGAAAAAAGGGGTATTTCATCACATTGAAATCAAAAGGACAGAAATAATAATAAATAAAATCAAACCCCAACATATGAGAAAGGAATTTCAAATAGCAATCATAAAAGAAGTGTCGACTTAAAGAAGGGAATGAAGGATTACCTTACCTTGTAGAATAACTCCTAGAACATGAAGGATGGGACCTTGATGGATTAGGGTCACCTTGGGATGACTCCTAGAGAGGTAAATCCACCATATCTTTGAGGATTAAGGATTTGGAATGAAATAAAACGAATGGATCTGTGGGTATGTATAGAAAAAGAGGGGTATTTTTTTAATAATTTCCAAGGGACACCTCATTAGTGGTTTTTGCCAAACCATGGGCTTGCCCATGGTATTTGCCCATGGTTTAAGCCACATGGGACCCCTAATGTCATAAGATACTATAAACAAGTCGACCATGCTTTTAAATTTAATTATTACATCATTATGATGTCATTAACCTACCGAGAACTCAAAAACTTTATTTTTACTATTCCTGAAAAATTCATGTATTTTAGAAAAATCCAAAAAATTCACCCCTACTATTTTTCAACGTGTAGAATTCAAAAGTGAAATCCATTTTTCAAAAATAATTTTCCAAATATTAATTATTTAATTTTTAATAAGGTCATAGTATATTTTAAAAATAATAATCATGAAGTGCAATAAGTTTTATGTGACATTGAAAAATTAATTAAGATCCCATTATCATATTTCCTTAAGAAAATAAAATAATATCATTATTTACTATTCAAGGTTCGTATTAATATTCATAATACTATTCATAAGTGTATGTTACTATTCACCAAAAATCAAGTTTGTTTTATCAGACTCTAAATGACTTACTGAACCCAACTCTAGATGACCATTTATTGAAATTCAAAACATAAAAGAGGCAACATTGTGTTTAATGGTTTGATTATAAAATTCTATATTTATTTTCAAAACCTTGGGGTGTTACAATGTCAGTAGAATTTCATGTCACAATCTTGTTCACTGATTAGTATTAGGAATAATTCCTTCAAGGGCTCATCGGTCCCCAAAATTTTTCCGGTATACTCAATAATTTTGGCATCTGGGGGGACCTGATTAATAATGGATTCAATATCAACCTCATCTTAGTTCGAACCCTTTGATGCATAGGATATAGAGAAGGTTAGTTATAGTGCACAAAGCTAGCCATTCAAGGGTATGATAAACATGGGAACATATCACACAGGAAGATCAAACTTGATGCACAGTTTGGGGACCTCACAAATGATATTGGGTTTGTGTTTATAAAGAAAGAAACCACATATAATGTTTTCATAGAAAGCACTAGATAAATAAATAGTTGTTAGTACCATCATCATTACATCAATGTATAGAGTGACCTGTCAATGGAATGGTTTACCTATTTCATGGTGAAGACACCCTTTTGTGCCTTCTAGAGCCACATATTATAATCCATATTTTCATAAAAAGGGGGGAAAGAAACCAATATCAGATGATGAAAATCAGGTTGAATGCCCCAATTGTTTGTAAACACACATAAAAATCCATGGAGTATTTTCAATAGTGACTATGTGTTCCCCATAAATAAATTTGAGATGATGGAATTGACTATATAGGTCCAAGACTCTTCATTCCCCAATTTGAGTGTAAAAGAAAATAAGCTAAGACGACTCTCTAAAATGACTCATGCATTATGAGATGATAATGTCTCTTCTCATAGACACCCATACCCGGATAGTGATAGGGAAACCCCATGATTTTCATTATCTTATGAAAATGTATCCATATACTCATAAATGGGGGAAGATGAGGATTACAATAGGAACACCCCTCCCACATTTGAGGAAGGTGTCTCCACCACCATCCCTGTGCTACAACAGATAAATCTAATAACATAAAAAGAATAAAAACCTATTATGATTAGTGATTCCATGACCCTCTAATATAAAGATATTTATATTTATTTCTGAATTCACACATATATGTGTTCTCTTGGAACTACACAAAAATGCTCGAAAAAATCCTAATGTGTCTATACACATTCTTAGATTACCCAATGAGCATCAATTCATAAAGAAGGTAACCAAGATGATGCAACCCTCCCATTAAACCAATTTAGAGGCATAATTTTTCAAATTGGTAAAATAAAACTTTTTTTGAGTAGTTGAATAGACAATATAGATTTCCAACATCGTCCATGTCAATAAATATAATTGGAAGATTAGGGTTTGCATCATTTTTATAGAGATTAATTGATATTTCCAAAAGTATGATTTACAATTTCCAATCATTGAACTCTTGATTCATGCAACAGCTGGATTTCAATACCTTTCATTCATATATGTGTATTTATGGTAGACTCGTGTAAATATTTCCCCTAATGATGAAGAAGCCACTATCATTCGAGTTCCTTGGAGTATATTATTCTCTCAAGTCAAGCCCTCTTGGATATAAAACTATTGAACCATATACCAATGTGAAATGAATAATATCATTAATCCATTCATATGAAAGATAAATTAATGTTTTGTTGATGTAATAGTTTTCAAATAACAATAATGAATTGTTCACTTCACAAACCTCAAAATAGACATAAACCATTAGTGAAAACACAGTATAAATATAAATCCACTAAAATGAGACTTCAGGGTAACATCAAGGATGTTCCTAGTCTTTTTGGTATGCCACAATGACATCTAGGATAATCTAGAGAAGAATAGTGCTATTTTAGAAATTTCAACCCTGAGAAATGTCATAGAACTGGGGGGATCCAAGGGAACATTGCCTAAATTAAGAGATTTATAGCCTTTTTTTTTTGGAAAATTTCTCCCCTACAATAGGATAATTATGAAGGGAATCGCCTTTTAATGGGATGATGACTTCTCGGAAGCCTTCAGAAGTCTCAATAAATAATTAATTCAGCCACTGGTTTTCAAGCATCTGGTGGAAGGGAGGCCACTCAGATTTTATGTGGACACCAAGGAACACACACTGGGTTTTCCCCTTAAACAAAAAATAAATACAGGGAGAAATAATAACCTCTACTTCCTCAATAGTATAATGATTGGTACTGACACCAAATACTCTGATGTTGGGAAGAACTAACGGGAAGTCATCTCAAAAGTGAAAAAGTTGAGCCATTACTTACTGTACCATTATGTCTATTTGTTCTATAAAATTTATCAACTCAATTATATTATTATATGATCTTTATTTATTGGGTTCTTTTATTGATGGGTGGTTATTTTGAAACAATACAAAATTCAATTCATATTACATAATTTAGTGAAAGTGAATACCTTGGGTGATTTCCTTGTAGTAGAATCAGCCCTGGAAGATTCATTGTTGAATACCGAGCTTCTAGATGAGGAGGTATTCTCATCCCATGGAACTCCTCTAACATGGTATATACATATTTATGGAACCTCCCGATGTCCTATCAAACAAATGATGGAATACATAAGGCTAAATTAGGTTTCTCTTGGGATAGTATTTATCTCTCCAAAGAATACGGATTTTCCCAAATATTTCTCACAATCATAATGATACACAATCAATGAGGTAGAATACCACGACAACATCACTAGGCTGGAACTATCCATAAAATTACAAATAGAATACGTAATATCAAGGATTATTTAGAAATATCGATAGAGAAATTCAATGGTGAGTATGACATAAAAAAGGAAGAACTGACCCATCTCATTGGCAACATTAGGGGACTGAGGGTAGATTTTCCTTTTGAGATGACATAACATCATGTTACTTGACCAAAAAATGCTCACATTGATGAATTTTCTAGTTCATAGATAGTCTTATCCAACCCTAGTTAGGAAAAAATAAATCTTTTGTATCTCACATCGAATAATGGACTCATCAATCCTCGCATGTGATTTAGAACAAATCAATCAGTTCATCACCACCCTAGTTCATGATGAACTAATAACAACCACTGGATAGATGGAACCCATAGTTTATAATCTTCAAAACATTACTTTTCCAATAGACCGATCAAGAAGGTAACATATTATCTACAATGTAGCTAACTTTACCATAAATTATAGTTTAGATGAGAATAAATCCCTATAAAATTGAGGATTTGATGGGATCCTCTTAGGTGAATAGAAAAATGTGTTATTATCCCTTTTATAGAGGAAGACAATGCAACATCATGTGGTGCCCATCAATCTGAGATCAGGTTCTCCAGAAAATTTAGGAGGTTGGGATACCAATGTAAAATAATGATATAAGACTATGTAGAATATTCCATGAAATATCATGAATTAATTATTGACACTAACTTTTTCCATAAACAACATGAATTTCTATATATTGCTAAATATTCCAGGTAATTTTTTATTTATGTAATGGATTATGATGGGCCATACCCCCTACCGTATCTATGAAATTTAAATTCTTCATTAATGTTAATGAGTTATACTATAAATGGGATGTGGAAATACACCTCAATGAAGTTGAGATGAAGATAATTATCATCTCCATAAGGTCTCACATCATGACTAGATTTGGGGTCCCTTACACAATATTTATGGACAATGAAACCAAATTCTATTCTAAATATTTGAATAAATACTAACAGAAGTATAATATCATGACCAATAACTCATCTCTATATCATGCAGTTGAAAAAGGATTGATATAGTCCTTTAATAAGACTCTTCCCAATATACTATGGAATATTTTATAAAATGAAACAAATTCATGGCTTGAAAATCTACTTTATACATTATAGTCCTTCTATTACACTAATCCTACTACTACACAAGAAAATATATACTCTATAGTGTATGGGATTAAGGTAGTGTTACCAATATATGTCCAACATCAGTCACTCTGACTAACCATTTGTGGATAGCTCTCATAAAATGATAAATCAGAAAAGAGATTGGATGAATTGGAGCATCTCGATGAGAGATGGTTTCTCACATTACAAAAATTGGAGGTCTATGAGAGTCAGATCATAAGAACCTTTAATAAGAGGGATATTTTATATTCATTCTTTTATGGAGAATAAGTGTTGGTTCTATGGAAACCAATGTTACTAGGTAAGAAGCATCCAAAAATTGGAACACATGTGGTAAACGGATTATATCATACATAAACCCCATATTAATGAAGCTTACTCATTGGATACCATGGATGCGGGGTGTGTCACTCCTCCCATCATTATAAGATTTTTCAAGAAATTGTATTCTTTTATTTCAAGATGTGTGAGAGTCCAAACAACAATACATTAAACTAAATGATGTCCCTTATCTTTAGGACATGATAATAAACTATAAGGAGACTATCCTGAAAACATGATGATAAACTATATAGAGATCATCTATACCACATTAATAAAAACTATACAGATGTTTTCATGGATGGAAGATGATAAAATTTAATGTTCCCCCTATTTGAACAGAAAAAATTTAAACTGCAAGGTACCCCACGTCCTTACCACATGACATTATGGTGCATGGATAAAGTCTTCACCCCATGACGCTAAACTACATGGTTCCCCATAAACGGTGTTTAGATTTATTCCTATAATTTCACGATATGTAGTGATTCATGAACCTTTAGTTCTTAAACCATCTATAGTCATACTTTTCCTTTATTCAAGGTGATCCATGTCCATTCTATATGATTTAAGACGATATACTTTTTTTAGAACTAGGTATAAATTTATTCTCAGTTTCAATGAGATATAGAGGGATGAATCAATCATATATCTTGGTCCATCTTCAAAATGAATCAAAATACCCCTATCATATCCATAATTTATTGTATATAGTTTGAGGGACCATTTTCATTCTTTATTTCTGACATCGAGCATAGCTTACATGAACTTAGGAAAATAATTAAGGGGTACGCAACACAAACAAATTTGGAAAGACTACGAAAGGCTCACTAGGTTCATGAATGAAACACTATAAAAGGAATACCATAAGACTTCACTTAAATATTTTATACTAAATGCTTAATGTCAATTACATAAAATATAACTATATGTTCCAGTGTACATCACCTGGGAGGACCACCATTACTGATTGTAGCCTCCAACCCCACCCACAGTCAATAACTATATGTCACTTGATTTCTAACATAAATGGATTTGATATTGTTACTATATCATCAATACATAGTCCATTAATGAAAAATAAATGAAATTATTCTCACTTCCTAGAGACTATGCTTGCACAGGAAGGTCATTCTTCAAGAACCATGTGTGGATTGATTCTCATTATGATATGGTATGTAGTGATGCCCGAACATCCCTCTCGAGTCCACCCACAACATTTATATTCATTCATGATGGTTCATATTCATCCTCACCATAAGATGTTAAACTACATGGGATTTCATGAACTACTTTTTCCTTGATTCATGTCGTCACAAGATACATAGTGACGTTAAGATCTCCAATCCTTAACCAAGCTACAACAATTAGTTGAAAACATTCCTACCTATACGTACATGATAGAACTGTATATTTTTTCACAATCAAGAAATACTTTAGGATTTATTACTACCATTATAGGATATTTAGTGACCTCGATATCCTTATTTCTAGATCCTTCCACAACAAATGATAAAAAACACATACCAACCACATAATATTCGAGTAAAAAAATCTCATTTTTCATATCTAAAAGATATATCAATGTATGACCTTCCATTGTACAAAATATATCATGAAATTCCTTCATAATAATTCCTAATAACTTACCTCATGACGTTAAATTTCCAAGAAAATATCATTGTCACATGACATTAATACTTCTCAACTTATGTTGTCCCACGCAATGATAAACTAAACAGTATATGTCTTTATAATATTAAATTAAACTACACATAAAATTTCCCCACAATATAGTAATAAACTTTATAGACCATCACCTATTTTCAACCCCTATAAATGTAAAACAAGATACTTACCCCGGTGAACCAATGTATGGGGGGGTTCCATCATATTTTAAAAGAACCTCTATCTATAAACCACATTTCATTATCTGAGTTCCTTGAATAACCAAAATATTCCATGGCCCCTATAAAGGAAACGAGGATTTAGGGAAAATTTTCATGACTACAAATGTATGTTTATGGCTCATGAAAATGTTTCTATGGTCTTTAACCAAATGATCCAATCTAAGAAAATGTATTTATAATCTGTGTCAGCCCTATCATCTCTGTTGATGAAATAAACACCTCATCATTACAATAATTACTCCTGGTATCATAGTCCCATATCATTACTCATGACCTAGGTACCTCAATCCATGACTGATGAATTCTTAATCTCCCTACTCAGAAATATGGTAGGCTATATTGGAACATGGGTATCCTAATGAGAATCTTTTGTATCATCATCCATATTATGTTCATATTAATTATTACCTTAAAATACCTTAACATTGGTCAAAACTATTGGACCATAAACTCTTTAATATAATGGTTTAAATCTCAAGACAATAAACTACTAAAAAATATACATAAAACTTACAAGGAATGAAAACTGAAAATGGAGGTCTACGAAAATTTCAAGTCACCAATCACTAAAATCATTATCTACAACATTTAGAAAAAAAATTACGTGCAAATGAATGAGGAATATATCTCATGGGTTCTATAGTACTGCCCTAGTAAAATCCAAGATATGATTGATGGACACCATGGTTCCAAATAAAGTTAGATTAATGATTTTAAAATATCCTCTATATGATAATATGTTTTCTAGGTAGAGAAAACAACATTTATTGTTCTTGAACCCTTTTAATATATTACTCTTTCTACAAGTGACACTTCATGATTTGACTATCCCAGATCACTAAAACCTTCCAAAGGGCCTAGAATTTATACATTGATTCCAGGAAAAATTCCATGAATATTAATGTATTCCTATGGATCATGTGTATAAACCTATGTCCATCGACCAAATGAGTCATTCAGAAAAATGACTTTTGGATCCTTGTGAGCCTTGACATCACAACCAAAGAACCCAACGCCCAATTATGTTTTAGTTCATTCTAGATATGATTGTCACATATCATCCTACCAAAAAATATACATTGGATCCTGATTTAAAATATTCATCCCAAACTATATAAGTGGATTTGATATCCCTGATGTTATGTTACCAACTCTTATACCCTTTCATAAAGTAGGAATGCATCACTCCATTACAAAACCATTTATGGCCCATCCCTCATGACTCAAAACTATAGGGAATAGATTTTTATCCTTAAATAATAAGAGAAAAATTTTCATAGGGTTCCAGAATCCTTTATGGATATTTTTTTATCATACCCAACGTTGTTATCTGGATTTTTGATTCTTCATAAATCTTTCATGTCCCTCTAATAAAAGTGGAGATCATCTTTTTCTTGACCATGTTGTCGACACAAAAGGGCCATGATCTACCAACTAAAGGCATATTCTCCTTGAAAGAATGGAACCTCAATCCTTGTGAGGCCGAGAAACAACATAGTAGAACCCATTAACTTAGAGTGTTATGGGTCATCCCCGATTTGTTTTCCTCATATCATATTCACATACTCAAACATTTGTGTCATGGCATGAATCATCACTACTCTAACTACCTAGTTGGACCTAAAAACCCTTGTAATTTTCCCTCAACCAAAAATACCTATAAGATGATTCCATATCCACTAGAAATGATACCTTACTTCAAGGAACCTTTTCTTGACTATTCTTGTATGCTTATGGCACTTTCACATGTACATATGGTCATCAAAAAATGTGTATCTCTATAAAAGCTCTTTATGATCAATTTGAGTCCTTGTAACACCATTGTGGAACACATAAACTCATTGGATTTTTAGAAATTCATGGAATGTATACATCACATTCCATGTTCATTGATTAGGTATGAGATAAAAAACCCTAAACTATAAAAATTGAAAGTAAAGAAAAAATATCTTCTACAAAAGAGATAGATGTTCCAACATAATAGACACTAGACTAAATAGATAGATGGTCTAAGCTAGAGACCCAAAATAAATTTACAGAATGTCTGAGTTAATGGACCTAATCTAAAGTGATAGATTATTCAAGATAAAAGACTATAAGCTAAATCAATATAAGTTCTATGTTAAAATACCCTAAACAAAAATTATAAAATGTCCAAGATAAAAGAACCGAAACTACAACAATGGATGTTCATACTTAAATGACCCAAAACAAAACCACAACAATAATTAATCATGCAACAACTTATAAGTCTGACCACATGGAAAAAGAAAAAATAAATTCATGATCACCAAAACTATCGAATTTGACAAAAGATATATCACCATACCCCTAGGAAATATATCCTAACATTGCAATCCTTCTTCGAATCAAGTGAAATAAATATAGCTGGGATATATTATTGAAGAATAATCTCATGTTTGTGGGAGTTTATGTTGATTTATGAAGAAGTAATCTATTATAATTTTAACACTAAAACCCATGATTTTGGGTTTAATTTATATTATGAAGATGATGGGTATCATTTTTTATTCATATGATATTAGAGTACTGAAATTTCATGCATATCATAGATATAAGAAAAAACTGGAAACAACATGGAAGGTTTACAAAAGTCCATTCACTAATAATGTGAAAAAAAGAATATCCATATTTGGAGTCTCTCTAATAATATCAACAAAAAGGTACATCTGATTATGAAAATAGTTGATATGCTGAACTGTCCATGTTGACATGGGTCTTCCAAGAAATGTTTATCAGACACTAGTGTACTGCTCACCCCACCACTTTTGCTGTAAAGACCCGCAAATTTCAAGGAAATTTTTTTTTCTTAATTTTTTTTTGGAATTTTACAAGAGCGGAGCTTCAGACGGCACCTGATTCCGAGGCCCGGTGTGCCCGGAATCAATTTCCGAAGTTTGGCTCGGGTACGTTCAGTGAACGGACGAGCGGGTTTTTCTATCTTTTGAACCGGTGCCCGGAATCGAATTCTGAGGGCACCGATGAAATCGTAGCGCCGGTATTTGCTTAGAAACGCCTCTTCCGGAGTTGCGTTTGCTCAGACGTGGTTTTTAAATTTTGGGGCTTTAAGTCAGAAATAAAATAAAATTTGTGCGACAACTTTATTTTATTTCACTTAAGCTGCATGGAAGTCACTTGAAAGCCACTTGAGCTGAGTTAAAGCGGATAGGGTGCTATCCGGAAATATCCTACCCCTTGTTAGGATATTTGTGAGGTGGGGCCCGCACGAGCCCCGCCGTTTCTTTCGCTAAGTAACGCACCCGCGAAAACCCGTCAAAGTAACTGAAAAGTCAACCGGCGTGTTTTCTTTAATTCTTAACAGACCATTTAATTGGGCGGTTTATTTCGTGAATTAAATGGGCTGTTTCATTCGTTGAATTAATTCAACGAATTTAATGGGTCGTTACTTACGTGTTTGCGTTCGTTGGCAAAATAATAAAATAGACAAACTTGTCTATTTTGGAGGATTTCTATCGTTGTGCGAATCCTCTGAGCCTCCACCCTCCCCGCGAAGAACGCGAAGAACGCGAAGAACGCGAAGAACGCGAAGAACGCCGGAACCGGAATTCGACGACGCACACCGTGATCTGCGACGTCGACGAGCTCTACCTGCGACGTTCTTCGGCGACGCGTCTTCTTCCGCGGCCGATCCTCGTTCGGCAACTAAGGTGAGAAACGAATCGTTTAATTCTCCCTTTTAATTTCAATGACAACGGATTTAATTAATTAAATCCGTTTGTTCTAGATCCGGAGATCGTCGGCGTGACGTTTTTCCCGCGGTGCGACGAACGTCTCTTCCGCGACGACGTGACGATCCCCTCCTTTCGCGACGAGCGATTCCGCGACGACCTCACGTCCGACGGTGACTTCGAGGTAGGGGTTGTTGGAATATTTTATTTCCCGTGTTTATTCTTTTAAAATAAAGAACCCGATCACGGAACAATTTTAATTTATTTAAAATTGTTGATTGGTTATTTTCTTTTCCTCCCGTTGATTTTATGACTAACGCGGAGGGTGCGGATCTAACGAACAAGACCCGGCAACCCTCCGCCGATCTTTTTGTTGTGCGGATTTGGCGGACGACGACGAACCGTGCGGCAGGGGCGATCCGTTGATCCCGCAGTGAAGATCGGCCCCCGGGAGGAGCTATGGCGCAGACGGGAGGCAAAACGGGCCACCGGTGCAACTCCGGCGGCCCGCGGAAGGCGGCGACGGCGCGACGGCGCCGGCGACCGGAGGCGGCGGCGCCCGGCGCGCCACCGGAAGATCCGTCGCGGCTCGGCCGCGGCGGCGGCGAACCGCCGGACCGCGTCCGCGGTCCGGCCACCCAGCACGCAGCCCGCGCGGGCCGCGTTCCTCCAAGCCGCGGGTCAAACCCGCGGCGGTTTTTCTTCGGCCGCTCGGCCGAAGCCGAGCTGGCCGGTCCGGTCGGCCGGGCCGCGCCCAGGCCGGACCGGAACCGGCCTAGCCGGGCCAGGTCAGGTCGACCCGGTCCGGGTCGACCCGGTTCGGCCGACCCCCAGGGGGGTTCGGGCCGGGTCGCCCCGGGACCAGAACCCCCGTTTTCGGGACCTCTTCGGTCTTTTGCCCATATCTTGGGCCTAGGACCTCTGATTGACAAACCGTCAGCGGCTACGCGATCCTTGGATCGATACGGTCGTTTCGGTATATTACACTGAAGGTTTCGGAAGACTTTGGGTTCGGCCGGGTTGGTTCGTACACGAAACCAACTGGGCCCTCGGAGCGGAAACGCTCATAACTTGAGCTACAGACGTCCGATCGACGTACCGTCAGCGGTGGTAGTTTCCTCTAAGTGAGACGGAACTTTTGGCATACTCCGCCCGAGGATCGGACACAGGCGGAGTACGGTCGGGTTGGTTTTTCCCTAAAAACTAACCGGTCCCCTGGGACGAAAATGCCAATAACTCTCAGACCGGGCGTCCGATTGACGCGCCGTCTGTTGCGTTGAGATCCTGTTGTCGATACGGAACTTTTGGATACATCAACTTCGGACTACGTGTCAGTTGATGTATCAGCCTCTCGGCTCGTGGAGCGGACCCTCCTAAACGAGCTCGCTGTGTGCGGGAACCCTAGTGTTGGCTGTGACCTCGATGACAGAGCAGAGATCCTTCGTTGACTGCGACGACGACAGAGCAGAGATCCTTCGTGGACTGCGACGACGACAAAGCAGAGATCCTTCGTGGACTGCGGCGACGACTGTGCGGAGATCCTCAGTGGACTGCGTCGACTACTACACTCAGCGATCCTACGTGGATCAGTGCTACAGGTCCTGTGTGGGCCCGATCCTGGGTGGGTCCTTACTACCGGTTCTGTGTGAGCCACTGCCTACAGGTTCTGTGTGAGCCTGATCCTGTGTGGGTCTTTTGCGGGGGTTAGTACCTATCGATCCTTCGTGGGTCCGATGACTTAGATGGATCAGTGATCATCTTTGACGTCATCTGAAAAAGTATACCTGGTTGACCTGAATCTTATGTTACTCTCCTTTGTGGATTATGTTGAACTATCCTATGTGGATTTACTGTTTACTCTCCTTTGTGGATTTGAGTCTTGCTTTCCTGCGTGGATTGAGTTGTTCTTAAGCTTGTGAGCCGAGCTAGAATTGGGGACTTAGGTATATGTATGGGCATATACCTAAGTCGAGTCAGATGTTACTTCGTGATTGCACCTTTCTTTTGTGCTATATCCTTTGTGGATTTCGGGAGACCTTCGGGGGTCTCGGGGTCCTTACTGAGTAGCTTATACTCACCCCTGCACGGGCTATGCCCGCACCTTATTGTGTTGGATGCAGACGACGGACAGCGCTGATCACGGTTGGGGCGTGGAGCAGGACGGTACCTGGATGTGGACCACTGGGCGGGACGTGCTCGGAGCGGACCCGGGACCCGAGGAGCCTGGAGGCTATCTGTACCCACCCTTCAGGTGGGATTGCCAGTGGACGACACGAGGCCGCCGTCTTTTTCTTCAGTTGCTGTTCTTTACCATTTCAGTTGTAATTTCAGTTTGGGATTGTATTCTGGCCCCCTTTACTTTTCTGCACGTGTAGTTACTTTCCGCTTGCTGACTCTGTGGTGGTTGTTACTTATAAAGGAAATGCCTTCCCTGTTTACCGGGATTTTACGCCTTGGTGCTAGTCGCCAGCCCCTGGCCTATGGAAGGCGGGCTTGGGGTAGTCACGGCACGGGCCCCGAGGTCGGGTCGTGACAAATTGGTATCAGAGGTGGTCGGTTCTACCGCAGACTCTGATCGTTTTTTCTTTCTCTATGAAGCAATAGTGTTTAGTGTATTGAGTGTGGTTATCAGTTCAGGGAGCCCAGTGTTGGTGCGGCGGCCGACGTATCCGTACACCAGGACCCTGACTCCTGATTTCCGACTTAATGCATGAAAACATTGATTGCGTGTGTGTTCCAAGTTTTCTTTGTGATTACTTATGTCAGCTCACCGGGTATACTGATCTGCTTCATGAAAGTCTCAAGTTTTCCGTGTGATTACTTGTGCCAGCTCACCAGGTATACTGTTCTGACTGTGGTTCTCTTGTTCTCCTTTTCAGGATGGCCCCGCGACGACAGCCAGCTAGGGTTCCGAGTGTAAGGCGCGATGGCAGCCCACCGAGCGACGAGGCCTCGGTGCAGGGCCCTTTGCCAGCAGTGGCGCCGGCGGTAGCATTACCCACCGAGCCACCGATGCTACCAGTACCAGACGCTGACGATGCACGTCGCCTCAGGGCACTGCATGAGTTTCAGAGCCAGCGACCGCCCAGGTTTCGCGGTGAGGCGGACCCCCAGGCCGCCGAGGACTGGCTAGAGGCGGTGGTACGGATCTTTAGGCTAGTGAGGACACCAGCGGATCTCATGGTGATTCTCGCGGCGAGCCTCCTGCAGGCGGCGGCAGGACGATGGTGGAGCTTGATGCTCTAGGTTCACGATGAGGCATCCTTGCTCTGGACGGGCTTCGAGAGCCTCTTCCGCTCTGAGTTCGTCCCGGCCACCCTCCGAGCGGTACGCATCCAGGAGCTTCTCCAGCTGCGCCAGGGCAGCATGACGGTCGCTCAGTACGCGGCGAGTTTCACTGACCTATCTCGCTACTCGACCGACATGGTACGGGACCCCTTCTTCCGGGCCCGGACCTTCGAGCAGGGCTTGCGGCAGGAGATTCGGGCGTCGCTGATCTCCCTCAGCATTCCGACCCAGGCGGGAGTGCTGGAGCGAGCCCTCCTGATCGAGAGCTTACTGGCAGAGCCTTCTTCAGCGACGAGACCTAGCGCAGGGCGGCAGGTAGCTGAGTCTTCGGCAGCAGGTAGCCGACGGATTACTCTCGGGTCCAGGCAGACCAGACCCCCATGCAGACGGCCTCAGGACACCGGCTCAGCAGTGCGGGGCACACAGCGGAGTGCCAGCCTTCCGAGAGGTAGGCTGTGCTACTCCTGCGGCGGGCAGGGTCACATGGCTCGTGACTACCCGACTCGCCGATCAGAGGAGCAGCAGACGTTGGAGGGGCCACCCAGGTAGAGGCAGAGGGTCGACCGTGGTGGTCCGCAGGGAGGAGGCGGACGAGACAGAGGAGCTGGCCGAGCAGCGGGTGGTGGGCGATGCTTCCAGGCTCTACCCCCACCACCACCAGGAGGGCCACCTCGACCACAGGGAGCTGGTGGGCAGGGACAGGCCCAGCTCCAGGCAGTGGAGGCCTACGACCCCGATATGCCAGAGATGATTCGAGGTACGATCTGTGTCTATTCCACCCTTGCTGCAGTACTTATAGACACAGGAGCGAGTCACTCTTTCATAGCCTCTGCCCTTGTTCGGAGCTCGGAGATTCCGACTGAGCCGTTGGCTCGATCCTTACGGCTAGAGACTCCTACGGGAGCAGACTCGACGATTACGCACTGGTGCCGGCAGTGTGAGATTACTCTAGGAGGCGAGAGCTTCGGCTGGGATCTCCTTGTAGCGGCGTCGAGGCCTTACGACGTCATCTTGGGCATGGATTGGCTATCCACGGTTCATGCCCAGATCGACTGTTTTAGGCGCAAGGTGCGATGTGTTCGCACCGACGGGAGCAGGTTTACCTTCACCGGCGAGAAGGGAACCTTTGCAGCACAGGATGGACTTCCGCGGAGGAGAGTGCAGCCCATCTCTCATCAGTTGGCTAGCCTCATCCTAGGAGCAGTGGACGTGCGGAGTCCAGTTTTTCCTGCAGTGGTGGACCAGTACGTGGACGTCTTTCCCGACGACGTTCCAGGGCTACCTCCTCGTAGAGAGGTAGACTTTTACATCGACTTGTACCCCGGGACAGCCCCGATATCTACTCCAGCATACCGGATGGCCCCCGCCGAGCTTCGAGAGCTGCGGGTACAGTTGGAGGACTTGCAGAGCAAGGGGTTTATCCGACACGGTGTTTCACCCTGGGCTTCCCCGATATTGTTCGCCAAGAAGGCGGACGGGAGCTTGCGACTGTGTGTCGACTATCGTCGCCTGAACCAGGTGACAGTGAGGAACAAGTATCCGCTTCCACGGATTGATGACCTCTTCGATCAGCTCAAGGGAGCGCGGTGGTTCTCAAAGATAGACCTCCGGTCAGGCTATCATCAGCTCAGAGTTCGAGACGAGGACGTGCAGAAGACGGCCTTCAGGTGTCGGTATGGCCATTATGAGTTCTTGGTTATGCCATTCGGCGTAACCAATGCTCCAGCAGTGTTCATGAGCCTCATGAACAGGATCTTCCAGCCATACCTCGACCGATTTGTCGTGGTCTTCATTGACGACATTTTGGTATACTCGACGACTAAGGAGGAGCATGCCTACCACCTGCGAGTTGTGCTAGACACACTCCGAGAGCACCAACTTTATGGCAAGCTCTCAAAGTGCCAGTTCTGGTTACGTGAGGTCCACTTCTTGGGGCACGTCATCTCTGAGGTGGGAGTTGCAGTGGATCCCACGAAGATCGAGGCAGTGCTATCTTGGGAGCCACCCAGGAGCGTGATGGAGGTGCGGAGCTTCTTGGGCCTAGCCGGATACTATCGGAGATTTGTGCCAGACTTCTCCAGAGTTGCGGCACCACTCTCAGCCTTGACGAAGAAGGGGAAACCCTTTGTGTGGTCAGACAGATGTCAGCAGAGCTTCCAGCAACTGAGACAGAGATTGACCAGCGCACCTATCTTGAGGTTGCCTGAGGAGGGAGTTGGATACGTAGTTTACTGCGACGCATCAGGGACTGGACTCGGGTGCGTCCTGATGCAGGAGCGGGCCGTGATCGCCTACGGATCACGTCAGTTGAGACCGCATGAGAAGAACTACGCCACTCATGACCTGGAGTTAGCAGCAGTGGTCTTCGCTCTGAAGACTTGGCGGCACTATCTGATGGGCGAGCGCTTCACAGTCTTTTCTGACCACCAGAGTCTCAGGTATATCTTCTCTCAGAAGGACCTGAACCTGAGACAGTGGAGATGGCTTGAGTTCCTCCAGGACTATGACTTTGAGATAGTCTATACTCCTGGGAAGGGGAACGTGGTAGCTGATGCCCTCAGCAGGAGGACGGGCATTCAGCTACTTGAGGAGGCGACGGAGCAGCTAGCCTCCTTACAGATATCCTTCGTGGATAGAGATGTAGCATCCTTTCTTCAGTCTCTCACAGTCTCTCCTCCACTTCTACAGCGGGTCAGAGAGGCTCAGCGTGGGGACGCTGACTGTGAGACCCGGCGTGCACTGATATCTTCAGGTCAGGCGCCTGATGGCTTCTCCCTGGGAGCAGAGCACGACATCCTTTTCAGAGGACGTACCTTCGTACCAGTCGCTTTACGAGAGGAGGTGCTGAGAGAGTTTCACACTTCTCCCTTGGCGGTGCATCCCGGAGTGGCGAAGATGTACCAGGATCTCAGACGACAGCACTGGTGGCCGGGCATGAAGAAAGCTGTGGCAGAGTTCGTTTCACGATGCCTCACCTGCCAGCAGGTGAAGGCAGAGCATCAGGTACCAGCAGGCTTGGTATAGCCCTTGGAGGTCCCGGAGTGGAAGTGGGACGGGATATCTATGGACTTCGTGACTGGACTTCCACGCACTTCCAGAGGTCACGACTTCATTTGGGTGATTGTCGACCGACTCACCAAGTCGGCACACTTCTTACCCATCAGAGAGCAGGGCTCAGTGGAGAGATTGGGACGTCTTTACGTCCAGGAGATCGTACGGCTTCATGGTGTTCCATCGTCTATCGTCTCCGATCGAGATGCTCGTTTCACTTCCCGGCTTTGGAAGGGGTTACAGGAGGCGTTCGGGACGCGGCTCCATCTGAGCACAGCCTTCCACCCTCAGACGGATGGTCAGATGGAAAGGACCATACAGACACTCGAGGACATGCTCCTTGCATGTGTTCTCGACTTTGGTCGCAGCTGGGAGGACCACCTACCCTTGGTGGAGTTCGCGTACAACAACAGATACCACTCCACCATCGGGATGGCACCATACGAGGCGTCGTACGGCAGACCCTGCAGATCACCGTTGTGCTGGACAGACCCTGGGGAGTCAGCACTCGTGGGACCAGAGATGGTCCGAGCCACGACAGAGAAGGTCCAGATCATCCAGGAGAGGATGAGGACAGCTCAGAGCCGGCAGAAGTCATATGCTGACAGGAGGCGGAGGCCACTAGAGTTCGAGGATGGCGACCACGTCTTTTTGCGTGTCTCACCTCGACGTGGTTTACGGAGATTTGGCCGAGGCGGCAAGTTGTCTTCACGCTTCATCGGGCCTTTCCAGGTCCTCAGCAGGATAGGAGAGGTGGCTTATCGCCTGGCTCTACCACCTCAGTTGCACCGGGTGCACGAAGTCTTCCACATGTCTCAGCTGAGGAGATACGTGCACGACCCGACACACATCATCGACTTTGGGGAGCTGGACGTGGACGATGGGGCGACTTTTGCGGAGGTCCCAGTGGAGATCGAGGATCGACAGGAGCGGGTCCTGCGTGGGCGGTCGATTCCTCTTGTGCGCGTCAGATGGCAGCACGGGAACCTCCAGGAGAGCACTTGGGAACGGGAGGCTCAGATGCGTGCTCAGTACCCCCATTTGTTCCCCTAGTTTTTGATGTATCTTTACGGGGACGTAAAGCCCTGAGGTGAGAGTAATGTAAAGACCCTCAAATTTCAAGGAAATTTTTTTTCTTAATTTTCTTTGGAATTTTACAAGAGCGCAGCTTCAGACGACACCTGATTCCGAGGCCCGGTGTGCCCGGAATCAATTTCCGAAGTTTGGCTCGGGTACGTTCAGTGAACGGACGAGCGGGTTTTTCTATCTTTTGAACCGGTGCCCGGAATCGAATTCTGAGGGCACCGATGAAATCGCAGCGCCAGTATTTGCTTAGAAACGCCTCTTCCGGAGTTGCGTTTGCTCAGACGTGGTTTTTAAATTTTGGGGCTTTAAGTCAGAAATAAAATAAAATTTGTGCGACAACTTTATTTTATTTCACTTAAGCTGCATGGAAGTCACTTGAAAGCCACTTGAGCTGAGTTAAAGAGGATAGGGTGCTATCCGGAAATATCCTACCCCTTGTTAGGATATTTGTGAGGTGGGGCCCGCACGAGCCCCGCCGTTTCTTTCGCTAAGTAACGCACCTGCGAAAACCCGTCAAAGTAACTGAAAAGTCAACCGGCGTGTTTTCTTTAATTCTTAACAGACCATTTAATTGGGTGGTTTATTTCGTGAATTAAATGGGCTGTTTCATTCGTTGAATTAATTCAACGAATTTAATGGGTCGTTACTTACGCGTTTGCGTTCGTTGGCAAAATAATAAAATAGACAAACTTGTCTATTTTGGAGGATTTCTATCGTTGTGCGAATCCTCTGAGCCTCCACCCTCCCCGCGAAGAACGCGAAGAACGCGAAGAACGCGAAGAACGCGAAGAACGCCGGAACCGGAATTCGACGACGCACACCGTGATCTGCGACGTCGACGAGCTCTACCGGCGACGTTCTTCGGCGACGCCTCTTCTTCCGCGGCCGATCCTCGTTCGGCAACTAAGGTGAGAAACGAATCGTTTAATTCTCCCTTTTAATTTCAATGACAACGGATTTAATTAATTAAATCCGTTTGTTCTAGATCCGGAGATCGTCGGCGCGACGTTTTTCCCGTGGTGCGACGAACGTCTCTTCCGCGACGACGTGACGATCCCCTCCTTTCGCGACGAGCGATTCCGCGATGACCTCACGTCCGACGGCGACTTCGAGGTAGGGGTTGTTGGAATATCTTATTTCCCCTGTTTATTCTTTTAAAATAAAGAACCCGATCACGGAACAATTTTAATTTATTTAAAATTGTTGATTGGTTATTTTCTTTTCCTCCCGTTGATATTATGACTAACGCGGAGGGTGCGGATCTAACGAACAAGACCCGGAAACCCTCCGCCGATCTTTTTGTTGTGCGGATTTGGCGGACGACGACGAACCGTGCGGCAGGGGCGATCCGTTGATCCCGCAGTGAAGATCGGCCCCCGGGAGGAGCTATGGCGCAGACGGGAGGCAAAACGGGCCACCGGTGCAACTCCGGCGGCCCGCGGAAGGCGGCGGCGGCGCGGGTCGCCGGCGCGGCGGCGCCGGCGACCGGAGGCGGCGGCGCCCGGCGCGCCGCCAGAAGATCCGCCGCGGCTCGGCCGCGGCGGCGGCGAACCGCCGGACCGCGTCCGCGGTCCGGCCACCCAGCACGCGGGCCGCGTTCCTCCAAGCCGCGGGTCAAACCCGCGGCGATTTTTCTTCGGCCGCTCGGCCGAAGCCGAGCCGGCCGGTCCGGTTGGCCGGGCCGCGCCCAGGCCGGACCGGACCCGGCCTAGCCGGGTCGCCCCGGGCCCAGAACCCCCGTTTTCGGGCCCTCTTCGGTCTTTTGCCCATATCTTGGGCCTAGGACCTCCGATTGACGAACCGTCAGTGGCTACGCGATCCTTGGATCGATACGGTCGTTTCGTTATATTACACTCAAGGTTTCGGAAGACTTTGGGTTCGGCCGGGTTGGTTCGTACACGAAACCAATCGGCCCCTCGGAGCGGAAACGCTCATAACTTGAGCTACGGACGTCCGATCGACGTACCGTCAGCGGTGGTAGTTTCCTCTAAGTGAGACGGAACTTTTTGCATACTCCGCCCGAGGATTGGACATAGGCGGAGTACGGTCGGGTTGGTTTTTCCCTAAAAACTAACCGGGCCCCTGGGACAAAAATGCCAATAACTCTCAGACCGGGCGTCCGATTGACGCGCCGTCTATTGCGTTGAGATCCTGTTGTCGATACGGAACTTTTGGATACATCAACTTCGGACTACGTGTCAGTTTATGTATCAGCCTCTCGGCTCGTGGAGCGGACCCTCCTAAACGAGCTCGCTGTGTGCGGGAACCCTAGTGCTGGCTGTGACCTCGATGACAGAGCAGAGATCCTTCGTGGACTGCGACGACGACAGAGCAGAGATCCTTCGTGGACTGCGACGACGACAGAGCAGAGATCCTTCGTGGACTGCGGCGACGACTGTGCGGAGATCCTCAGTGGACTGCGTCGACTACTGCACTCAGCGATCCTACGTGGATCAGTGCTACAGGTCCTGTGTGGGCCCGATCCTGGGTGGGTCCTTACTACCGGTTCTGTGTGAGCCACTGCCTACAGGTTCTGTGTGAGCCCGATCCTGTGTGGGTCTTTTGCGGGGGTTAGTACCTATCGATCCTTCGTGGGTCCGACGACTTAGATGGATCAGTGATCATCTTTGACGTCATCTGAAAAAGTATACCTGGTTGAGCTGAATCTTATGTTACTCTCCTTTGTGGATTGTGTTGAACTATCCTATGTGGATTTACTGTTTACTCTCCTTTGTGGATTTGAGTCTTGCTTTCCTGCGTGGATTGAGTTGTTCTTAAGCTCGTGAGCAGAGCTAGAATTCGGGACTTAGGTATATGTATGGGCATATACCTAAGTCGAGTCAGATGTTACTTCGTGATTGTACCTTTCTTTTGTGCTATATCCTTTGTGGATTTCGGGAGGCCTTCGGGGGTCTCGGGGTCCTTACTGAGTAGCTTATACTCACCCCTGCACGGGCTATGCCCGCACCTTGTTGTGTTGGATGCAGACAACGGACAGCGCTGATCACGGTTGGGGCGTGGAGCAGGACGGTACCTGGAGGTGGACCACTGGGCGGGACGTGCTCGGAGCAGACCTGGGACCCGAGGAGCCTGGAGGCTATCTGTACCCACCCTTCAGGTGGGATTGCCAGTGGACAACACGAGGCCGCCGTCTTTTTCTTCAGTTGCTGTTCTTTACCTTTTCAGTTGTACTTTCAGTTTGGGCTTGTATTCCGGCCCCCTTTACTTTTCTGCACTTGTAGTTACTTTCCGCTTGCTGACGCTGTGGTGGTTGTTACTTATAAAGGCAATGCCTTCCCTGTTTACCGGGATTTTACGCCTTGCTGCTAGTCGCCAGCCCCTGGCCTATTGAAGGCGGGCTTGGGGTAGTCACGGCACGGGCCCCGAGGTCGGGTCGTGACATTTGCTTATACACCAGGATGGAGATAATCAACCAAAGTAATCATATATTAAGCTCTCTTTTGAGAATCATCCAATGAGGATAATAATGATTAATTTTCAAACCTATGATAGGATATTATTTCCTCATGCCTCCATATTTTCTCAGTTTAGATATTCATCTATGATTGCAATCAAGATATCAATTGATGACCCAACTCCAATGCCTTCAACATCTCCCTCATCATCCTAACAATATGAGACTCAGATGAAATATCACAAAAATGAATTTAATTTTTATATACATAATTCAGAGTCATAATGACATGCTTCATGAATTCATATAGATGCATTTGTAGAAACAGCATGCACTAGGACATGAAATAGTTGACGGAAAAATTTTATATGGTCAGAAAATATATCCAATGGAGTCTTAGTAATGAAATAATTAATATATGGATAGATAATCATATGTTGTGTCTAATCCATGGAAACCAATGATGTAGGTATGGTAGGAGGGTGAATTACCAATTTATCTAATGGTGAAGTACATGAAGAAGCCTTTTATTTTCTTCTTTCAACAAGTGTATCATCTATATCAGACTCAAGAGGTCTAATTTCCTCAACGGACTCTGTCTCACTATGATGAAACTCTTCACTATAATGAGGGTGTTTCCATGACACCTCTCCCATATCTTTAATCAATTATACCATCACCACTAATAGTGTGGTTGGGGGGAAAGGCCTATCCAGGCGATATACTAGTTGGTTTAGCACACCTTTTGAATAAGATACTAACCATGTATGGGCATTATAGTAGTTAAGTAAGATAGAAGTATCAATAAAAATAATTATAACCTCTTCTTTAGTATCTTCACCCCACAACATCATCCAAATCAGGATGTTGACCCTAAGGTATCACTTCCCTCAAATTCCAACCAATTGATGAGGGGAGACCTATTTGGTACATTTTAACTAGAGAATGAACCAATGGGGTGTATAAAGATCCAAGATAATTTGATTCTCCACCTTGGATATAAGAACCTCTTCCTGAAGAGAGATCATTTATGACCTTTAATCAAGTGAACTGCTACTATTATCAATAATCGGCCTAGATGGTGCATAGTAAGGGGTAAAATCAATGCTATTAGGCTGGATCAACAAATCCCTAACCTCGTTTGGACTAAGTGAAATTGTTCCAGGACCATATATGTTTAACAATCTATGATGGGATAAGGAATCAGAGATCCTAGTGGCCTTTTAGTTTTCATTACAATGGAAATTCTCCCCTATCCATCCTAAAAAACTACAGAGGACCCCTAATCCTATAATTGTTTATACAATGATGAAGATTTACCATGTTTTGATAATGGTTTTTAAGGAAAAGAATTACCAAATTGAGATTATATCATTCTATAAGTCATGCATCCATCACTATTGTATGGAATAATATCCTTAAATGCACATCAGTAGCTAGGAAAATCTATTCATTAAAAAAAAGAACCATAATTCTAGTCATCCTACAGTTCGGGGAGATATTCAAGTTCACTTTTTATCCCAATGATGTGTAGTTCCCATCATCCAAGATGGACCAATATGATCCAACACTATCACAGAACTATTTAGATGGGTTCTGATAATAGAGAATTGTAGTTGGCGTTGCCCTTATACCTGAAATAATACTAATCCAGTCCATAAACCAAATAAGTGATTGCATTATCATATCCTTCTCTAATTTCTCCTTCACGATGGTGAATATTTAATTCCCCAAAATAGGAGTCTATAAGGGGCCATCCTTTATATTTGTATCTGGGAGGAACCAATCACACACCACTCTAAGAGGGGGAATCTAACCTAGTTGATAGATGTCTCATACGATGATGGCCAATTCACCATGGGGAAAATGGAATGAGTTGGTGTGAGGGAATAAAAGATGATTATTTATCAATGGTGATCCGGCTAGCGGTAGATGATAAATTAGGGAATCCACATGGATTCATAAAGATGAAACATGTGTAACTGATCAATAAACTCTATGAATCTTTGAATAACCCAGAAGGGTCATTCCCATTAGTCCTACAAATTACTGACCTGATATAGATCCCATTTCATGTTCCATCACTAGATAGGATTGTTTAGATAGGAGGAAAATGTGCTTGAAGAGTTTTTAGTGATATGCTGGTAAGTGAAATCATAGCCATCTGAGCCTAAAAAATAATTTTACAACATAAAAGGAAAACACTAGTGTTGATCTTTGACCCAATGGGTTTCCTTAGAAACTATTATATGAATAAAATGAGAAGAAGTTGACACTTATTGAGAGGGATGATTTATTTTTAATGGATAGATAAAAACATAATCCATCTAACTGAACCCCTATAGAGGAAGGCTGTGATATAAAAGAAAATCATGAAGCTCGTAGGAGATAAACCTCTTTAGAATCACATTATCATAACAAACATGATATAGGGGTCAATATTGTTATTATTGGAAATCATGGACCTTTATTTGGCCACAATAGTGTAAGTTTGATGAGTACTGGAATCCATCTAAATAAGAGTAAGTGGAATATGTCAGATAGATAAAATAAAATATTTTCAATGTAAATAAGGAATAAGAAGGAAAAATCATTTACATCCCATGAATAAGAAAGGAATTCATGAATCTCATATGGATTTCTCATATCACCTGACTCATAAAGATATCAATGTCTGCGAAACACAGTAGGGAATTACACGATTGCATGAACCCTTGTAGACTAGTGATCACATGACCTGGACATGGTCACATTAGTTAAATGATAATAAATAGATCATCTAATTGAGTAAGAAGGAACCATGGAACTATCAAGACAAATTAAATCTGCATATTCATAGTTCCAAAAATTACTAAAATGAAGTCCGTAGCCATTTATGTTAGGTGCCTGAGCAAGAACTTTATTTTAGAAGATTCCTCATGAAAGCAGGTCTTGTAGTGGGGTCTCATGACAGGGTCTTGTTTAATGGTCTTGCGATGAGGTAACATGTAAGAATCATGGAGATATCACTAAAAGGGTTGAGTATGTGTCTTAATGAATGGCTCTACGCCCCTATTTATAGGAAATCTAAAAAGGAGTCATCTGACTGACCAAGTTTCACTGCAGATACCAATTCATGACACCCCCAAAGGCTTAAGAAGGAATTTACATTCATTAGAAATGATCCCTTGTCACCGTCGAAATTTCTTTCTTTGGTGGGGAAGGGGGATTTGTTGATTAATGCCAAATGAGCATTGTAAAAATCATGAAGGAAGAAATACCTGGACATGGGTTTTTCATTAATTGAAAGAAATGATGATGAAGGTGACCAAGAACCACAAAATGTGTGAGCCTAAAGGGATACGAGATCACATGACCATCATAAGTTCATGTGAAGGTGCTAGAACAACCTCGAACATGCAAAATGCCCTACGAGGTCCCTTCTAAAAGTCCTTAAACTATTGAGAAGGAGCCCTAAACAGAACCTAATAACAAGATGGTAGCTATATAATTTCTCATTGGTCACACATATTATTATGTGTCCCAGGCATAACAACCCATAAATATAATTCAAAATTAGTAGGGAAATATCAAAAAGGAGTAGGCATCTTATGGATGTAAACCTCACATCATGGATCACTAATGAGGATAACGGTTGTTCTAAACAACACTCATCCAAAATTGCTATACCCCTTCACCTTTTTAAAATAAAACAATTGAAATAAAAATAGTGAGGTTGGAGACACTCATGGTCATAAATGTCACACAATTCACCCCCAGAAACCCACAAGACACCATGAGACCATGGTGTCATGTCTTCCTCATCTTTCAAAATCCCATTGATATGTCTTCTGCATCCTTGAATGGGCCTAAAATATGTCCAGAGTACCTCACACCCATATGTATTTCGATGAAATTATGGATTGATTTTTTCATGAAATTATCTTCCCTATCCATAGCCCCATTATTGTACATGCGACACATCACCAAAATGAATAGTATTTATATTTCAAATTGCCCTTGAAATCTAACAAGAAAATATTCTATTTTAAATTAAAGAAAGTAAATAAGAACTAGAGGATGCAGGAGACTCTTTAATTAAATAAAATTTTATGATGAGTTTATGATGTCCTTTGAATAGTCTCACCAAAATACAAGATAGTTTGTACTGATCCCATAAAGGCCCCTTGTCAATCCATCATCGTCTCATAAAAATCCCTCGACATGTCACCCAAGAACATGTGATGGTCATTCATCTGGCATCCTCATCTCATGAAGGCATACAGGCTTGTCCATTTGAAAAATATAAAAGTCCTTCTGAATTTCCACAAGAATCTTAAGTATTCTATTAAATGGAAATAATCCAATAATGGAGGTGTTGATGGGATCAACTAATGGTTGCTGAAAATAAGGAAAACCCTCAAATAAATCCATGGTAGAGACTCTAAATGATACGTGATACTGAATCCCTTAACCAATTCCATCCTAGAATCCCATGATATGTAACACAAAAAGAAGAAAACCTCTATGTCGGTGAGGATTATAAATTCCCTATCCCAACATGAAAAATTGGAGGACACTTTGAAGGATCATGATCATGACCACCGTTACCCCGAGATCACAGAGCCTTACACTAGTGCCACATCACATTTCTCGGAGAGGCTGATCTCATGATCAACAAGTATTTTTCAAGTAAGATACAAGCGAAATGTTTAAGAAATCAAGAAACATGATAAGGTACTTCATCTGATCACCCATATTTCTTATGGTGGAATTATTATGGGGCGTGTGAAGAACATCCCGTAAACCTTCTAGATCATGTGTGATATAAAATAATCATACACTGAATGAATATATGGAAAATAATACATAATGTCAAGAGAGAATACTAAATTATGAGACTTAAGAAAAGAACATATATTCATATCAAAATGAACATGACATAAACCACTTATGTCATGAGAAAACTCATGGAAATGTTACCCATGTCTTGTGACTCTCCATTGGTATACTTCTTTGATCATTTTATGTCCTCTATAAATGTCAAAGCAAGTCACATGGAGTCTCCTGGGCATGCCTCCCAGATCTCATGATGCCCTATGGAATTTTTCTTATAACTTGGTAATGATTTTTAAACATGTTTCCCAACCCATATAGAAGATCTGATTCATGTTAGCTAAGTCTCACAGTAAAAGCATGGCTTGTAAAACTATCTCTCGCAACTCCATCCATACATGCATGTATAGACTCATGATTCCATATATACATGTTATCCCGAACATGTGACAAAATCTGATACACATCGCATTAACTCTCATGATTCCTTCCATACATGACATCTATTTCTAGCAATGAAACCCGAAAAATTTATCTAGATTATGTGAAACACCATAGATCGTCCATCAGGTCCATGAGATAGCTTCTAGGATTAACCATCTAGGTATTGAAATGTCCTCCGGAAAATATATCCATCACTATGAGACAGCCCCCGAACATGTCATCCAAATTATGAGAATTCCTCTAGATAAGTAAAACTGACCACATATTTTTTTAAATATTTGTTCAGGATACTCTCTTATATGACTAACATGAATTCAAGGCATGTCAAGCAGGTATTCAATGCATGTCAGGTTAAAAAGAATACTAGGTCAAGTATAGAATCACATGGTTGGATAAACTTGTCCAACCTTTGTGTGTAATCCTCGATCAACAGGGAAACCATAAAGTTGAACCCCAGACTAGTATTATAATATGATAATTCCAAATTATAATGAAAACATTAGTGTATAATCATAGATCAAGGGAACTACAACAACTATGATTCCTACCATAACAAATATTCATAAGACACCTCCCCAGGATTTTAGGTCCATATGAATCTTCCACGGGTTGTCCCAACACATAGGCCCTACTCCTAAAATAAAAGAAATAGATTATTTTTAATTCCTTGTATCTCACAATGAGAATGGATCATGTGGGATTAAGGAGTTCCAATAATTATAATATCTAAACCACAAACCACCTTGAAGACCAGGGAAATGTCAGTGTGTAACAGTAGTTCATTGAAATACGAGGAAATTTATTCTTTCCATAACTATTATATATAGGAAGACTTCCAAATGACCGGTCTCAAACTCAAATAAGAATCCACCTCAGTATGGGTCCCACCATGTCTTTGAAATTTCATCCATATAGACTCAATCATTCCTAGGGGTTATTTACTCAACCTAACCCCTTAGAAGACTGAGAAATTAACAAACAAAGAGGACTCTGACTCATGTCATGACCAAGATATGTATAAAACCTCCCTGACACCTAATCTCAATAATAAATATCTCATGGGATGTCCCCTAAAATAAACCTCATATCCGTATGTGGTGAGACTGATTATTCAATATCCCTTGTTTTATACACAAAGCATAGCACACATGGGATTAGGGAGTTGACATAGTCATATCATTCACACTATGAATATACTTCATCTGGGGTAATCACAACATTTAATCCTTGACGAGTGTAATAATATAAACCTCCCCAATATGAGGATATATTCTATAGGGTCAGTCCTAAGGGTGTGACTGAAATACAAGAACTCAGATTCCGTTTATAACGAGTATATATAGGATTTCATTATGACAACCGAGTTCAAATAGGATCCCACTTTGCAGTGGTCCTTCCCATTTATCTAACATCTAAACCCTTAGGACCAGATCATTCCCATCGGCTAACTATTCTATCTCATCTATTAGTGGATAAAGAAATAAAACGAACGAAGACAACTCTGAGTCCATACAAAAATAGGATACATGTTTTTTTCACATGGGACTCGAGCTTGAATATCTAGTACCTCATAACACTCAAATATTTCCTTTCCACATAATGTTAAACTATATAGGTGTAAATAACTATGGGGGTTTTTCTTCCTACAACAACCAAGATATGAAGGATGATTTGTAATGGATCAATCTCCTTCTCATAATATTAATCACCACCATGTGTGAAATAAAATAATAAATATCATGGTAATACAGATTCACCACATAATCAACTATTCATCACCATGAAATGGATGAGGGATCCCATATACATATATATGGATTCATAGATGAGATCATTATCTTCTACACAAAAAGAGACATAACCCATACTCATTTTGTTAGGGTAACCGGTGTCGTATCAGGATTAAAAATTGATTCATGAACATATATTATATATATAAGAGAGTCCCAAAGTAGTAAAATAATTCCCCTCAATAGGGTGTAATGAACCCAACCTCACATATTCTCAACCATTTCGAGTCATTAAGTTTTCTTGGGTCTGAAACCCCAATTGATCGCCTTCTTTTAGAAAGAATGTATGTAACATGTTATGGATGACCTAACCATTGTGATTTTACATTATGAATGACAATTTTACCCAATGGTAATTATTGATCAGGGAATGAACCCCCCTTTGTCAATTGATAGGTCTATCAAAACTAACCTAGTAGTCACCTCTTCCACAAAAAAACAATTATTTTTATTTCCATTTATGCGTGGATAATAAAATTAATTTAGTCCCCTTTTAGTATTGGTATCTTCAAAAAATGATATCATTTTATAAATCATCATATACAATTTATCTTATGATGATATATTTATATTTTTTTTGAAAATATTGGGGTTTTTTAATGAATAGTAAAAACATTAATTTTTATAAAACTCGAATTTTTTTTTATTAAATAAATTAATCTGAAGTGAAATTACATTTTTAATAAAAAATATTAACTGATATATGAAAATTTTTATTTATAATAATCAAATTAATTTTATTTTAATATAATGTTTCTAGGATTTCAGTATAAATCCTATTTTATTCTTAAAACATATTTTTTTGTAAAACATATTTTTATGTTAATAATGTTCTTCAATTTTAATTATTTAAAATATTAACTAGTGAGGAATGATTTTAAAAAAATATATTTATTATTTATATATATATAAATTAAAATTCATATAAGGAATATTACTAGTCATAAAGTTATTTTGAAATCATCTTTTCCATGAAATATGTGTTTTTCATAAAACCATTTTCAAAGCACTTTGCAGGGTACTTATAAAATTAATTTGAACCAATTATAGAAATTAAAATTTTTAAAAATGGATTAAATAATTTTTATCAACACAATTAGTATTTTATAATTTATTGAACTTAATTTTTTGTCATAATTAATTTGAAATACATTTAAAATTCATGTCCACAATAAAAATTTAAATATTTCTAACCTTTGATAAAACTAAGTGATAAGGCCAAAAAAAATTCTCTAATAACTTTGGAATAATATTTATTGACCCATATCACATTAGTCTTGATATTAACTTTTTTGTGGTGCACATGTCATAGAATCTGTTCTATATAATATTTTAGGTAATGGAAAAAGACAAAATGCAATTCTCTTAATTTTAAATACCTTTTATGTGTTTAAATAGGTATTTATGCATGTTTACAATGAATATTAATGGTTATTATTAGTGTAATGAAATTATTTTCTTGATTTTTATTTACTTATTTTTTTTAGTTATTATATAATTACCTTGAATTCTTACAAAAGTAGTCACACCATTTCTCCAAATATAGAAACATAAAATATTTATTTTAAAAATATAAAATGGAATATAATATGATATTGTTATAGTGTTCCAAAAATATATATAGATATACATTACATATTATGAATTTTCAAAGGAATATAATAAAATTCCACCTTTGTGTTGGTGCCTTTAAGTTTAAATTAAATTAAGACCTCAAAAAAATTACATTAATGATATTTTATATTAAATAACAATTTGTTAAATGATTTAAAATTCATAAAATCTTATCTTATACCAATTTAATTGAACATGGATTGAAATAATTTACATGGTTAATTTTTTATTAACTTTCCCACTTATGGTAACATTATAAACCCTCTAATATTGTATAAATTCTCCTTCTTAAATTCACTTAACATGTCATAGAGTTCCTTTTTTGATCAGAAAACCATCTATAGAAGGCTTTATATAAAAACGTAAAGAGGTTGTCTAAAGAATTAATATAGTTCTTAACTAATAGTTTTAGTTTTATATATTCTTCTAGAACTATAAAATTCTCTTCAAATATTATAAAAAAATATAAAAAAATTATTAAATATTTTGACATGTTATTATATTAATTTAATAATCCATATCAAGTTACTCTTCCATAAAATTGGAAATGAAACAGTCATTCATGTGTACGGTGAACTACCACCTCACGAACCTATGTAACATTATTTCCAATACCATATATCACATATGAATATAATTATGTATTTAATAAATATATATTTTATTAATGGAATAATTAATTTTATTCAATTATTAAATCACATATAACTACTTACCTTATAATACATTAGAAAATGATAAGGATGCTTTTCTGTACGTGTGGACTACCACCTCCACGAAGCAATGTTATTAATTTTTAATTTCCATTTTACACAAAAGTTTTAAAGTATAAATATTATTAAAATATATAATTAAAGTGATATAAAAAAATTTCTTATGATTTTATTTATTATTTTTCTTTCATTCATTAAATCCACAAACATGTAAACTGTGTTAATGAAAATGTATGACCTACCATTTCCAGGAATAATGTAATTAATTTTTTAATTTTTAAATTTTTAGGATGACTATATATATATATATATGTTTATAAATATTATATTTGACATTTATATCACGGCTGAAATTTTTATGAATATGGAACCATGAACATACTTTTTGGACCAAAACTATCAAACCAAAACATTAATGAACAATAAAGCAACTATAACCTTGAATAGTCATTTTAATAAATAATTGTTAATAAATGGGTGATAATAGGTTATAAGTATGTCACACATGAAACGAAGTAAATTATAATGGTTATTTAATATATTTATAATATATATATATTTCATATAGAGGATTTTTGAACAATTAATAATAATGTCGAGGCTTAAGGTTTGGTTTTTATGTCTCACTTTTATTTTATATTAGATATATTCCATATTCACTACAAGTTTCTTATATGTAGAGAATATAATTATAATAAATATATTTTATGAATATGCTTAGGAAAATTATAGTGATACTAATATAAATCAAACTTTATCCCATATATTTGTATTTAATACCAATGATACCAATGTGTTTAGTTATTTAAGATTCAGTCATATTTTTATCATTATTGTTTATTCATGATTTTCTATTATGGAAATTATTTTCCAATTATCTGATAAATACATATAATTTTTATTATCCTTTTTTCACTTCATTATAATAAATTTTTCCTTTCATTTTCCTCAATTTGAGTTCTCAAGAGTTTGGATGAATTTCTTTAAAGAAATCCTACCTGGTTTTTCTATTCAGTCTATAATTTTTCTCTTCCATGTATGTGTTTTGAAAAAATATTTTCAAGAATGTATTTAATATAGTATAAATATTGTTTAATGTAATTTTTACCCTTGTGTAAATTTTTAAAAATGGTTTAAAATCAATATTCTTTACCATTTTTGAATGTGGTACCTTTATTTTTTGAATTTTCACAATAATTTGAAAGTAAAATTATCATACAACATATACGAAATGAACATAATTTCTAGATTTTAGGATTCCCAAATTATTTGAATCATACAATACAAAATTTCAAGATTCTTATCATTGAATTTTTTTATTATGTTTTGGTATTTTTTTATATTTTTATGATTTTATTTCAAAATGAAATTCTTATTTTCATCAAAAACTATTCCATTCATCTTTTCAAATAACAGTCACCTATGAAAACATCCTTGATTATAATTATGCTTTACTAGTGATATAATCCAATGATATCATTATCATTATTTATATGGATTTTTTACAATTCTGTTGATGAGATTTTTATAAAACTCATTTAATATATATGTGTTGTGATATGATGAAATTATGAAATGATTATGAAACACATTTAGTTTTTATGGGTTATGATTTGATGATATGATAAATCTTTTATCATCTTGTGGAACACATATAAATGGTTTTATTTTTTGATGGAAGATCCTAGAATTATAAAAGCCTCCAATGTATTGGGTTGAGATTCATATCTTATGAGATAATTATGATATGTGTTTCAATGAGCTTGATGAAAACTAGGAAACAAGTAAATGTGATTGATCCACTATGGGATACATGTGGTGATTCATAATATTTTACGATATGGTAAAAAAGTCAAGATTCTAGATACATTATTATTTTATGGTCATGGTGGATAACCTTAACATATGAAATGGTTTCTATAGTTAGAATATCCCCACACATTTATATCATGAACTAATGATTTATTATTGATTTATGTTCATTTATCACTCTTTTGATTCATGAACATTAAAATAATTTTACATGAATAATTTTTATGATCGTAGATATATTTGGTAAGATATTTCATATTTTGTGGCCCTGATATCACACCCATATAGTTTCATATGTTATCATATGATCGTCTATTGATATCTCACAAGTTTTCCCTTATTAAGAACCTAAGGTAACTCTTTTTTATGTCTCTTAATTCCTTTTTTTGATAAATTTTCTAGGTATGGTATCTTTTTGATGAGTTATAATTTGTATTTTTTTCATGAGAGATGGTGTGGTTCACATATGAACTATTTTTTTATGTATCAATGTTTCTAAATATACAAGACCATTAAAATTGAGAAATGGATCATTTTGTAATGTAATAAATATTTATATAATAATATGTATTATCTATATATGAAATGTATGAGTCTCTTTAGAAGTGATTTCTTAATCCTACATAATTTCTATGTGGAAGAAATTTTTTTACCTCAATTCATAATTTTTATTCATAAAAATAAATATTACCTTTGTACATAAATTAGAGGGACTATATAGTAACTAAGGAATTTCAGACATAATTATTATATATTTTTATAATAATATTACATATATATTATTGTGAACAATTCCATATCCTTTATGTTTAGTGTTTTTGGGTACTAGAGGGATAAAATTGTATTTAGGTACACTCTTCATCACATCCCTTATTGTTCTTCCCACTATTTACCATTTTTTACATACCCTACCAAAAACCATTATTCATAACCTGGGAAAAGGAAATATATGAACGGGTGATATTAGATGCTCAAAAAGGTATAACAATGGAGATATCCGTAGATGATCATATGACATAATAATACACTAATAATAGTATGTGTGCATTATTATAATTAAAATGTCTATACGTCATTTTTCATAGATAAAAAAAATGAGATATGACATTAACATTTAGTATTTAAAATTATATGATTTATATGAGTGAAAAAAACATTATAAACCATCATGAAAATTATGTTCAGATCAAAATAATGTCATAATAGTTTTGAAACGTCATATTCGTAGAAAACAGATTTTATGTTATGTCTGACAACTGAGACCTGCAAATCATAGTGGACCAGGTTTTAAAACCTATTTCCTATAACATAATTCTTTAAGAATGGTTATATATATATAATAGTGGATACAGCACAATGATTTTATCCTAGAGTTTATCTAGCACATCCACTTTATTACCATATTGGATTAGGCACATTGACTAACATCCCATAGTTATATCATGATATATAAAAATCTCCCCAATGAATTATAGGGACATATAATTGTAAAAAAACTTATTACATAATTTAAAAAATACATATATATACCAAAATATTATAAAACATTAATCTTATCATCATATCATAACCCATTAAAATAAAATTAATGCAATAAAAATATTATCATAGCATAGCCAAAAAAATAAATAAATGGGTGTTGTAAAAGTATTATATTATTAATGTTAAAAAATATATAGAAATAATAATGATGGTATCATTGGATCATATATATTTTAAATAATAATTAACATAAAATGATGTTATCATAGCTGATAATGTTTTTTAATGATCACTAAAATATTTTTTTAAGAAAAATTTCCTTTTCATTTAAAATGAAAATAATTATAATTATAATGTTTCCAAAATATAATGGAAAAAATTATTTTTATAATATCCTTGGAAACTCTGAAGGGAAGATAAAATTATTGAGTATAAAGGATGGTGGGATATTATATTTTTGATACAACAATTACAATAATGATTCCATTCATATTTTTTTTTAAAATTTTAAAAGTACCTTGTTAAAAAAATGAAATAATGAATAGTTTGAAGAATTTTTCTAAAAAATTGAACTTGGATAAACATTCAATCAATAATTTATTTGATAATAGTTAAACACTATTGAAATCATTTTAAAGAAAACATATACATAGAAAAAATATATTCTTGATTGAATTGTAAAAAAATCAGTTTTCTATAATATCAATATTTTAGTATCATAGGTATATAGAGAGAAAAATTAAAGCAAAATATGTATTCTCAAAAAATAACTTGATGTAAAGAATAATTATATGAATTTTTCCTAAATGTATTTTACAATTTCCATAATGCAAATTAGATCATACATAATCCAAAATAAAATTGGATTGAGATGTAAACCCATTACAAATTTGCTAACTATCGATTAAAAACATCATTAAAGAAAAAAATCATATTGATATGTATGTTATAATAATATTCATGTGAATATTTATAATAAAAAATCTATAACATCATAGTTTTTGAATCTTGTTAGAAACCAATCCCATTTTATTATTTTCATTAGTGGCTGTTTCCATTTATTTTTTGATTATCAGAACCAAATTCAATGAGTTATTTTATCTTTATATCATGTTTTTATATGGGTTTTTATTCATGGATATTTCATTTGGTGTTCATATGTTATTCAGGATAAATGGATGGATGAAGGACTAGTATTGGAGTTGGAGTTTAAGATGCATGATTTAGAAAAAATTGTTCAACTAGTTCCAAGTCACTATGAGACCTTGTTTGGAACTATCATACAACTTTAAGACCTTATATGGAGTTTTTATTGAGGGATACTGCACAATTTGTGCGCAGCTAGAGAAAATTTTGCTGTATGCTTCATAGTTACTTCCACATTGGTTGTACCTATACACTATAGCCCACATGATTTGTTCATGGTTTGGAAAACAATGCGAGCTAGTTTTGTGGCCCCATTAAAGGTGGAAAATTACATTTTAAACTCCCATATATCTTATGTTTCTCTACTTTTTCCATTATATTCTCTCAAGGGACACAAAAAATAGAAAGAAGTAACTCTTCATCCTCTTATCCTCTAGAGTGTGTCTTAGATCTCTTGTATGATATTTGTTTAATCCATTTTTGGGTGCAATAGAACCATATAAGTAAGGTTTTTCACAACCATTATTCCATTATTCATTTGTTTCAACTCACATATTTCTAAACCAGTTCAAGAGGTTTTCCCTCTATTTAGGTATTTTGATTTAAACTATTGTACCTCTCAAATATCTTTGATTAAATCCAAATATTGGATATACCTACATTTATAAGTCCCAAAAAGGTGGTTAATACCTTTCTCCATGTTTTCACAGTTGATTTGGGGGAGCTTCTTTTAGAGTGTTGGTGGGAATTTTAGTGAGACCATTTTTTCATATTAAATTGAACATGATACCCTATGGTTTGTTGTTGGGAATTCCTTTGAATAATTTGGTCATGCAAGGGAAGGTTGGAGGTCGTTGACCTTCCTACGTAGTTGGGTCTGGGTGTGTTTTTAATTTATTAGTGTTGATTTGTTTAATTGAAATGACACAATTCAACTACGTTGAATTTTTTCTAATTAAAGTGTTTTATATATATGTGTATGTTTTTAATTGAATTGGAGTTATCCAATTCAATTATCGGAACTGATATGTTTGTTTAAATCAAATAATTCAATCTTTTTTAACATAATTGAAAATTTTAATTAAAATGCATATATGAAGTTATTGTTATGTATTTATGAGACCCAGAGGTCGTGATGGGATCATCCCGAGGCTGGAATGATGTTAACCATTTGTAATTGAGGTGATTTTATTTTATATTTTGTATTAGACTGAATTATTTGAGTGTTTTTTACCATCAGTTGGGCTTCAATGAATTCAGTAGAGGCGTTGAGGCAATCAGGTTGAGAGACTATCCCATAGGAAATTGGGAAAGAAAGTTCATTAGTTTGACAGACATGGTTGTAGTGGAATGTGGTACTAGTTTATTTATATTAAGTATTTTATTTGTAGATTGTCGCTCCCCCATGATGGACAATTCATCAATTCGATTAATGTGTACACAATAGGACTTAGGGATGAGGATGTTTTGACCACTCATGTGGGTAGAGACCCTTAGTAGTAGAGATTATAAAATATTATGGGGTTTATATCATTATAACCCATTATAGAATGTGAGCATGCCTTGGTTGATATTGCTGAGGATATCTATTGGGGGATGAGGGTCACTATATTGGGATTGTGTCCCTGGATAGTGTTGGGAGGACAAAGATCATCTTTCCTCAAGATATCATGGTGTGAGACAACAGTAAAATATATTTGAGGATAAGTATCATTGTAACTCTAGTTTATATGCCTGATATGGAAAGGGATTTCGAGCTGGGGTTAGAGGGACCAGTTATCTAATTTTTAGTTTTCCATCACGAAGTCAGTAATTATATTGAGACACAAGGTGTCTGGAGGCACAAGGTGTTGGGATGATTATTTTAATGTGGAACCACATGGTTCACCTGGACCAATAAACTATGGGATACATTGTGCCATGGTTTAATGATCCTCTCTTTCTCATGGATTATTTCATTTCTCAAGGAAGGTAAATTCTTCCTGGTGGCTGATGAGCACTATGGAATGTTCTGCTTAATTATATTCCATAGATTTTCATTAATTTTTGTTATTATATTTCTCATTCACAAACACTTGTGTTGGGTATGAAACCTTGTGGGTATCCTAACGAGACACATTATCACAACCTAAAAGGGCCCTTCATGAATTGTGTAGACTTTATGTATTCATGTTCAAGGGTTAGAGCTATGGACCTAGATCCTATTGGAGTTGGAATGGATGTTGGCAGAACCTTGAAGTCATTCCTTGTTGGAGTTCTCATTTTGTTCTTTTCCATTTCATCATGATGATTTTGCATGTATATACTAATGGAAATCTATTTGTGACTCTTTTGTATGATTTATTTAATGAACGGTACTGATATGCATGTGTTTCTAGATTCTACAAGTCTCATGTATGGAATGTTTCATTGTTTCCACTATTTTTTTTATTATTCTTTCCACTGTTTATTGATATTGACTGTGCTTCCACCATTGGTGGGTTTGGTTCGAGTCTGATGGGATTTATTCTCCCACTAAATGATATATATATACTCAAATAATTATTATATATTCTCCATGAGGGTATAGTCTCCCCACTTACACTACTTACACACTCTCTACTAGTCGGTATCGTTTGATGTCCCGGGAGGTGCACCTTGGGCTAGTAACACCAGTTCTAATAACCCTTTTCGAGTGGATAATTAGGTTGGGGATGTTTCAAGTGGTATCTGATAGGTTATTGGTTGGGATTTAGTAGAAGTGTTTTAATGGCTACTAATGTGACCAAGATTAGGTTTTCATTCCAACAAGTATTACTATTTGGGATATGGTAGAAAAAAGTCTAGGTGTTGTTGGAACTAGGTATAGAGATCATTCTTGGGTACCTTCATCCCCATTTTTGAGAGAAAACCCCTGATATAATGGGTGGGGAAATTCATATCTATTTTCCTCAATTTAATATCATTTTGATTTCCGCCCTGACTGGTATACATGGAATGTGATGTTACCGGTTATGACTTGTGATCCTTGTATTGTTATGGAGTGGAATTAAATTATACCCTTAGCATGGTATGGAAAGGGTGTGTATTCTTGTATGCATGTTTATGTTATTTTAGGATCATGATAAATTGATTAAATTTAAATTACTATTTTATGATTAAATTATTTTTTAAGTTTTATATCTAATGCAACATATATATGAATTTTCTATGATATTTGAAATTGTATAGGATCTTATAAGAGTAGATCATGAATGTCTTGGGATGATTTTGATCACAATGTTGGGTGATGATGTCGTCAGTTTGAGGAAATATTTTTATCCGGATGGGTATAGATCAAGATAGATTTGTACATAGAACTATTGAGGGGGAGTGAGGAGGCCATGAGGATAAGATTCTATGAGGAATGTCTGTGAATTTAAAGGGGAAGGGTAGTGAGGGTGCACTACCTGTTACTGCTTTCCTTATCTTCATATATATTTTTTTTTATTGGTATGTCTGACCATATTGATTAAAATCAAAATGTTCCTCATAGATGGATCGAATAGAGATTTAGGAAAGTTATGGATCAGTGTTGTAGGAGAATGACCAGGGTGATTTTCCTAAGGGTTTGGCATAGAATGATCCCTGGGTATAACAACATGTTAAGGATCAAGTTTGGGTCATAGTTTCGTTATATAAGCTTCCATGAATGATATAGTAGCTTTGACCAATCCTTCTATATGTGTTATAGGGTATCGATAGGGGTACTTAGGGAGATTTGTCCATATATTTCCTTACATGAGAGTTCTAGTCAAAGAACCAGTCACTTTCCCAGGATGAGGGTGGTCCACCAGTGATTTAGAACTAGATTGAGTGTATGAAGGTGATATTTCAGCATCTAGAGACTCATCTAGTGTGGAGGTTCAAGTTAGAAACTGATATTCTTTGAGGAATGACTATGTACTGGTGGGATGTGAAGTTTAAGGTTGTAGTCACTAGGGACTAGCTTAGAAGGACATTGAGGCCAGATTAATCCCACATTTCTTTTCAAAGACGCACAAGTTTGAAATATCTTGATATTTCTTGATCCTTCATTAGAGTGATGTGTCTATGAGGTACTATTCGATGATGTTCACTTATTTGTCTCACATTACACCCAACATGGTGAGTGATAACACCTCGAGGGTGAGTAACATCAAGGACAGTTTACAATACACCATTTGGGTGTAGGTAAACATCGTTAGGTTGGGATCATTTTCAAAGGTTCTGAACCAGGAGATCATAGTTGAGAGAAAAATTAAACATTTCTTAATAAATATGGGCATTAGCTTCAGGAGATTTTAGTGGAGATGATTTAGATTTTTGGAAGAAATAGATGAGTTCTAGTAGGGATGTGTGGCCTATGACTCAACTATACCACTTCAGAGTGGGTAATCTAAAGTTTTCATTCAGTTTTTTATGTTAAGAAATGTATATTCTCAGTGTAAAAAGCCTCTTGAAAAGTTAAAGATATGTGGATTGGTTGAGAATCATGAGTGGTTATGCAGGAATAATTCTCACAAATCCAACAATCATGGAATGGGGTAGACACATGGTTTTGAGATAAGTATGGGATCAGTACTAGGTGAGGGTACATGAGGTTCTGATGCACATGGAGGATTTGTAAGAGGTAGTGGGACCATGTGGTCAGGATAATGGTCAGTTCCTGGTGAAGCACCATAGGGAGGTAATGCATCAATTAGTCAAGTTACAGGCAAGGTTCATGTCATGGTGCTTCCAGGGGCAGAGCAGGATCATGAGCTGATGAAAGTCATAGATACACTGTGGGTTTAGCCTGGTACTTTTGTTTTAATTTGAAATTGATTTTTGAGGCATGTATGTTGGGTGTACTAGGTTAATAGGATATGTATATGAACTGAACAAAAAATAGTTAATAGGTTTTCAACATATCAGATATGTTATATATATATATATATATATATCTGAGGTGTGTGCACTAGATTTTATATAGAGAATCAATGAATGTGGGATTACTGAGGTGCTTGGCACTGAGGAATAGAGGAGAAATAGGGTATTAAATGTGTGTATTCATCTGGGAACCATTTAATTGTAGTACATAATTAAGTTGTGAGGCACTATGATTTTATTTGATCATCTATTAAGATGTATGGCCTTGTAGGTTCCATGTGCGCCGTGGGGATGAGGCAGGTACTGATGCAGTGCATGACTTCTATGGGTGCCAGGTATGACATGGGTGCACCTGATGAGGTGTATGTGTGATGATGCATCATGGGAGGAATTTTGATTCTATGATATGGTCATTTAACAAGTACCTTGATTTGTGTTTTGGGAATATTGAGATCAGGGTAGTCACTCCTAAAGTTAAGAGCCCTCATTTTGATGTTGACATATTCCCATGAAACTGGGATAGTCATGGATTTTTTTAAATGGGGTGGGAATATTTTGTATTATCTATTTGTTTTTTTTTATAACTTAGGGATGATCTTTGTTATGGTGGGGAGATCGAAACATCTTGGGTTTTCAATAAACTTTAAAACCACTCACATTTTTATTTTTTCAATTTGTGGTGGTTCGCTTATACAATTTGACGATAAAAACAAATATATGAGTATTATTTCATATTTATATTATGTTTTAAGATAGGAATAGATGATTTGAGATTGACTATGTTATTAGGAAGGTAATCAAGAGTAAAAGAGTATGGAAGGCACAGTTTAAGAGTTTTAAGTATTGGTGCATAGTTTAGGGAAATGGCTTAGGCCTCTTCTTGGTAACAGTGCACCCTTCATTTGAATTATTTCACATTTTGGTTAAACCGGACAAGGGGACACATCACTATAAATCCTTCTATGGATTTTTGACAGTGAGATTTCACATGGTTTATGAAATGTTACAGAAAATAGTGCAGTATTCTGCACAGGTATTCCCACTTAGGATTTACCTATATAGTGTAGCCCACACTGTTTTTTCACAGTTTATAAAACAATGATTTCTAACCATGAATCCCCATTAAAGGTTGAAAATTAAATTTTCCTTTACTTATTTTCCTCTTTTATCCTCTTTTGAATTCTCTTATAAAATGTGTAGCATGTAGTAGCAAGGAGGAACTCATCCACCTCTTCTCCTCTATGGTGTGTCTTAGATCACTCACATGACCTCTTCTTCATTATCTGTCAGGTGCAATTTAATCGTATTAGAAATACATATCACACCCATTATTCCTTTATACATTTTTATTTTCATCATAGATCGATAAATTCATCTAACCCATTTAACCCTATCTTCCATGATTTTGATGGAAACAATGATTTCAATCGAACCACTTGGACATAGATCCTCTCAGAAATCCCAACATCTGGAGGTATAAGCTAGGGGGTGTATAGATTCAGTCTAGTTTTTGAGGTTGTTTTGGGGGTACGACTTTTGTCATGACATTTGGAATTTTAGAGTGTCCCATTTGTTTCATTTTAAATTTATTTTTTTACCCTATGTTATTTTTTTGGACATTACCTTACCTTATTTTCTCATGCGAGGATGGGTTAGGGACTATTGACCACCTTTGGGAAGTTATGATGGGGTGAGTATTTAATTTATTTGAGATGTTTTGTTTAATTGATATGGTATAAATATATTAAATTGAATTTTTGGTCTATTTTATGTGTATTATATATATATATAAGGTTGGTTATTTGAGTTGGAGTTAGCCAATTAATTTATAATAAATTGATGTGTTCATTTAAATTTTAAAATTATATCATAATAAATTTAAATTTTTTTTGAACTGATTATACGAAATGATTGATATGTACAAATAAGACCTAGGGGTCCTGAAGGGCTTGGAACGAGGTTCAAATAGTGTTGATCAGTTATAATTGAGGTTATGTTATCATCGGGTTGGGATTGGACCAGATTATTAGGGTGGTGTTGAACCTCTGTTGAAAATCATAGACATTGTATGAGGCAGCAAGGCCATTCGGTTGAGGGAATGGCCTAGATAAAACTTGTATGGTATGGCCATCAGTTTGAGAGACATGTTCACATGGTAATGTGGTTCTATTTGATGTTAATTATTTATTTATTTTGATTATTTCCATTTACAGGTGATGGAAAATGTGTTGATTGGAGTCATGTGCACATTGTAGGACTCAGTGATGAGGTGTTTCTTACCACTAGTGTGGGTTGATGGCCCAGTTGCCCGACTTCAGAAATATGATGGGGTGGTTTACAATGAAATCCATTATGAAGGTGAGGAAACTTTATTTGATAGTTATGTGGTTATTAGTTGTCAGATAAGGCTCACCGTATTGTGGTCATGGGATTGGATTGTGTTGGGGGGATAGAAATCGACATACCTTAGGATGTCATAATGCGAGATGATAATAAATTTTATTTGGGGACATGTATCATTGTGCCTATGGATTTCAGGCTTGAGCCGATGAGATATTTCGAGATGGGATCTGAGGAACCAATTACCTTTTTTGGATTGCCCCCAGGATGTCTATTATTATGATAGGACACAAGGTGTTAAGAGGTATGGCATTTCGGCTTGATTATTTGATGTGGGTCCTAACGGTTCACCTAAAATTATACAAAAAGGGGTAACATGGGAAATTGGATAAGGATCCTCTAATTATCAGTGATTCCAACATTTGTTGTGGTATGTAAAATCTTCCTGGTGGGAGATGATCACGAAAGATACTTTTTTTAACTAAATTTCATTGATTTGCTTTAATTTTTATTATTATACCACAACTTCTTAAATGCTTATGTCATTTATGTAATGTAGGGTGGTATCCTACAAGGTCACATTCGAACACCCTACATCTTCTGTTCGGGATATGTGTAAATTTTTTGTCTTCACATTCAAGTAATGGGTCGGGGTTAGGAGCTGGATCATAGTGGAGTTGTCATGGATGTAGGTAGGACCCTGAGGTCATGCCTAGTTAGAGTTCTTGTTTTGTTGTTTTTTATTTTTTCATGATTATTGAATATGTATATATTGTTGCTACTAAAATAGAAACCCTTAATTCATGTTGTATTGTACGAACTATATTGATATGTAATGTTTTTTTTGTTTTAATAAGTGGTATGTTTGAAATGTTTCATTATTTATGATATTTATGTTATTATTTATTCATATGTTTTTTGATATTGAGCATGACATAGCCATTGGTGGGTTTTTTCTGAGTCTTATGGATCACCATTATTCCACTATAGGTTTCATATATGTATTCTCACTATTATAATAACTCTTACTCGAGGGTATAGACTTCCCACATTGCATCTTTACACCATTGAAGCTAGTCTATAGACTTTAGCATTTGCGGAAGTATGCCTATGGCTAGTGGCACCCAATATGATATCATCATTCAGGTGCCAAATCAGGTTGGGGACATTACCAATTAAAGGAAATAATATACACAACAAAAAGTTAAAAATGTGAAGAATATTGAACATGTATTACAAAAATAAAAGTGAGACTGGAGTCCCTTACATAAAGTATTGTTTTTCATTATACACATAAAGAAATATTGAATTATATTATTTAATTATTATAATCATAATAGAGAACCACAAAACAAATATTCTTCATAATGTTATTTAATAATACATCTTATCACTTCATTATTAAAAATTAGTTATAAAATCATGGTACTGGTTGATAATTGTTTCTTTTTTTCATGTATATTTTGGTTTTGCAGTCCCATTCCTTATACATTGGTCATGGTTAAAACATCTCCAAAATATTAATAATGATAAAAATATCCTATATATTCTTTATATATATATATATATGTAATCATCCATAAAATGTATAGAGATAAAAATAAATTACACCATTCATTGAGATGATAGGCTGCATCTACAAATGAACACTATTTTCAATTTTTTACATATTGAATAAAATAAAAGTAAATAATAATTAACCAATAAATAATAATTATTATAACATACATATATAATAAATCCATTAATTATATCCTTATCACCATGCATGTAAAATGTAAGTGAAAAAAATCATATCACTTTTTGGAGTGGGTAGTCCACCTGTACGCACGAGTGACATTATAATTTTCCAAAAAATGGGACAAATGTACCCTATGGTTGTTACATATTCATCATTAATATTAAGTATATGTTGGATAAATATTTATTTATGTTAAAATCGATAGTATAAATTTAATGGAGGTGGAAGAAGTAAATTAAATGAGGCTGGGTAAGACTACTACCTCTTGTCTAGGAGGCCTCATTTAGATCCTTTGTTATGGATAATTATAATGGTCTTTTTAAGATGATTGAACCTCAAATTCATGTATTGTTATGTTTATATTATATTTGGGTATGTTTTGGTTATTTTATGTGGTTAAAAATGTTTGAGTAAGAGGGGATAATAGGTTCCCTCTTATATTTGAGGAGGGGTGAACTCTTTGAAGTTCTTAAATAATTAAATTAATATAAATTAATTTCATTGAAATATATCTTCAAATTGATATAATTCGAATAAAATATAATTATTTTTTAAATCATCTCATAAAATATCATTTCTTCAAATTTTTTCATATAATTATCATTATCTCGTACTTTTAACCCTTAATTATTCTTTTTGACAATTACCATGTTATCAATATTTTTAAATATTTAGGGGTAAAAAAGTTATAATAAAAGTAAAAGTGACCAATAAATGGATTATGCTTGAAATATTCAACTTAATTCTTTTCAATTGGTCAAAAATAATGTTTTATGAATTTTAAATTATTTATTAAAATATTATTTATTATAAAATCTCATTAATTTTTTTTTGGAAAATACATGAAATATTATAATATATTATATGTATAATTCAAGATATATAGTTAAAAGGTTATATAGTTCACAATATGGAATATATATGGTCTTATTGTAATAAAAAAAATATTGAGAGGTTGAGTAATCATTATAAATGATATATTTTAGTTTAACACCTTGGTTAACAAATTATAATCTTTTTCATGGTAATGAATTTTCTAACATTAATCCATTATATTTTTAATTATATGGAAGAAATAGGCTCATAACTAGAAAATACATGATTTTATTTTCGATTGATAACCTACTTTTCTTTTTTTCTTCACGGATTGTTTTATTTTTTAATTATTTTATAAAATTTATTTAAAATAAAATACTATTAATTTCCATTTAAAAACTATTTCTATAATTTAATATCTAAAATAACGTGAATTTAATGAATTTTGATTATAAAAATTTCACATATATATAATTTCTTATATTTATCTAAATTATTTATGCAATAAAATAATGCATCAAATGTATCTTACCTTAAATATTTATAAAATTATTTATTTATTTTTGTTAATTTAATAAATTTTTTGTCAACATTGAATAAGAATATAAGATAATTAATTAGTCAATTAATAATAATAATAAATTATAATGGTAAAAAATTAAATCATTTTCAAAATAAATATTTATAATTCCACATATCCTCTTTTTAGCCTTAGTTAAAACTTTTACTAAATTTAAAGTCAAGAAAGTGACATTTTGTATTTAAGATTTTATTAAATTAATATAAAGGTCATAATCAAAGAAAAATTGAATCAATTTGCCAAATATTCAACATATTTATGGAAATGGAAAAAATAAATCCATATAATAGGATAATGACAAGTGTAAGAGGATTATTAATGAATTTTCCCTAACATTTAACCTATTTTTACAAATTTTAAACATACCGTAGTTGAAAATGTCTATCATGGTTATGATTCATAATGAATAAAAGAAAAGATTAATTCTTATAGAGCTAGTACCTCACCTGTGCATATAGATGACACTATAAATGAACTATTTTTTTCAACTCTCTAATAAATTAAAAACATAAGAATGTATACAAATTGTTAAGGTAAACTGAAAAAGTATAGAAAATAATTTTGGAGTACTTGTAGTTTTTGATACAATAGTAGTAAAGTAACATACAGTTTAAGTTATATAAAATAATAATGAAATATGAAACATTAAAATTGGAATGATAAATGAAAATAATTGAGACTTAATAGTAGGTACATATAGATGATTGTCAATAAAAAAGGTGATAAATGAAATGGAAGAATTAATTTTTTGTTAGTTTTATGAGTGCAGATACAATACAAAAATGTTTGGAAACTCATGTTACTAAATGAGTGGCAGATCTGTGAGTTTTTTTCTGAAGAGGAGCCCCACATGAAAATGTTGGCTTTGCAATATAGTCCACCACTGTAGCAGTAAAAAAATTTGAAAAATCAGATATTTGGAAAACTGTTCTACCAGAAACAGACATTCCACATTAGAAAATGGGAAATATGTTTTACAGTGTATTAGTACACTATAATATGAGTAGACATAAAATGGATTTGTTTTACATTCTATTAGTACACTATAATATGAGTAGACATAATAGTGGATATAGCATTAATGAAAATGTAGAAGATAATATTGACAAATGAATTCATTGAAGCAGAATTCTAACAGTTTCCAATAGAGAACATGAAATGAATGATATGTGATAAACAGAGGAAATACATATGACATGAAAAAATTCAGTATTTTTTGTTCAAATGATTTTATAATAATATTAGTGAATTAAAATATAAAAAACATACCTGAGTAGATGAAATATTAGTAGTTATTGCAACATACCCATCATCATTGTTAAAAATGACTCCTAATGATCCAGTGTTTTCATGTTCCTATCATCCAAGGATAAAATTAATTATACAATAATGTTTTCTTTGTTCTATAATTAATTAAATGGAAAAAATAAAAGCAATCTTACATTTTTATGGTCAATCAAAATAATAAATCGTGAAGATTCACTAAAAATTCCTATGAAAATAGAAACTAATTTGAATCTGTAAAAATATTATGTACATACAGAATATGAAAATACATATAAGTGCATAAAATTAAAAAAAAATGTTTCTTTACTATATCATTGTCATCGTCACTGTGTGTTTTGAACTGATTCACATGCACTGGGATTAAATAACACTAATCCATGCAACCCATTTCAATGAAATATGAGAAAAAAATAAGTTAAAAATATTAAAAAACCCTTCATTAAGTAAATATAGATGCAAGTTTTATAGAATATAAATATAAAATGAAGGAAAAATATTATATTAGCATGAAAGATCCATAATATTTTTGATGGGGGTGGGTAGTAAAAAACTCATTATAATTGAATATGAGTTTTAAAATTGATCAGAGTGGGTAGTCAGTACATAAAAAACATGGTAGCCTAATAATATCATAATGAAAGAGACTTGGGCATTTTTACAATTTGAATAATCGTAAATCTCAATTATGATGATTACATTATATTCTATATTGCCTAGGACATAAAAAAATTAACAGACTTAGCTGTAATAGTTTGTTCCATAACCCACAATCAGAATGTCTTTCATATTTACAAAATGACTGTCCACAATAAATGCAACAATAACATTAGTCCCCTCTAAATAAAAGATTCATTCAAATCATGATAACAGGAGATGGAAATCTCCCGCATAGTGATTATGAGGTATGCAATAATGATCCATAAATATATGAGAATATAGTAAACTTCATGTTATAAAATGAGAATTTTAATATAATTGAAAGAATGAAAAACTTGACTGTAAGTATAAATTTTTTTTTGATATTACCTTCAAAATAATAATTCTTTACCCTTTAGTGGGACATTAGAGTATGATCTATAGAACCATTAATATAAAACAAAGAAATAAAAGATTAAATTACAAATAAATGGTATAAAACGGATGACGAGTAATGTAATAATATTCATTGTCAGTAATCACAAATTTGATCACAATGAAATTTAATATGATGCAGAACTTGGTGAATCATAAGGCAAAGAAATGTATTCTGAAATCAACTTATTTTGACCTTGACCATCTATATTTTCATACAAGATATTTATTATTTGAATATTTGAAAAATTATAATGGCACAATATAGATGGAATTAAAAGAATTACTGTAGGCATGTAGTAACCAAAAAGAATAACTTGGATCCCCTTTTAAGAACAGATTTATTCAGGTCAAGATATTTGTGGAAAAATAATATCAAGAAGACTGATTATGAGGTCTTCACAAGTGATTCAAAAGTACATGAAAACTATGTGTAAACTATATGTTATTAAATAAAAATTGTAAAAAAATGGCATGAATAAAGAACCTAATGAGGAGTATTAGTCATTCAGGAACAGTTTCTCCAAAAACATCATGCATGAATATCTGAAATTTATGTAAATATCTTGAGCCTTGATAGAAAAAATTGTGAATAAATGATTCATCTTCATGAACCAATAGGAGAAAATGTACAATGAATAATGAAAAAACAATCACGGATATTACATACAAATTCAATTATTGTTAATTTAGAAATTAATAGTAAATCACAATTCATCATGGATAGCTAATAAATTTACCATCGATTGTGTTCAGAATTGAAACAGTACCTTGATAACATACTCTTATTTGATACCCCTAACCCCAGCATCATACCTACAACAGGTTAGTAAAAAATGGTTAAAAGCAATTTCATAACACATTAATTAACAAAATTAGATAATAATGCTTCGAAAACTCATTGGAAATATAAATAAATAATGATTAATGGGGAAGTAATAATATTGAACACAAATTGAATACTTTGTGTACTGGAATGGGTTGTATTTATGGTGCAAAATATTTAAGTGTTGATTCCTTCACAATATCTACATCATTCTTAGAAGCTAGCGTAAGTAATAAAGAAGCATTTAATTGGTGCATAGAAGTCTTAAAAATATACAAAAATCCACATTATAATAATGTATCATTATACATATGGAAATGATGGATGTTTGAATGAAGTTAAACTCATGAAAGCATGTGTATTGTATTGTAATATAGAATTTTTTTCTGAATAGATTGAAATGTATTAATTAAAAGGTATAAATATGTCATAATGTACACATGAACAAAAAAACACTTTATGTTGGATGCACCAACAATAGGATGACAGTTGATGAAATATAAACCATGTAAAAGAACATGATGAAGGCCATCATTGTGGAACCATTTACCAGGTTTTAAGCAGAGACCTAAATCAATTTTACCATCTCCATACCTACAATGGGTTAATATAAAATGGTTAAAATTTATTTCGTAACACAATAATAAATAAAATTAGATATGGTTTCTTTGAAAACTCATTGGAAACATATGTAACTATAGATTAATGGAGATGTAATAAGATTGAACAAAAATTGAATACATTGTGATTTAGAATGGGTTTTACATACGGCGCTAATGATTCAAGTGTTGATTCCTTCACAATATCTACATCATCTGTCAAATCTAGCGTGTGTAATAAATTAGCATTTCATAGATGCATAGAATTTTTATACCTTCACAGAATCCTCATCATAATAAAGTAACATTACACTTATAGAAATGAAGGATGTATGAATGAAGTAAACATCATGAAATCATATATATTGTATTATGATATGGCAATTTTGTATGAATATAGCGAAATGAATAACTTAAGTGGAGAAGTATGACAAAAATTATATATGAAAGAAAATTCACCTTATACAGGATGCATCTGCAACACGACGAGTCGAGGAAATCTGAACCATGGGAAAAAAATTGATGAAGATCATCGTAGTCAAACCAGTTCCTAGGTTCGATGTATAGTCCCACTTCAATTTTACTGGGTTCTTGTGACCGATGATTGTGCTTCCTAAGTTATGGATTTCAAATGACCTTTAAATTGTGTGATTTTTTGAGCTGTAGATAAAATAATTTTCAATAGATGATGACCATGTAATCGTGAAATTATAATAGAAATATATACCATTTTACAGATATAGGATAGTTTTTCAAGGGTATGATAATGTGGTTTTCATAATGAAAGCAAAAAAAATAGTCAACATTGTTAATTTAAGTTACCATCAGTGGAAGTAGGTGACAATGACATCTGTGCTCCTATTTTCATGCTTCCTGTAGGTGTTAGAGGTTCAATTGCATTAATATTTTCAGGACATATTGAACCTGTAAAAGTTAAAATATAGTGCCTATTAATTGTTATAGAATGAAAAATAATAGAATAGTTTATGATGAACAAAATAGAAATAATACAACCTGTTTTTCATTGATGTTTGAGTAGTATTCTTTGAAGCCTGCCTCTCTAAATATATATGGTGCTTTCATGTTTGTATTTTTTATATTTTTATTCAACATTAATGTAACTCAATGTATTAAAGTTATACAGTAATGAGATTAGAGTACATATAATATATCTTCGAAACCCAAATAAAATGTCTACCATGCATATAATTTCTGAAAAATATGAACCCAATGAAATATATATTAAATGGATACAAATGATATCGGTAATATGAAATATGAATAGAATAAGTTACAGTTACCTAAAAATGCAGCAGACTTTGATGCGATGAGGAAATAAATATAATTACTGCATAGAATCATAGATTAAGCCAAACAGATTAGGGGTAGGGTTAAATGGGGCACCATGATAGGAGATTTATAGTATTACTACTTCAGTAGATCATGATTAACTACAATTAAATCAAATAGGACAGTATAGATAATAGTTCGACGACATAAGGAAAACATACCTGCTGTGGATGTCTCGATTTGTACTATCTCAGAATTAGGTAACATTGATGGAAAGGGGTTCACGAAGAAGTTTGCCGGTGTTGTCCATCACTGTGGATGGAAAAGCAGAAAATGCAACGATATGGGGTAGAGGAAATATGAAATAGTAAATTAGTAATCTAAATGGAAAGGAGTAAACAACCGATTTAGGACATTGTATGTTGAAATCAAGAACCTACCGATAGTATGAATAAACTACTAAGGATACAAACATGGGTTGAAGGAGAGAAATCGAGAGGGATAGGAGAATAAACATTACTATAGTCATCTAAGGAAACTACTAATCAAATGGTTAAATGCGGCACCTTAATAGGAAATGTATAGTCTTACTAATTTAGTAAATCTTTTTTAACTGTAATTAAATCAAAGATGACAGTATGATGAATATATTGGCGATATAAAGAAGACATACTTGATTTGGAGGTCTCAATTTGTACTGTCCAAATTAGGTATATTAGATGGAGGAATAGTAATAGGGAAAATACAAAGAAGGGGTCATAAGTGAAGATGGAGATACTGAAATATTCTCGAAACCCTAGAAAATCAACAGGGTAAGCTTGAGAGGGATATGGAAGAAGTTGATAGAGCATTGTTCCAAAGGAGGATTCGATATCCTCTTTGAAAACCAAAACATTTACATTGGTTTATACCTAGGGTTACTCACTGCATACTATAGGGAATGGGAACCATAGGTGGATCGGAGAACCCGGAAGTGCAAGAGCTAATGGAGGGGACACCGGTTGTGGAAAAGGCGTGAACAGAGGAGATGTAGTTAGAGGAGCCAAAGACAGAGTCACGGCTAGAGAGGATATTCGAGAATGCGATGAGGCTGTCGAGGTTAGCGATGGTATGCATGAGGAGATGGCAGGATTAGAGGTGAGATAAAACCCAAATCACGGGAGGAGAAGGAGGGTTCGGTGGAGAGGTGAAAGCCAACTCACGGGTGGTGTGGGATAATCTTTGGAGGGGGGGAAGCGATGGTTTGGGGGTAAAATTGGAATAGAATTAATGAAATGGGGGGCGTGGAGGGTCCAGGAGGCGACACATCAGCTAGGAAGAAGCTAGTTATAGTATATATAGTAGATTTTTCACTCTTGGATATAAATATTATATCAATTTATTATGTTTCAGTTCAAATAATTGGTAGATTTTAATTTAAAATTCATCTCCTAAAACGTGAAAAAAAGAAGTTTTCTAAAATATTTTTTATGAAGTTAAAAATTATTTTACTAATAAATTAAATATAAAAATCCTTAAAATTTAAATAATTAGATTATTAATAACATAAAAAAAAAATTTTCTTTTAAAACTATTTTGAAAAAATATTGAACCTTTTAAACGATTTAAATGAAAGAATTATTTTCTATAAAAATATGTATTTTTTACAATTAATGAAAAATATATATTTTTAAAAAAATGATTACAAAATTACATTAATATTATTTTGAAATTATTATCTCAATAAATAATTTTATTTCGTAATATAAAATTTCTAAAATTAGAAAAACATTAATTACATTATTCGCTCACAAATTGAAATGAAAATCCTTTTTTGAAGAAAACCCATTATTGAATCATAAAAATAATTCACTAAATGTTGAGTTATTATTTAATAATAATTAATCAATTTTTTATTGATTTATATTAATATAAATATATTTCACAAGGTGGTTACTCGTATTCATACCAAAAAATTCAATTACTTGGTCATATGTAAATAATATTATTTTTATAATTCATTTCAAATCATTTATAACATGTTGTATTCATTTAAGAATGATGTCCATATTATAATTCATTTAAATGAAATTTTATGACTACTATATTCACGCACCATTAATTCAATTCATCACTCAAAAATTTATATCATTCATAAATGTTTTTAATTTTATCAAATACCTTTATTGAAAACCCACATCATAAATAGGGATAATAAAACTTTTTTTAAAAAGGAGAAGTGGGTGGGTTAAAGGTTACCTAAAATAACACATAATTGGGTTCCTGGAAAAGGTCAAATTTATAGGGAATTTAAATAATATAAATAGAGGATAAAATACCATGTAATAACTAATATATAGTGATAGAGACATGGTTATGAGTATGTTAAGGACCATAAAACCATAAATCAGTGAGTGGTGAAAGGATGACCAGATCATCGAAAGTGATGGTAAATGGATAAATTTTTTATTTCAACATAATTTTACTAGATTTGATGAATTATTATATATTCAATGTAGTGAACCTCAAAGAATATACATACCTTATTTCTTTCAATTTTATAATGACAACATATCCATTGTTTATTCTTTGATTAATTTATACATCATCTTATATTCAAATAAATGAATATTCATGATGAATTTTTCATTCATGTAAAACTAAAGTTATCTTTCTATAGATCATAAGATCCATAAAATAATATAAATTCATTCCTTATTTTATAAAATATTTAACAAAACAAAATGATTACCAAAAGTTACAAAATATAGATAAATATAATACATTAATATCTAAGACCTCGATAACAACCCCCAATGCTCAACATAATCAATTCCTTAAATTGTTAACATTAATAATCCAATAAGATATGTCATATCAAATTCATATCCCAAAAAAATATTTGATCAATAATTCATGTTCATAAAACATAATGTGTCACATAATTTCACATTATAAACTCATGAATACCTTGATTATAAATTATTATAACGCATGATTATGACTTTAATCACTATAAAACCTCAATGAAATCATATATTCTTCTAAAAATATACTATATTCATATCAGAGACTATTGAATATATTCAATAACTCAAAAAATTAAAGACTTCATCAAAGATTACTAAGTCACTTTACCACTAAGTAACTATATTTTTTCAAGGATACCAATATTATCCCCTTTAATTCATCAAGTTCAATCGTTTATTTATATAATCTAAAAAAATAACACATCATTACGTAGATAGTAAGGATTATATTTTCCTTAATCATCATCTCTCAAAATATCACTCTAACACTAAATCGCATTTCTTATTTATCGATACTAGGAAACATATGTTTTGGAATTGTTAAAGAATAAAAATACTATATATAAATCCTTATATGTTTAATTATTCTTGTAGAAATAATATCATAGATATAACACTTCTAAAAAAATTCATGAATCCTAAAACACAAAAACATCAATACATTCACTTTAATTTTTTGAATAACATAGGTTGTTCCATGGTCTATTTGTTTACCCTTTGATTAAGGCATTAAATAAGATAATTCCCAAATTTACCAAGAATATGATATAAAATTACTTCCTAATTTGTTGTTATATTCCATTAATTTCCATATAGAACACATATTTTCATTCCTTTGGGACATTTACATGGATTCTTCATGCAACATTCATAACAAGTTGAAATTTTAATATTATTTTCTTAATGATCTTCATCAATTGAAATCACATAAAACTCCATTTCCACATAATAGGTGTGTTAGAAACATAACTATTGTTGAAAATGATCATAACATAAAATTATAAATAATTTGGATTAATAATAACATTTATTTGCACAAATTCTATTTCATTTCATTATTTATAAGGAAAATCATTCCATTATCGACTAAATTTAGTTGTATCACTATTTTATCTAGTTCAATCCACTTAATAGAAACAAAATTATATTGTTTGATGAAATAGTCATTGTGAGTAATAATATAATTAAGAAACATCTTTCATATTGTTTTATAATAAAGAGACCTTATTTTCAGTCTATGAATCATTTGGTTTATCTCAGGATATCCTTGGTTATTATCAATCCAAATCCTTCATAATTGTTTATAAGGAAAATGTATGATAACCCAAGAATATCCCATATGAGTGTAAATCATGGTAAAAAAAGGTGAATTCCCCATGAAACAGAATAATGGTCATCATATACTCTACTAACTATTTATGGAATTATTACAACTAAATACATATGTTCCAAGAACACGTATAATTTTCGTATATGAACAAATATCTATTTATTAGAAAACCAAATGATCTATATATTATCAAAAAAATTGGGTATTTCCTTATATATATTCTCATCCCCAATGCTTTTACTAAATATCACTAATTTTATAAATCCCTGAAATTATTGTTTATAAACAAAAAAATTTATATTATTTGTGTGATGGACAATTTTTTGGATAGAACCCATTTGAAAGAAAATGTTTTGGATACATAAAGAGTAACTTTGGAATTTTTACAATCAATATATATGGTGATAATCCATATCATACAATACCACAATGTAGAAAATTTTGTTTTCCAATGGTTATTACGACTTCACCATAGGGGTGTTTTGGAAAAATGGATACATCTCAACATATATGATTTCACCATAGTTTGGGCTTCCTATGTGATGTTTCATAATAGACTAGGGAACAAAGGGCTTGGTAAAAGGGGATATAGTGTGGATTTATATACCAATTTACAACCCTCCTTTCATTATACATTATAGGTAGTGGTTATGATTTTCGGTATTTAGGATTTAATTCTTTTAGAATTATATTACAGTCATTGATTTGGGGGAGACAGTTTCAATAGAATTATGGGATTCTTATCTAGGGATTATGGGGATTACTGAGTGGATTCACTATGTGGAATGAAACCCCAAAAATAACCTTCAAATTCCTCAATTTTTCCTCAATCGTATCAATAGAAAACCCCAAAGTAATACAACAAAAGGTCTTGTACTTGGTCCTCCCCTCTACATCACAATGGTTTAGGCCTTTTATTTCTTCTACAACACCACATATCCTTCTGCATTCAATAAGATGACCTCTGGTACTCACCTATACTACAACCCCATTTTCCTACACCCATGGTGTGCTCTAGTAATGAACCACTACACTATATTAATTTCTTTAATACAATGGTTGTATTATTTATTTACACACCTTCACCATGTTTTTTCTCATTACAATGGGTTTCTTCCCTAACACCACTATTTTTTATGTGTATGAATGGATCATGGATATCACTTCTGGAACACTTACACACTAAAAATTTCACATTTCACTGTAGAGATTCATTTATTAAAGATCTTTATAAAGAGTTGGTGTATCTATAGTGTCTTACCTAGGGTAATAATATATTATACCCCTTGTTTTTTCTCACATTTCTCTAAAACCATTAACATGATTATTTCAAACTGGTTCTAGGTGTTTTTCATTTGTGATCATGTTCCTATTTGTGTGTGGATTTGGTGAAGTGATGAAACCTTCAAAAAATATTGACATTGATGTCAACAACCATGAGGATGGAAGTTCCTTAACTTCTCAAGCCGTAGATACACATTTTTATAGGGTATTATTCTTATGTTGGTGTTTTTGATATTGATGCTTGACTTGCGATCGTGTGTGTGTGTAGCCCATGACAACATATGACTTTCTACCAAGAGAATTATTAAGCTAAATAGATTTACATGATGATATTTTATTCATATGTTGGATATATGATGATGATATTTTAATAATAATGTGTGATATGTTTATTATCTTTCTTTACATTTTTATATTTTCAGTTAGAGTATTGATATATTGAATACATTATAGGTGATCATTGTGGTATGTTTACTCCTTGAAGGGTTCACACATTGATTGCGATAATTAAAATGATGGTGCACGATATCCATTTTGTCACGACCCGTCCTCGGGCCCGTGTTGTGACTACCCCAAGCTCGCCTTCCATAGGCCAGGGGCTGGCGACTAGCACCACGGCGTAAATCCCGGTAAAAAGGGAAGGCATTGCCTTTGTAAAGTAAAAGAGAACCACAGAGTAAGCAAGCGGGAGAAGTAAACACTAAGTAAAAACTGGTATAACAGTAAGTGCGGAAAAGTAATGGGGGTCGGAAATAAAAGCCCAACTGTAAAGTACAACTGCAAGGGAAAAACAGCAACTGAAAGAAAAAGCTGCAGCGTCGAGCCGTCCACTGGAAATCCCACCTGAAGGGTGGGTATAGATAGCCTCCATAGCTCCTCGGGTCCAGCCGTCCACTCTGAGTACGTCTCACCCAGTGGTCCACCTCTAGGCACTGTTCTGCTCTGCAAGCCTCAACCATGATCAGTGTTGTCCGTCGTTTGCAACCAACACAACGTAGTGCGGGCATAGCCCATGCAGAGGTGAGTATAACCTACTTAGTAGGGACCCCGAGACCCCCGAAGGTCTCCTAGAATCCACAAAGGACAGTCCACAAAGGAAAGATACAATCATGAAGTAACATCCGACAGGGCTTTGGTATATGCCCATACATATACCTAAGTCATCAATTCTCGCTCGACTCCAACATTCAAGCTCAAGTACAACCCAGTCCACATAGGAAATAAAAACGTAAATCCACACAGGATAGCTCAAAAAAATCCAAAAAGGAAAGCAAAACATAAATCCACACATGATAGCTCAACACAATCCACAAAGGAAAGCAAAATATAAATCCACACAGGATAGCTCAACACAATCCACAAAGGAAAGAAAAAAAGGATTCAGCACACATAGGTATACTTCTTCGAATGACGATAGATATTATCACTGATCCATCTAAGTCGTTGGACCCACAAAGGATCGATAGGTACTAACCCCCTCAATGACCCACAAAGGATCTAACCCACAAAGTATCGATAGGTAACTAACCCCCGCAAAGACCCACACAGGATTAGACCCACACAGGATCTGTAGGTGCTGGCCCACACAGGACCGCTGAGCGCTGACCCACACAGGATCGGATCCACACAGGATCGGTAGCACTGACCCATAAAGGATCGCTAAGTTTTGTAGTCATCGTTGTTGAATCCACTGAGGATCTCTGCACAGTCGTCATCGTCATAGTAGCAGTCGCAGCCAACTCTAGGGTTCCCGCACACAGCAAGCTCGTTCGGGAGGGTCTGCTCCACGAACCAAGAGGCTGATACATCAACTGACACATAGTCCAGAGTGGATGTATACAAAAGATCTGTAACATCAATAGGAACTCAATGTCGCAGACGGCGCGTCAATCGGACGCCCAGTCTAAAGTTATTGGCTTTTTCGTCCCAAGGTCCCGGTTGATTTTTAAGGAAAAACCAACCCGATCATACTCCACTTGCATCCAAACCTCGGGCGGAGTAAGCCAAAAGACCCGTCTCACTTAGAGGAAATCAGCAATGTCGACGGCACATCAATCGAACATCCGAAGCTCAAGATATGAGTGTTTCTGCTCCGAGGGCCCGGTTGGTTTCGTGTACGAACCAACCCGATCAAAATCAAAGTATTCTGAAACCTTGAGTGTGATATACCGAAACGACCGTCTCGATCCAAGGATCACATCTCCGCTGATAGCGCGTCGTTCGAAGGCCAATATCTCAAGTTATGAGCAAAAGATGGAAAAGCTCCGGAATCGGGGGGTTTGGGCCCGGACCGACCCGGCCCGACCACCCCTGGGTCGACCCGACCCGGGTCCGGGTCCGACCCAGTTGGGCGCGACCCGGCCCGACCTGGGAGCGACCCATCCGGTGGGTCGGATTGGCTCGGCTCGGGCGAGCGGCCGAGCAAGGGAAGTCGCGGGGCGTGATGTCCCCGCGGGAGGAGGATCTGCGGCCCCGCGTGGGGCCGTGCTTGGTCAGCAGACACAGTAAAGTAGTGTCCCGTGTCTCGCGCGGACCCATGTGGTCGCGGGTATTGTCGGCCACCACCACCGCAGCTTAATCCACGGCGGCTCCATCCGGCGGCGCGCCGGGGCGCCGCCGGTGGAGTCTGCGGGCCATCAGAGTTGCTCTGGTGGTCTGATTCCATTTCCTTCTACGCCATAGCTCCTCCTGGGTCCCGTTCTTCACTGCGGAATTAACAAATCGTCTCTGCGACCCATTTTGTCACTGTACGCCGTTCCGTACACCAAGAACAAAGGGCGGTGTGTTCGGACTTGTTCGTTGGTCCACACCCACCGCGTTAGCAGTTTGAAACAACACCATAAAATCCCAGCAATTAATAAACCTCGACCCGCAATAATAATCCGCGGACCAACTTGTTAATTGGTTGGTTTGCGTTCTTGCCTTGGAGGAAAACAACATGGGTATTACATTTTCAAAATGACCCCTACCTCGTAGCTGGAGTCGGACGAGTGCGAGTACGTCGCGGAATTGACCATCGCGGTATGAGGTGATTGTCGCATCGCGGAAGGGTGTCGCGTCGTCGCGGAAGGGTGTCGCGTCATCGCGGAAGGGCATCGCGTCGACGAAATCCGAGGGTTAAAGAAACACATGGATTTAATTATAATAATTAAATCCATGTTGTGGATAAAAACCACAAAGGAATTAAAAGGACCACAATCTCTTACCTCAACGGACGATCGAAGATTTGTCGCGGAAGAAGCATCGCGGAGGGAGAATCATCGGCGTCACGTCGTCGATTTCTGGGGGGGCTGGCATTCTTCGTCGCCCTTCGTCGGAGGCCAGCGTTCTTCGCATTCTTGGTGTTATTCGCGTTCTTCGCGTTCTTCGCAAAGGAGGAGGAATATCTTTAGAGATTCTCCAAAGGTTTAACACAACATTCAAGAAGAAGGTGTGTTGGCCTTATTTTATTAACATGCCAACAAATTGAAAACGTGTTAAGAAACGAACAAAATTAATTCATAGAATAAATTTCAACAAATAAAACGCCCAATTAATAGGATCGTTTAGGAGTTTAAGGAAACGCCCCAGTTGACATTCATTTAAAAGTGGTGTTGCGGGTGCGTTACTTAGGGGAAAAGAAACGGTGGGGCTCATGCGGGGCCCACCTCAAAAATATCCTACGAAAAGGGTAGGATATTTTGAATTTCACCCTATCCAGTTAACTCATCTTAAGTAGATTTAAGTGGCTTTAAGCGGCTTAATGTGAAATAAAATAAAGTTTGTCGTACCACATTATTTTATTTCTTAACTTAAATCCCAAAAATTAAAAACCACACCCGAGAAAACGCAACTCCGAATGAGGCGTTTCTATGAAATTATAGGAACTGAGATTCCATCGGTGCCCTCGGAATTCAATTCCGAGCACCAGATCAAAAGTTAGAAAAACCCGCTCGTTCGTTCACTGAACGTACCTGAGCCAAACTTTAGAACATGATTTCGGGCACACCGGGCCTCAGAATTAGGTTCCGTCAAAAACTTCGTTCTTCTAAAATTCCAGAGAAAATTAAGAAAAAAAATTCCTTGAAATTTATGGGTCTTTAAATCAATCCCACCTCAGGTCTTTACGTCCCCGTAAAGATACATCATAAGCTAGGGAAACAAAAGTGGGTACTGAGCACGCATCTGAGTCTCCCACTCCCAAGTGCTATCCTGGAGGTTCCCGTGCTGCCATCTGATGTGCACTAGAGGAATCGACCGTCCATGTAGGACCCACTCTTGTCGATCCTCGATCTCCACCAGGACCTCCGCAAAAGTCGCACCATCATCAACGTCTAGCTCCCCATGGTCAATGATGTGCATCAGGACCTGCAAGTATCTCATTAGCTGAGATACGTGGAAGACGTCATGCACCTGGTGCAATTGAGGTGGTAGAGCCAGACGATAAGCCACCTCGCCAATCCTTCTGAGGACTTGGAACGGTCCGATGAAGTGTGGAGACAACTTTCCGCCTCGGCCAAATCTCCGTAATCCACGTCAAGGTGAAACACGTAAGAAGACGTGGTCACCAACTTCGAACTCTAGTGGCCTCCGCCTCCTGTCAGCATAAGACTTCTGTCGGCTCGGAGCTGTTCTCATCCACTCTTGGATGACCTGGACCTTCTCTGTCGTGGCCCGGACCATCTCTGGTCCCACAAGTGCTGACTCCCTAGGGTCTGTCCAGCACAACGGAGATCTGCAAGGTCTACCGTACAACGCCTCGTATGGTGTCATCCCGATGCAGGAGTGGTAGCTGTTGTTGTACGCAAAGTCCACCAAGGGTAGGTGGTCCTCCCAGCTGCAACCAAAGTTGAGGACACATGTGCGGAGCATGTCCTCGAGAGTCTGAATGGTCCTCTACATCTGACCATCCATCTGAGGGTGAAAGGCGGTGCTTAGACGTAGCTGCGTCTCGAACGCCTCCTGCAACCCCTTCCAAAGCTGGGAAGTAAAGCGAGCATCTTGATCGGAGACGATAGATGATGGCACACCGTGAAGCCGTACAATCTTCTGAACGTAGAGACGCCCCAAGATCTCCACTGAGCCTTGCTCTCTGATGGGTAAGAAGTGATCCAACTTGGTGAGTCCGTTGACAATCACCCAAATGGAGTCGTGACCTATGGAAGTGCATGGAAGTCCAGTCACGAAGTCCATAGATATCACGTACCACTTCCACTCTGGGAACTCCAATGGCTATACCAATCCTGCTAGTACTTGATGCTCTGCCTTCACCTGCTGGCAGGTGAGGCATCGTGAAATGAACTCTGCCACAGCCCTCTTCATGCCTAGCCACCAGTGCTGTCGCCTGAGATCCTGGTACATCTTCGCCACTCTAGGATGTACCTCCAAAGGAGAAGTGTGAAACTCTCTCAGCACCTCCTCTCATAAAGAGACTAGTACCAAGGAACGTCCTCTGAAAAGGATGTTGTGCTCTACTCCAAAGGAGAAGTCATCAGGTGCCTATTCTGAGGATATCTGTGCATGCCGCGCCTCACAGTCAGCGTCCCCATGTTGTGCCTCTCTGACCTGCTGCAGTAGTGGAGGGGTGACTGTGAGAGACTGAAGGAAGTCTTCTCCATCTCTATCCATGAAGAATATCTGCAAAGCGGCTATCTGCTCTGTCGCCTCCTCAAGCAGATGAATTCCCTTCCTCCTGGTGAGAGCATCAGCTACTACATTCCCCTTCATAGGAGTATAGAATATCTCCAATTCATAGTCCTGGAGGAACTCAAGCCATCGCCACTGTCTCAGGTTCAGGTCCTTCTGAGAGAATATGTACCTGAGACTCTGATGGTCAGAAAAGACTGTAAAACGCTCTCCCATCAGATAGTGTCGCCATGTATTCAGAGCAAAGACCACTGCTGTTAACCCCAGGTCATGGGTAGCGTAGTTCTACTCATGTAGCCTCAACTGACGTAATCCATAGGTGATCATTTCCCTCTCTTGCATCAGGACACATCCGATTCCAGTCCCTGATGCATTGCAGTAGACTACGTACCCTACTCCCTCCTCAGGCAACCTCAAGATAGGGGCGCTGGTCAATCTCTGTCTCAGCTCCCGAAAGCTCTGCTGACATCTGTCTGACCACACAAAGGGTTTCACCTTCTTCGTCAAAGCTGAGAGTGGTGACGCAACTCTGGAGAAGTCCGGCACAAATCTCCGATAGTATCCAGCTAGTCCCAAGAAACTCTGCACCTCCGTCATGCTCTTGGGTGGCTCCCAAGCTAGCACTGCCTCGATCTTCGCAGGATCCACTCCAACTCCCGCCTCATAGATGACGTGTCCCATGAAGTAGACCTCACGTATCCAGAACTGAAACTTCGAGAGTATTCCATAAAGCTGGTGCTCTCGAAGTGTGTCCAGTACAACCCGTAAGTCGTAGGCGTGCTCCTCCTCAGTCGTCGAGTAAATCAAAATGTCGTCGATGAAGACCACGACAAATTGATCGAGGTACGACTGAGAGATCCTGTTCATGAGGCCCATGAACACTACTGGAGTGTTGGTTACGCCGAATGGCATAACCAAAAAATCATAGTGGCCATACCGACATCTGAAGGTCGTCTTCTGCACATCCTTATCCCGAACTCTGAGCTGATGATAGCCTGACCTGAGGTCTATCTTCGAGAACCACCGTGATCCCTTGAACTGATCGAAGAGGTCATCAATTCTCGGTAGCGGATACTTGTTCCTCACTGTCACCTGGTTTAGGCAACGTTAGTCGACACAAAGACACAAGCTCCCGTCCGCCTTCTTGGAGAACAATATCGGGGAAGCCCAGGGTGAAACACTGGGTCGGATGAATCCCCTGCCCTGCAAGTCCTCCAACTATACTCGTAGCTCTCGAAGATCAGTGGGGGCCATCCGATATGCTGGAGTGGATATCAGGGATGTCCCGAGGTACAGATCAATATGAAAGTCTACCTCTCTGTGAGGAGGTAGCCCTGGAACGTCATCGGGAAAGACGTCTGGGTACTGATCCACCACTGCAGGAAAACTAGGACTCCACACGTCAACTGCTCCTAGGATGAGGCTAGCCAAATGATGAGTGATGGGTTGTCCTCTCCTCTGCGGAAGTCCATCATGTGCTACGAAGTATCCCTTCTCTCCGGTGAAGGTGAACCTGCTCTCGTCGGTGCGTACACATCGCACCTTGCGCCTAATATAGTCAATCTGAGCATGGACGATAGATAACCAATCCATGCCCAAGATGAAATTGTAAGGCCTCGACGCCGCTACAAGAAGATCCCAGCCGAAGCTCTCGCCTCCTAGAGTAAGCTCACACTGCCGGCACCAGTGCATAATCGTCGAGTCTGCTTCCGTAGGAGTCTCTAGCCGTAATGATCGAGCCAACGGCTCTGTCGAAATCTCCGAGCTCTGAACAAGGGCAACGGCTATGAAAAAGTGACTCACTCCTATGTCTATAAGAACTGCAACAAGGGTGGAATAGACACAGATAGTACCTTGAATCATCTCGAGCTCGTCGTGCTCGTAGGCCTCCACTGCCTGGAGCTGTGCCTGTCTCTGCCCGCTGGCTCCCTGTGGCCAGGGTGGACCTCCTGGTGGTGGTGGTGGTAGAGCCTCAAAGCGTCTCCCACCACCTGCTGCTCGGCCAGCTCCTCTGCCTCGTCCGCCTCCTCCCTGTGGACCGCCACGGTCAACCCTATGCCTCTACCTGGGTGACCCCTCAAACGTCTGCTGCTCCTCGGCACAGTGGGTCAGGCAGTCACGAGCCATGTGACCCTGTTCGCCGCATGTGTAGCACTGCCTACCTCTCAAAAGACTGGCTCCACACTGTGTGCCCCGCACTGCTGAGCCAGTGTCTTGAGGTCGTCTGCGTGAGGGTCTGGTCTGCCTGCTACGGAAGACTCTGCTACCTGCCGCCCTGCGGTAGGTCTCGCTGCTGATGAAGGCTCAGCAAGGAAGCTCTCGATAAAAAGGTCTCACTCCAGTACACCTGACTGAGTCGGGATGCTGAGGGAGATCAGTGATGCCCTGATCTCATGTATCAAACCCTACTCAAAGGTTTGGGCCTGGAAGAATGGGTCGCGTACCGTGTTTGTCGAGTAGCGAGAGAGATCGGTAAATCTTGCAGAGTACTGGGCGACCGTCAAGCCGCCCTGCCACAACTAAAGATGCTCCTAGATGCGCACCGCGCGGAGGGTGGTCGGGACGAACTCTGAGCGGAAGAGGCCCTCAAAGTCTTTCCAGAGGAGAGATGCCTCATCGTGCACCTAGAGCATCAAGCTCCACCATCGACCCGCTGCTGTGTGCAGTAGGCTCACTGCGAGGATCACCATGAGATCTGCTGGTGTCCTCACTAACCGGAAAACTCGCACCACTGCCTCCAGCCAGTCCTCGGCTGCCTGGGGGTCCGTCTCCCCATGGAACATGGGCGGTCGATGGCGCTAGAAATCATGCAGTGCACTGAGGTGACGTGCATCGTCAGCGGATGGTGCTGGTGCTGGAAGCATCGGTGGCTCGACGGGTAGAGCTACCGCTGGTGCCACTGCTGATAAAGGGCCACGCACCGAGGCCTCGTCGCTCGGTGGGCTGTCCTCACGCTCGACTCTCGGAACCCTAGCTGGCTGCCATCGGGGGGCCATTCTGAAAAGAAACAGGTGCGCCATGGTCAGAACAGTATACCTGGTGAGTTGACACAAAGTAATCACAAAGAAAACTTGAAACACACACGCAATCAATGTTTTCGTTTAGTAAGTCAGAAATCAGAAGTCAGGGTCCTGGTGTATGGATATATCCACCGTTGCACCAGCACTGGACTCCCTGGACTAATAACCACACCCAATACACTTAATACTATTGTGTCACATAGAATAAAGATCAGAGTCTGTGGTAGAACCAAACTCCTATAATACCAATTTGTCACAACCCGTCCTCGGGCCCGTGTTGTGACTACCCCAAGCCCGCCTTCCATAGGCCAGGGGCTGGCGACTAGCACCAAGGCGTAAATCCCAGTAAAAATAGAAGGCATTTACTTTTTAAAGTAAACAAGTTCCATAGAGTAAGCAAGCGGAAGAAGTAAACACTAAGTAAAAACTGGTACAACATTAAGTGCGGAAAAGTAAAGGGGGCCGGAAATACAATCCCAACTGTAAAGTACAACTGCAAGGGGAAAAACAGCAACTGAAAGAAAAAGCCGCAGCGTCGAGCCGTCCACTAGAAATACCACCTGAAGGGTGGGTACAGATAGCCTCCACAGCTCCTCGGGTCCATCCTTCCACTTTGAGTACGTCTCACCCAGTGGTCCACCTTCAGGTGTTGTTCTCCTCCGCAAGCCTCAACCACGATCAGCGTTGTCCATCATCTGCAACCAACACAACGTAGTGCGGGCATAGCCCGTGCAAGGGTGATTATAAGCTACTCAGTAGGGACCCTGAGACCCCCGAAGGTCTCCCAGAATCCACAAATTATAATCCACAAAGTAAAGATGCAGTCACGAAGTAACATCCGACAGGGCTTAGGTATATGCCCATACATATACCTAAGTCATCAATTCTCGCTCGGCTCCAACATCCGAGCTCAAGTACAACCCAGTCCACACAGGAAAGAAAAACGTAAATCCACACAGGATAGCTCATCAAAATCCACAAAGGAAAGCAAAACATAAATCCACACAGGATAGCTCAACACAATCCACAAAGGAAAGCAAAACATATATCCACATAGGATAGCTCAACACAATCCACAAAGGAAAGAAAAACAGGATTCACCTTACACAGGTATACTTCTTCGAATGACAATAGAGATGATCACTGATCCATCTAATTCGTCAGACCCAAAAAGGATCGATAGGTACTATCCCCCGCAATGACCCACAAAGGATTAATAGGTAACAAACCCTCACAAAGACCCACACAGGATCGGACCCACACAGGATCTGTAGGCGCTGGCCCACACAGGACCGCTGAGCGCTGCCCACACAGGATCGGACCCACACATGATTGGTAGCACTGACCAACAAAGGATCGCTGAGTGCTGTAGTGGTTGCCGTCAAATCCACTGAGGATCTCTGCACAGTCGTCGTCGTCACAGTAGCAGTCGCAGCCAGCTCTAGGGTTCCCGCACACAGCAAGCTCGTTCGGGAGGGTCTGCTCCATGAGCCGATAGGATGATACATCAACTGACACATAGTCCAGAGATGATATATCCAAAAGTTTCATATCATCAACAGGAACTCAACGTCGCAGACGGCGCGTCAATCGGACTCCCGGTCTGAGAGTTATTGGTTTTTTCGTCCGAGGGGCCCGGTTGATTTTGAAGGAAAAACCAACCCAACCGTACTCCACCTGCATCCAAACCTTGAGAGGAGTAATACAAAAGATCTGTCTCACTTAGAGGAAATCAACAAAGTCGAAGGCATGTCAATCGGACGTCCGAAGCTCATGATATGAGCGTTTCCGCTCCGAGGGCCCGGTTTGTTTCGTGTACGAACGAACCCGGCCGAACTCAAAGAATTCCAAAACCTTGAGTGTGATATACCAAAATGACCGTCTCGATCTAAGGATCGCATCTACACTGACGGTGCATCGTTCAGAGGCTCGTAGGTCAAGTTATGAGCAAAAGACAGAAAAGGTCCGGAAACGGGGGGTGTGGGCCCGGACCGACCCGGCCCGACCCCCCCTGGGTAGGCTCGACCGGGGTCGACCCGACCCGGGTCCAGGTCCGACCCGGTTGGGCGCGACCCAGCCCGGCCAGGGAAGCCCGACCCGGCCAGGGCGCGACCCGGCCGGCGGGTCGGCTCGGCTCGGCCCGGGTGAGCGGCCGAGCAAGGGAAGCCGCGGGGCGTGCTGTCCCCGCGGGAAGAAGAGTCGCGGCCCCGCGTGGGGCCGCTCATGGTCAGCGGACGTAGAAAAGTCGCGTCCTGTGTGTCGCCGGACCCGCGCGGTCGTGGATCTGGTCGGCCGCCGCTACCGCGGCGGCTCCATCTGGCGGCGCGCCAGGGCTCTGCCGCCTCCGGCTATCGGCGCCGCCGGTGGAGTCCGCGGGCCAACAGAGTTGCTCCGGTGGTCCGATTCCATTTCTGTCTGTGCCGTAGCTCCTCCTGGGTCCCGTTCTTCACTGCGGAATTAACAAATTGTATCTATGAACTGTTTTGTCATCGTCCGCCGTTCTGCACACCAAGAACAAAAGGCGGTGGGTTCGTACTTGTTCGTTGGTCCGCACGCACCACGTTAGCGGTTTGAAACAACACCATAAAATCCCAGAAATTAATAAACCCCGACACACAATTATAATCCGTGGACCAACTTTTTAATTGGTTGGTCCGCGTTCTTGCCTTGGAAGAAAACAACATGGGTATTACATTTTCAAAATGACCCCTACCTCATAGCGGTCGTCGGACGAGTGCGAGTACGTCGCGGAATTGACCGTCGCGGTAGGAGGTGATCGTCGTGTAGGGGAAGGGCATCGCGTCATCGCGGAAGGGCGTCGCGTTGAAGATCACCAAGGTCTAAAGAAACACACGGGTTTAATTATAACAATTAAATCCATGTTGAGGATAAAAACCATAAAGGAATTAAAAGGACCGCAATCTCTTACCTCAACGGACGATCGAAGATTTGTCGCAGAAGAAGCGTCACGAAGGGAGAATCATCGGCGTCACGTCGTCGATCTTCGGGGGGCCTGGCGTTCTTCTTCTCCCTTCGTCGGAGGCCGGCGTTCTTCGTGTTCTTCGCATTCTTCGCGTTCTTCGCGTTCTTCGCGAAGGAGGAGGTAGATCTTTAGAGATTCTTAAAAGGTTTAACACAACATTCAAGAAGAAGGTGTGTTGGCCTTATTTTATTAACATGCCAACAAATTAAAAACGTGTTAAGAAATGAACAAAATTAATTCATAGAATTAATTTCAATGAATAAACCACCCAATTAATAGGAGCGTTTAACAGTTTAAGGAAATTCCCCAGTTGACTTTCATTTAAGAGGGGGGTTGCAGGTGCGTTACTTAGGGGAAAAGAAACGGTGGGGCTCGTATGGGCCCCACCTCACAAATATCCTACCAAGAGGGTAGGATATTTTTAATTTCACCCTATGCGCTTAACTCAGCTTAAGAAGATTTAAATGTCTTTAAGCAGCTTAAAGTGAAATAAAATAATGTTTGTCGCACCACATTATTTTATTTCTTAGCTTAAAGCCCAAAAATAAAAAACCACACCCGAGAAAACGCAACTCCGGAAGAGGAGTTTCTAAGAAATTATCGGCACTGTGATTCTATCGGTGCCCTCGCAATTCAATTCCGAGCACCGGTTCAAAAGTTAGAAAAACCCTCTCGTTCGTTCACTGAACGTACCCGAGCCAAGCTTCGGAACATGATTCCGGGCACACCGGGCCTCGTAATCAGGTGCCGTCAGAAACTGCGTTCTTGTAAAATTCAAAAGAAAATTAAGAATAAAAAAATTCCTTTAAATTTATGGGTCTTTACACATTTAACATGGCATGTACTTGATGCCCCCTATATTTTGAGTATTAATAATTTCCTTGTAGATTTTGAGTGGGTTACTGAAACTCAATTCCTTGTGTATTACATGTATTACTCGATGTATTGTTGATTTCATATAAGCTACTAAATAGATGACTTTTGAATTATTATTTATTAATGAATACAATTGGGGATGGTTCTGGTATGTTAATAACATACTATAAATTTTACTGAATGAGTATGAAGTAGGTATGACTAGTTGATTAGTACATGACATCTCAGTTTTGAATTTAATATATATTCTTGTTAAACATTTATCATAAATTTGGAATACATTATTATACATTATAACATTATGATAAGGATGAATTGGGTGTGTTGTACTAAGTACTTTACCGACACCATACTAGATCATTTCAGTGTGATTTAGATTATATGAGAGACCTAGTGAAAGGGAAATCTCCCAATGGTTGATGGATAAGAATACAAGTACAATTCTAGAGACGGATAGTGATAGAGGCCGGTGGATCCATAATTATTCACTATTCACCTTCACTTATTACTCTTGTTATATTACCACTTTGGGATCCCATTTATTTCTCTGATATTAATTTCATTATCATTTCTACACTTTTACTCTTATTGTTTATTTATTTTAGTAACTGTTTATTTATTATTTTTCTATGACTTGATATGATGGATATATTATCCCCAATACCAAACATAGTCCATCACTTCTAGTTAGTGGCCTCTTTCTTATGTGGTGGGGCATATTAGGTCTTGTGATTTTTAGGCATGGAACTGATGGTTCAGGGAAATGTGTTACAAAATTGTGTCAATGGAATCGTTTAATTGAATTTTACTTTCTGTTAACATGATTTGGGTTAGGATAGACATGATTTAGGTAAATTGGGACTTGTGAAATTGAACTAAGATATTTCTTGGCTAGAATTATATATTAGGCCACCGAGTTTCCATAAAATGGGAGAAATTATAGATTTATATTATCATTGAATAAATTCTACATGTGTGATGTAAATGATGTTGATGTGTGATTTATGAGTTTTCACATAGGTTCATGCATCATCCCTTCGAATGTATTTTTAAATTTCATATATATATACCCCCTATTTTTGTATCACATAGTGGATATCTATTTTTTTATTTGTAATATCTATTTGGGAATGATTATCTTGGGTGATATATATATATATATATATATATATATATATATATATATATGTTTCCAAATTTTTGTTATATATATTTATTATCATTGATGAGTAGAGTAGAGTAAGTTTTTTTGTTAGTATATATATGATTAATCTGACTAACATGCATGGATTAATTTCATGGTTAGTGATTTGAGGGTTCTAACTTGGAATGTGTGTGAACTCCTAGGAGAACCATATGTGATACATTATACTGTATAGGAATTTCTATGTTCTTAATATTATTTTTATTTTAGATATACTAAAATTATAACCTTTTATGGTACCAATAGTTATGGGATCTGTTGGGCAAAAATCCCTCAAGGTAGCATTGCAGCATTTTTGGGTTGATTGTGTTTGTTGACAAAGAAGGTTTCCATGGAGAATTGTCGAGTTCCCGAGAATTTGTTGACATTCCATGTTGACAAAGAACTTTGACAAAGTAAAGGACGATCTGGAGGCGGTACAAAAGAGCAGTACAAGGTGGCGCCGTTTTCCAGTGTTTGCCAAATTTTTGGGCCTGAAAATCGCCAATGGAAAATGGAGTGATATGTTGTTGGCAAAGGTTGAGGAGAGAGAAATGAAGAAGGTGTGCGGAAAAATCAAGCGTGGCGCGCAAAACTAGAGGGTTGCGCGAAATCTTGAAGTGTGGCGCGCAAAACAGCGGGTTGCGCGAAATGGTATTTCGCGCAAAAGATGTTTCAAGGCCGAAAGCTTGAAAATCGGTAAAGGCATGAGGCGCGCGAAATTTTGGAGGCGTGCGCGAAAAATTGAAGTGGCGCGCGAAATAGAGGATGAAGTATTTCGCGCAAAAGATGTTTTGAGGTCCGAAGCTCGGAAAATGGCAAAGGCATGAGGTGCGCGAAATTATGGAGCAGTGCGCGGAAAATGGTTGTGCGCGGAAGATTTGTATTTCGCGATCAAAGCGGATTACGCGCTCAAGGAGGGTTTTTCGCGCGGGGTCGATTTTGCCTATAAATATGAAGTGACCCTCCTCCATTCAGTAGAGTTCAAGACATAGAAAATACCCGAGCTCTGGTGCGCGAAATTGAAGTTAGAAAGGGTGTTGCGCGTAAACTTAAAGTTTGCGCGTAAAGTCAGTAGTTGCGCGAAAAGTGAATATCGCGCAAAAGCAGTGAATTGCGCGCAAGGCAGTTTCCAGGCTGCGCGTAAAAATTGAAGGTTGCGCGAAAAGTCGATTTCGCGCGAAAGCAGTGAATTGCGCGCAAGGCAGTTTCGAGGCTGCGCGTAATATTTGGAGGTTGCGCGAAAAAGGAATTTCGCGCAAATCATAGAAATTGCGCGCAAGGCACCGTAAGGGTTGCGCGTAAAAATTGAGGTTGCCCGGTACATCCGGTGCAAAGTGAGATTCATCTGCGGGTGAAAGTTGGACTTCAACAGAGCATCTACATACAGAGGAAGATGCATTCCTTCATGGAAATGAAGAGACCTACAGGTCTATAAACTGTGAGTGAATCCCTTCCAAGAGCAGTGAGCTTAGGAAGACGAAGAAGGTGATCCTCTCCACCGGTAGTGAGCCAGAGAGAGAGAAACAGGGAGTGACCCTTGGGAAAGCAGTGAGCTGACCCTAAATTTTGTAAAGGCAGTGAGCCTGGGCATAGAAGTGATCTAGCCCGAACCTTGTAATCCACAGCTAGTGAAGATTAGTGGAATTTGGTACGACCGGCAACCTGTCGGCGTATGCTCCTTGGACGTAGCCCTTAGCGGTGAACCAAGTAAAATTGTTGTGTCCTGTGCTTGCTTTACTTTCTATATATATCGTGCAGCAGGAAAAAGAGAGAAGAGTGTCTTGCTTAACAGCGAAACAAGATCTGAACGGGCATTAATTTTTAATTGGCCATACCCTGATTCACCCCCCCTCTCAGGGTATCCAGCCTAGTGGACCTAACAAGTGGTATCAGAGGGAGAGGTTGAAAGTTGTTCTTCTCTCAATGGAGGTAACCAATCATAAAGGGATTCCGATCTTCGACGGATATAATTTTCAGATATGGAAGAATCGGATGCAACACTATTTCCGATCCTTGGGAATGGATGTGTTTTCAGCAGCTATGCATGGTATCACAGCTGATATTAATAGTGGTGCCTTATCAGAAGCTGAGCATAGAGAGTTGGATGCTGATTCCAAAGCAATCAATGCCTTAGGGGGAGCCCTTTCCAATCCCATCTACACAAAGGTGATGTCATGCAAAACGTCACATTCCATGTGGGAAAAGCTTTTGAATATATATGAAGGGGACACAAAAGTCAGAGAGGCAAAGCTGCAGGTGTTGTGGAACAAATATGAAGATCTGAAAATGAACCCGAATGAGTCTGTTGACGCATTCTTTGATAGGGTAAACATTGTTGTGGAAGATATGCGAGGTCTTGGAGAAGTCATTGAAGACATAAAGATTGTAAAGCGCATCTTGAGGAAACTTCCACCTCGGTTCAATCCGAAAGTTTCAGTACTAGAAGATAAAGATCCAAAAGAGCTGACATTGGACAATTTGCACAGTACCTTGGTTGCATATGAAATGAGGAACGATGATAATGAGGCTGTGGAAAAGGGGAAGTCTAAAGAGGTGGCATTTAAGGCCATGAAGAAGCTCACCATTGAAGATTCTAATGAAGAAGAAGAGACAGATGAGATGATGTCATTCCTTTCTTCGAATCTACAAAGAGGAAGAGGAAAGTTTAAAGGTAAACTTCCACTAGCATGCTTTAGATGTGGAAAGGTTGGTCATCTTGCGGCAAGATGCCCCAAGAAGTTTCAAGATGATGATGATGATGACGCTGAAATTCCCAAAAAGAAGTCTTCAGCTTTTGTGAAAGGGAAGAAACAATTCAAGAGAAATTTCTTCAAGAAAAAGAATCTTCTCTCACAAGAATTTGAAAGTTCAGATGAGTCTGAGGATGAAGAAGTTGAGGAAATAGAAAATTGCAGAGATCGTGGGGTAAATGCCTTGGTGGCAATTGTTGGTAGTTCTCAAAAGGGAGAAGAAGATGATGCTAAAGAAGAAGAAGAAATTGAAGGGAGAATTGATATGGAAGCCGAATTGGAAGCAGCTCTTGAGGAGATAGATGTTTGGAGAGCCAAAACGAAGAAAGCCAATAAAGTGGTTCGTGATGCCAAACTCTACATGCAACAACAGGATGAAGAAAAGTCTGAGCTGTTAGAAGAAATTGAAAGACTAAAATCCTCAACACCAGAGAGCTCAGAAAATATTGTTGAGTATAAGCTTAAAATTGAGGAACAAAAGAAGGAAATTAATTGTCTGACAAACACAGGAAAGGAGCAGGTTAGATGTATCAAAGAGCTTGAAGAAGAAGTGGTCAGTCTGCGACAAAAACTCAAGGATCAGGATAAAATCTTGACCCCCAATGTGATATCTGAACAGCAGGCTATTCAGAAGACAGAGAAGATGAAAGCGGAGCCTAGCAGTTCAGTAGGAAAGAAACAGCAATTGAGCTCAGATGTTAAGGTCGTTTCTGGGCTTAGTCAAGAACAAAAATTGGCGACAATTGCAGTCAGACCGCAAGCACTCATCCCGAAAGTGAAGGTTGATTTGGGAACAAAACAGAATCAGAATATTCAGAGATACCAAAGGGGAAATCATAGTGCTGAAATATCACGAGGGAATGCATCCTATATCAGGTGTTATTGCTGTGGGAAAATGGGACATTCACAGTTTTTGTGTTCCATAGCCAAGAGATACAGAAGGGAACATGAGCAGAGACGGCAGCCAAACAGAGAACGGTTTTCCAGAACACATTTTGAAGGACACTGTTTTTGGTGCGGAGGATTTGGACACATGGCTAGGTATTGCACATCAATCATTCAGAGAGATGTGTCAAAGAATAATCAAAATGTTCGCAAGCAGCAGATCAATAAACCAACAAGTGAGTTAAAAGTTCAGAACAGATTTGCAGCTCTGCAAGATGAGGGTGGTCCATCATACTCTGAGAAAGAACAGAAGCCTCAGTCCATGCCGAGTGTGAAAGAAAAAGTATGGACCAAGAAGAAGAAAAATGAGAAGGCTGTGGTGGCGGAGATTGCCCTTAAAGCATCAGATCGATCTGGTGTTTGGATCCTTGATAGTGGTTGCACATCCCACATGACGGGTAATAAGGATCTTGTTACAGGCATCAAATATGACAAAGAAGGAGTTGTCAAATTTGGAAATGATGAAGGCCTGAAGATTGTTGGCTCAGGGAAAGCCAAGTTTGGGGGCAAAGAGATGAGACGTGCTGATGTCTTGGTAGTAGAGGGTCTCAGTCATAATCTACTCAGTGTCAGTCAACTATGTGACTCTGGGCACTCTATCCAATTTACCAAGAAGATGTGTGTTGTGAAAGGAAAAGATGGAACAGCTGTTCTGCAGGGAAAAAGGTCAAAGGGAAATCTCTATCTTGTAGGTGGGGAAGAAGATACTTGTCTTTTATCCAGAGAGGAAGAAAACCAGCTGTGGCATAAGCGACTCGGTCATCTATGCCAACCATCTATGGAGGATCTCGTTAAATGTGATGCTGCTAGAGACCTTCCCAATCTATCACGTGATCGCACTCATACGTGTGATGCTTGTCAACAAGGGAAAATCATCAGAAAGACATACAGGCCAAAGGAACAGAAATCAACTAGAGTGCTTGAATTGGTGCATGCTGATGTATGTGGACCTATCTCACCACGAGCTATAAATGGGCAAAGGTACTATGTTCTTTTCATTGATGACTATAGCAGAATGGCCTGGGTATTCATAATTACCCATAAGACAGAGGTGTTCAGTTGCATAAAGCAGTACAGGAGGGAATCAGAAAAGATGCTTGGGCAGAAAATTCTGAAGTTTCGTACCGACAACGGTACGGAATTTACAAACAGTCAGGTTGAAAACTATCTCGAGAAACATGGGATAAGGCATCAAGTTTCATCAGTAAGAACTCCCCAACAGAATGGAGTAGTTGAAAGGAGAAATCGGATCATCAACAACATGGCCAGAACAATGCTTATTGATAAGGACCTGCCAGAGAAATTTTGGAAGGAAGCAGTTTTGACATCGGTCTATGTTTCAAACCGGTCCCTGTTATGTCCGAAGCAAGGGAAGACTCCGTATGAACTGTGGTACGGAAAGAAGCCAACATTGAAGTACTTTCGAATCTTTGGAAGTAAGTGTTTCATTCTCAACAAAGAACATCATAGGAAGTTTGAGGCACGAGGAGATGAAGGGATATTCCTTGGCTATTCTGGGAAAAGCAAAGCATATAAATGTTTCAACAAAAGGCTGGGAAAAATAATTGAAAGCAATGATGTCACTATAGTTGAAAATGAGCAGAATACTCAACGATCCAGTGAAAAGTTCCTGGATGAAAGTGATGATGAGGTAAGCAACCCAGGGGGAGCAGAAGTGGCAGAAGCTGACTCAGAAGAAGATACTGATGATGAAGAGGAAAGTGTCAAGTCGGTGTCTGTGAGAAAGCCAAAGAGTCGAGATGAAATTGATAGGCAAAATATCATTGGTGATCAAACAGCTCCAGTTCAGACTCGAAGAATGAAATCATCACAGCAAGCATCGTTTTTGTCTCAAGTGGAGCCGAAATGTTTTTCTGATGCAGCTGAAGATGAAAACTGGGTTCAGGCCATGAATGAAGAGCTTGATCAGATTGAGAAGAACCAGACATGGGAGATTGTTTCGAGGCCAGCAGACAAGAATGTCATCGGGACTAAATGGGTCTATCGCAACAAGATGAACGAAGATGGCACAGTGATTCGGAACAAAGCACGACTAGTGTGCAAGGGATACTCCCAGATAGAGGGAATAGATGTTGATGAGACATTTGCACCGGTTGCAAGGCTGGAGACAATCAGATTATTTTTGGCCATAGCAGTGCAAAGAAAGTTCAAAGTGTTCCAGATGGATGTCAAATCCGCATTCTTGAATGGGGTTCTGGAAGAAGAGGTGTATATTGAGCAGCCAGATGGTTTTCTCATTCATGAGGATGAGAACAAAGTTTGCAGGCTGAAGAAGGCGTTGTATGGGCTGAAACAAGCACCAAGGGCATGGTACTCAAGGCTTGATCAGTACTTGAAGAAGCTTGGTTTCCAGCGTGGAGGAGTTGACTACAACCTCTATTTCAGCAATGACAACAATCAAAGGATGATGGTGCTAGTGTATGTCGATGACATAATTTTTGGCGGATCAGATGAAGCTCAGTGCAGACAGTTTTCCGAATTCATGAAAAATGAGTTTGAAATGTCAATGATTGGAGAGCTAACGTTTTTCCTTGGTCTACAGGTAACACAAGGAAGGAATGAAACATTCATTTCTCAATCTAAATATGCCAAGGAGGTCCTGAGAAGGTTTGGAATGGAAAATTCCAAGGAGATGAAGACTCCGGTGGCTACCCGGATGAAATTATCAAAAGATGAGGATGGCAAGGCAGTTAATGTCACAGAATACAGGCAAATCATTGGAAGTCTGTTGTACTTAACCGCAACAAGGCCTGATATTGTTTTCGCCACATGCCAAGCAGCGAGATATCAGAGTAATCCCAAGGAAAGTCACATGCTCGCAGTGAAAAGAATACTTCGGTATATTAAGGGCACGGTGGACTTCGGCTTGACATACAATGACAAATCTCAGACAGAGTTGTTGGGGTACACTGATGCAGACTGGGCCGGTTCAGCAGATGATAGAAAATCAACATCTGGAGGTGCATTTTATCTTGGCGGACTATGTATTGCTTGGTTGAGCAAGAAGCAGGATTGCATTTCATTAAGCACCGCAGAAGCTGAGTATATTGCGGCCACTCAAGCATGCACACAGTTATTGTGGATGAAGCAGCAGCTTGAAGATATGGGAGTTGAAGTGAAGTCTCCGATCGGAATCCAGTGTGACAACTCAAGTGCTATAAATCTTAGCAAAAATCCCGTCCATCATTCAAGGACAAAGCACATTGAGATTAAGTATCACTTTATCAAGTAGAAGGTTGAGCAGGGGATCGTGAAGTTGGAGTATGTGCCTACAGAGCTGCAGGTTGCAGACATTCTGACAAAGGCCTTACCCAAGGCAGCATTTGAGAGGCATCGACTGGCTCTGGGAGTTCAGTCGACTCCCCGCACTTGAAATAGTGTGGATATGGGACCCCCCCCCCCCCCTCTCCCCGAGGTATGGTGTGTTTTTCCCTAATGTGCTGATATGTGTTCTCTACTATGTTACAGACTACAAAGGCGTGACCTTTGGGTTCGTTGACAAAGGGGGAGAAAAGTGCTTGAAAAGTGCTTGACAAAGGGGGAGAAAAGTGTTTGTTCAAGAGAGAAAATAGTGCGGAGATTTGATAAATCATAATTAATACGGGGAGAAGCTGACAGGTGGAGCAGCCAGAAAGGGGGAGCAATGAGAAAGGGGGAGAGATTTTTAAATCTGACGATGCTAGAAGTGATCGATCAAATCATAGAAATCACGACAGCTGAGGATCGTGATAAAAGCAAACAGTGGTGTTGGAATGGTGTGAGACGGTGTCCAGCTATCAACAATCGACATCAACTTAAGAATTCACCAATTGGTATCAGTGTGGTTCAACAACTGGTTTTATTTTAAGAATTGGTATCAGGGTGGAATCGACAATTGGGGTCTGACATGAAGTGATTCATTGATGAACTTTTCATAATACTCTTGTTTCTCACGCCGAGCATTGCTCATGTGGGCTTAGAGTACATGTTAAGTGAATCCTTGAACGCTATCATAATCGCAAGAGGCGAATGGTGGTAGCAGCTGGAAGAAGACTCAGTGAGGTATCAAAGTGCAGAAAATATTTCTGAGCAGAGTTGTGAAGAGTTGTCAACAAACCCAAAGGGGGAGATTGTTGGGCAAAAATCCCTCAAGGTAGCATTGCAGCATTTTTGGGTTGATTGTGTTTGTTGACAAAGAAGGTTTCCATGGAGAATTGTCGAGTTCCCGAGAATTTGTTGACATTCCATGTTGACAAAGAACTTTGACAAAGTAAAGGACGATCTGGAGGCGGTACAAAAGAGCAGTACAAGGTGGCGCCGTTTTCCAGTGTTTGCCAAATTTTTTGGCCTGAAAATCGCCAATGGAAAATGGAGTGATATGTTGTTGGCAAAGGTTGAGGAGAGAGAAATGAAGAAGGTGTGCGGAAAAATCAAGCGTGGCGCGCAAAACTAGAGGGTTGCGCGAAATCTTGAAGTGTGGCGCGCAAAACAGCGGGTTGCGCGAAATGGTATTTCGCGCAAAAGATGTTTCAAGGCCGAAAGCTTGAAAATCGGTAAAGGCATGAGGCGCGCGAAATTTTGGAGGCGTGCGCGAAAAATTGAAGTGGCGCGCGAAATAGAGGATGAAGTATTTCGCGCAAAAGATGTTTTGAGGTCCGAAGCTCGGAAAATGGCAAAGGCATGAGGTGCGCGAAATTATGGAGCAGTGCGCGGAAAATGGTTGTGCGCGGAAGATTTGTATTTCGCGATCAAAGCGGATTACGCGCTCAAGGAGGGTTTTTCGCGCGGGGTTGATTTTGCCTATAAATATGAAGTGACCCTCCTCCATTCAGTAGAGTTCAAGACATAGAAAATACCCGAGCTCTGGTGCGCGAAATTGAAGTTAGAAAGGGTGTTGCGCGTAAACTTAAAGTTTGCGCGTAAAGTCAGTAGTTGCGCGAAAAGTGAATATCGCGCAAAAGCAGTGAATTGCGCGCAAGGCAGTTTCCAGGCTGCGCGTAAAAATTGAAGGTTGCGCGAAAAGTCGATTTCGCGCGAAAGCAGTGAATTGCGCGCAAGGCAGTTTCGAGGCTGCGCGTAATATTTGGAGGTTGCGCGAAAAAGGAATTTCGCGCAAATCATAGAAATTGCGCGCAAGGCACCGTAAGGGTTGCGCGTAAAAATTGAGGTTGCCCGGTACATCCGGTGCAAAGTGAGATTCATCTGCGGGTGAAAGTTGGACTTCAACAGAGCATCTACATACAGAGGAAGATGCATTCCTTCATGGAAATGAAGAGACCTACAGGTCTATAAACTGTGAGTGAATCCCTTCCAAGAGCAGTGAGCTTAGGAAGAGGAATAAGGTGATCCTCTCCACCGGTAGTGATCCAGAGAGAGAGAAACAGGGAGTGACCCTTGGGAAAGCAGTGAGCTGACCCTAAATTTTGTAAAGGCAGTGAGCCTGGGCATAGAAGTGATCTAGCCCGAACCTTGTAATCCACAGCTAGTGAAGATTAGTGGAATTTGGTACGACCGGAAACCTGTCGGCGTATGCTCCTTGGACGTAGCCCTTAGCGGTGAACCAAGTAAAATTGCTGTGTCCTGTGCTTGCTTTACTTTCTATATATATCGTGCAGCAGGAAAAAGAGAGAAGAGTGTCTTGCTTAACAGCGAAACAAGATCTGAACGGGCATTAATTTTTAATTGGCCATACCCTGATTCACCCCCCCTCTCAGGGTATCCAGCCTAGTGGACCTAACAGGATCCTAGTTCTCCATGATTTATCTTTTTTCAAGACATCACCTATTGCTAGATAGAGAGGACAACAATATGAAGATGGAATTTCAAAGATAATATGGGTTGTATGAGTACTTGGTGATACAGTTTAGGAAGAAAAATGAACCAAAATTGTTTGTGTACTTCATTAATAAGATCCATCTTCTATACAGGGACTCATTCTTAATTATGTTCATCAATGATATCCTCACCCACCCACTAGTAATAAAGCATCATGCTAGTAACATAGAGGTATTCCTGAGGAAACTTCATGCCCAAAGGTGTTCACCCTAATTATTCAAAGTGTGACTTTTGAATTATGGATGGGAATTTACGTGGACATGTGGTTTGTGGGACAACTATATCCACATATTAGAGAATTTTTAGGTCATTAAATCCTTTACATATCCCTAGAATATGTTTGATATCAGTTGTTTTTTGGGTATGGATGGATATTATATAATTTTTTATCAAGGAATTATATTGATTATCAACACCAATGAAATCACTAAACAACAAGGGATTAATGTTCCAATGGTATGATAAGTGTGATGAATACTTTCATGAGACAAATAGAATATTAATGAAATCCCCGATATTGATACTCATACAACATAGGATTCGTTATGATGTATTCTATGAGGAATCATATGTTGTCCTGAGAGAGATTCTAATGCTGAGAGTTTAGGTAGACCAAATTGATCATGTGAAATATGACCCCGTGAGTGAAACTACCATACACATAACTAAGATCTAGAATCTATGGTTCACATTACAATTTTTTGGCGACACTACCTCTTCAGTGAGAAATGTTTTTGTAAAATAGGCCATAATAGTCTTCACTACATCTTCACACAAAGAGACCTAAACTTGATATAGATGTGTTTTGTTGAATATATTTAGATGTTTGACATTGCGATGGTGTATTGACCATGGAAGGGTAGTGTTTATGTGGATTCTCCAAGCCTTATAATGCAGGATTAGACAGGATAGAGTGAGAAGCCTTAAGAGGTGAAATGAAGATTAAAGAGATTATTGGACAATTTGAAGATTAGTGATTTCAAGTATTAGGGATATATGGCTTTTACACCCCTAGTTAAAACATCCTCACTTTTAGACCGATTGAATACTAGAAAATATTCATACCTAGAGTGCATTGTGATGAGATAACAACTAGCTGGTGGATACATGATTCTCTAATGGTTGATGTGTGAAGATGATGTGATAATCTTACATGAGAGAGTGGGGTAACTTCTTCCATAATAGAGGAGTTTTTGGTAGATTATAATCAATCATCATGGTATGTACATCATGGATTGACCAAGATGTGTAATGAAATCGGATTGTAGTTTTGGTGGCTATGGATTAAGAGGTCAATTTAAAGTTTCATTACAATATTTCTAAACTATTAGAGGGTGAAGGTCGAACACCAGTGACCCAATGGTTTGGTTCAATCACTTATTATACATATGGGTAAGTATTATAAAATCATGATTGTATTATTGAGAGGGTTACCTAGGACACTAAGGTTTCGTGACATAGATTGTGTGATTATCGATCGATTAAAAAATATTTCTCAATTCTTACTGATCAGAGATATTTACTCAGTTGAGGAGATAAGAAAAAATATATTAATGTTAATCCATATTCCAATAGGCATTAAACTTGTGTATTGTTTTTGAAATAGATACATATTTTACATCATGATTTTGGAATGGATAATTGAAAAATGCAAGGACATAGCTCATATTGATCATTTTGTACCATCCATAGACAGACTTACATTTAATTCATACTATATTCATGTTGGTGGATATGCATGAAGCATTTTACCTTGAATCTGGTGGATCATGGGATGATAACCTAGACATGGTTGATTTTTCATACTCAATTAACAATATTCAAATCACATGGAACCATAGGGGGACATTATTTTGGGAATTTTAATTAGTATTTTATTGTCATGAGGTGGGTGAGGCAGTAGTTGTGGGCCCCATACGAATTTAAAAGACCTCTTAGTGGTTGATTCTATTACAGAAGTGGTAGATCACCACTCATAGAATACAATGGCATTTTAAAAAATAAATTTGGAGACCATTGATCATTGGTGTGGGTGTTAGTGATTTTTTTGTGATTGATTCCTCAGTTATGGAATAGCGATATGAGGAAATAAAAAAATATAGAACCACATTACATTATACCCTTTGAGATGATAAATAATATATGGGATATGAGCTATCATTAGGATAATTAATACCACTATCATGGTATGCAGGAAATGTTTTGTGGGTCACAACTATGAGGATTTATGGCTAATCATGTGCATGTTATCGACTTTGAGGACATTGATAAAGAAAATGATCTATCTTATAAGGAGAGACCAGTGTGGATTATAGACTGAAGTGATAATTTCCTTTGAGGGAAGACCATACCATTTTATATTTTTTTGTTGTCATATGGGTAGATATACAAAAATGATTTCGGGTAAGAAGATGATGTTCAAGATCATTAGCATGAGTTATTTGTTTAATAACCATATAGATTCTCATCCAAGATGATTATACTATAGTGGGGAGGGGATAATAAATCCTTAATTTTTTTCAAATTAAATCAATATTTTATCTTATCTTGAGTTGGAAAATTTTCAAATAGATACCTTTGGAATGAGAATATTTTGGAGATGAAAATAGGTGTATTTAAATGTTTACTACCACAACAGAATGTACAATACCATATTATACATGATCATGAAATTGTAAAGTAGGCTATGCCATAATAGATATAGATGCACCATAGAGTTTTTGTATTCATAGGGATACACTGTAACACCCCAGGTAAATAAAGAATATGACATTTTTATATTTATCCCTATTTGTGAATAAAATGTTAATATTAATTTAAAGGGAACACTATGCTCGATGGCGTACCCAATACGCAACAATGAGTTTCTTTGAAATCTTACGTTGCACTCTAATATTAAAATAATATTTTTTTTTAAATGGTAGTTAACACCTAGCCGTTGTAATGGTGGGAATGGACAGAACTAACTACAAAATGATTATATATGTTTGTCAAATATTTTTACTTTTTCCAATAAATTTTAGAGGCTTAAAATGCGAATGAATCCAATTTTAAGGATAAATCTTCTAATATTCTTTAAAAGGTCGATTAACCACCTTTTGATGGAGAACCCTTTTTAAATATACTTTTGAAGATTTTATATTTTATATTTGACAAATAAAATCCTTCTTTATAATCGGGACATCAAAATTTACTTTTTGTAATTTTTTGTTATTTTTCCGATAAAGATCAGTTTTATTGAAAATATTGTATTTTAATTCAAAACCACTTTTTAATATAATTTATTTATATTATTAATTCATCAATTGAATTGGTTTTTAAGTGAAATTAGAATATATTTTTTCCATTTAATACAATGGTGGTCATTGGAATTAATTTCACTTTGAAATTGAACTTAAACTAGTGTCAATCTTTTAATAGATATTGTTTCTTAAAAACACGCTATTTGTTTTGACAACGGGAATTAATTATTAAATTAATTAATTCAATGTTTATGTTTTGAATTTTATAAAATAGACATTTTTTTTGAATTCGGAATATCAAATATAGCTTAGGGTGAAATTTTGATATTTTTCTTAAAAACATCGATTTTTGATGAATAGTGAAACCACTAAGTGGTAGTTAAAGAAACTGATTTTTCGTTTAAATGAAACATTACCACATCTGTGATTTGATTTTCAAAAATCCGAAAAATATGGTTGTAATTAGGAATTAAAATGTGGTACAATTAGATTAAAATAATTTTTTGGTGAATAGTAACTTTTAAGTTTTATTAATCGCGATTAATGGAAATTAGTGTAATTTAGGGTAAAAATAATGTTTTAATAATATGAAATGACCTAGACACATGTCCTACCCTTATTGGATGTGTCATGTCCGACCAATAAAATCCATGGGTTAACTTGGGGACCCTATGGAGCCACTTTGATAGGAAAATGACATTAATAACTTTTTATTTAAAGTTAAAATTAAAATGTCACAAACATGTGTTGTTTTAATAAATCAATTTTTACATGGGTTTATACAAGTCATATTTTTGACTATAAATATTAATTAGAAATATAAAAAGATTTCCTAAATCATAGTAGTTTTTTTATAATTTTTATAAATTAAATAAATTTATTTATTTATGACACCATGATGATGCAGCCATTACCACATTATTTAACGATTTAAATAAAATGAAAAGATAATGTAAACTCTAAAACCTACACTTGTAAAAATCCTATTGAATGTGTTGTTTTAGAAATATTATCACCTTATCCTCTAAATATATAAATGTGGGACCTTTAAAATCCTAAAATCATTTTATAATAATGTTACTTTTCAAGACATTTCATGAGTGCCCCTCCTCTCCTCTTATAAAAGGCCCCCACGTCTACCACCTTACCCACACCTCTCAAGCCTTTGGATCGACCAAAAACTGCCCATTTTTTCTCTACACATCCCTATATTACTACTAGAAGCCCCAATTTGGGCATAATTATTTCCAAGGAATCCTTTGAGATCAAATCAAAAAGATTTACCCGATTTAAAGGTAATGTTTTTCACTTGTGTTATTTTGTTTTATCTTGCTTCTCCAACCCCCTAAACTCTTTTTATTTATTTCTTTTGTAACAATAACAGTATCTTAAATATACTAGTATATTGTTATAAGGATTAATCGAGCTACACAAACACACACCTCCGTGTAATGGTTAAGGAACATACTGTTTCCGTGGATGGCGAATTACTGCCTCATGAAGCGATGATTGTTCTATCTTCTCATACCACCTCTCATGGTGGCCATTATGATGGAACAATATTTATTTATGATATATATTATATTTATTTCCATTATATTCTTCTGTATTTTATATTTAATACATACCATTATTCTTTTCATGTTGTGAAAATGCGATAATTTCATTTGAGGAAGAGTGGACTACCGCCCCCTCAAGTGATGTGACTCGTTCATGCAGTACATGGAATGTATAAAGAATGAAATTGATGAACTTATGTGATCAATATAACATATATATTATACTGTAATTATAATGTATATATATATATATATCTTCTAGTTTTAATTCCATTAATGTGCCAAAGAAATGAAAGTAGCGTTCATGCGTACGTACGGCTTACCGTCTCCATGAATGGTACATTTCATTTCTTATCTCCAAATGTTATGTACTATTATAAGTACATATATATAATGGATATATATATATATTTCATATATTACATCTAAATTATGGATATCATTATGGAATTATAATATATATATATATCTTCTAGCTTTAATTCCATTAATATGACAAAAAAAATGAAAGTAGCGTTCATGCGTACGTACGGCCTACCGTCTCCATGAACGGTGCTTTTCATTTTTTATCTCCAAATGTTATGGAATTGTATAAAATGAATATATACTATATATATATTATATTTAAATCATTGATAATATTCTGTAGATGATGTACCTATAACTTCAGGGAAAATTCTTTTCCAACAAGCTCAATTTTGACTCATGTACCAAACATCGGCAAAAACGTCTGACATGAACTAACATTATTAACCAAATATTATAACATTATAATATGTGATATTAAATTAATAATAATCTTTAAAGTAGGTCCTTCGGAAATTATAAATTGACCAATGTTTATTATTTAAGAATATAAAGAAACGAACTAGACAAGTCCGACTTAAGGTAAGGGATCCTACCCCTCTCTTTCTTTTTAAGTACACTCTTTTATGTCATTCATTTTAAGCTCATATTTCTTATTATTGTGATGTTATTTTATACTAATATTAATGTACTTTTTATGTTCATATTATGAGAGTCCCTATTTTCTCTCATCAATCCATTTTGGAAGTTTTGAGTGGCACCGTTAAGATGCCGAATTTTCGTAGGGGATCCTACCCCTCTCTTTATTTTTAAGTACACTCTTATATGTCATTCCTTTTAAGATCATAATTCTTATGATTGGGTTGTTATTTTATATTACTCTTACTTTAATTTTTATGTTCATATGATGAGAGACCCTATTTTCTCTCATCGATCCATTTTGGAAGTTTTGAGTGGCGCCGTTATGCTGCCGAATTTTCGTAAGAGATCCAATCTCTCTCTTTCTTTTTATGTACTCTTCTTTATGTCACTTCTTAAGCTCCTATTTTTTATGTTGGGGGATGTTCTTTTATATTCCCCTTTCTGTAAATTTTATTTTAATATATTGAGAGACCCTATTTTATCTCATGAATCCATTTTTGGAAGTTTTAAGTGGCGTCGTTAGGCTGCCGAGTTTTCGTAAGGTATTTTTCATCTCACTTCTATTCTCATGAGATTTATGCTACATTTTCCACCATTTATTTGAGTGGTGTATGTACTACACATTATTATACTATTTGTTTAATATTATTTCATTTATGGGTATTTTCGTATTCATTTTATGACCATTCTTCAATGGGGTGTACGTTTCGAAAGTTACCCAAATCGGTACATCTTATTATGTTGATATGTGTTATTATATATCCTTATTGCTGTAAATTTAATGTAAAAGTGATGATATACCATTTTTATCTCTCATCAACTCATTTTTTGAATTTTGAAGTGACAACGTTAGGTTGTCGAATTTTTGCAAGGGAACTTATTAACCCAATTTTGATTCTTTGGTATAAACATGTACTCCTTGAATATTTCGTTCTATGAATATGTGTGAATAACCTATTATTTTATTACACTTAATATCCACTTATATTTGGTGTATTCGTTTGTCACACATAATTATGTAATTGATTTGTCCTTAATCCAAGGATATCATCCCTATAAGGGACTTCGTCTCAATCTCCTTTCATTGAGGAATATTTTTTCTATACACAACTTTCTTATATACGTTGCATAAACCCCTTTGACTTTTAATTTTTTTCAAAAGGAATCTTTTATATACGACGTGTTTTACTAAATGAAAAAAGGTATGTTTCTTTTAACGTAGGCAGTGACAATGACCTTTCCACCGCCGCGAGTATTATTTGATCTTTGGCTTCCTCAACAAGCCATTATATTTTTAAATGTAAATAAATACCATATAATCTTTTAAGTATTTTTGTATTGAAAATGGTTTTGATAATGGATCTTTTATGTCAATATATTTAAGTGATATATTGTGCTTGAAATGTGGAAATGTTTTCTTTCCTTTATATTTCTTTTAAGTCTTATGATTTTATAATGGTACTTGGACATTTGACGGGTGGTTACATGATAAACCATATGACGGGTGGTGCCGTGAATAACAGGATGGGTGGTTACGTTATAACCTCCAATGCATTGGGTATGCAAGTTGGCCGTATGGCTATTCCATTATGTGATATGTGTGGAAGTCGACCGTATGGTTATTCCATTTAAGTATGTTTATGTCCCATGTTACCATTATATGTTATGTATATGGGTTTTATGGTAATCTTTTGGTTAAAAAAAGGTATGTAATGATCTTTTATTCATTGAAGTGTTTTTACTACTTCATAAAGGTGAAAAGTATTACTGTGATCAAGTATACATGGTTTACTTGTTGTTTTGAAAAACTAACAGTTTTCATTCTTTGTGTATCCTTTACTGAGCTTTTTATGCTCACCCCATGTTTTTTTGAAATGTTATTCACAGGTCTTAATGTGTAGTAGGGTCAAGGATGGGATCAAGGGAAAGTCATGCTATATAAAATATGGAACTATACATGTTTCTTTTTAAGAGTTTTTATTTTATGGAAACTTAGTAGAAGTGTCTACTTTTTAATCTTTTGAGATGTAATAGTTATGTCCTAATTCTCTAAAACTCTAAACCTGAAAATATCCTCAATGTGAATTATTAATTTAATTAAATATTAAGTAAGGTTTAAGGCCGTGGCTTTATAGTTGGTGTAAGAGGTCGGTTTAGATAACTTTAGAGGTTAGAGTGTTGTTTAAGCATAAGTGACAAGTTGTGTATAACCACAATGGTTATTATATTAGATAGAGTTATTGTTATTTTTGAATTTTGGAATGATTTTGAGATAACTTGGATAAGTATATATTATTTTTTATCTTCTTTTTTAGTACATGATGATTTTTTTGATATACTCACACTAACCTTTTTGGTTTTAGTAAATGGATGGATGTAGCAGGCTGCAAAATGACAATGGGTTTGAAGGAAACAGTGGTGGTTCTCTGATTAAGATACTGGATGAAATGGGGGATTCAATGAGAAATTTTATGGTTATTATAAATCAAATATTAGGAGTCATTATCAACCACTTGAACCTTGGAGAGTTCTCTAATTCATCTTGTACGAGAGAACCAACTCGATGTGGAAGTTCAGGTGATAATTATAAAGGTAACCATTAGGGTTTATATGATCCTTACTTTTGAGGTAATTATGGGTTACAACATGTTATGATGGAAAATGAAAGGCATGATATAAACATGAGGTTAAAATATGTTATGATTATTTTTGATGATTTTATCTTTTTTGGGGAATGATTTGAGAATTATATAGTTTGGAAAAAGAACAACACGCAGACTGTGTGACAACCCGTCGCATCGGACAAAGCTGCGGGAATCAAACACATAACCAAAGTGCTATTGGTATTTATCGCCTACCACAGGACTACGTGAAGCCCCTGGTTAGTTTGACTAATTATTTTTATTTAGATGATTTTATGAATCAAGAGTAAGTTGATTTTGGGTTATCTATGTAAATTATTGACCTATCATGGAGGATATATGATTAGGTTAATTACATTTCAATACGAGACTTTAAGAGAAACTGATGTTATTTAGAGATAAATTTTAATTTGTACTTTGGAGGACTATGTGATTAAATCCTTCAAATATTTGGGATTCAATCATAGTTTGGTTTAATTTGAAGAATTTTATGGACAAATTGTTTATCGAATGGTCTTCATTGAACTTCGGGTTTTGTTGGACAAATTTTAGAGATTAAGAATAGATTTTATTTTTATAAAGGATTATCCTTTTATGGATTATCTGATCTCATACAAAACTTTTTTGTTTCAGTTTTGGTTAAGGTCTAAAGACATGGGAAATATATAGTTCTATTTTTTGGATTAGGCGATTCTCTAGATGTTGATTATATCTCTCTTAATGTGAACAAGTCATCCTAAATACTCATCTTTTTAAGAAAATATGAGCTCGTGTAAGAAATATAGTAAAAAATGAAAGTCAACATGATAATTAAGTATGTTTCCTTATGTTTTAGTTAAGCTCAAAAATAAATTCCTCAATTAAAAGTAACTTAAAAAAAATGTTGTCCGTTAACTTTTCCTACTGGGGAATCCAACACCGTTTATCCCATCACAAGTTTGTGATTTTCTTGTGGTTAACTTTCTCCTAAACATGTTTTCTATCACTCTCCCTCAGAAAATGACCCTTTGGTTTTTCTTCCATATCCATGTTTTCCTACATGGAATCCTAGTATGGGTTAACTCAGGTGACCTCTGTACTTATCTTTCTTTCTTTTAAAGTGATTGTTTTACCGACTCTTGTTCTGATGTGGGACTTTCAATGATGTTTCTGAGCCCAATTTTAAAATTGCGAGGACGCAATTACCAAAAGGGGGAAGGATGTAACACCCCAGGTAAATAATGAATATGAAATTTTTATATTTATCCCTATTAGTGAATAAAATGTTAATATTAATTTAAAGGGAATGCTATGCTCGATGGCGTACCCAATACACAACAATGAGTGTCTTTGAAATATTACATTGCACTCTAATATTAAAATAATATTTTTTAAATGGTAGTTAACGCCTAGATGTTGTAATGGTGATAATGAACAAAACTAACTACAAAATGATTATATATGTTTGTCAAATATTTTTACTTTTTCCAATAAATGTTAGAGACTTTAAATGCGAATGAATCCAATTTTAAGCATAAATCTTCTAATATTCTTTAAAAGGTCGATTAACTGCCTTTTGATGGAGAACCATTTTTAAATATACTTTTGAAGATTTTATATGTTATATTTGACAAATAAAATCCTTCTTTAGAATCTGGACATCAAAATTTACTTTGTGTAAAAAAAATTTATTTTTCCGATAAAGATCAATTTTAGTGAAAATATTGTATTTTAATTCAAAACCTCTTTTTAATATAATTAATTTATATTATTAGATCATCGTTTGAATTGGTTTTAAAGTTAAATTAGAAAATATTTTTACCATTCAATACAATGGTGGTCATTGTAATTTATTTCACTTTGAAATTGGACTTAAACTAGTGCCAATCTTATAATAAGTATTGTTTCTTAAAAACACTCTATTTGTCTTGACAGTTGGAATTAATTATTAAATTAATTAATTCAACTTTTATGTTTTGAATTTTGTAAAATAGACATCATTTTTTGAATTCAGAATATCAAATATATCTTAGGGTGAATGTTTGGTATTTTTCTGAAAAACATCGATTTTTTATGAATAGTGAAACCACTAAGTGGTAGTTAAATAAACTTATTTTTCATTTAAATGAAACATTACCACTTCTGTGATTTTATTTTTGAAAATCTGACATATTTTGTTTTCATTAGGAAATAAAATGTGGTTCAATAAGATTAAAATAATTTTTTGGTGAATAGTAACTTTTAAATTTTATTAATCGCGATTAAAGGAAATTACTGTAATTTAAGGTAAAATAATGTTTTAATAATATGAAATGACCTAAACACAAGTCCTACAAATATTTGATGTGTCATGTCTGACCAAGACAATCCATGGGTCAACATTGGGACCCCATGGATCCACTTTGGTAGGAAAATGACATTAATACCTTTTTATTTAAAGTTAAAATTAAAATGTCACAAACATGTGTTGTTTTACTAAAACAATTTTTACACGGGGCTATACAAGTAAAGGTTTTGACTATAAACATCTAGTTGAATTATAAAATGATTTCCTACATCATAGTATTTTTTTATAATTTTTACACATTAAATAAATTAATTTATTTATGACACCATGATGATGCATACATTACCTCATTATTTAATGATTTAAATAAAATGAAAAGATAAAGTAAAATCTAAGACCTAAACTTGTAAAAAACCTATTTTATGTGTGGTTTTCGAACTATTTTCACATTATCCTCGAAATATATAATTGTGGGACCTTTAAAATCCGATAAACATTTTATAATAATGTTACTTTTCAAGACTTTCCAATAGTGCCCCTCCTCTCCTCTTATTAAAGGCCCCCATCTCTACCACCTCACCAACACCTCTCAAGCCTTTGGCTTGGCCAAAACCTTCCCATTTGGTCTATACACATCCCTCTATTACTTCTAGATGCCTCAATCTGGGCATAAGTCTTTCCAAAGAAGCCTTTGAGCTCAAATCAAAAAGAGTTACCCGATTTAAAGGTAATGTCTTCACTTGTGTTCTTTTGTTTTATTTTGCTTCTCCAACCCCCTAAACTATTTTTATTTATTTATTTTGTAACAACAAAAGTATCTTAAATATACTAGGATTTTGGTATAAGGATTATTATAGCTACACTAACACACACCTCCGTCTAATGGTTAAGGAACATACTGTTTCCGTGGATGGTGAATTACTGCCTCCCGAAGTGATGATTGTTCTATCATCTCATACCACCTCTCAAGGTGGCCATTTTGAGGGAAATATATTTATTTATGATATATATTATATTTATTTCCTCTCTATTCTTCTGTATTTTATATTTAATACATTCCTTTATTCTTTTCATGTTGTGAAAATGCGATTATTTCATTTGAGGATGTGTGGACTATAGCCCCCTCAAGTGATGTGACTCGTTCATGCAATACATTGAATGTATAAAGAATGAAATTGATGAACTTACATGATCTATATAACATATATATTATACTGGAATTATAATATGTATATATATATCTATCATCTAGTTTTAATTCCATTAATGTGCCAATGAAATGAAAGTAGCGTTCATGCATACGTACGGATTACCGTCTCCATGAACGGTACATTTCATTTCTTATCTCCAAATGTTATATACTATTATAAGTACATATATATAATGGATATATATATATATATATGTAATATATTACATCTAAATTATGGATATCATTCTGGAATTATAATATATATCTCCCTCTTCAATCTCTAATTCCATTAATATGACAAAAAAATGAAAGTTGCCTTCATGCGTACGTACCGCCTACCGTCTCCATGAACGATAATTTTCCTTTTTTATCACCAAATTTTATAGAATAGTATAAAATGAATATATAATGGATACATATGATATTTAAATCATTGATAATATTCTCAAGATGATGTACCTATAACTTCATGGAAAATTCTTTTCCAACAAGCTCAATTTTGACTCATGTACCAAACATCGGCAAAAACATCCGATATGAAATAACATTATTAAACAAATATTATAACATTATAATATGTGATATGAACTGAATAATAATATTTAAATGAGGTCCTTAGGCAATTATAAATTGACCAAAGCTTATTATTCAGGAATATAAATAAACGAACAAGACAAGTCGGACTTGAGGTAAGGGATCTTACCCCTCTCTTACTTTTTAAGTACACTCTTTTATGTAATTCATTTTAAGCTCATCATTCTTATGATTGGGATGTTCTTTTATATTAATCTTACTGTACTTTTTATTTTCATATGACTAGAGACCCTATTTTCTCTCATCAATCAATTTTGGATGTTTTGAGTGGTGCCGTTAGAATGTCAAATTTTCGTAAGGGATCCTACCCCTCTCTTTCTTTTTAAGTACACTCTTTTATGTCATTACTTTTAATCTCATATTTATTATGATTGGGATGTTCTTTTATATTACTATTACTGTAATTTTTATGTTCATATTATGAGATCCCCTATTTTCTCTCATCAATCTATTTTGAATGTTTTGAGTGGCGCCGTTAGGCTGCCGAATTTTTGTAAGAGATCCAACCTCTCTCTTTCTTTTTAAGTACTCTCCTTTATGTAACTTCTTAAGATCCTATTTTTTATGCTAGGTATGTCCTTTTATATTAATCTTGTTGTACATTATATGTTAATATGATGAGAGACCCTATTTTATCTCATCAATCCATTTTCGGATGTTTTAAGTGGCGCTATTAGGCTGCCGGGTTTTCATAAGGGATTTTTCATCTCACTTCTATTCTCGTGAGATTTATGCTACATTTTTTACCATTTACTTTGAGTGTTTTTATGTAATGCCTATTATTATACACTTTGTGGAATATAATTTCATTTATGGGTATTTTCATATTCATTGTATGACCCTTCTTCAATGGGGTGTACGTTTCGAAAGTTACCCAAATCGGTAAGGGGACCTTTCACCCTCCTCTTCTTTAAAATGACTTCTTTTGTTATGTCTTTTAACTTACATCTTATTATGTTGGTATATGTTCTTATATATTTTTACTACTGTAAATTTAATGTACAAGTGATGAGATACCCTTTTTATCTCTCATCAACTCATTTTATGAATTTTGAAGTGACGTCGTTAGGCTGTCAAATTTTTGCAAGGGAACTTCTTAACCTAATTTTGATTCTTTGGGATAAACTTGTACTCCTTGAATATGTCATTCTATGAATATGTGCGAATAAACTCTGATTGTTTTAAAATTAATATCCACTTATATTTGGTGTATTAATTTGTCACACATAATTATGTAATTGATTTATCCTTAATACAAGGATATCGTCTTTGTAAGGGACTTAGTCTCAATCTCCTTTCATTGAGGCATATTTTGTTTTATACACAAATTTATTTTATACAGTGTATAAACCCCATTGACTTTAATTTTTTTTCAAAAGGAATATTTTATATATGAATCATTTCACTAAATGAGAAAAGGTATTTTTCTTTTAACATACACGTTGACAACGACCCTTCCACAACCACGAGTATTATTTGATCTTTGGCTTCCTCAAAAAGCTGTTACATTTTTAAAAGAAAATAAATACCATATAATATTTTAATTATTTTGGTATTGAAAATGGTTCTGATAATGGATTTGTTATTTCAATATATTTAAGTGATATATTGTGCTTAAAATGTGGAAATGTTTTCATTCCTTTATATTTCTTTTATGTATTATGATTTTATAATGGTACTTGGACATTTGATTGGTGGTTACGTGATAAACCATATGACGGGTTGTGTTGTGAATACCAGGATGGGTGGTTACGTTATAACCTCTAATGCATTGGATATGGAAGTCAGCCGTATGGCTATTCCATTAAGTGATATGTGTGGAAGTCGACCGTATGGTTATTCCATTTAAGTATGTTTATGTCCGAAGTTACCTTTATATGTTATGTATATGGGTTTTATGGTAATCTTTTGGTTACAAAAGGGTAAGTAATGATCTCTTATTCATTGAAGAGTTTTTACTACTTCATAAAGGTGAAAAGTATTACTTTGATCAAGTATACATGGTTTACTTGTTGTTTTGAAAAACTAACAGTTTTCATTCTTTGTGTATCCCTTACTGAGCTTTTTATGCTCACCCCGAGTTCTTTTTTGAAATGTTTTTCACAGGTATTAATGTGGAGTAGGGTCAAGGATGGGATCAAGGGGAAGTCATGCTATATAAAACATGGAACTATACATGTTTCTTTTTAAGAGTTATTATTTTATGGAAACTTAGTAGAAGTTTCTACTTTGTAATCTTTTGAGATGTAATAGTTATGTCCTAATTCTCTAAAACTCTATACCTAAAAAGATCTTCAATGTGAATTATTCATTTAATTCAATATTATGTAAGGTTTATGGTCGGGGGCCTTATATAAACCATGATCGATTTGATTACTCCATAGTGATGGATTCTTGTGTGAGGAAACACAGAACCCTAGGTCATTGAGAGATGTTCCAAATGGTCTATTCCATGGTGTTTTAGGAAACGAATCAGAAATCATTTCAGAAAAATTTATAGAAAGTAGCTAAGGTGATAAGTAAATGTTTGTTAATTACTTTAAAATAATATTATGGTGGTTGATTCATGGGAGTGGAATTATTCATTTAATTATGAGGCTTAATGAGTGATTTCTGAATATAGAATAAACCCCTAAGAATACACATAATATCTTTTTTTTCCACTCCTTATTTAGATCATTTCAGAATCCCGAAGGGATAAAACAACATTAAGGGATATAATAATACTCAATGACTACTGTATTCCAAAAAATACATAATGTTTCATTCCATGAACTAATTTTACATCAAAAAACGTCCTTCTATACCCTGGAGGTTGATCTAAGATATTATCTTATAATACATACCCTCATCATTCTCCCCTGGTGTTCTCTTATGATGCACCACTACACCATATTCCTTTATTTGTCACTATGGTATTATTTTATCTGAAAACTCTAAACCAATATGTTTTCCCTTTCAATTTAGTGGATATATTTCATAAAAACTCTATACTATATTGTGTTTTCCAGCACGAGGATGTCGAGTTTAGAGTACATCCATGATGCAGCTTCAATTTTACAATAGGGAGCATCCTTCCTAGAATCTCTCCTAAAATAGTTTGTGTTTCAATTGAATTATACCTAGGTTAAGAATTAATTATAATTAATTTTTTTATAATATTTCTCTAGAAACATTATTTTGTGGGTTTGGAATGTGTTCTACGAGTAATTTTTATGTCAGAGTTTTCCTGTTTATATGTGGACATGGTAGGATGATGACACCATGACAAAACATGACATTGACATAAAAAACCATATGTTTATGAAGATACATTCCTTCATGGGAACTCTTTACACATGATTACATGATATGAATGTTATTTAAATATTTTATATCCATGTTTGAAATGAAATCAAATGTGGTTGTGTGTCTGGCCCGTGATACATTAGGACTTTCTTCCATGAGCATTTTTGATATTGCTTGATTTATATGATGATATTGGATCAAAAGCTTAATATTTGATGAGTCTTTATAGCCCATGATGTTTTCTAGGGTTATTTTTATCATATTACTTTTCAATTTTTCCTTTGGATATCAGAATGTTGTATAAAAGACAGGTGATCATCATTTTATGATTACTCTTTGAGGGGGTTCTCGTATAGAGAATGATGATGAAAATGGAAGAGAATGTTAGAATTATATCATAGCCACTACTCTATTACTTTACACTATCACATGAGGATTTCAATTATTACTTGATGATTTACAGATTCTGAGTAGGTTATTATTACTCAATGCCTTGTGAAATTTGGGTGTTACACAATGGCTTGTGAATTCCATGTTTCTTTCTGATACAAAATTCTTTTTGGAATATAATTTTTCATAAATTTCTTTTGGATTACGATTAGCCTATATGGAGGGTCACATGAGATGAATGATTCGGGTACGGAGATGATGATGGCATCCATGGTTCATAGATCAAGATGTTGGTGCGTATGGAAGGATAGAAACTAGGATTGGTATGAATGATCGCTTACCATAGTGAGGTCCATCATAGTGAGAACTAGGAACCTACTTGAGAAAATGGTCACTTTCATTCATAATTGGTGGGAATATCCTTTGTATCTATTGTTGTATGTTAGAACCTCTCCAGTTATTCCCTTCATCAACAGACCACATGGACAGTGGGTACGATGACACCCTCTCAATATAGCCTATATGATCAATAAGGATGGGTCATTCGTATTGGGTGACATTTTAGGATGGAAGTGGTACATGACACATGGGGAGAGGGTCTTTCTGGCCTTCACAGTGTTTTATGGTTATGAAAACTCCCTACAGACTATGGTCAAAGCCACACACATCAGGATAAGATTAATAGAAAAGGTGAATCTTGATATCGCTCAAGTTGTTGCAAATTCGTTGACCTTACATGACTCCTTGCATGAAAAAATCACCACCGCCTGGTTGATATCATACATTATCATGAAATTTAGATCCCACTTCAACAACAATATTCATTTGGCCCATACATGGAGAGAGGGAAATAAGGTGGGGTACCACCATGCTCATTTGGAAGATGAGGGATCTAACATCACATGACTCTATAAAATCAGTTACTTTTATCTTGAAGTGGTTAATATGATCAGAGGGGATGCACTCTTTTTTCATTAATTTAGGTCTACATAGGCACTGATTCTCTCCATATTTCATTGCACATATTTTTCTTGAAAAATATAATGTTGGATGGATTAGGCTAATTAACATATTCCTTATGGAATTTATGTGATTCATTGGTGTCCTTAATACTGGTTCTATTCTCTTAATGAAAAATTATATTTTCTAACATGGAGATGAAGCAGGTATAACCTGCGGTTTGTGGTATCTTTTTTGTTGGAAAACCACTAATTTTTGGATGTTATGTTTATTTCTATTAAGATATTTTCATTATTATATAATATAGTTTTATACTAGAGTATGTTATCTTAATGATGCAATGTTGGTTTCCTATTGAGTCATGTACTCACACCACACTCAAGAATTTCATTGTGCTAGTGCATTACATGAGATAATAATTAAAAGGAAAGGGGCCAATTGTGTAGGGCTGAGTAGAAGAGTAAAAAGTGGGAGGTGGAAAGAGATAGACAATAGAGACCCATATTTGATTATTATTTATCTTCACTTATTACTCTGTTAGGATTAACCCTTCTAGAAATAGATTATTTAACAAATATGTATGTAATTGTCTGGTTAATATGATTAATCTTGTTATTTAATTATTATTTTTATTGGTCATTATTTATTATGGTCATAATTTACAGGGAGGTTATAGTCTCCCTATTTCTAGAGATAGATCCATGTTTCTAGTTTGTATCATCTTGTGTACAAGGAGGCACACATGTGGTCACGTGACAATCCAGCATGGACCTAGTGGTTTTGGTCTTGGTTTTACAAATATTAATCACTAAATATTTACTAAACCCTTATTTAATACCAAATATAGGGGCCTAATCATTTTATATATAAATATTACATCTTTATAGATGAATATTCCATATATATAATTTTGATCCACACTAGAACTGTAATTATTTTCTCTCTTTGGAGACTAGATGCATAAACATATTATTTAGGTAAATTAGTCCCCATCTCTAATAATGTTCTTCCCAATTCATAACATTCTTGAGATAAACTATATAAAATCATTCTGTATAACCTTGGGAGTGAAAAAATAAGAAAGGGAGAGCTCTACTACTGAGTAAGGGTGAAAATGAGAGATATTAATCAATGATCAAATTAAAGAATAAAATAATAATTCTACATTGAGATCATAAACATAATGTACCAAGAACATACCACATATGTCAAGGATCATAAACATGTGTCATGATGTAAATCATTATTATATCCAAATACATGATTTATAAGTGTGAAAAAACAACATAATCAGTCATGAACCACAATTTTAGATCAAAATCATTCCATAAAAGTGTGGAACCATCATAAGCATGGAAACTATTTAAAATTTAATGGTTATTTACTAAGACCATAAAATAAAAGTGGATCAGGAATCATAGACTATTTCATATATCTTAACAGATCTAACATCAACACCTATTTCCCATATTGCAATAAAAACATCGACAGGTATCCCATAGGGGATCAAACATAACAACTTGTTTCCAATAGTGGATCAAAAACATCAAATTGTTTACTATAGTTATTTCATTAGATATAAAACATTTACCAGTAAATTAGAGGGATATATAATTTCAAGGCCAACTATCACATAATAAAAATCATACATATGTGTTTTTGAAGAAGTTAAAACAATCATATTGTCATCATATCATAACCCATTAAAATAGGATGGGGATCACAAAGAATTCATAATGACATATCCCATGAAAAATAAACGTGTTTCATAAAAATATCCTTATAATAATCATAAAATATCCATATAATGGCTAGATATGATAATATTTTATTACATCCCCATTAAAGAATAATTAACCTAAAATTATTTTTTTAGTAAAAATCCATTTTCTTTTTGAAATTAACTCTTTTAAATATGTATACTTATAAAATATAATTGAAAAAACCTTCTTTGAAATGAACAATGTAAATAGATAATATATGCTCCACATAATTGACTGGATATGAAGACGGTAATTTTTTTCCTTATGTATAAGTTAAAATTAAACATTCATTCACATTTTTAGTAAAGAATCAAAAGTACATCATTCAGAAAAAGATATGAAAATTATATAAATATTTTTTAAAAAAATAGAACATTTGTATAAAGTAATTTTAAAATTCATATTATATTATTAAAAAATTATGGAAAATAATTTGAGGCAAACATGGATGTGGTAGAAAAAAATTCCATAAATAAATTGTAAAACACAGTTGGTTTTCCTTAAAAACATATTTCAGTATATAGGGTGAAAAAATCTAGGAAAATGAAAGGAAAATATGAATTAAATAAAAAAAATTGGATTAGGGAAAAAATTAATTAGATTTTTTAGAGAAGGATCATATAATATTGTCAATGGGAATTTGGATATAAAAAATTGTGAATAAAAATAGATTGAGATATAAATCACTTACTACATTGGTAAAATTGGAATTAAACCCACGTGACAGGGATAAAAGTTGATAGATATTTAATTAGAAATTATTTACATAGATAAAATAATAAAATACATTCAAGGGTCATATATACACCATTTAAAATAAACATGTGATGAATATGTAATGTGTCTCATAAAAATAAAATGAAAATGAAAATCTATTAACATAAGTTTTATCATTTTTCATACAAATTTTTACCACCTTTATAATAAATATATATATATTATACATATATTATAGAAACATAATCATAATTATCATACCAAATATGATTTAATTAAAATATAATATTAGCTGTTTGTTAATAATTTTTTTTTAAAATCAATGTTTTGGTTGATAACTACATTTTATTTCATTCATGTTTCGGTTCAACAGTCCCAATCAGTATGCATTTATCCTGGTTATTTTATATTCATAATTTTGTCTCAATTTTCTTTCGTTGAGACACTTATTTTTTTATAAACATATATTATTTTATGAGGGTTATATATTTCTATTTTATAATTTATATCAGGAATATAATTATTTTATTGATATTTTAAGACTTATTTATTTTCTTTTTATTACACGGGGAGTGTGATTCAATTTTACCAAGTGGTAATATATTATTATAACAATCTCATCATTCATTAGGATTTTTTATAATTATAATTCTATTGATGAAATATTATGTTCAATTTATTTATTAAAGCAGTTTAATTATTTATACTATTTTCATTAAATATATTTTTATGTAATACTACCATTTTCCCAATATTTAATACTTAGTCTAATAATTAATGTGATTTTCTAAAAATATCACTCTATCCCCCTCTTTGGTTGAAAATATATATTACTTTAAAGACATGTTTTAAAAAATTGATTCAAAATATGTTCTAATATTTATCTAGGATATTTAACTGAAAATTTTACATATGTTTTACCTTTTAAACAAATTACATTTTACAAAAATGATTTCGAGTCTATTTTAATTTTTTAAGGTAATGTGTTATCCAAATGTTTTGAAGTATATTTTATATGTTTCAATGAAAATGTTTTTTAAAATGTATTCAATTCTTCTTTTATAATGGTTTAAATCTATTTTAAATGAATGATGTTTTGAAAAGTTATTTTATATTTTAAAAATCATTTTTCAAATATGAAAGGGAATTTTCCTGAAGAAATTTCTATAATTTATCTTTCCAAATTATTTCCCATCTATGATTATATCAGTTGTGTCACTCATTAAATTCTAGGTAATTAATCCAATGTCTCCATTCATATTATTTTCCCGAATGGTTTATATTTTAATGGTATTATGTTTATAAAACCCATTATTATTTCATGGGTTACATATTTATGAAGCTCAATTCTATAACATGGGTTATATTTTTATGAAACTCATTTCAATTTTACTTGTTATATTCTTATCGAACTTCTTATTTTCCTTGGTAATGCACTTATGAAATTATTATCAAACATATATTTTTTCTATATGTTATTATATAATTAAATTTTTATGATTCCCATTTTATTTCATGGTTTATGATATGATTTTTTTGATCCTATGTCATATGAATGTATGATTTCATTATGACAGGTTTGGGAACTATATCTCCCCTCAATTTATTGGGTAATGATTTATATCTCATGAGATAGACATGGTGGGAATGGTGAGTGAGCATTATTTAGTAAAATAATGTTTATACTAAAATGGTCATGTTGGTGATCCATGTCTACAAGGTTGGTTATAGGAGTGAACCATGACTACCATGACTTTATGGGGAGTGAACCCATAATACTAACATTCCCTTGGCAGAGTTGGCTTAAATAATATAAAAATCATTTTATATACTTATGTGTTTTCTCCAATGTATATTTCATATTACTTTGTTATGGTCTCATGGATTATACTCTTGATAAAATTATGATTCATGTCTTATTAACAATAAATATTTATTCTATGACTCATGTATATAATCATTGATATACATGGGGTGAACATAAAATGTTATTACGATGATTTCAACCCTTATGCAAACATTTTTCTCATGTATCTCATATATTTTAACTTAATGAGAATATGATCTCACCCATTTCTTATGTGACCTTCCCCCAAATAATGAAGATATTTTTTCTATCTAAATACTAAAGGGGAAGATCCTTATTTGAAACATTAATGATCTTACATAGAGTTAGATGATTTTATTCCATGTTTTAAAAAGAACTCAACTATTACGATCCTTAGGAATTTATTTTTATAATGTGCCAAATATTCATATAAAATACTTTAATATCTATGTATGTTAATCCTAAGACTCAATATTTTATATTAATGTGAATTATTAGTCATCCTTTGGAAACTAGGATGAGAAATAAATTGTGATATCCTTAAGGATATTTATATTTATATACCTAGCGATGTCTCTAATAATAATTCTAAAGTCTCTTTTATTAAAAATAATTCTTCATAATTTTGACATGATATAATTTATTTTTCATGATTATGTGTTTTCAAACTAATATAAGTGTTTCTCACACTATGATTTCTAGTTTTAGTCAATAGAGGGATCCAGAAGGAACATGGTTAATGCTGATGTGATGGAAAATATAATGATGAGTAATCAAATGGGGTGATCATTAGAGTGAAAGATGTTTTGAACATTACTCATTAGTTTTCAAGCAATTTAATTAACAATGTATACCTTAACAAAATATTAGAATCACTAAAGAAGAAAAGGAATGAGTTTGTTGATATATCAAGTAATGAAGAATATGGAGGAAAAGAGATTTTGTTTCCTTTGTGTCAAGAATGTGGAAAGAATAACCTAATTGTATGTCTTAGAGGAAATGGAAAGTGTTTTGACTATAAAAAACAAGGATACAAAGAAATTGATTTCAATGGAAAAATTAATGGTTAATCTAACACAATGTATAGGAATATTAGACACCATAATACATCATTAAAGTATAAATTATTTATGTGTGGAATGAATTGATATTACATACACCAATATAGCAAGTGTAAATCTCATGAAGGGAATCGGTATGGTTGTATGAGTAATGGTAATATTGTTGATAATGGGGAGACTATAGGTCAAATTTTAAAGGAATGAGGTTTTAAGTAATAGTATGAGGTATCCCTATTAATGTATTAAGGATGAATTATAATTATAAAAAAAATTATGTATTTTTATTAATGAATTATGAATTGTGAAATATAAATATTGTTCAATTTATGATTTTCACTAAGGATTTCCATGAATTTGTCGAATGGTTCCAATTGAATAAAGAATGGATTTAATGGAAAGGTAATTTTCATGGGATTCACATGATTAAGGGAATGATAAACCTTAATATGTTTATAATGATGAGATAATGATGTTTGGATATAGATGTGTATGATATGAATAAGTTCATTGGATGATACTAATTACCTCAGTACAGATAATGGATATTTTTAAATAATAGTTGCGCTATCATGGATGTAGTTTAAATCATTTTTAAATTTACAGAATATATCCAATAAACATTAGAATAAGGAAACACACATGTTTTTAGTAAGGATTTTTTTGAATTCAGGTTATTACCATATTTCAAGAAAATACATGATGGAGGTATTTATTTGTTTGATAAGAGAAAAATTAGAGTTACTTTATAATATACATGGGATCAATATTATGCTGATTTTGATAAATTTAATGACCTTATCTATAATGTTTGGAAAAATCATCTACTATATGTGTTATATGTTTAAAAATTTATGGAATGATTTAATTTAGACTTCAGATGAGGTTTTAGGTATTATAGTACTTTCACCCCATATATGGATTAATACATATTGGATAACATGTAAAAACATTTTTTTGTAATATCTAAATATATATGGAATAACCTATAATTAAATCTATGGATATTGTGATCTTTTAAAAATTTACTAATGTAAAATTCACCTTAAATTCTTTGAATTAGAGATGAAGTGGAAATTGATGAAGGCACAACAAAGGGTAAGGATTTTTTTGAAATATTTTATGTATATATTTTCCTTAAAATCATCAAATTTAGGCAAAAGAGACCTTAAATAATATTTTTTTTCAGGTTGTCATCATTTCATATGACATAAATTAAAATTTTCATGAATATTTGGGATATGGATTTTTTTAAAGTAAATATTTTCTTAACCATGTCATCTATCTCCCCATTAGAACATGATATATGGATTTCCCTTATAAATCAATGTAGTCACTTTTAACATATTTCCTCTTATGTTGAATCCTATTTATGTGTTACTTTGGGTAACCCATACTTTTCAATCATTACATTTCTAAAATATGTTTCTGTATATATTTTTATGATGTGTAAATTTTAATAAATGAACATTCATGTATTAATGATTTGGTATGGTAGAAAAATTTTGAGTGAAAAAAAAATTTAAGGGTGGTAGAATGTAACAACATGACATTCTGTGATTTATATTTTTTTGAATTAATTTAAACTTATAATATTTTTCATTTCACGTAACATTGAATGTAGTTTTTTTATACACAATCACTAATTTTATAATTCATTATATTTATTTCGATGTTAATCTTTCACCAAAAGTAACAATTATAATTTATTTCAATAATTGAAACACTATATTTGTCTTGTATTACATACAATACCGAGTCCCTTCAATATATTATGTTACATTCAAGGCTGAGTGTTTGCAATGTAAAATTTAGTATTAATATGATTATTAAAATATTAGTATAGGTACCACCAAGTTGTTTGAATGGTTTTTATGAATAATATTAAATAAATAGAAAAATATGATTAAAAAATTCATATAAAAAGAATCATTTGGTTATCAATTAGTAGTAGTGAATGTAATAACTATTTTAAAATAAAGAAATTACTATTTTAATAGAACTATTTGTATATGTACAAATAAAATTTAATCTCAACAAATAAAAAATCATATTGATTAATGGATTCAATATTTTTTATATATTATATATTACATCAGTGTTTTTTATACTGATCCAATAGATTTTAAAGGTATAAGATAATAATAAAATCTAATTTTATGAATAAAAAGATATATTTTAGAAAAAGTAAATTTTACCATCATTGAATGTTAAACACAAATTAAATATGATTTTTAAAACAATTATAATTTTTTTTGAATAAAATTAAACTTATTTTTTGAAATAAAAATATAAAAAATATAATTTGGGTCAATTTTTTGTATTTCTTAACAACTTTCATAATTTGATAAATAGTGAATAACACTAATCTTTAGTTCAAAACAACATTTTTGTCCAATTTATATATATATATTTAATTAACATTTGTTACTAGTTTTGTGGAATAATTATATTAATTTTATATCATTTAAAATAAAAAATAATTGGAAAATATTTCAAATAAAATTTATATATAAAAACTCAGCAATTATTTTGGCATTTTTTGATTTAAAACCTTGCTTTATCATCTCATATATGGTATTGACATTAAAAAGATTTCTTCCAATTTTGTGATTATAATTTCTAAAAATTTATTAAATTTCTTGAATCATTATAATTTCTAATTTATAATAAATTATACTTAGTTTTTTACCAAAAAAAATATGTTAAATTAATAAAATTTTATTACAATGAATAAGGAAAAAACAAGATTAATTAATGGCTTATCTTTAATTTTAAAATCCAAAATGACCAAAAAACATTTAAAAAATCAATTTAATGGTCATATTTGGACAATTTACTCTATTTTATATAATTGTAACAATTATTAGAGGCAGATGATGTAAGGGAGACCTCTCAATAGTGTTTTCCTTTTCATATTTAAAAGAATTAAACCCCACATCCTCTATAAAAGAGAACTCACCCCCTCAATTCCTTACACATATCAAGCCATATTTTCTAGGAAAAACCCAAAAATAATATCATTACAAAATACCTAATTTTATACAATATTCTTGACCTTTGGAATAAATCGATCCAAGGAATCCATTTAGTTCAATCCAAGAAGAGATACTCAAAGAAGAGGTAACTTCCTTCCCCCAGCACATTTGTTTTATTTTCATTCTACACCCAAGAAATATTCATATTATATACTTATATATTAATTTTTTTCCTAAATATACTAATATTTTGTTATTATATAGTATTATCCTACACATACAAAAACATCCAACTAATGGGTAACAACGTTACAATTTTTATGTACGGCAAACTGCCTCATCGTGAAACTATGTTGTTCATTTTTCCTTTACCACCTCTCAGGGTTTGAAATTTGAATGAAAAATATTTTTTATATGATATATATGATATTTATGATATTTATGATTTATTTTCAAATATATAATTTTTATATATAAAATAACTTCAGACATTCCATTTTGTGTAAATAAAATAACTTTGTTTATGGATGTGAATACTATCGGCTTTTCAAAGTGATGTGATTCGTTCACACATTACATGGAATGCATTAAGGATTAATTTATTGAAATTATATGATATATAGGACATAACTATTATAATTTAATTATAATATATATATATACATATAGATATTATTAACATACTTTTTTACATTCAATGCAACAATAAAATGTATACAATGTTTATGCATACGTATGACCAACCGTCTACATAAATGGTGTATTCAATTTCATATTTTTATATTATCTATTTTTTTATAATTAATATATTATATATTTAAATAATTTTATCCATTCTTAATATATGTAAATAATGATATATATAAGAGGATTAAAAATAAATAGTTAAAACATGTATGAATAACATAGCAGATATTACCCAAAGTGCAACATTAACATGGAATTGTTAATAAATGAGAAATATAATGTAATAATAAAATCATATACGATATTAGATATAATAATATGGTTCTGTGATATATTTTTAATAAATTTTTATTTATTATGTAGAACGTTTGTACAAGTACAATGACAGTGAAGTCGTAATCTAAGAGTTTTCAGGTCCTCTTTTACTTCAATGAGATTTGTACCTTATTCACCACATTCAAATTTTTTATATATATAATAAACATTAATATATTATATTAATCTTATAGTAAAATTAATATGTATTTACATATTCATTTTTTGATCTCTCTTTTAGGGGGTTTATGTTTCAAATGTTACCAAATCAGTTATGTAATTTTGTGTCATTTTTTCTTCATTGAGACATATTTTTTATGCACCTATATTGTTTAACAAGGTGTATATATTTAAATTTAATACTTTATATTATGAATATAATTTGATAATGATATTTTAAGCTTAATATAATTTCATTTTCTTATAGAGGTTGTGTGATTCATAGTTACCATGTGGTTAGAGTTTATTTCAATAATCACATCGTTCATCAGGATTATTTATTATTATATATCAATGGAGGAAATATTAATATCCAAATCTATTGTAAGCTATTTATTTTAATTATACATATTATATTGAAGATATATTCATGCATTATCAAAATTTTAACAATTTAGTACATAAGATAATTAAGAATGTGATTTTAATAAAATTTTTCATTATCTCCAACTTCGATTGAAAATATATGTTCATTCAAAATCATGTTTTATAAAAATTCCTTAAAAAATATTATATTATTATCCTATTATAATTAAAATAAATTTTACCCATGTTTTACCTTTAAAACAAATGGGTTTTAAAAAATAATATTCTTTTAATTTTCTGATCAAGGAACTTTTCTAAACTGAATGTTTGGCATGCATTGATTTATCCTGCATCATTACCATAATTCCTTTTGAGCATCCTTTTAATTTTTAAAACATTAATTTTTATGAAATTTATTATTACCTAATATTCTGTACATTCATGGGTTTTAAATTATTTTCCTATAAAACAGTTTTGAAAAGCAAATATTGTATGTTTAAAAAGTGCATCAAATGTTTTCTTCCATTCATTAACTTATTTAAAATAAAATTCTATGAAATAGGTTTCAAAAAGTTAGAATTTTTTATAATTCATTAACTTATTTTTAATGTATAATGTTTTTAATATTTTTTCAACCTTTCTTTATGTTTTTTCAAATTTAGTTTCAAAGAAATAGTTTTCAAAAAAAATCAAGCAGTATTTATATGTTATAAAATTATTTTCAATGAAAAATGTTTTCAAAAGTGTTTTCAATATTTATTTTTATTTTTTAAAATTTATTTTCAATTAAATTTTTTTCATAGTGATTCCAATAATTATTTATATAAGGACTTATCCATAAACATTTTATAGTCTTAAGATAGGTCAATAATTTGACATTAATTCAAATCACGGATATTATCAAGTTTAGAGTTGTAGAGAATCAAATCATAATTCATAAATAACAACATAAATCGTACTATTATAAAACATATAATAACTATCCTTTTTGTCAAAAAAAGAAATTTTTTAAAAATAAACATGGTTTCATTTCATTTTTAAACCACATAACTTTTCCATAATCCCATAGATGACTCTATTCTTCTTTAAGTCCTTGGAAAAATATTTCAAAACAAAGCATGAGAATAAAAATATCATTAATAGATATATAAATTAATAGATATATTAGTTATTTAAAAAAATGTAATCCATGAATATTTTATCATAATGTAATAATTTTCACTTTTAATAAGTAGTAAATATACTTCACTGAATATAATATCATTTCTTACACATTTTGTAGACAAAATATTACCATAAAGCTGAATGAAATCACCATGTAACATATAAAGGTAGCTGGAGACATAATAATTACGAAATGGAATAACGATGTTGTTTACTTCCACACATATCACTAAATTTAATATCCACAATTTCAACTTCTATAACCAATGCATTAGAATATATAACATAACCAACCATCCTTGGTTTATCATGGAACCACCCGTCCTTTGTTTATCATGTAACCACCAATATTTTATTTATCACATAACCACCCATAAAATGTCCATGTACCATTATATAATCATGAAAAATATATTATTATAATTTTCAACATTTCAATCATAAATTTTTATTTTAAATCAGAAGAAATAATTTGAAGATATTAAAATATTCAATCCCCTTTCAAAACCCTTCAAAACATTTAATAAAGAGAATTTTGAATCCAAGTGTCCCATAACACTTAGAAAAATTTTAGAAAAAATATCATGTTAATAAATATATTTCTATATAAATAAATTCATAAACATAATTTTCAAATCATTGACATGAAATTGAAGGATTTAAAAGTGGAAATCCTTAAAACAATTAGAACTATGTTTTAGTTAAAGATTTCCTTACCAATATAGAGGAACTTGAATAAAAATAATCTATGTATGAAATTAAATAAAACATTAAATATAATGATAATATAATGATTCATGATATACCACGTCATAAGGGTTTTATATTCAACTTACATGATAATAAAGGTGCATACCATCAAGATATGGCTCAATGAAAGGAGACTGAGACGAAGTCCCTTACCTTGAGTCTGAATTGCCTCACACATTATTTGTAATTCCTAAATAATAAAAATATGACAATTTAAACATTCATTTGAAACTTATTAATGTTTATTATTTCTTTCATATCACTTATTAACATGTTATAAAAATTATATAATTATTTATGTTCATATCGGATGTTTTGTCGATATTTAGTACTTTAATCAAAAAAGAACTTGACATGAGGTCAATACTCTAAGTGGTAATAATCCCATAATATCTAGAATAATATTGATGATTCAAATATCATATTTTTCCATTATATATGTATTTATAATAATCCACATTATTTGGATATAACAACTGAAACGCACCCTTCATGGAGATGGTTGGTTGTACATATGCATGAACGCGACTTTCATTTTTTTGTCTTATTAAAAGATTAATAATTAAATGGTATAAATGTATGTTATAATAAAATTAGTATATTAAAGTCACATATGTCTCATAGGATTAATAAAACCATCCTTTATATGATCCATGTATGGAGGGAACAATTCTCATCGCTTTGAGGGGGCGGTAGTCCACACAACCTCAAACAAAATTATCTCATTTAAAAAACATTGGAATAATAAAGGTAATTTTTAAATAAAAATTTCAAAATCATAGAGACATTATTATTTATATAATATGTATAAATATGGTCCATTATAAGGTCTTCCATGTGTGGTGGTAGGGGAAAATTGACCAATCATCGTTTCATGGGGCAGTAGTTCACCGTACACAGTAATTGTACGATCATTACCTATCTAATGGATTTGAGTGTATGTTTAGATAAGAAAAATATCATAATAACATAAAATTGTATTTAGGATAATTTTTGTAATGTAATAATAGAATAAGAATATTTTAGGGAGTAGATAATTTAAATTAAACTAAAAAGCATGATAGAAGGCTTTACCTCTTAATCAGGTAACTTCTTCTAGTTTCTATCAAAAGGCTTCCTTGGGAGGATTTATAAGAAAACAGAGGCTTCATGGATGAGGGTAGGGATTCTTGGAAGAGGTATGGTAAGGTAATTTCTGAACCAAAAGTTTATTTAATTGTGAGTATTAAAGAAGAGAGGGTACCTTTTTATAGGAGTGGGAAAGGTCACCCATGGAAACTCTTGAATTGTTAAATTAATATAAATTATATTTTTAATTAAAAAGGATAAAACATGATATATGTTGTATATAAGATTACTTTAATACTAAATCATATCATAAAATAATTTTTATATATGTATTTATTTTATTTTAAACCTTATCTTTTCATTTTACCCTGATTATTCTATTTTATTTTTAATTATGGTAACAACATTTTAATTATTAATATGACATTAATATTAATTATATAGGTTAAATGTCCCATAATTGAATACATAATGAACTTGTAGACCTCATCATATTTACTTTGTGATTTTAATAGATTTTTTGTTTTTTTTTGATAATTTAATAAATTACTAGTTATAGAAATCGTCAATTACGCCAATTTTTACTCTATTAATTTAATTGAATTTAAATAATATCTAAATGGAGAGATAATATAAAAAACATTTAATAGTCTTATAATATGTCATATTCATCTATAATAATCTTATATTACATAAAGTTTGTTATATAATATAAATTTTAATATTTATTACATAATTTATTTGATTCCATTATTAATAAAGCAATCACCGCATCATCATTGTGTCATAATAAAATTTAATCATTTAATGTCTAAAAATTATAATTAAAATACCATGTTGTAAGAAATATTTTTTTCATTAATATTAATATATATATTAAAATATATCACTTATATAAACACATAAAAAACTTATTTTAGTAAGAAGATATATGTTTATAACATATTTTTGTTTACATTATATTAAAAGTGATAAGTGTCACAATCACACCCAAGTGGCATCCAAAGGACATTTTTTCATCATAGTGGTTTATTATGGTTGTAAATATCTCATTAAATAGTGATATTAAATGTTTTAGGGTAGATTTATGTTATAATAATATTATTCTTACCCTTATTTTCCAGATTTATCTCTTAACTCTTGTAAATAAAAATAATTACTACAATTACTATTCATAATGTAGAAAAATAAAAGTAACCTATTTACATATTATGAAACATATTATTCCAAAAATGTAATCCATTTTTTCAAATTTAAAATACATAAGTTGAATTAGTTATTTTCAAATTAATCCTCGTTTCCAAAATGATAAAATGGTTTCTAAAAAGTAAAAACCATCAAAAGATTGATGTGTGTTTATATCGAATTTCTATGTGAATTTACTTCCATTTTTGAAAATTGTATTAAATGATAAAAAATGTATTATAATTATACTTTAAAAACAATTTTATATTTAATATATTAATATAAATAACTTAGACAAAAAAATAGTTTTAAATTAAAATGTAGTATTTTAACTATTAATTAAAATATGAATTTTATCAAAAAAAATACCATAATTTCGGCCAATGTAAATATTTAAGTCTCAATGAAAAATAATATGTTTATTTTTTTAATGATAACTCATAAAAGTGTCAAAACTAGATTTAAAATGGGTTTTCAATCAAAATGTGTTAAAATATCTTTTTTTTTAAAATACTTCTTTTAATCTTATAGTTGATTTAGTTTTTATATATTGTCTAGAAAAAATATAATATGAATTTTAAACAACACATTTAGTTTATATTTCATTAATATAATCCAAAAAGATTGGTATGAATTTCTAAACACAAATATTTTCATTTAAATAATTTTTTATAAAAATAAATCCTCTATATTCAATTGGGTTTCATTTCCATTTCTAATTCATATGGTAAATAATAAATCATTATATAAACATGAGTAAACCATATATTCATAATTACTTTAATACTGTTCATTACGGTTATTCCAATGGATTTTTTAGCAATAATATATAAATAAAAATATTTAGTTGAATGTTTAAGCTCAATGTAGCATATCATATACTCTATTAAATATATTGTTTCTTTCATAAAACTTTACACGTTACATCCTCCAAAATTTAATAAATTTCATCCTAGAAATTTGAATTTGTTGTCGTTGACTAGTGTATAATTTTTTAAAATACCATTATTTAAATCCCACTTTGTAAAAAGGGTTGATAAAACTACAACATTAAATGAATGATTGATAAGTACAAAGGCCACTTAAGATAACACATACTGGGATTCCATGTTGTAATACATGGATATGGAAGAAAAACTAAATGTCATGTTCTGAAGGTGCATGATAGAAAATATTATCAAGAGAAATTTAATAATAAAAAAACCATAAACATGTGATGGGTTAAATAGTCTTTGACTTCACAGTAGGAAAAGTAAACGGAAAATGTTTTTTTAAGATACTTTTAATAAATTTAAGGAATTTATTTAGGATCTTTACAATAAACATAAGTAAACATACTTAATTGTTAAGTAGAGTTTCATCCTTCAATAAATTTCAACCACAAACTCATATTTTCTCCTAATGATAAGTATTCAACATGACATGGACCCAAAATAAACTTCATGAGAATCACATAATCCATGAATGATTGAATATATATTCATCATGTCTCAAAATATTATCAAAAAACAAATTTTTTTGGATAAAATAATATAATACCCCTAAAATAATAAACCATTGAATGAAGAAAAACTACTTTTAATCTCTAAAATTCCACCCCAATATATAAATTTCAATAAATAGCTTTTGATAAATAATTTTCCTTAAAATTCTTCAAAATAATCCAAACTAAGATTACATCCCACAAACTATAATTATTTGATAACATAGTCTTCTTAGATAAAATTAAACATTTATCTCAAAATAATATCAGACACTCCAAATTTATAATACCAAAATTTAATTAACTTAATCACATTTTCACTAATATAGGTTTATTACTTACATAAATAACCTGAATTTCTATAGGTTTTTTTAAAAACATAGATTCTTCCAATAAATATTCAACCATTACACCTAAAATAAAATCCCATAGTATTCTATTTCACGAAGGCATATAGGTTCCAAAAATAGTGAATTTCTTCCAAAATAACATGTCTCACTCAATCCCCATATAATTTTCCAATACCAAGGATATCCATTTGGTAAAACATATGTTCCAAAAAGAAACATCCCATTATTCCATAATCTAGTTTCACTAAAATGAAAAAATATTACTAACCATATACTTTATGTAGGCTAGTGCTAGGCAATAAATCTTTGTCGCACATCTGTTTTGGGTTCTATTACCATGGCCTTATCAGACGTGACAGGTTGTAACCCATCCCGCAGGATATCCTTTTTTATAAAAGAAGATAATTATTATAATATTTTAAAATTATTATAAAATACTCAATAAACCATAAAATTTTTTAAACACAATGTTTATTTCATACCTCAAATTTTTCATCCAAAAAACTATTAATCCATAATTTTTTCATAGGATAATGTCTCCATATATACCATTAGTCACCTTAATATTTTAGATCATAATGCTTTAAAAGGGGTTTCTTGGACATTGAACATACAATCATCATTAAATTATAAACCCATTATGATATCTATAACTCTTAAAAAAGATGCTAATTTCCAATGTTGTCTAAACCATCCTCTGATACAACCTATAATGCCCCATCCTTAAGAATTACATAATCTAGATATAAGTCTATAATTTGAAGTTAACTCAGATCAATAATATTTTTAGGTTTATATATTTGTAAAATTTGGTCATTAATCATATATAATAACATAAATATTAAAATTAGAGACTTCTACTCACTATCCATTTTTTTCATAAAACAAAAACTATTAAAAATAAACATGGATAGTTTTCATGTTTAAACAACATAACATTTCCTTGAGCCCATCCTTGACACTATTTTTATGTATTTCATGTGAAAAACATTTCAAAACATGGAATAGTCATAAAAAACATAGTATGGGATTCATAAATAAGAAATGCTATTAGTCTTACAGAAAAATGTAATCCCTGAATACTTTATCATAAAGTAATACTTTTCACCTCAAATATGTAGTAAATCCACTTCACTGAATATAAGCTCATTGCTTTTCTTTTTTTTGTAACCAAAATATTACCATAAATCCTATATAAAAAAACATATAACATATAAAGGAAACATGGGACATTATCATACCTAAATGGAATAACCATATGGTCGACTTCCACTCATATCACTTAATGGAATAGTTATACATATGAATTATATTCTAAAGTCATTAGAGGTTATAACGTAACCACACATCCTTTTTTTATCATGGAATCACCTATCCTTGGTTTATCATGTAACCACACATATTTGGTTTATCACGTAACATCCTGTAAAATTTCCAAGTACCATTATATAATCTTGATAGTTAAAATATTTCAATTTTCAATATTTCACTCGAAAAATTGCATTTAAATTCCCATGAAAGATTTCTAATATTGTGAAGTATTCAATCCATTTACAAAACTATTTAAAATTTTTGATATAGCTTTGAATCAAACTATTTCATACGACATTGAGGATTTTGAAAGAAGTTAACATTTTAAAACATTAATTTCCATATTAATAAATTAATAAAAACTATTTTGATATCAAGGACATAAAATAGAAGGTTGTAGAAAAGTGAATCTTTAAACTTGTAGAATGATGTTTTAGTTAAATATACCCTTACCCCTAGTAAAACTCATGAACAACAATAATTAAGGAATAAAATTAAATAAACAATTAAATATCATTATAATAAACTATTTCATGATATATCATTTCAAAAGAGTTTTATATACATCTTATATGAAAATAAAGGTTCATAACATCAAGATATGCCTCAATGAAAAGATATTGAGTCAAAGTCCCTTACCATGAGTCCAACATGTCTCATATGTTCCTTATTATTCCTAAATAATAAAATTATGTTAATTTCTACTTTCTTGATAAACTCTTTCATGTTTATTGTTCCTTTTATATCACATATTACCATATAATAAATATTACATAATTATTAAAGTTTATATCTGATGTTTTGTTGATATTCGATACTTGAGTCGAAAATGAACATGTATTGATATCTATATTCCATGTGGTCATAAGTCCATAATCTCCAGAATAATATTAATGATTTAGATATTATATTTTTCCAGTATATATTTATTTATAATAATTCATATCATTTGGATATAACAAATGAAATAAACTATTCATGGAGACGATAGGTCGTACTTACGCATGAATACTACATTCATTTTTTTCATATTAAAATAATAATAATTAAAAGAAATAAATGAATATTCTAACAATATTATTATATTAATTTTATATATGACTCATATTTTTAATAAATCCATCATTTATACATTCCATGTATAGTGGGAACTAGTACTCGCCCGTGCATTTTCATGGTGATAAAACAGAATTCTTAGTTTATGCATTCTCATAACAATATGGTTCACTGCTTTTATAGAGACAATAAAATATTTTGGAAAAATAAAAGAAACTGGGAATGTTGTTAACTGTACAATTTCTAGTAATTAGTAACCTAAATTAAGTGGAAATAATTCATTGAAAGGAACAAAAGTTTCAAAAAAAAATATGAATAAAACATGTTAAGAATTTATGCATAATATATAAATAGTATAGATTATAGAGGAAAGGAAAACTAAGAAACAATGTTAAAAATAACTGAATAATGCTTCATTATCAATTACCATGCAATTACATCATTCTTTTGGTTTCATAAATCAGTTATCCCAGCTGCTGGTGGCTTAGAACCAATGCATAATAGAAGCACCATCCCAATCCAATATGAAATAATGTTTCAGTACAATATTGATATGAAAAGATAAGTTGATGTCATTGCCACTCCTGGTTTGCCATCCTTCTTTAAACCTGTGCCAGAGCACCTACAAAACTGAAGTCCCATGGAGCTGTGTCCTGGTGCCGCTTGACCCAAGTGGGGAGCTGATATTTCCAACAATTAAATTAACAGTAAAACATAATCAGTTGGATCAGGTACCTGAAAGTCATGCTAATGTGATCAATCCATACCAGTAGGTGACTAGGAACCGGTGGTCATGGCTTTGGCAGCCTGAGAACTATGTGCAGTAAAACAACCTTCTTAGTAAAGTACATGGAAACAACCTGAGAATTGTGTGCAGTACACCAAACTAATAATTGTGTGTAGTACACGAACCTGTATGGTAAATACACAATCGATTGCATAAGCACACCAACCTACTTGGTAAAGTACACAATCAATTACATGAGTACACCAACCAGAGAATTGTGTGCATTACACCAACCTGATAATTCTATGTAGTACACCAACATGCTTGGTAAATACACAATCAATTGCATGAGTACACCAACCTGCTTGGTAATGTACATAGAAACAAAATAATATATTAATGTCACTCTAATCAAAACAGAAAACTGAGAATTGAAGTTCACACATATGCTCATTACCAAGAATAGATGTTCCCCCTTGGCTGTGGGTTGCACGGCAATGCGGCTACATTAGAACCACCACCAACCACATCAACTTATGGTAGAAACTGTAAATTACCTTCCATTGATTTTAGCACTAAAAATTTCTCTAACCCTATCTATTGAGTAATAATGCTTCTAATATGAGAATATTGATTTTAAAATTAAACATCACATTTATTAAAATACAAAATGCAACACAAAAAATTAATCAAATAAATATCAGTCAACAAAAATAATTCAATTCACAATACACAATAACTATGATTAATTAGAGATGTGCAAAAATTGTAATAATAAAGAATTTTTTATCTAATTCCAAACAAAACATACAGATATGATATTAAAAACAAAAAAATGGAGGACATTGAATAGAAAACAAAAGAGCATGATATAAAAAATGATGAAAATATCTATTTTTCATCCATTCAAATACAATTCATATAGAATGTATTTAGTACATGAAGCATAAATTTCAAAAAATATTTAATATTCCATGTAGCTTATATTTAAAAGTAGAGCATATATATTTGTAAACAGAATGAATATTTCATAAAAAATATGATCAAATATAAAAATGTAACAAATTTACTTTCAAAATTAGGAAGAACAACATACTTTGAACGAACGAGAAGAAAAACTGTTGAGTATATCTTCTCCTGGAATCGATTTAACCTGGAATATATGGGGACTTGTGCAACGGGTTAACAAATAGTTAGAAGAATAATATTATGAAAATTTATGTGAGGTAAATGAAAAATATAATAATCTACTGTAAAATTAAAAATAAAAACAAAGGTAAATCAGAGAATCTGTGAGATAACAAATTGATACAAACAAAAGATAGTCGATGGAAATAAAAAGATGTCTTAAAGGATATGAACTAAAGAAAGCATACCAAATGACTTAAATCGAAGGGAGGCTGACTAAAGTGATTCATTGTAGTTCCAACGGTGGAATGAGCAACTGATTGGACATGAAGGAATGAGGAAGAGGTGGCCACTTGACAGCAACAAATATCACAAGATTATAACTTTAAATATTCACATAAAACTAATTTCAGCATAGAAAATCTTGTATTTCATATATCATCATCAAAAATATACCAATATTCATAAAACCATAAATATAATAAGATTAGTGGTGAAGTAGACATGTAAAGGTCATTATTTTCAATACTGATATATAAATCTAGAATGGGAGTCAATAAACATAAGAAATTGATAAATAAAAGAAGAAATATGATAATTTAAACTATATTTGATGGCCTAGTACCAAAACAAACATAAGTCCACCTCTTTATATACTCACACGCTTCATCTGATCTATTACAAAAATCTGGGCACTGAAAAAACAGCAAATCAGTGAAAATATTTTATCGTGGTGAGCCAATTGTCAATCATACTATAGCCACGAAATATACATTATCAATGAAAATAGTGTAGGTACCGTATATGGGGTTGATATTCTGGATACAGTATTGGGGAGATGCTACTTAAAATTGAAAAAGAGATTTGGTCCGTCTATCTTCTCCGAAATTATTTTCCTTGTAATGGAGGAAGAAGCTACTTATAATTGATCACCATCGTTTTGTGAGAACTCATGCTATATAAATGGTTGCAGGTGTAGCCAATATCATGTTCAGTGAAGTCCTCAATTCAATACCAATATGAGCCAATAAAAAAACATGCATCGGGTTTAAAAACAACATGTGCTCACTTCATGAAGTAGCATAACCGCTGGTAACTAAAAAACAACAATTCAATAACTTTCCCTACACCTTCCCCCTTTACCAGCTTCAGCTCCCCCTTTATCAGCACCTCCCCCCTCCCCCTTCCCCTACCCAGCTCTTCCCCTCCCCTCCCCCTGCCCAGCTTTCCCTACCACCCATTCCAAGCATCTCTCACTCCCAACTCCTCTTCCGCACTGCCCAGCCCCATCCCCCACCAGCCCCTCTTCCCTGCCCAGCCCCATCCCCCACCAGCCCCCTCCCCGCTGCCCTTTTCTAGCCCTCTTATCCCCTCCCCTCCTGCCCAGCCCCTCCCCTCCCCTCCCCTATCCAGATATTGACGTCCACTCCCCTCGGCCCAGCTTTTCCTCCCACCCCTTCCAAGCACCTCTCTTTCACAACTCCTCCTCCCCACTACCCAGCCCCATCCCCCACCAGCACCTCCCCCTTGCCCATCCCCATCCCCCACTAGCCCCATCCCCCTGCCTAGTTCTTCCCCTATCATCCCCTCCCCATGCCCAGCATGTCCTACCACCCCTTCCATGCACCTCCCCCACCCAACTCCTCCTCCCCACTGCCCATCCCCATCCCCCACCAGCCCCTCCACCTTGTCGAGCCCCATCCCCCACCAGCCCCTCCCCCTTGCCCAGCCCCATCCCCCACCATCCCTCTCGCACTGCCAAGTTCTTCACCTCTCATCCCCTCCCCCCTGTCTAGCTTTTCCTCCCACCCCTTCTAAGCACCTCCCTCTCCTAGTTCCTCCTCCCCCTTTCCCAGTTCTTCCTCTCTCATCCCCTCCCCTCCTGCCCAGCCCCTCCCCTCTCCTCCCCCTACCTAGATATTGACCTCCCCTACCCCATGCCCAGCATGTCCTCCCACCCCTTCCAAGAACCTCCCCCGCACAACTCCTCCTCCTCACTGCCCAGCCCCATCCCCCACCAGCCCCTCCCCCTTGCCCAGCCCCATCCCCCACCAGCCCCTCAACCTTGCGCAGCCTTATCCTCCACCAGCCCCCTCCCCCTGCACAGTTCTTCCCCTCCCCCTGCCCAGCTTGTCCCCCCACCCCTTCCAAACACCTCCCTATCCCAACTCCTCCTCCCCACTGCCCAGCCCCATCCACCACCATCCCCTCCCCGCTACCCTGCCCCATCCCCCACCATCCCCCTCCCCCTGCCCAGTTATTCCCCTCTCATACCCTCCCCTCCTGCCCATCCCTTCCCCTCCCCTCCCCCCTAACCAACTTCAACCAAAATTGTTAAAAAAATAAGAATTTTCGATATATATGAGGATCATTTAAAAAATTACCAATTCTAAATAATGCACAATTGACAATGGTGTTTGATAAAGAAATCAGAATCAAATAAATGACTGATAAATAAAAATATGTAAAAATGAATATGAAAAAAACAACTTTCATGTGGTGGTACACATCACCAATATTCATCGCATTCCTATTTAATTAATCTCTCATAGATTTACTTATCACTTATGCGATCCCAACTCCTGAAATAAAAAGAATCCACACAGCAGAAGTCGAACAAAGAAAACATGAAGCAAAATAGTGGGAAAAGTACTGGTAATAAAACACATTTATCATTCTTCTTTATGTATTCACATGTACTTAGAAAACAAATAGGAATGATATACCAACTCCCAGTTTCCATTTAAGGCCAATATTAACATCCCTACACCTCATCCTAAACTATAGGAGAAAATAGTACATCATTATAGTAGCAATCCATAACATATAGATTTCTATAATAAAAAAGAACATAAACATTAAATTAATTAATCTACAAATAAAAAAAAATAAAAAAAAATTAATAATGAAGAGAAGAAACATTGAATAATACGAATAAGACATTGGACATAAAATAAATCCATAGAGAGACTGAATAATATTTCACAAAACATTAAAGAACCCCCCCCCCCCCCTCATCCCACAGCCCGAAAGGATGGAATTTACTCTGTAAAAAAGGATGGAATTAACAGAATAAAATCATTTATAGAATACCTGAAGATTGGTGTGTGTTTTTATATTAAAAAGGATGTCATTTCCTCTGTTCAAAAGAGAAGCATCACCAAATTTCCTACAAAACAAATATATTAATATATATTCCAATTTTTAGGTTTACCGATGACTAAGTAAAAAAATCATATATCCATATATATGTTATTTATCATGACATTCCAATGGTTCATGTTTACATAATCATTATATTTCATAGGGTGGATGTTTACAGAGTCATAAAAAATGAATAAAATTTAGTTGTACGCATATAAAGGCAGGAAAAAAATAATGCAGTAGAACACATATAGAGGCATGCAGAAAGGGTAAAATAGAAATATGCTTCAAAACATCCTAATCCTTGCATGAAAAGAGGATAGAATACAGTAATGATTTTTGAACACATATAAAAATAGTATTTCTCTATAGTAAAATCACATACCATGAAAATATAGTTGAGAAGATAATCACCCCAATATGATTATTTAATAAATGGAGACATGAAATAGAATGTATTGGTACATATAAAACCCAAATTAATGATATAATATGAATATTATGACTTAGAAACATCAATTGTAACTTGAGTAAATATTTAAAGTTCAAAGCATACCAGTAGTGAATGACTCATGGGGGGTAACCAACCATCATTCTACCATGGAATGAGTAACCTAGAGAAGTGAGCCATGTCAAAAGCCCTGGTAGGGTAAGGGATCATTGGGGAAGCCATGACACCAATCATGGCGAGGATAATTCCTTCCAATGCGAGCAGATTATGCCCCTCAAGATGTGTTACGAGGTGTGTACGGCATCGCCAGGATGTCTATCTTCAACAAAAATGTGTAGCAGCTTGTAATCTGAATTCAGAGAGGAAGAAGATGAGTGATCAAATAGAATCTAAAATCATTCCAGTTCAACCAAACTATTGCATAATTTGAAGGAGTTCCCTTGTATTGAGTAGAATCGAAATATAATTGTAGAGTGAAGAATAGTTTACCTTGTTGGAAACTCTTTAAGGCCTTTTTATGACATAGTTTTTAACGAATTTCATGTAAGAAAATTGAATATTACATTACTTCTATCATCTTTATTTACAATGAAACAGCGAGGTCATTTACTGTTAGTGGCCAATCAACATGCTAAATTAAAAAATATAAAAAATAAATTTGTCATATTGGGAAAACATACTGAAAAATAAATAAATTCAAGGTAGGGGATTCGAAGAAAATGTTAGTTCAAATATAAGTGCTCTGAATTAGAATTCATATTACATGTATTTAGAGTTTTATAACATGTATTCATAATGAAAAGAATGGAAATATGGAAAAATACCAAAATAGAGAAATTGTAATAGGAATAATTATCTTAAAGAGAAACATGAATAACTAAATTTCTGTATGCATGTTGAATGTGAAAAAATATATTTATAACTAAATCGTTAAAATGAGAACAGTAATGAAAAAATGAATAACTAAATTTAAATAATCATAAGTTAAATGTAATCATCATTATTAAAATGAAAATGAAAATAAATTAGAATTATCCTTCAAGTGGTAATATAATTTACCCATTTACATGGCCTCTCAAATTCTTCAATCATTAATGGTTTCAACATTACATGCACTTTACATACCCCACCAACATGCTAAATCCAGAAATCAAAAAAAATAGTCAAATTGGGAAACCATAGTGAAAAATAAATAAATCCAGAGGATATTCCCAAAAAAGGTAAGTTCAAACATAACTGTTCTGAATTATAATGCATATTACATGTAGTTTGAGAAAGATATCATGTATTTAGAAAGGAAAGATTCGAAACATGGAACAATGAGAAAATACATAAATTATAATAGGAATAATTACCTTAAAAAGCAAACTCATTATGAAAAATTGTTAACAAAAGCAATTAAACTGTAATAGTGACCATAATGTGCTAGAAATCTGTTTGGAGTGCTTTATGAGTCACGATGGAAACATGAATAACTACATCTGTGTATGCATGCATGATACGAAACAATATATTTATAACTAAATCTGTAAAATGAAAAGTATTATGGAAAAATAAATAACTGCATTTAAATAATCATAAGTTGAATGGAATCATCATTATTAAAATTAAATCTAAAATAAACTGGAATTAACCTTCATGTGGGGGCACAGTCCACCCATTTTGATGGCCTATTTGAATAATGAATCTCCCATTGTAGTAGTAATGTAGGTCAATATATATCAAATAAGAAATTAAATAGTCAAACCATGGAAAATAATAATAAGAACAATTTTAGGTCATTCTCTTTTTAGGGTATCATTAAATCAAATATTTTGTGCTATGATCAGTTAAAAATGAAGCATTCATGTTCATGCCACATAAGATGAGTTCAAGAGAATACAGTAAACTATACGACAATGTGTTGCTGCACTCCAACAATATTAAAATGATACACATTGAGTTAAATTTCCATTATACTTCTATGTTTCTAACTCCTACAGTGAAAAAATTAAATATAAGAACTATAATGATAAATAGATGCTATTGTAGGCATATTAAAAAACATAATTAGGAAATTTTGGAGAATTATAATGACATCCCAAAAAAAGCAGTACAACAAATTAATGGGGATGAATAAACATAGAATAATCAAAATTTCAAAGATACATGGTCCCCCAACTTGAATAGTATACATTTTGACCAAAAAACATAAATCTATTGTACTTCAGTAACGTGAATTTTTGATTTACAGGTTTTAAAAAATCCTTCAATTGCTCAATGGATGTAATTTTTTTAGGAATGTAGTTCAATCAAACTGATGCATATAATATATATGCACATTCTTATAAACTTTTCCTACATATGAATGCGATCATACAAGAAAATATATGGAAAGCGGTCCTTCGTCCACAATGGTGATCTGGAAACCGCAAATAAATTTCAAATTGAAACATAAATACCATGTTCTAGAGAAACAAGATCATTTTAGTAAACACATTTCAACTCATACTATGTGCTTATCTTTGTAATATTTATCTGCATCACACACACAAGCCTGGATACAAGAATGATCAGATATGCAATGAACCCTTCTTCTAGATTTAAACATATACCTTACAGTCACTGAATTTTATGTCATGTATAAACTTGAAACTTTTCAACCGATGTTGTATTTCGAGATCTATCACCCAAAATTAGAATTTGGATTTAAAGACTCTTCATCCATAGAAAATTATACATATTTATCGTCTAATAAAAACACCATAAAAAATCAAATTCATTGGTACATGAAGATATTTGACAGTGCTTTGTTCGATTGACACTGGTTTTTACCCGGTCTTACATGCTATGTGCTCAAGGGAAAGGGAACCCTAGGTAAAGAAGAAGGCATAGTCTATGGAGTCGATGTCAGATGAGCCGAATTCGATGTATTCGATGTCGGTGGAGCTGATCTAAGATGATCCGAAGACGGAGTAGCCGAATTCGGAGGAGCGGTAATTGGAGGAGCTACAGACGAAGGAGCCATAGTCGAAGGAACCGAATTTGGAGGAGCAGAATTCGGAGGAGCCGAAGTTGGTGTCGCAGGTGGAGAGGGGATTCGGGGATGCGAGGGGAGAGGGAGAGAGGAATCAGAGCTGAAGTCGGATGAAGCACAGGTAGAGTCACAGCTCGAGAGGGGATTCAGGGATGGGAGGGGAGAGGGAGAGCGGAATTGGGGAGGGGTGTGGAAACCCTAGGGAATGGAACGGTGAATTGAGGCGGAAAATCAGTGAGGGGGTGCGAATGGTAATGGAAAAGCCCGATGAAGGTCGGGATTGGTGGGGGTGAATTGGGGAGAGAATTTTTGTTTTTGGTGACGTGGATGCTTGTGGAGTCGACACATGAGCTGGGAGCAACCCATCATTAGTATATATAGTTGATGAGTTATATTTCTTTGAGGGTGAAATAGTCCACACTTCCTCAAATGAAATTATCATATTTAAATGACATAGAATAAATAGTGGTATGTTATAAATAAATATTAAATAAGAATATATAAAATATAATTTATATCATTTGTAAATTAGTTCCCATTATAATGGCCACCACGAGAGGTTGTAGGGGAAAATTGAACAAACATTGTTTCATGAGGTAGTAGTTCAAAGTACACAAAAATATTATGTTTGTAACCTATTAAATAAATGTGTGTGTAAATTTAGATGAAAATATTAGTATAAACACATTATGTTATAATTATTATACTATTTTTGTTATGTAATCACATAATAATAAGAGTTTAGGGAGTCGATAATGGAAATGAAACTAAAAAGTATGAGAGAAGGTCTTAACTCTTAATCAGGTAACTTATTTTGATTTATACGAAAAGCCTTTTTTGGAGGATTTATTCTATAAGAAATGATTATAGTTTGAGGTTAGGGATTATAGGAATAGATTTTTCTAGGGGTTCTTTGAACAAAAGGTTTCTTGATGTATGTGTACTAGAGAGGAGAGGGTAAATTTTTATAAGAGAGGGTAGGGGCATCCTTGGAAACTCTTATATTATTAAATCAATATAAATTAATTTGCTAAATAGAGAGGAAGAAACATGAGATATGTAGAATATATGATTATTTTAGTTCTAAATCCTTTAATCCTATAATTTTTAGGCATGTATTTCTTTTATTTTAAACAATATATTTTCAATATACCCTTAATTATTCTCTTTTAATTGTAATTATGACAACAACATTTGAATTATCAATAAAATATAAATTTTACATATATGTGATAAATATAAAAGAATGGGAAAATTAATTATCTTTTTGAACTTATCATATTCACTACATGATTTTAAATTAATTTTATATTTTTATATATTTTAATAAATAGCTGTTTTTATAAAACATGAATTTTCTCAATTTTTATAGTATACATTTACAAAATTTATATAAACTATAAAAAGAAATATAACATCGACCCGAACCATTTAATAGTATTATAACATTCTCTATTTACCAATAAAAATCTTGTATGACATAAAATATATCCAATAATATTTATTTTAATATTTATAATGAAATTTAGTTGATTCCTTCATTAATTATGGAATCACTACATCATCATTATATATTAATTAAATTTATTTAAATAATGTCTACATATTATAATTAAAGAAAAACGATGTAGTAAATAAATTTATATATCTAATAAATATTTATATTATAAGATATCACTTATATAAAACCTAGTTAAAATTGTTTTAGTAAGAAGATATATGTTTATTATATATTTTTCTTTACTTTAAATTAAAAGTTATAAGTAGCATAATCACACCCAAGTGTGTTCCAAAGGAAAAAGTTTCATCCCAAAGGTTTTATTGGATAGTCATATCTCACAAAATACAATTAAGAGAAATTTTAGGGTAGTTTTAATTTATTATTATATTATTTGTACCCATATTTTTTTGATCTACCATTTAATCATGGTAAATTAAAATAAATACCAAAGTTACTATTCATAATAATAAAAATTAAAGGGTCCTATTTTTAGATTTTGGATCTTATGATTTAAAATATGGAATCTATTTTTCAAAATTCGAAAAACAGAAGTGTCATTAATTAATTTAAAATTAATACCTATTTCCAAAATGAGAAAACGAGTTATTAAAATGTAAAAACTGTTACAAGATTGACGTGCGTTTATACCTAATTTCAATATATAATTACATAAAATAACAAAAAATTAATAAAAAAATAATAAATTAATCTAATTATACTTGAAATCATATTAAATAAAAAATATATCAATATAAATATCTTCGAGGAAAAAGAAGTTTTAAAAAAAATGCAGTATTTTTCACTATTTATTAAATTATAAATTTGATCCTAAAAAACAAAAATTTCTACCAAATTAAAATTTTATGTCCCTATTCAAAATATGATGTATATTTTTTCATACATAATCTATATAGGGTTCAAAAATATATATTTAAAATGGGTTCTCCATCAAAAGGTGTTAAAATTTCCTTTTTTGAAAAAATACTTCTTTAATGCTTAAAAGTGATTTTGTTATTATATATTGTCTAAAAATATTTAAAATGAATTTTAAACGTAACATTTAGTTTATATTTCATTAATATAATCCAAAAAATAGTGACATTATTTTATAAACACAATTATTCTAATTTAAATAATTTTCCATAATAACACATCTTTAATATTCAATTGGTTTTTATTTCCATTAATAATAAATTTAGTAACTGCTGAATAATTATATAAACCTTTGTTAACCATATTTCCATAATTAAGTTTATACTATTCATTCATACCATTCCAATAACTAGGTTATAATGGTGATATTTAAATAATAATATTTAGTTGTTCATCTAATCATTATGTAGCGTATCATGTACGCTATTGAACATAATGTTTCTTTCTTAAAACATGGGGTGCTACACATTATATGTTTTCAAAGTGATTTTAGAGAAAAAAATTTAAAAAATTTCATGTTTCCATTATAATTTTCCATAGATAAAGGTTTTCAAAAAGAATTAAGCTTATTTTAGTGGAATTGATTAGAATAATGATTTTTGAATTTTTTTCAAATAATTCCTTATAGGTTTTTAATGATATTTTCCAACAATGAGTTTTTCAAAAAAAATCAAATAATAATGGGTATTTTCCTTATAATATTTTATTAAAGGATATTTATAAATTACTTCCATCAAATTAGAAATTCGTTGGTTTTACTCATCATTTTCGGAGGAATTGATTTGAAGGTTCCATTTGTATTCCTAATTTGAATAGTTTATTTTTTGATGGAATGATGTTTATGAAACTCATTCCTCCTTCACTGGTTATATGTTTATGAAAAAAATTTATATTTCATGGGTTACATGTTTATGAATTCCCTTTCACATTCATGGGATATATTCTTATAGAGCATACTTCTTTCACATTATATTCATTGGTGAAATAATTATGAAATCAATATAATTTCTATAGGTTATGATATGATCACATGTTTATCATACCCATTTCATTTCATGGGTTATGATATGATTTTTACGATCTTGAAATACATGTATGTATGATTTTGTTATGATTTCAGTGGGACTTATATCTCTCTCCAATGCATTGGGTAAAGATTTATATCTCATGAGATAAATGTGGCTAGAACAGGGACTGAACGTGGTTCAGTAATGGACTTTTACTCTTAAGATAGATTTGAGTGTGAACCATTAAAACTAAGATGGCCATGAGTGGGAACCATGACTATCAAGAAGGTATAAAGAGTGATTCCATTTAACTTACCTTGAGAGTTATATCATTACTACCATTAAAATCAATTTTTTTACACTTATGAGTCTACCAATAATTTTATGTGTTATTCCTTTGTTATGGTATCATGGATTATTCTGTTGATTCCATTATGATTCATGTCTTATGAATTGAAATATTCACTCCATAAAACATGCATATTAGCTTTGATATGCAGGTTATGATCTTCAAATCTTATTCTCAAGTTCTCATACCCTTATACTCAATTTATGCTTATATATATCCTTTGTTTACTATTACTGATAATTTAAGATCATCCAATTTTTATATTTCATTTTCAAAGGTTATGATGAATGATTCTCTGTACAAATATTAATGGTGATGATCATTAGGGGAAGCATAGATGATCTTTTGCTGAGTTAGAAGGTTTTATTCTATGTTTCCAAAGACACTAATCTATTATGATCCTCAAGCATGTATTTTTGTAATGTTTTGAATATTATCCTAATATGATATAATATCTATGTATATTAAGAATGGTTTAATATAGAATCATTTGAAAATATACCATGCTTACTATGTAATATCAAGGTTTATTGGCTTTGATGGACTGAAATACCATTTAAACACCACGAAAATCATTCTTAAGAAAAATATCATTTGAACATAAAAAATCGCATTTAAAAATATAAAATTATTAAAATAATATTTTTTATTTAAATTAAATTGTATTATTAAAAATTAATCTTCAAGGGATATAATGGTCATGATGGAAGCAAAATAATTTTATATTGTAAACACTAAAATTAACCACACTTATTAAAAAAATGGTCGTGGGAGTTTAAAGTTACTATTTGGATGAAATTAAATGAATTACTTTCTAAAAAAATATTTTAAATAAGATAATAAAATAGTTGATATATAAATATAAATACAATTACATTTTTAAAATATCATTTCTATAATTTTTTTATAAAACAAATATATAAATGAAAAGGATTCCTCATTGAAATGAATGTAGAATATCTCTATCACTTACAAACAACATTCTTAATGTTTATCAAATAAATATGTGTATATATTAATATCATAGCAGTAAACTACATCCCAATAAGTATTATAGTAAAATATATGTGTTTTAATAAAATAATAACATATTATTCCCCCCAATATACCTTTAACCTAAATAATCTAGAACATAAAGAAGATTGTAACATTCAACCTTTTCCACCTTGGTAAATTTTCAATATTAAGAGTCATGAATGTATATCTTCATATAAAACATTAAATATCATTATTATATGGATAATAATGATATTAAATATCAAATTCATTGTATATACAATTCAAAAAGAGTATGGGTTCAAAAAATCATTATATGTCACAATGAAAGGAAATTAGAGACGAATAACCCATACAAAGATAATATAATTGAATTGAGAATTAATTAGTTGAGATATTATGTATAAAAAATATAAATCACAAAATTTTAAATTACAAAAAAAAATTATAAAAAATCACCCATAATCATTCCATGTCAAATTAATTAAATAAGTTTTGTAATCCAGTGGATGGAAACTGAGTTAAAAACACTTTATTGTTTAGTAACATTGAAGTCAAATCAAATTGGACAAAATATATAAAATTGAAACATAAAATTTCATTATTTTTGTAGTTTTCAATATATAATATGTATATGGGTACCTATGTACACAATATAAAATAAATTATGTGAAAACCCTTAAAATATTCCTCTATGAATGAATATTTATATCAAATCCCTTGCCTCGAGACTGGTTCGTCAGGTATATTATTTTTCTTATTAGATGATAAAATTATTTTTATATTTTATTAGATTGATAAATTTTTTTAAACTTATTATGAATTTTATTTCAATTTTAACCTTATTATAAAAAATTAAATAATCAATTATGTTCACATTAGATTTTTTCAAGATATTCTGTCTGTAAGTTCAAAATGACATTTGTAGATTGACTATATTTAATGCTTCCAATCATCAATAACAGCCCAGAATAATAATAATAAAATAATTTTAAATTTTTATACACAAATTATACAATTAAATAAGAACATTATATATGGTTATGAAAAAAATGTGTCATAATCATGGTGACGATATGTCGTACGTACACATAATAATCATTTCCATTTTCAAAGATAATTGTTGAAAGGAGGTAAGTATTATTTTATCTTTATATAATAATAATATAATAAATATTATATTAATTATTTTAATATTCTAAAATATATATATCTTTTATGTTATGTGGTGATAGAAAATGTATCACATCGCTTGGTGGAGGTGGTATTTCACACGTACCCACAAACATGGTTATCGTTTTTCTGTGATTGGAAAGGTAAGAAATTAATTAATAGATTTAATTTTCAGAATGATAAATATTTCATGAATATAATTTATATAAATTTAATTAATCGTTAATCCATTCATGATAAGTTGTGATGGATAAATAATTATATCTGTTTGTGAGGTGGTAGACCGCCATACACATCGATGATAAATTCATTTCCCATTTGATAGAAGTTATAAATAGATCTAAGTTATAAAATTAATAAATTTATATCCCATTAAATTATTTATATTTATTTTATTATTTAATATGGGTTTAAAAATATTTTATCATGTTAGAATAATAAATAATACAATAATTATCATTAATGAATTATACCTCATTTTCGAACAACCTGAATTTCATTACTCCTCAAGATATATAAATTATATATTATAAAATCATAAGGACTCTAAAAGTGATGGAGTATTTTAGGATGGTATTGGGTAGGATATTATCTCAACCATATGGGATTTAGTATAAATAAAAGATAGGAAGATGTTCCCTTGTATAAGACAGAGGAGTGACACATTTGGAATTTTTTAAGAAACTAAATTTTCATAAAATAATTTTTATTTAAAAAAGGGATGTAAATTGATATTATATAAATATAATATGATTAACGTCCAAATATTTTCATAAAATAAAATTTAGATTCATTTGGATATCAATTTAACCCTTATTATTTTTTTTTACTCTATATTAATCCATTTAACACTTAGCGCATCGAAAATGTTTATTACTCATTATGGGTCATGATATTTAATATAAATTGAAAAATCGACATTAAATGTACCATGGGTTGTATTTTAATCCATATCTTAATCACTTGGATGAATATAGTGTTTTTTTTAATTTACATTTTTTTAATAAAATATTATTTTCATAAAATATTAATAATGTCAATTCTAAAACTATTAATTTACTTTTACTTTTATAACATTCATAAAAAATTAAAATAAAATAAAATATCTTAATACATCCCTAAAATTTAATTTTTATCGACTAAATATTTTTATAAAATTAATTACATCAAATTATAATAATATTAATATTTCTATTATCATTTATTTTATTTTTGGATTAATTCAACAATTGATACATAAGTATTGTGTAAGAAGAAAATGTACTTATTTCTTATTAAAAATGTAAAAATAATCCCACATTTTGAATATAAGACAATCTTATTTTAAGAAAATATTAATCAATTAACATTTCTTCATGTTTTCCCTGTGTTAAAAATAAAATAGTTATCAAAAAAAAGAGTGTGACATTTTTATGTATTATTTACATAAAATAATATAAAGGTTCTAATAAGATTCTAATGGAAAAAAACTCATATAAATAAATCTAGTATGAGTACGGATGAAATTGATACACCTAAAAAATTAATTCAATTGTTAGGCATATTCGTTAGTCTATTCACATTATTTTTAACCATTAATTACTAAATTTACCCTTATAATGGTGAAGATATTACTAATGATACTATTCAAAATATCAAGAAATAAAATTCAACTGTTTAATAAATTTTAAACCATTGATTAAAAATATGATTTTTTTAAAAAAAATTATAATATAGAATTAAAAAAATTTAATTTAAAATAAAATAAGAAAAATACGACGAAAATCTGGTTTACATAAAATTTAACCATTAAACTATAAAATTATTCTATAAAAATTGAAATTATAAAATTCATTTCAATTTTTTTCAATTATTTTAAATATAATAGAATTAAATATTTTTTAAAAAATTTAAAAAATAGAATTTTACATGATCAATAATTTAAAATTAAATACAATTTAGAAAAATTATGACTTTTATGATTTATTGAAAATTCAAAAAAATTTAAAAGATATAAAAAATCATCAAAATATAATATTTAAATGATTATTCCAATAATGATTTTAATTTTATCAGAAAATTTTTAAAATATTTTTATAAATTAGTAAGAATATTTACTCACAAAATCTATAAAAATAAATTTCTAATGAAAAAATATTTTTGATGAATAAAATGACCTTACATAAAATATTTTATAATTTTAATAAGTATTAATAAAGAAATATATTACTAATTTGAACTTGTATATATTTCAAAATTTTGTTAAAGTTGTTCATACCCAAAAATTCGATTGCTAGGTTATAATGGTAAGATTTAAATGCTAATATTACTGGTGTTGTATAAGCTCAGTGTTACATATGTTGTACACTATCAAAAATAGTATTTATTTTAAAAAGTTGAGATATTATATTACTAACATAGATATAAAATATAATAAAATAAAAATAGCTTCTCCTTGTGGAGGTGATAGTTCACATGTTAGCATGAGTGAAGTTATCTTTTTCTGATGGATGAAAATGGTGGATTATTGTTATAGCATCATAATAATAGCTGTTCTGTATATTTAAAATATATAATTAATAAATTTATCATATATACGATTTATTAAAATGTGAAAAAAGAAGAAATAAATTAAATTTTGTTGGGTAAGACCATTACCTCTTATTTGGTAAGCCTCCTTTAGATAAATTCTTGAAGGCATTTTGAGTGGTCATTTAAGGATTACTGAACCTCAAATTAATTTATATGAAATTTTATAAGTGAATCAAGCATGTTTTCATTGGGATTTATTTCTTAATGTTTGTGAGTGAGGTAAGAGAAGTGGTTCCATTTTGTAAGTGAGGGGAGTGGAACTCTTGGTATTAATTACTATATTAAATTAAAATAAATTAATTTTGAAGGAAAAAATGGCTTGAAATTGATATAATTAAAATATAATTTGAATATAAGTCTAAATCCTCTATTATAGTAATTTTTTTACAATCAATTTTTTTCTCATATTTTTCTCTTCGATTTAACCACCATTAACCTTCTTGAAAATTAGTGTAATATCAATATGTTTTACTCTTTAGGGGTCAAGAAAGTTAACATAATAAAATGACCCATACATTTCCCAGTGATGATATTTTCATCCAAACCCTATTCACATGGGTAAACATAACAACTTTAGGAAATTTATATATTTTAATAAAATTATTTTTTTCAAATGTTAGTACTGTCATTTTTTGAATTACAAGAATTATTATAATGTAATACTTGTCTAACTCATGTATAATGTTTGAAAACAAATATTAATTTGAATATAAGAGATTGTGTTCTTATTAAAATTACCTAACAAAAATTATGTTGGTTTAGACATCATTTTAAACCATATCATTCTGTTTAACCCCTTTGTTAAAAAATGTGAATCTTAATTGTGGTAATAAATTTGTTATTATTAAATGGTTGTAATTATACTTATAAGGTATCATTTGTATAATAAATGAAAAATGAATGAAATTTTAGACCATTTCTTATCCAACTTGATTTTTTATGATTTTTTATTTTAAGGAATTGAATCATAAATACAAAATATAAAATACTATTAATGTCATCTTATAAACTATTGACATATTTTGACTATGTAAACAACAAGAAATCCATGAAATTAATTTACAAATATTTTAAAAAAATATAATATGATATATTAATCTAAAATAATCATCACACACAATATTTCACCTTAATTATTCAAATTTTAATCTTATTGAAATAAATTTTTTAATTTTTTTTATTAATTTAATAAATAAAATTTAGATGTTTCGTAAAAATTTAATATTACTATTAAATATATAAAAATTAAAATTAAAATTCTCTAAAAAAATAAATAAATATTATTTCATAAAAATTCTTAGAACTGATCTAATCCATTTTTTCCTTATGTAAAAAATTTTAGTAACAAACGTAAAGTGATTGGAATTTGGTAATTATTATTTTATAAATATAATTTAAAGGTTGTAACCAAAGTAAAATTGAACTAGGTGGCCATATATTCAATATTTCTAATTAAATTGATAATATATGCCTGTAAAATAGGATAAGGGTAAGTGTTATTGAAATTTTAAAGCATTATCCTAATGTTTTAACCTTGTCTTACTTGTTTTTCACTTACCGTAGTAGAAAATGTTTACGTTGGTAAATTTTAATTTTAATAAAACAACATGGCCCAATTTACCAAATTTAGCACTCATAATTATAAACATTGTATCCAAATTTCAGGATTCCATTTATAATGGTGAAATAATTTAATTTAAAACCGATCCTAAAAAATGATATGAAAGGTATTTTCCATAAAAATACTTTCTAGATTATAAATATATTTTATAAAAATATGTAATCTAAAAATTAATTATAATGACAATAAATTAATTATTCATAATATAAATGTATAAATTTTACTTTTAAAATAGTTTTTAAAAAAATTGTTTTTGAAAATGAAATAAAGAAGAATGCATTTTTCAATAAAAATATAGATTTTTTACCATTAAATAAAAATTAATTTTTTTTTAAATTATCAAAAAATTATCTTAATGAAAATTTTGAAGTAGTCATTTAGTTTTTATTAATTTTTAAATTAAAATTTCTATAATTGGTATTAATAAATTATAATTTCCACCCTCCAAATGAAATAAAAATATTTTAGAAGAAAATATATTATTAATTAATAAAATAACTTCTTTAAAATTATAGTTCTTATTTACATATAAGTAATCAATAAATTTATATATAGTAAAAATAATATATATATATATATATATATATATTCATATAATTAACCATCCTTAAAACTTATATATTATTATGAATTATGTAAAGAATTCATTTTTTTTTACATTTGAGGATTTTTTTTAGAGTTTTAATGATTTTTTTCATAAAGCATAAATAAATATTACATGATAATTTGGAAACTTCTAATTAATATCAATTTCTAAGAAAAAATTATGATATAATAATTTTTCCTTTCATCACACAAGCTCAAAATTTTAATTATGACCCCATCATTGTCCCCTCTCATCCTTAGAACCCAATTATAACATTTTAAAATGTGGCATGATGATAAAAATTAGTAAGGGACATATGGAAAGAAATAATGAAAAATAATAGTGCATGAATACTTATACTAGTTTTTTATTTTTCCAAATTGAAATTTTGGGTCAAAATAAATATTTTATTACCCAAGAAATATGTTTTTCTTACCTAATAATTTCATATAATAGTTCATAATAATTCTTAAAGGTAGAAAATAAAACTCTTATGTTCCTTTGAAGTCATGTAAACCTATGAAATTATTTAAAAATTGATAAAAATTTGACCCTTTTTAATGAACATATACTTTTTTTAATCATAAGGTCATGAGTAATCTCATGTGATCATGACATCAAAAAATTGGTATCATAAGTCCATGGAAGCATAATAAATGTAAAAGAAAAAGTAAACATGTAATAAGAATATGTTAGGGATAAATTAGAAGACAAAATTATATGGTGGAAAATGTCCCAAAAAGGATTATGTTTACTATATAATCCTAAACATAACTCCTCATGAGATAAAAACAATACCCATTCTATAAGAGTGCTTTGTGGGTGCTCCAATTATTAAATGTTGATGACTATATCCATAAAAAAGGAAATAAGTCATAATGATTAATAATAATAATTACACATGGAATGAAATGGGTTAAATAATCATTCCTAAAATCATAATTAGAAGATATTTCCTAAATAAGGATTTGGGATAATTTACATAAGTCATGTATTACCCCTTCAATAGAGGGGAGAATAGGCTTTGTATATATATGAAAGAAATATATAAATTTTTTTAGAATTATACCATAATTTTAATGGGACATAGAATGTGAGTTATAAATGGAATGGTCATATCATAGAGAAGAAGTGTGGTTTATACAATTCCCTCAGGCCTATAATGTTTTATAGATATCAAAATATTTATTCAAATTAAAACCCCTATATAAAATAATTTTAAAAGAATGAAAATATTGTTTTTAATTTATTAATGAAAATATTAATTCTCATAAAGTAATAAAAACATTTAATAATGGTAATGATTGTGGAAGAAACTACTGATTCCTTATATGTTCAAATAGAACATTAATTTTGTCCTTTTAAAAGGAACTTAAAACGTTTTTTATAGAAGTTTTAAAATGATTCCTATTTTAGTCCATACAAATAATGTTAAAAACTGAAAAAAAAATTATAAATCAATTATGTCTATATAAATAATAAATAATATATTTTTATGAATATATACATAGAAGTAAATGATTTACAAAATAAATTCTTAATTCATTTAAATCTATGTTTCTAAAGTAAATTGTTTCTTACCTTGAAATCGACTCATCAGGTGTGTTCTTTATCTTCCTAAATTATAAACATGTGTTAATTATATACATACTTGATATCGTTATTCGTGTTTATTATTCATTTATTTCACTTATTATCTTGAAATTCATGATAAACATATTTATTATGTTTGTGTTGGATGTTTTGAAGATATTCAGGTCATGTGTCCAAAAAGTCTTTGGTCAATTGAATATGGTCAAATAAGTCATTATCCCCTATTTATAGAATAAAAATAATGATATATGTTTTTTATGCATAAATTACACTTCTAAAACCATCTATGAAATATGGTCATGTAAAACGATATATATTACAATAATGGAGATGGTGGGCCGTACGTATGCATGAGTAACATATCCATTTGTCAATGATCAATAATGAAATATGGTAAGTGTTATTTAATAATAATTAAATTATTATTATCTCATAAATATCCTATAATCTATTTACATAAATTTATAAATAGAAACAATATGATATCATAATGATGAAAAAATCACATCGCTTCATGGAAGTTCTTATTCACACAGACGCACGAACGCTGTTTCCATTTTTTAATATATAGAAATGTAATAAAATAGAAGATATATAATCTTTTAATAATGAAAAATATTTAATTTCGAGTGGTTGGGATGGAAAATTAATTACATTGGCTCACTGGACAGAAGTCCTCCATACACATAATGACGGGTTCATTTCTCATTTTTTGGATAATGAGAAAGATATATGTTATCCCATTATCATATATAATCTCAGTATTTGGATGAGACTATTATTTTAATTTTATTATTTATTTATAAATATTTTAAGGATGTTGAAGAAGAAAAAAACTAAAACATTCTCTTAAAAGATTCACCTCTTCTTCGGACAAGCTCTATTGTTTTACACCTTATGCTCTTTTTAAGGGTAGTATTATTCCAAAACTAAAAACTATAGAATTAATGGAGGTTCTTAATGAGGTATTTGTTAAAAAAGTTTCCTAAATAATAGACTTTTTATGTGTGATGAAAATATGTGAGAAGGTACCCTTTCATAATGAGGGGTGGTAAATTCCTGGAATAACATCAATTATTAAATTTTTATAAATTAATTTTCCATTTGAACTAGAAAATTAAATAAATTATGACTATATTTTGTAAAAATATGACCTAACAATAATTGGACAATATTAGGTGAATTTTTTACCCTTATATGTTATCAACCCTTATTTAACACTTTTGACGATTACTACAATAACAGATTTTTTACTATTTATGTGTCATGAAAGTTAATCTTAAAAAAATTGGAACATAAATGGGCTATAGATGATATTTTCAACCATACAAAATTTAATTGAATTAATATATTATTCTTTGTTATTTAAAATCCTTTAAAAATATATTATTTATTTTAAAATATAATGAATGTTAATTTTCAAACTCTTTATTTTAGTTGGCTTTGAAAACAAAATGAATGAAATGGAATTGAAATATAATCCTCTTACACATTCTTAAAATGTTTATTTTTCTAAAATATTCATGGACTATAATAATTTTTTCAAATTATAATACTTCTAATATTTTTTGAATTAACTTTTTATTAATTTAATAAATACTCTATCGATATTTTGTTAGAATTTAAGGTAATTTATAAATTTATAAAAATTAAAAATTAATTACCATGATAATAAAAATTATTTATTTCAAAATTTAAAATTTTAATTGAATATATCATATGTTTTTCCCTCTCTCAAAACATTAGTGATAATAAAAATAGAAAATGATGTATTTGGATTTTTTTTATTACATATAAAATTATAAATGTCAAAATCGTTGAATCATTGCACAATGTGGCCAAAGTTTGAAAATGTGTATGGAAATGAAAGAACAAAGCTCATATAATTGGTTAAAATAATGTATTAGTTTCATTTTTAGTCCATATCGAATTATATTTATCCATAATTACCCAATTTACCCTGAACACAGTGACCATTGATTAATATGGTATCTTTACATAATTACCAAAAAGAAAAGGGAATTATTTAATAAATAATTACATAATCATTCAAAATATGGAATCTAATTTTCATGATTTTGTTTTTAGATATATCTTGATACAATTTAAGATTAAAATGAAAAAATCAATGAAATATTTTTTTTGAAAAATGTCTTTGAAATATAATTATTTATTCTAAATTCATCAATAATATTGAATAAAATAAAATTAATTAGATTATTAATAATATAAGTGAAATAATTTGAATTCAAAATCATGTTTATAAAAATTATCTTTGTAAATTATTCAAAGAAAAATAAAGTTTTAGAAAATTAGTATTTCCCAATATTCACTGGAAAATTATTCATGTCGAAAAATTTTCAAAAAATCACACCAATAAACTTTTTACATGATTATTTCATAAATTAAACCAATTATATGAATTTAATTAAATGATAAATTAATTAAATATAATATTCACTCAAAAAATATATAAAAATTTAATTTTTATAAAATTTATTTTTTAAGATTGAATTGGATTTACAAAATCTTGAGTGCTTATTTAGAAAGAATTAATCAGAAAATTTTTATTAGTTATATATAGTCTCTGTATATATATATATATATCATCATGTGTCTAGTCATATTCAAACCTTCATATTTAACAGATAGGATATAAGTGTGACTTTTAAAAAATATTATATTTATTGTATATCCCAATTTTCTTAAATCCTAGTGGTGTGTGTTAAAAAAGATGCAAGGTATAGTATTATTTTAAAAACATAGGATTTTAAAATAAGGTTACTCATATTCATGACCATCAATTAAATGGTTTTTACCAACTTAAATCGTAATATTTTTATAATACATCTTAATTCTCTTAAATCTCATTTTTTCATGTTATACTGGTTGTCATCCATATTATTCTTTTAAACAAAATCATTATGGTATTAAAAAACAATTAAAATATAATTTCATATTAGCAAATGAAATATAAGATAAAACAATAATATCTAAAGGAGGCCAAATATAGGTGATTATAATCACATCCTTATCTAATTAATTATGACAATTGTGTATAAAATATCTTAATCATGAAAAATTAGTGAGAAGGTATTATTTATTTCCATTGGAATCCAAAATATTTATCACATTGTTTAATTCAAAATATGTTTATTGGATCCCTATTTCTTGAGAAGATTATTTTTTCAATCTTGAATTACACTAGCTATGGACTAATAGGTGGGAGAGAGCCTTTCATTAAATGGAAAATAAAAGAAGAATTAGAATCTTCCCCCGAACGTAAAATACCTATTTCACTAAAAATGTAAATATCACTAAGAATGGATCTATATGTTTCTAAAATAAGACCACCTAAATACAAAAATTCATTATATATAAAACTATAAAACCATATTTGTCATAAATAATTCCCCAACTAGGTATAGTTCTATTAGAATATGTTCATTCTAAAATATACTGTAGACCTAATACTAGAGGGGATCAGAAGAAACAATGGATAAAATTTCACTTTATGATATCTGAGGCATTATAAATTACAATTAATATTACCTAATGATTATTACCTCAATGAGGTATTGATAAATTAATGGTCAAATACAATATCTTTTTATTTTTTAGAGGTTATAATTCAATGTTTTGAATCTACCATCATTATGAGGTAGAAAAATGGTCCATCAATAAATTTTCAGAGATCCCTTACAATTGTTATAATGGACTAACTTGGCTATAACACTGTTGAACCATGAATACATGTAATGATTAAAGGATCCTAGTGTAGGAATAAATCCCAAACATAAAATATAATAGACCATAAAATGGTGGACCACTCCCTATCTCTAAATAGGTGTTCAACCATATTAGAATGAAAATATAAGTAACAATGATATTTTTATTATTACTAAATTCTTACTCAATGGAAAAATTGTATTTGGGGATGAAATGATATTGATCACACGAATAGACAAATGATTCTTATGTAGAATTAATGTATCCTATATCATTTTACCACATGGGTTGGACTTGTACTAAGGAATTTGAATTTTTTGGCATTGAACTACCTCAAGCTAGTTTGGGAGAAGAAACCTCGATCAACTTAATAAAAAAACAGGATACTACCAAATATAGTTCCCTAATAATCTAAGAGGACACATTTAGTGATGTCAGGAATTATTGTCTAGTTTCAAGTATATTTTTAACAAAGAGACATATGATAAAAATGATGAACACCCTTCTCACATATTTATATATAATATGGTATCTACCTGACATATAACCTATAATAAATTATCAAAATGATTATGGAGGAGGACATAGAGACTACTCCAAAATGGGGAATGAGGATGCAATCATCTAGTTAGTTGTATTTGGGTCTACAAAAATTTTTTTATTATAATACTTAATTTATAGAGAATCCCCATTAATCACATATAATGAGAGTCTAACATGATTTGATTTAATAGTATTATACAATATTCATAAACATATTCCATGTTCATAAATGTGGTTAAAAACACCTTAAATTATTATAGAGACATATTCCATTGAAAAAGTTTCATTATTAAAATTATTGATAATATTTTCAATTTCGTAGAAAACAACTTGTGGAATTCTAATAGAAGACATAAAATCTATGTGAATTAATTTCAGAACTAATATAATAAAATATATTCACTCCTAATGGATTGAATTTGTTTTAGTAAAAATTTATTATACTCATTATTATTTGGAAAACATTATAAATGTTGAAAATTTGGATTCCATTTGATTATAGAAGTTTCCCAATGTAATCTATTCGGAAGAGGTTTAGTTAATCTGAAACATGCCTTTAATATCAATATATCAAATAGTAGTAAATAATTTAAAATATACTCATTACTCTTGAAATGAATTACCAATTGAGAAAATTATTTTTATTATTCATACATATTTTTTTTATTCTTATTATTGATTTTAATCCTCATTGGAGAAAAGAAATCATATCATCAGAATAAATGAAATAGGAGATGATGGGGACCCAATACCTACCTTTGATACGAAGTTTATAATCTAAAAGTATCACATTGGCAAGATTTATTCTAAAATGTTATATTAAAATGATAATAATATAGGGAGTATGGGATCACCTAGTATCATATCTCTGATATATTTTAAGATGATAAACCTCCATCCATCCAAAGAGATCAAGAACCACAGAGAAGAAAAAATATATACATAAAGATAACAAAACTATTTCAAAAATTTAAGGTGATTCATGATTTAAATAATGAATCCATACATAAATATATTATAGGATTTATATATGCTGACCCAAACCTTGATCCCAGATCCAATAAAATTCATTTTAAATTCATGAATCATTTCTTACACCAATGTAATTGTTTGTTGAATGATCATATTCTAAAAATTGCCATGTTGTTCATTTGAAACCAATTGAGGTAATATTGTAGTAAGTCAAACATTGATGATGTTAGAATTTTTTTTTATAAAAAGTTATATAAAAAATAGGGTGAAACATATCAAATTATATGGAGATATTCACCTTCATATTAAAGATTATAAATGTGGTATAAGTTGCTCCGGATTAATGAACTCCAAAAAAATAATCATGGATAACCGTTCTGAGGACCTTTCAATAATATACTATTACTATAAATAGATAAATATATGAAATCCAATTTTAAATTGGGAACTATATGGATTATGTTTTTGTTTGCATAACCTATCACATGAAAATCTAGAGGGGATTTGAGATGGGTATTCATCTTCCCATCAGTAGAGTTTGGTATGTTTCTGAAGTATGTTTTATTGAATTCCAATGTGAGGTAAACTGAAAAGATGATAGAATAAATCCTAGATAAATGTTTATAAATATAGAAATCCACTTATTATTCCTACTATATTTATATTACTTGTGAAATATTAATATTCTATTTCAAGGTTCATAATAAAGTAAAATAATATTTTTATAATACATGAATTGATATTGATAGATTTCTTATCTACATATTTGAGACAATTGAAACAAGATCCATAATGAGATTTACTTTCCAACTCATGTGGTATATAATATAATACCATGAATTTCCCTATGAGAGTTATAAAAGTTTCATCACTAAATGTGTCTTATATGATATTATGTTGAGTATTTCACTTTTCTTGAAAATAATAGGTGTTAAGAATATTAGAATAATTAATAGAATAACACTATGAAAGTGCACCACTTGGATTCTTGATTTTTCTATACAAGAAATCATATTTTACCATATATAGTGAAATTAAATTATTTTTTAACAACCGGTATGAAATCCAATATATGAATTGCGTACATAATGATGGAAAATATAAAACTCTAAATGGAATCCCCTACCAACAAAAGTATGAGTATAGAATGGTCTGACAGGTATCTGGCCAAGTGGGTGAGAAATGATGTTGTATAAAACAATATCCATTATATTAAAAAAAACAGGTATCAAGAGAAATCTATATCATGTAGCTACCTTACTTATTATTTAACCATTTAAACCTTTTATTGAATAATAAAAACTCCATTATATTATTTAATGAAAATAAATTATTAAAATTGATAATACATTTCCCAAATTAGCTTCAAATTAATATTTTCTTTGAGTCATATTGACTGTTTTTAGAATACCCCCCAATATACCAAGAATAATATCATAGGTTGAAGGTAGAAAGATATTCCATTTAATCATATCTATCATTTGGGTCACATTTTTCAGAAAAAACGTGGTTAAAAATATAATTTGATAGGTAGTGGATAACCAAATAGAAAATAGTTTTGCTATGGATATTACAAGATCAAAAGTGGAAGGATTTATCTAAAAGACCAAAATATTCTCAACAGTTCGTATTCTAGGAATGACATTCATAAACAAAATCATAGTTACTAAATAATGAATAAGACTAGAATTGTTTTTGGGATATGGATGGCCATACCTCGGAGGTTTTATTCCCCAGTATCTACATGGATGTATTGAATCATTTTAGGTGATGATAGTGCTCTAAAATTATATATGATAATGGATAAAATAAATAATAATAGGTGTTGGTATTATGAACTTTTTAATTGGAATTTTTTGGGGACATAAAATTTCTTCTCAAATATATTTATCATTGAGCTTAATTGTTATTCTATTTTCTTTTATTTGATATTTAAAAGATAATTTATACTTTTTCTCCAAAAAATGGAGTGTCCTGTTAATTCCATTTAAACCCATAAAATAATTTGGTGAATTTAGATGTTTTAATAATTGATTCATTGTGATCTATGGAGATAGTATAGTGAAAATATAATACTGGTAAAAGACAAAGAAAATCAAAAGATAGTTCCAATGATCTTGATCTACTAGCCAATCCTTTTGAAAGAACCATATAGTAATTCAAAGGGGTGAAAACCCTAATGAAAAATCCAATTTTTAGAAGCCTCAAGAACTTATAAAATAATCAATATCATTATATGAAACTATATGTAAATAATTATAAAGATAAAATTGAGGAGACCCATCCCAAGATAAAGATTCAAAAGTAATAGAGAAATAATTTCTACCAAATTTATAAAATTATCTATGTATTTCACATAGATTTAAAAGAGTAGAAAGTGTACTTCCATTCAATAAAGGATAAAACAACTCAAAGAAAATTCAATAAAAATACAATACATAAAAAACATATTGAAATAAAGACTCATGATTGATGAGATTATCCTAGTTATGATGGACGACAAGGTGGGGGAAAAGATAGGAATATACATAACCCCTCACATTTGTGAGAGTCCAGAGTGGAAGGATGTTGACTTCTACAAGAAGAAATTGTGTGATCTTGAACCCCACATCCTTGTTAATAAAATCACATGATAGATAATTATAATCCATTTCCAAATGGGAATTTATACATGGATTAGAGAAGGATGTTTTGGTGAAAAGGTAATGGGAGGTATATATCAATAAAAATTATCATATCCATAGATTGGAGCATCCAAAAAATGACATCGTTGACATAGATTAATTGAAAAAAATTGTGGTTAATACCCATGAGAACTGGGGGGTTTTCAAATGAGAGAGGTATACCCATGACATAAACACAATAAAATGTGCATTATTATTTATGGACCACATGGGTATTTATCAGCCATTGAAAAAGAAATTAAAAATGGTCTCCATAAGATCTGTACTCTCTCACCCAAAAATACAAGAAGTAATCCTATGTGAATAGTTGAACCCTGTAAATCCTGAGATCTTTTTATTCAAATAAGAAATGGATTATTGTCTTTGAGAATCTTGGGATAGATTATATATGTGTTTAGTGACCTTTGAGGCAATAAAATCCCCCCCACACTACCCTGAAGGTGGCTATGGTACTATGGTGATGTGAAATTTTGAACTCATCATAGTGGAAAGGGATACACTATAGTGATGCAGATTGATGGAGTTTGAACCATATCCTTCTCTATGGAGTGATTTTGTAATGACAACAAATAGTTATAAGTGATAATTCCCTTTTAATAATTATTTTATATTTTATTAACATCCTAAAATCCCATAGATAACACAATAAAAAATAAGAAAATATGAGTAAATTAAATAAGATATATTTCTTGAAATTAAAAAACTTATATCAATGGAATAGTAACATGACCATTTGAATATTAATTAGACCCTTATAAACAGTAAAAAAATCCAATAGAATAGTAACCTCATCAATTAAATTATAAAAAATTTATGTACTTTATAAATGAAAATATGATATAATTATATCATTGTACAAGTAAATGAATGTTTTGGAATTATTATTTAAGTGTTAATATTTTTTACAAAACATAAATGTTTATTTTCAATTTTATAATTAATATAATATTAAAAAATAAATTTTCATGTTATAAAATTTATTAATAAAATAATATTTTTTTCTCTTATAACTATAAGATTATTTTATGATACATTAATTAATTTTTCCATGTGTAATAAAATAAGTATAATATTAAAATTGGAATTTTCCAATAAAATGATGAATTTAATTAAAGGAAAATATCACATATTTTGAAAATTGTTTTCATAAAATGGGGTCTTTTTTTCATTTAGTCATAAATTAATGGTTCTGATTATTTTATGGATTTTATTTAAAATAGTTTAATTTGTTGAATAGTAAAATATGGTAATATACTATATATATAAAATATATGTAAAATATATATTATACCATGAGTTTTCACTGATGTAAGAACAATAATAAGGAATTATAAATCTATATTTATAATAATTATTCAATGGATAATCACTATTTCTTTTCATGAGGGAAAATAATAAACTAATGATTATAATAAGGAGAAAACATCCCTCTCTTCGACTATAAATATCACCCCTCTTGTCCTCAAATCCTCAGACCTCTAAATCCATTAACCTTATTAATTTTCATTACAATTTGATATCAAAAAATCATCCCTATATTCAGGACACTCTGAACTCAAAAAAAGGCCAAAACAAATTTCCATAAGGGGGTTCTAAAGGAGGATAATTAAAGAGGTAAAATCCTCTTCCTTTTTCTCTTATTTTCTTTTATTATTCTCTCCTTTCCTCACCTATTCCAAGTATAATGGTATCTATAGTATCTCAAATATACCATTATTTTATTATGATAATTTATTAACTCGTTATCATTTTTTCCCCTCTTCTTTTTATACAAAAAATAAAAACAACTTCTATGATTTGTTGATTTATCACTTTCCAGAATAACGAGTTTTCAATTTTCATTCCCTCCTTAATAATCATAAAATAATTTTTAGGGTTATGAAAATTATAATTTATGTATTATATCCCATTTAATAATATAGAACCATTTTATATACACAATATTCATTAATAAAGCTGAACTAGTTTGTGATGATTGATAAAACTCCAAAAATAATCTAATGTATTATCACTAACATCTTATCTAATGAAACATCCTCAACCCTAATTAATAAATTAAATATATAACCATTTCATCGTATTCATTTTTATTAATAACAAATAAATTCAATTATAGACAACTATTTTCATTTTACATGTTTTTCCGTACATGTATATTAATAATTAATCAAGAAAACTAAGGAAATAGACACGCCCAAATGATTAAATTTTATGTTATAACTCATCGAAATGGACCAAAATAAATTTAATAAATTAATTATAATTAATATAAATGTATAAAAGATTTTTAATTAATTAATTAATTTATTTAATATGATTTTATATGATATTAAAATCAAGTTCAGAACACATTCAGACAAAATGTTTGGGTTTCTTTCCAAACCTCCATTTTTTTCTTCAGATTACACTTTTTCTCTATTTACCCCAATGAAATTAATAATTATTTATATTTATACCTCTTAAATTCTGTTAATATGTCCCAAACACATTTAACTAGCTTAATTAATTTTTACTTTGATGTGTAAATACTTTTTTTATAAGTTTTCTCTCTCAATTCTTCCCAATAAGCAATCCTAATTGAAGGGAACTTCCTGATTTATAACCCATTTTATAGTGAAATATATAATCTATTTTAATCCACCATTATTTTTATAAAAAACTAAAATTATCCTAATGAAAATTATTTATTCATTTCTAGTTTTATACAAATATTCATTCCTTTTATATTTTAAATAATCATTCATTTTATTCTTAAATTGCACTAACCGTTTTATTAGTAATGTTTAGTAAACAATATTTTTAAAAGATATCACTTTAATGTGAAATCATATTTCATTATCTATGCCTATTTCCCCTTATTAATTTCCTTGTACAATTTAAATATATTCTTGCATGGACACAACTATGACACTTTCTTTTGATATGACTTCTGACATGATTATGATACCCAATTCATTCCATATGTAACTCTTAGGTGTATGTTTGATTACTTATTTATGGTTATTTAAGTGTAACATGTTTTTAGGAAAACATTATGATAATTTCACTTATATAGGACTCCAATTTATTGGTTAATGATTAGTCAAATGTGATTTCATGTTAAAATGTTCTTTATGGTTAGGCTTGAATCATACTCCATGTGCAATAGTCGTGGTGGTTATCCTTGACTTGGGGTCCTCTATATGTAATGAATGTTGAATCATGCTTATTTCATGTTTTAATTTTCTGTCAGTTTACTATAATTCCATAATTACATCATCCTATGATATGTATGTTATGATTACATAAGTTTATTCATTTTTATGTCATAATGTTATGCCTCCTAACCCATGTGTTATGCTCTATTCATATGATTATTCCCTTGATGGGATTTTATCTAATCTTTTTGGTCTTGTATTCCCTAGGTTTTCCTATAGAGATGTTTGTGCACAATGGGAGTTACGAGCTCATTATAGAGTTTAAATAAAGTTTTTTTTCATTTTGTTTTCATTTTTTTAGTTTTATGTACCTAATTCTCCAAAGACACTAGACTGTATGATAATTTGTTTCTATTTAATGGTTAATTATGCTAAAAATAATGTAATAATTGGTGTAAAATGGTAGCACCACTATAGAGGGTATCATTGGTCATTATAATTATTTTTTGATATTAGTTGTAGAGAACTTTATCAAGAACCTTAGAGATAAATCTATCACAATGGATAGCGTAGATGGAAACATAGAGTAAAACAAGTTAGGATATACTTTTCATTTAAAATTTTATACATCTATGTTCAATGTTTTCTTTTTATATTCTTATTAGATATGCATTAAATCCCCTAATTTTACTTTATTTTTCATAGTTAATGGATTGAAATAGAAGAACCCATGACAATAATCAATGTGATAGGTAATGCGATGATGCCTTTAATGATATGAAAAATTTTATGGGGAAGGGTGATCAAAACATCATGATAGTACTTTCTCAAAAGGCTCATGTTATTAATAATAACATTAATCTTATAGAACACAGTCTATATCCTAACAATGAGAATGTTGTGGTTGAATACTACATTTGAAAAATGCCTCCAATCATTAATGAACTTCTTATCCCATCATCAAAGAAAAAATGGATTACCTCATTTAATAATATATTCTCTATCCACTACTATAAAACAATATAGAATTCTATTTTAACATTATATCATTTAGACGATGAAGACGTTCGATGGTGGGTACTAATCATGAACACAAATTCGAAGTACTAAGTTTATTTTTTGCAAAGGGATGATTTCAAGAATATATTTTTCAATAAATATTTTCCCTAAACACTCTACCTTTAAATGGAAAGGGACTCACTTATAATGAATGAAAAGTCATATGAGTCTATTAGTGCATGTGATGAAAACTTCACAAGGATTTCACAATACACCCATGGATTTTTCATCAACTCTGAATCTTATTTGGATAGCTTCTTTAGCATACTAAAGCTGAGTCTACAAAATGTTTTGCAGATTCAGGACTTTGATAGCTATGAGGAGATTTACCATTGTCCCTTTTAGTTGAAATGAAGATTGAAGACTCTCAGTGGCCCATGGTACAAGGGAAAAATATTGGAAATGGAGTTAAATATGGGTGGATCACTAGATAAATCCCCTGATGGAAAGACCAACCAACATCCAATGTGCCCGAAGTGTGGGATGAAGCAACATACAATATACCTAAAAGGAACTAAGATATTCTTAATATGTTGAAGATAAGTTAAAATGGAAAAAATCTTCTGAAGGGATATGGATAATACCATTAATGATATAGAATAATGGATGGTTTTGACCAACTTCCAGTATGTAGTGCAGTGTTTCAACAACAATGAACATGGGCATTATGTGATCCATTTCCTTAAGCTAAAGGGTTTTTCTGGAAATCAAAAACAATAACCACCATGACATTAAGAATGGGAATATAAAATCTCTAATACTGAGGTGGATCCCTCTAATGATGAGGTGAAAGTTATGATTGTTATTCATTCAATAATAGCAAACATACTATTTTATTTTAGTTCATTGTATTCTTAATATCTCATATTTTAGGTAGACCTATTTAATCTCAACCACAAAATTTTGAGGTTGATTTATTTGTAAGAATTGAAATGGGGATTTTATTGCATTCAATTTTTATAACTCCCCCAGTTAATATTTGTTGATTAAACTTATCATGAAATATTTTCACACTCTATTTGGTTGAATTTGAAGATATATTTGGAATGGATTCGATAACATTATACAAATCCATCATCAAATTTCAGGAAAGTGAGATCATGATACATCCCAAAGCATGGTCAAATTATGTACAAGTGAAAAGAGGAGGATAAATCTCCAGAAGAATCATCATTTAAATTGTGGATGTTCTTTCCTTATAACCAATTATATCTTGATAAAATTATTGAGAAAAAAGAGAAAATAACTATCAAATACATCCCCATCATGAGGGATGACCTTGATGTTTTCCATGATTAATTTTTCAGTATCCATCCTAATCGAGAGTTTGAGTTCTAAATTGAAATTATTCCTCTTTATCTACTGTTATCAAAGACACATTATCGATGTGGAATGATTGATATTGAAGAAATAATGAAGTAGTTATTGAATAATTTTGAAAAGGGTTTTACATGGTCCAGTGCTTCACCATGGGCTTCACAATTACCCTTAGTCCTCATGAAGGATAGATCAATGCACATCTACAATTATTTTCTTAAGCTCAACAAAATCCTGACAAGGAAACATTATCCCCTTCCATGGATTGTTGAATTTCATGATCAGCTATGTGGTGTATGTTATTTATCTAATGTCAACCTTCTATTGGGATATTATGAATTAATAGCGAGGAAGGAACATGTTCTCACAACTGTCTTTAAAATTAGTTATGGACACTATGAGTTCATAGTGATTCCCTTTGGACTCACTAATTCTACGATTATTTTTATGGACATAATTAATAGAGACTTTAGAGATTACCTTGGAAAATTTGTGGAAGTATTTATTGATGATATTATAAAATACTCTAAGGGAAATAAAGAACATGAGGAACACCATGTATTTATCCGTAAACTCTAGGTCTAATATATCTTGATACATCTTTGTACTCCTAGGGTGAATAGAGAAGTTTCAGCTATGTGTGTCATTCATAATCTCTTTATTTATCTCTAGAAGATATGGACAATGTAAATAGATGAGTTATGTAGATAATAATTGACGAGACCTATATTTTATGGTTGGAGACACGGTGTTCCTCTACACATCTCTATGAAATAGAATCATTAGATTTGGGAAGAAAGGAAAGCGATATCCAAAGTAAATCATCCCCTTCAAGATTCTTGATCATTTAAAAGTTGTGGCCTATCATTTTGAAATTCCTCCAACAACATCTCATGTACATTTTTTTATTCCATGTATACCTATTAAGAAAGTACAAACCAGATCCCTCACATTTATTGAATATGGAGGTGGTATAGTTAGAGAATGATATCTCTTATGTGGTTTAACCAGTGAAGATATTGGATCATACAGATAAAGTTATATAAAAAAGACCACTCACCTGGTCAATGTACAATGGATAAACCATATGTAAAAAGAGGAAACATGGTACCAGGATAAGTGATGAAGGAGAAGTACACTCACTCATTTTCACCATAGTTTGTAAACCAAAATTTTGAGGGTGAAATATCATAATGGGGAGGGGAAATGTACCAGTACACAATTTTTATCCTTGAAAATTCACTTTTTAATATTTTATATGGTATAAACCACATAACATCAGATAGAGAATTGACTAAAAACATTATAAATATATAATTTATTGAAACAAGAGGCATTTCTAGTAAATAAGGAACCTATACGATGGAATAGTAACTTGACATTTGGAATACTAATTTAGACCGTATGAATAGTAAATTGGGAAATATAACTCTAAATTCACCCATGTAAGTATAAATAATATTTGAGTATCTTATAAATGCAAATATGATATAATTATATCATAGTATTTGTAGATAAATGTTTTAGAAATTATTATTTAAGTGTTGATAATTTTATAAAACATACATGTTAATTTTCATTTTCAAAAATAATATAATGGTTTAAAATAAAAATTATTTTCATAAAATGTATTCATAGATAATTTTTTTGTCTTATTATTATAATATAATTTAATGTGACTTTAACTAAGTTTTTATAGTGTTATAAAATTGGTTATAATATTAAAATTGTTATTCTCTATATAAATAATGATTTTAATTTAAAATTAATGTTCTCATATTTATAAAATTATTTACATAAAATGAAACCCATTTTTTATTTCAAAATAATAAAAAAATTGTTAGGGTGATTTTGTTGATTTTTTTCTGAAATAGTTGAATTTCTTGTAATATTAAAAAAAGTAATTTATATTATATATATATATATATATTATATGTTAAATACACTATTCCATGAGTCATATATAATTCAAAAACTATAATATATAATCAATATTTTATATTAAATATATTTTATCATGGATTTGTAATTATTTCTTTTCTTTATGAAAAACAGTTAACTAATGAATAAAAAAATGATAAAACACCCATCTCAACAAATACAAATACCACCCCTCATCACATGTTCCCCTCAAACCTCATAAGCCTTAAATGTTTTACAATTTCTACCCAAATAATATTACCAAAAATCACAGACACATTTATGAGTGTTTTATCAACCAATGACCAATACCAATTACACTAAGGGGTTCTCATGGAAAAAATCAAGAGGGAAAATCCACATTCTTTTTCTCATAGTTTCTATCATTTTTTTCATTTTATTGTTATATTATCACTTCCCCTTATCCAAGTGTCATGTAAAATCCAATATAAAACATATAATAAAATTATATTATATTAATGGAATAATCCATCATTATTTCATTCCCATCCTCATTCATAAAAAAATAAAAAAATCATCCGTGATGTGTTGATTTATTGCATTCAAGGATGAAGAGTTTTCAATTTCCATTAACTTCATCAAGACTGCTCATAGAATTATTTTTTTGGATAAAAATTATTATTATAAATCAATTAAATCCTATTTATCTTTCTAGAACCATTTTATCTATAACATATTAACTAATAAAACAAATCTATTTTGAGATAATCGAAAAACCACCAAAATAATATAAATGATTATCACTAGCATTTTATATAATGATTAATCCTCACCCAAAATTACCAAATTAAATATATATCTATTTTATCTTATGGATTATTTTAAATAACTTATAACATAAATTATTTAACACCATTTTCATTTTACATGATTTTTCATACATGTATACATGTAAAATATCATGAAACCCAAGGAAACGAACGCTCACAAATGAGGAAATTGAATATCATAAATCATAGAAAGGAAAATAAATGAACTTAATGAAATTATAATAAATAAGATGAATTTATATCATTTTTTGAATTAATTAATTGATGTATTTATTTTAATTATCTATGAACTTAAGAGCATGTTTAAAACACTTTTAGACAAAAGGTAAGGATTTCTTTTCGAAAATCTATTTTTTCCTTCAGATTACACATTATCTCTATTTAAACCAATTTGCTTCTTAAGAATTATTATTTACTCATAGAAAATATTTTTTTATATCCAATATATATTTACCTATCTCAAATATTCTTTCATTTATGTGGAAATACATATTTTTTATGTTTTCATCTCAATTCATCCTGATAAACAAGCGTGATAAAAGGATCATCTCAATTTCTAACCCATTTTCATGTGCACCCTATAATATATTTTAAGACAAAAATATTTTTATAAAATCTATCATTTTATCCTAAAAATATATCTTGGTTAATTTCTGGGTTTATACAGAGAATTAAAACTTTTACATTTTAAATAATCAATAAAATTTTACTTAAACCTTACTAAAATGTTTTATTTCTAATGTTTCATAAAAACTCTTTTTATATCCTTTAACTTAAGTTTTACATCACATATTAGATATATGACATATTCCACTTATCAATTTTCATTAAATAATAAAATCTATTCTTTCATAGACACTATTATGATATTCCCTTTTAATATTCCCTTTAACATGATTCTGAAACCCAATTCCTCCCACCAGTAACCCTTATGTTTATGTTTGATTCCTTATATATGATTCTTTATGTGTCACTCATATTCATGAACATGTTATTCTGGGTGTGACAGGATAAGAATAAAATGCATTAGGTAATTTTTAGTCACATGATACTTCCCATGCAACAGTGATGGTGGATAGCCTTGACTCATTCTCCTTGTGCAATGATTTGGGTGGTTTTCCTTGACTCGTGCTCCTCCATATGAAATGAGTATTGAATCATTTTTATTTCATATTTTATGTGTAACACCCCGAGCTTCCTCGATACGCTTCTCTTTCAATAATGCAATAGTTTTCATTGTACGCAAGTTCGATATTCTAACACACCACGACCAATCAAAATGGCCATTATGAATAGTAATAACCACTTTTTGAATTTATATATATTTTATATTTCAAAATGGACTTCATTTTTGGATTCGGAATATTGAAATTAGCCTATGTTGAATTTTTGGTATTTTTCTGAGAACATCCAATTTTTTATGAATAGTTAAAAATACTTAAAAAAAAATTTTTTAATAAAAATAATTTATAGTGATAAATTTTACTATTGAGTTGTTTTAAAGTGTAATTAGAATATATTTTTACCATTTTATCCAATGGTGGTCATTAGAATTAATTTCACTTTGATATTGGACATAAACAATTGTCAATATTTTGATATATATTGTTTCTTAAAAACACGCTATTTGTTGTGACAGCGGGAATTAATTATAAAATTAATTAATGAAACTTATATGTTTGGAATTTTGTGAAATAGATATCATTTTTGAATTCGTAATATCAATTATAGCTTAGGGTTAAATTTTGGCATTGTTCTGAAAAACTTCAATTTTTGATGAATAGTGAAACCAATAAGTGGTAGTTAAAAAACTGATTTTTCGTTTAAAATGAAACATTACCACTTCTGTGATTTGATTTTCAAAAATCCAAGATACATGGTTTTCATTAGGAAGTAAAATTTGGTTCAATGGGATTAAAATAATTTTTTGATGAATAGTAACATTTAAGTTTAATTAATCGCGATTAAAGGTAATTAGTGTAATTTAAGGTAATGATAATGTTATAATAATATTAAATGACCTTTACACTTGTCCTACCCCTATAGGATGAGTCATGGATGACCGATAAAATCCATGGGTCAACTTGGGGACCCCATGGAGCCACTTTGGTGGGAAAATTACATTAATTTTTTTTTATTTAATGTTAAAATAAAAATGTCACAAACATGAGTTGTTTTACTAAAACAATTTTTAAATGGGGTTATACAAGTAATATTTTTGGCTATAAATATTAATTATAAATATAAAATGATTTCCTAAAACATGTTATTTTTTTATAATTTTTAGATATTAAATAAAGTAAATTATTTATGACACCATGATGATGCAGCAATTACCTCATTAATAAACGATTTTAATAAAATGGAAGGATAATGTAAAATCTAAGAATTACACTTGTCAAAACCAATTAGATGAGTAGATTTCGAAACCTTATCACCTTATCCTAGAAATATATAAGTTTGGGACCTTTAAAATCTGAAACTCATTATATAATAAAGTAACATTTCATTACTTTCCAAGAGTGCCCCTCCTCTCCTCTTATAAAAGCCCCCCACCACTACCACCTTATTTACACCTTCCAAGCCATTTGGCTCGGACAAACTCTGCCCAAATACTCTCTATACTTCCTTATATTACTCCTATAAGCCTCACATTGGTCATAAGTCTTCCCAAGGAAGCCTTTGAGCTCAAATTAGAAAGAGTAACCTGTTTTAAAGGTTGTGTTTTCTCTTGTGTTCTTGTGTTTTATTTTGATTCTCCAACCCCGTAAATATTTTTATTAATTTATTTTGTAACAACACCAGTATCCCCATTATACTAGGATGTTTTTATAAGAAGTATTCGAGCTACACTTACACACGCCTACATATAATGGTTAAAGAACATACTGTTTCTGTGGATGGTGAATTTCTGCCTCACGAAACGATAATTGTTCAACACTCATATAACACCTTCAAAGGTGGCCATTAAGATGTCACTATATTTATATATGATATATAATATGTTTATGTTTTACTTAAGATTCTTTATTTTTCATTTATGGCATACCTTTATGGTTTCCATTATGGGTAAACACGATAATTTCATTTTAGGAAGTGTAGACTACCGCCCCCTCAAAGTGATTTGAATCGTTAATGCCATATTTGGGATGTATAAAGGATGGATTAAATGATATTATATATGATATTATACTGGAATTATAATTTACCTTTATATCATTATGATTTCATTCCATTAAATATTAAATAGAAATGAAAGTAGTGTTCATGCGTACGTACGGCTTACCGTCTCCATGAAGAGTGCATTTCATTTCTTATCTCTAAATGTTACGTAATATTATGAATGAATGTATATACTGGATATATATGATATATATGATATCTAAATCATGAATATAATTCGGGATATAATGGATATTTCACCACATGAACAACTTGTAATTATAAGAAGTTTATTTTTGACTCAAGTACCAAAGATCGACAAAATGACCGTTATTAACTCAAATAATTACATAATATTCATAACATGGTAATAAGTGATATAAAAGGATTAATGAACATTAAAAATGTTCTTAAGCAAATATAAATTAACTCTAGTTTATTATTCTGGAGATTAAAGAATGATCGAGTCAAGTCGGACACGAGGTAAGGGAACTTCTTAACCCAATTTCCATTCTTTGGGTTAATCTCCTACATTCAAATTATTTCATGATATTATTTTGTCCTATCTTGTATTTGTACTTTCTTAATGTGTACTTATATAGAATAAACCTAATAGATATATTTTATTTAAAAAAATATCTTTGTAAGGGACTTCGTCTCAATCTCCTTTTATTGAGGCATAATTTGTTTTATACACAACTTACTTTTATACAGTGTATAAACCCTTTTGAATTTTAAGTTTATTCAAAAGGTATATTTTTATATGAATTATTTTCACTAAATGACAAAAGGAATGTTTTGTCTTATGTATGCGGCGACAATGAATTCTCCACTGCCGTGACCATTATTTTAGTTTCGGCTTCCTCTACAAGCCATAGTTTTTTTAAATGAAAAATAAATACCATGTTTTACTATTATTTTATTTTGGTATTAAAAATGGTTTTGAAATTTTTTTTATTATATCAACGTGTTGTATTGATATCTTGTGATTGAAATGTGGAAGTGTTATGTTTTTTATGCATGTTTTATGTGATACGATTATTTTATGGTTTATGATAATTTTAATCCTTTTCATATAAGGAATTCATTTGACTTAATAAGTGACGGGTGGAGCCCGCTATAGCTCCTCGATGCATCGATAGGTCTCATGAGACAAACTAGTGTCTTGGCACGAGGCCTTGACAAAATCTTATTTGTGGTCTTGGCACGAGGCCTTGCCTACGTGGTTATGATAGTCTAGCATTATGTATTCCATCATTATGAAAGTGGTTATTGATATTGCATGTGATTATTCGACCAGTAGAATATCCATTTGAATAAGTAAATGGCATTATTTCATTTTACATTTTCCACATTATGTTGAAGTTAATTTTTAAAAGGATTTTGTTTAGTTAAACATTCCCTTAAATGTTTATGTTTATTTATGAAAGCTTCCTCTATATTGTTATCCTTATTGAGCATCTGAGCTCACCCCTTTCAATGTTTTAATAATTTTCAGGATGTGAAGAAGTATTTTATGAATGACCCATAGGGAAATTCAGAAGGGGATATGAGTGTGGAAAATGGAGACTATGTTATTGTATTTTTTTACTTTATGATGTAATGTAATATTTATGAATGTATCTAGTGTCTCCAAGGCTGCTAAACTAATCGGTCTTTCGATACATGATCTTTTGTGATCATGCCAATGTTACGCAGTAATGCACCGACTCTGGGTAATTGGGGTCGGGGCGTTATAGTTGGTTTCAGAGTCAGTTTAGTACTATCCTTGGAAGCTAGATTTAGATAAACTCTGATTAGATCACATAGCCCAAAGTTAGACTTTGAGGATTAGTATAGAAGAACTTCCTAGAATTTTGGTATTATAGATATTTTGTGAGTTTTCCAAGCAATACATCCCTGTCTAGATACGAGCAGGTAGAGGCGGCTCTGAAATATAGGTACATAGGGGTAAAACCCACAAACACCGCTTTGATCTAGACTCGAATGGGAACTGGTGCATGAAAACGGGCCTTACTGCACTCTTGGTTATGACACTCCCGGGGGATTTTCTTAGGTTAATTCTCGTTTTCTTTACAAACCAATATGAAGGGTTATGAGTATATAATTCCTCAAAGAAAACATTTTTATGATTATGGATTATATCCATAAATTGATCAATTTATGGTTAGTGTTTTACAATTATGGAATTATGTATTTTAATTCATAAACTGACCTAGTTTGTGCCATTGTATAGAAATGGCGCCCAGTAGAAGGATTGTGAACTCTAACAATACGTATGATCCAAAGAGTAAGAAGGATCATATCTTTCATGGTATTAACCCAACATTTACAAGGGAAATAGTCTCCCATGTATTCGCAACATATGAAGAAATAGTATCATGTGTTAATAAGATAAGTAAAGAATACTTTGAGTCCTATGGATTTGAAGGGAAGCTAGAGAAGAAAAGGATGATGGATAAAGGGAAGAGGGAAAAGATGTTTTTTCCAATATGTGATAATTGTGGGAAGAAACACCTTGGGACTTGCCTGAAGGGAATGGGAGTTTGTTATAAGTGTGGAGAAAAAGGACACCAAGTGCGTGACTGCAAGGGTAAGAAAAATTTTTCAAATGTACAATGCTTCATCTACAAGGAGTGGGAAACTACGCAAACCAATGTCCAAATCATCAAAGTATTCCCTAAATTATGTTATTGGATAATAATCGAGTTATGATACTACCATAGATGAGGAGGAATGATTAGAGTTCTTATTTTTTTATTAAATAATTTTGTCATTTGAGTGTTGTATCAATGATGTATTGGTTATAATAATTATGCAGTATATAAGGATTGTACTGTAGTACTATTTCATCAAGGACTTGAGATTGTGTGGAACCCAGAAAAGTGACTCCCCATCAGGTTACATTTTTGGAAAATATATGGTTGAGAGAAAGATAAACCATAATATGGTTCTGATACCGAGATAGTGATTTTGGAATAATACATGATTTATTTGGATAAATTATATTGGATATTCTTATCTTCCTTGAAACTGATTCATTATTTGTATACATTTTTGGATAGAAGTAGTATATCTAGAATTCTATAAGGAATAAGGGATCATGAATGTAATCAATAATGATTTATGTTAATTCAGGATGTTTCAGTGTTTTAAAAGAATACATGACGAAGGTGTTCACATGTTGTTACGCGGAAAAAATGATCTTCATTATGTTTACCTTCCTTATAAAATTTCGATTGTGAGGTGGACATAAGTATTTTGGATAACTATAAAGGTTGGAATGGATTAAGTTGAACCTTGGATAGTATTGTTTAAGGTTAAAAAATTTCTGAATAATATTTTTGGAATATTATAATACTATAGTTTTAAAAAAGGACAACATGTAGGTTGGGGGATAACCCATTGCATCGGACAAAGCTGTAGGAATCGAACCCATAACCATAGTGCGACAGACATTTATTACCTACCACTAGCCTACAGGAAGTCCGTGGTTATTGAAAAATAGTTTTCCTAATCTTAATGGTATGTGTTAATATTTCAAACCTTTCATGATGAGGATAAATATAATATTTTTTAGTTCTATTATCTTTTTGAGTGAATGATGAGTTTGTGGTAGAAATTAGTTGACGGTTGAAACTCTACTTGTCAAGCATAAATATATATATACCTATCTCTTATTCTATGAATAAATTAATTCTTAAACCTTAGTAATGGGATATTAAAACAAAAAAAAATGTGTTATCATAATACCTTATGTCTTGTTGAACTGATAATATTTTAAATCAACATAGATTGAAGGCTTTGAGGCCTTCCATTTTAAACTTGTTTGTGATTGATGACCTCAATCACTCCCTATAAATATTTACGTTTTTTCTCCAATTATATGTCTCTAATTTCCACCAATGTTCTCCTTATCGAGATCATAATTTGGTGGTGACTTTTTCATTTCCCTTTCCCTCTGATTAAGGCTAAATTTTATTAACCTTATTTCCCATGTGGGTTATCCACAAAGGTATTTTCTATTTTCAACCTTTTATTTTCAAACAAAAATTTCAAATTACGAGGATGCAATTTATTGAAGGAGGGGAGAATGTAACACCCCAAGCTTCCACGATACACTTCTCTTTCAGTAATGCAATAGCTTGCATCGAACGCAAGTTCGAGATTCTAACACACCGCGACCAATCAAAATGGCCATTATGAATAGTAATACCCACTTTTTGAAATTATATATACATTATATTTCAAAATGGACTTCATTTTTTGATTCGGAATATTGAAATTAGCCTATGTTGAATTTTTGGTATTTTTCTGAGAACTTCCAATTTATTATGAATAATGAAAAATACTTAAAAACAACTTTTTTAATAAAAACAATTTATAGTGATAAATTATACTATTGAGTGATTTTAAAGGGTAATTAGAATATATTTTTATCATTTTATCCAATGGTGGTCATTAGAATTAATTTCACTTTGATATTGGACATAAACAATTGTCAATCTTTTGATATATATTGTTTCTTAAAAACATGCTATTTGTTGTGACAATAGGAATTAATAAAAAACTAATTAATGCAACTTATATGTTTGGAATTTTGTAAAATAGAAATAATTTTTGAATTCGTAATATCAATTATAGCTTAGGGTGAAATTTTCGCATTGTTCTGAAAAACTTCAATTTTTGATGAATAGTGAAACCACTAAGTGGTAGTTAAAAAACTGATTTTTCATTTAAAATGAAACATTACCACTTTTGTGATTTTATTTTAAAAAATCCGACATACATGGTTGTCATTTGGAAGTAAATGTGGTTCAATGGGATTAAAATAATTTTTTTGGTGAATAGTAACTTTTAAGTTTAATTAATCGTGATTAAGGGTAATTAGTGTAATTTAAGGTAATGATAATGTTATAATAATATTAAATGACATTCAAACTTGTCATACCACAATTGGATGAGTCATGGCCGACCAAGAAAATCCATGGGTCAACTTGGGGACCCCATGGAGCCACTTTGGTGGGAAAATGGCATTAAAAACTTTTTATTTAATGTTAAAATAAAAATGTCAGAAACATGAGTTGTTCTACTAAAAAATATTTTAAATGGGGTTATACAAGACATATTTTTGAATATAAATATTCATTATAAATATAAAAAGATTTCATAAATCATGTTTTTTTTTAAAAAAAATTCGACATTAAATAAAGTAAATTATTTATGACACCATGATGATGCAGCAATTACCTCATTAATTAACGATTTTAATAAAATGGAAGGATAAGGTAAAATCTAAAAATTACAATTGTCTAACGCCTATTGGATGAGTATATTTCGAAACCTTATCACCTTATCCTCGAAATAAATAAGTGTGGGACCTTTAAAATCTGAAACTCATTATATAATAAAGTAACATTTCATTACTTTCCAAGAGTGCCCCTCCTCTCCTCTTATAAAAGGCCCCCACCACTACCACCTTATTTACACCTTCCAAGCCATTTGTCTCGGCCAACCTCTTCCCAAATACTCTATCAACTTCCCTCTCTTACTCCTAGAAGCCTCAATTTGGGAAGAAGTCTTCCCAAGGAAGCCTTTGAACTCAATTCAAAAAGAGTAACCCGTTTTAAAGGTATTGTTTTCTCTTGTGTTCTTATGTTTTATTTTTCTTATCCAACCCCCTAAACTCTTTTTATTCTTTTCTTTTGTAACAACACATGTATCCTCAATATACTAGGATGTTTTTATAAGAAGTATTCTAGCTACACTTACACACACCTACATCTAATGGTTAAAGAACATACTGTTTCTGTGGATGGTGAATTTCTGTCTCAAGAAACGATGATTGTTCAACACTCATATAACACCTTCAAAGGTGGACATTAAGATGTCAATATATTTATATATGATATATAATATGTTTATGTTTTACTTAAGCTTCTTTATTTTTCATTTATGGCATACCTTTATGGTTTCCATTATGGGTAAACACGATAATTTCATTTTAGGAAGTGTGGACTACCGCCCCCTCGAAGTGATTTGAATCGTTAATGACATATGTGGGATGTATAAAGGATGGAGTAAATGATATTATATATGATATTATACTGGAATTATAATTTACCTTTATATAATTATGATTTCATTCCATTAAATATGAAATAGAAATGAAAGTAGCGTTCATGCGTACGTACGACTTACCGTCTCCATGAATGGTGCATTTCATTTCTTACCTCTAAATGTTACGTAATATTATGAATAAATGTATATATTGGATTTATATGATATATATGATATCTAAATCATGATTATAATTTGGGATATAATGGATATTTCAACACATGAACAACTTGTAATTATAAGAAGTTTATTTTTGACTCAAGTACCAAAGATCGACAAAATGACCGTTATTAACTTAAATAATTACATAATATTCATAACATGGTAATAAGTGATATAAAAGGATTAATGAACATTAAAAATGTTCTTAAGAAAATATAAATTAACTCTAGTTTATTATTCATGAGATTAAAGAACGATCGAGTCAATTCGAACACGAGGTAAGGGAACTTCTTAACCCAATTTCCATTCTTTGGGTTAATCTCCTACTTTCAAATTATGTCATGATATTATTTTGTCCTATCTTGTATTTGTACTTTCTTTATGTGTACTTATAGTGAATAAACCTAATAGATTTATTTTATTTAAAAAAATGATCTTTTTAAGGGACTTCGTCTCAATCTCCTTTCATTGAGGCATACTTTGTTTTATACACAACGTACTTTTATACGGTGTATAAACCCCTTTGAATTTTACGTTTATTCAAAAGGTATATTTTTATACGAAGCATTTTCACTAAATGACAAAAGGAATGTTTTGTCTTACGTATGCAGCGACAACGACTTCTCCACCACCGTGACCATTATTTGAGTTTCGACATCCTCTACAAGCCATAGTTTTTTTAAATGAAAAATAAATACCATGTTTTACTATTATTTTATTTTGGTATTAAAAATGGTTTTGAAATTGTTTTTTTTATATCAATGTGTTGTATTGATATCTTGTGATTGAAATTTGGAAATGTTATGTTTTTTATGCATGTTTTATGTGATTCGATTATGTTATGGTTTATGATAATTTTAAACCTTTTCATATAAGGAATGCATTGGACTTAATAAGTGATGGGTGGAGCCCGCTATAGCTCCTCGATGCATCGACAGGTCTCATGAGACACACTAGTGTCTTGGAACGAGGCCTTAACAAAATCTTATTTGTGGTCTTAGCATGAGGTCTTGGCTACGTGGTTATGATAGTCTGACATTATGCATTCCATCATTATGAAAGTGGTTATTGATATTGCATGTGATTATTTGACTAGTAGAATATCCATGTGAATAAGTAAATGGCATTATTTCATTTTACTTTTGAAATATTATGTTGAAGTTCATGTTTAAAAGGGTTATGTTTAGTTATACATTGACTTAAATTCTTATGTTTATTTATGAAAGCTTACGTTATATTGTTATCCTTACTGAGCATCTGAGCTCACCCCTTTCAATGTTTTAATATTTTTCAGGATGTGAAGAAGTATTTTATGAATGACCCGCAGGGATAGTCAGAAGGGGATATGAATGTGGAAAATGGAGACTATGTTATTGTAGTTTTTCACTTTATGATGTAATGTAACATTTATGAATGTATCTAGTGTTTCCAAGGCTACTAAACTAATCGGTCTTTCGAGACTTGATCTTTTGTGATCATGCCATTGTTACGTAGTAATGAACCGACTCTGGGTAACTGGGGTCGGGGCGTTACATTATGTTTCATACTCATTACTATGATTTCATGATTACATGATTCCATGATCTTCAATGTTATGGTTTCATACATTTATACATTTTTATGTCTTCATGTTATGCCTTCTAACCCTTGTGTTATGCCTTATTCTTATGATTATTCCCTTACAGGGTTTTTTAGGTCATCCCATTGTTCATGTATTACCTAGGTTATCCTAAGATGACTTTAGAGAAAAATAAGAGTTTGGATATCATTATAGAGATTAAATATATTTTTTCCTTTTTTTCATTTTTTATTATTAAATACTGAATCCTATAAAGATTATAAAAATTATGATTTTCGGTTTGCATTTAATGGTTAATTGTGCTTAAAATCATATAATAATATGTGTAAAATAATAGGGAAAATATAGAAATTTGAAGAGACTTAACCTTAGTTAGTTAAACAACTGCCCAAATATTTTTTTTCAAATTAGCATCAAACAGATAGTCCATCCATTCAAATTATGTGGTTTATAAAATTTAATGAATAATTTTGAAATTGATTTTGGGAAATATTTTTTTACATATAATATGGATTTATGGAGGATGTTTTCCTATAGAATAGATCCCAAAAGATCCCCAGAAAAATAAATAGTCACCCTCTTCAATATGGTGATGATTCCATGAACTAAGAAGGGCTACACAAATGACACCATATTTTAGTACATCCCCTAACATTGAAATTACTATCCCTTGAATCCTGATAAAAGCCTAGTGGGTACCAATATAATTAATGCTACCATCATCAACTTCTTCTCTACTAATGTCTCGATGCGATTGAATACTCCCTCAATGATTTTTATGAAATCCTCATCATCCCATGATCCACTAATTAATAAATGCATGATGGATGATGGATATAAAAATCCCTTTAGTAGTCAACCATGAATCGTGGTTGATAGGACAAACCTTTTGTGGGCCTACTTCATGTACAACTGGAATAGGTTTGGGGGTGTGCTCTGAAGCACCCTTCTCTACATAAAGGGGTAGAGAATGGGCATTAGGAACACCTTGGCCGAGATACGATGGACGTTCCATCAGTAATATATGGGGTGAAATCCTTTATAATATAAATGGATCAATTATAACATAAATCATTATATCCTAACTCGACCAAGGGAACATACAAATGTTTCCATTAGAATGAACTCATAACCAATGGTACAATTGACGTGGCCATTAATTCTTGTATTTCCCAAAATCATATATACTGTTTAAATTACATTTTAATTATTAAAATATGCCTATAATTGGGGAATTATTGTAATTGTTTATTTATATTCAAATTGTAAAATTAATGTTTTTTTTCTTTAAAATATTAATTATATGGGATTTTAATTTAGTATATGTTCTTATTTAATTTATTTAATGTATTATTTTGAAAATATATATCTATTCAAATCTGAATTATAATTTTTGTTGTTACTAATTTATTTATTCTCTCTATTTCTATAGAGATTTTATATATGTCACATAGCTAATTTTCCAAAATAGAGGAGCTATATTTCTAATTTTTTTCATCGAAGTAAATGATTCGTGCTACCTATCTGATTTTTACACAGATGTATCTAGTTAATAATTTTTATGTGGCGACAGAGCCAAATACATTATGATGAGAATGAATGTAGCCTAATTGTATATGTGAACATTTTTTAAGGAGTTCGACATAGTTGATCAATGATATAGCGAATTTTCAAGGATGTTGTCTATCCAAATGGAAAACTCATACAAGTTGGACTTGTATGGTAATTTAACATTCCCCAATTCATGTTGATGGTGAATTGAGGATTAGGTAGGTGTGAAAATTTTTGTTCGGTGGAATATTTTATGGATTCACATGTGGTTTGGTTGCATGTGTCTAAGGATTCATTCTAATTTCATGACTGGGATAGAAATCCTTGATAAAGTACTCCATGTGGAGGTTTTCGAGGCATTATATGATGATTATTATGGGGAATTTAAATGATATTATAGAGAAAAAAATTAGAATATAAATAATATTTCATTATACACAAGAGGCGTGGAGCTAGATATTGAGGATGTAGGATATCTCTTAGCAGAAGACTCATATTAACGTTCTTCTCTCTTTTTGGATATCTGTTTTTGTGAACATGAGTATAAAAATTTCTCATGATATTAAAAATTCATTGATTAAAATATATACATATATTTATACCTTTTTATTATTATTCTTTTTGTGTAATCTTAGATTAATGATATTCTTTCTTTCATAATAACTACAAGTTATTGTTATTCAATTAAAATAATTGTTATCATAGTGAATCTTTAAAATCATAAATTTTAACCTAATCATATAATATTGGAAATTGATTAGATTCTATTATCTGTTAAGGAAAAATTTACCCTTTAGTGATGATCTAGAGTTCATTTTAATGGAGATATCACTAATCTATTAAATTTCATCCAATCAATAACTTAGTAAATCATCATTTATTCTATATGAAAATAGATAATTATAGCTATTGAGATTAGAATTTAAATATAATTTTATTTCATTTAAATTAGTTATATTACATTTTTTTCATCATCTTGAAGTCTTTCTCTCTCTCTGTCACTAATTTATCTTCTTTTTCAATCACCATCACAAAATAATTTCCATTATTTTTAGATATATATTGTCTATTTTTCTTTATTTTGGACTCAATATTCCATATATCCTTCAATATGGATTTATAACCCATTTATAAAATATACTACTTGAAGTAGGTTTTATAAAAAATTAACTTCACTCAATTCAAAATCTTTTATGATCCAATTTTGGAAGTATTTCTAGGGAGGGAATATGAAATAAAAAACATTCAAAAAAGTAAATATATATATAACAAAAATTTGACATATTGAAAAATAGTTGGAAATTATTCATGATCTTCACTCACTATTTTATATTTTCTCACTATTAAATATTTTCTCTTATACACAATAGGGAAACAACATCTAATGATGACTACGAAATATTTATTACGTAAAATATCAAAAATGTAGTATCCTAATGAACAATTAAAAAAATAGAACATAGAATATTGAAGTTAAGAAGATATGAATATTCATGAGAACACCATTTTACTAAAATCCAAATAACATATCCCTGAGAGACATTCAATTATGCAGTTTCAGTTGAATTCTATTCCATGTAATTCATCATTAAAAAGGTTATCTCCTAGTTCTTTGGAACTACGAAATAAATAAACCAAACACATCTATACTCCAATCCTTTAATTTATAACTTGAATAAGACACAATACATTTATGTATAATTTTTTAGTTTTATGTAGAAACTACCACGTTTTTGGTTGAGTGAGAAAGGGATTGGGTTTAGCGTGTCTCATATATCACTCATTGAATGAGCAAAGATATGGTTGAAAATTTTAGATAAGTAACATTTTTATAGATGAGATGAGTTATTAAAATATATTGTCACCATGTTCTATACCATAAATACCATAATCGAGGGAAACACAAAATAAAACATTTTATTAAATAAGTGGGACATATTTAAAAATATACCTACATTAGGTTTGGATATTTATTAGACTGTGTCCCATCCACCTATTGGCTCTCCATCGACTGATAGATAGCTTTTATAATAGTCATACACCATAAAATCTAAATCTGGTTCATCATTATTGTGTTTGGGATTATTCATATATAACCACTAATGACCATAATCATATTTTTCATGAAATTTCTTTAAAAAAAATAACATGATCATAAGAAATATATTAATTCATTGATTTTATAAAAATACCCACAATCCTGTAGTCGATGATAGAGTTCTTATCGGGTTTTCATTATGTGATGTATCAACATAGTCAACGTTTTTTGTACCTATAAGGCCCCAGCCTTAAACCTTACTTAATCTTGAGTTATCACAAGATTACACGTTGAGGATCTTTTCAGGTTTAGATTTTTAGAGAATTAGAACATAACTATTACATCTCAAAAGATTACAAAGTAGTCACTTCTACTAAGTTTCCATAAATAAATAAAAAACTCTTAAAAGAAACATGTCTAGTTCCATGTTTTATATAGCATGACATTCCCTTGATCCCATCCTAGACCTTATTCCACATTAAGTCCTGTGAAAAACATTTCAAAAAAACTTGGGGTGAGCATAAAAAGCCCAGTAAGGGAAAAACAAAGAATGAAAACTGTTAGTTTTTCAAAATCAAGTAAACCATGTATACTCTATCAAAGTAATACCTTCACCTTCATGAAGTTATAAAAACTCTTCACTGGATAAAGTATCATTACTTACCTTTTTGTAACCAAAGGATTACCATAAAATCCATAAAAAGAACACATAACATTTATAAAGGTAACTTGGGACATAAACATACTTAAGTGGAATAACCATACGGTCCACTTCCACACATATCACTTAATGGAATAGCCATACGAACAATTTCCATACATACTTAATGGAATAGCCATACGGCCGACTTCCATACCCAATGCATTGGAGGTTATAACGTAACCACCCGTCCCGGTATTCACGGCACCACCCGTCATATGGTTTATAACGTAACCACCCGTTAAAATGTCCAAGTACCAGTATAAAATCATAAAACATAAAACCAATATAAAGGAATGATAACATTTCCACATTTCAATCACAATATATCATAAATATATTGACATAATAGAATCCTTTTTCAAAACCATTTTCAATACCAAAATACATAAAAGAGTATATGGTATTTATTTTATTCTAAAAACATTACAGCTTGTTGAGAAAGCCAAAGACCAAATAATACTCGCGGCGGTGGAAAAGGTCGTTGTCGCCGCGTACGTTAAAAGAAACATTCCTTTTTTTCGTTTTGTAAAATGCTTCGTAGAAAAAGATTCCTTTTGTATAAAAGTAAAAGTCAAAGGGTTTTATACACCGTATAAAATAAAGTTGTGTATAAAAAGAAATATTCCTCAATGAAAGGAGATTGAGACGAAGTCCCTTACCTCGGGTCCGACTTGACTCGATTGTTCTTTAACGTCCTGAATAATAAACTTGAGTTAATTTATACTTGATTAAGAACCTTTTTAAAGTTCATTATTCCTTTTATATCACTTATTGCCATGTTATAAACATTATGTAACCATTTAAGTTAATAATTTTTGTTTTCTCAATATTTGGTTCTTAAGTCGAAAGTGGACTTCTTACAATTACATGTTGTTCGTGTGGTCAAAGGTTCTTTATATCCAGAATGAAATTCCCGATTTGGATATAATATGTATCATATATATCCAGCATATACATGTATTTATAATATTACATAATCATTTATAGGTAAGAAATGAAATGCACCGTTCATGGAGACGGTAAGTCGTACGTACGCATGAACGCTACTTTCATTTCTTTGTCATATTAATGGAATTAAAACTAAATGAGAGGTATGTATATTTTAATTCCAGAATTATATTAATCATTTAGATATATCATTAATTATATATATCCATTATATACATGTACTTTTAATAGTACATTACATTTGGGGATAAGAAATGAAATGCACCGTTCATGGAGACGGTAAGTCGTACGTACGCATGAACGCTACTTTCATTTCTATCTCATACTTTAATGGAAAGAAATAATAATTATATAGAGGTATATTATAATTCCAGTATAACATCATATATAATAACTTTAAATCCATCCTTTACACGTCCCACATTTGGCATTAACGAATCACATCACTTTGAGGGGGCGGTAGTCCGCACTTCCTTAAATGAAGATATCGTGTTTACCCATAATGGAAACCATAAAGGTATGCCCAAAATGAAAAATACATAATCTTAAAGAAAAAATAAACATATTATATATCATATATAAAAATAGTTACATCATAATGGCCACCCTTGAAGGTGTTAAATGAGTATTGAACAATCATCGTTTCGGGAGGCAGAATTTCGCCATCCACGGAAACCGTATGTTCTTTAACCATTTGATGTAGTTGTGTGAGAGTGTAGCTCGAATAAATCTTATAAAAACATCCTAGTATATTGAAGATACTGGTGTTGTTACAAAAGAAGTAAATAAAAAGAGTTTAGAGGGTTGGAGAAGCAAAATAAAACAAATGAACAAGAGAGAATGAATTACCTTTAAAAGTGTAACTCCTTTTGATTTGATCCTAAAGGCTTTCTTTGAAAGGATTCTGCCCAAAGGGAATCCTCTAGGATTAGGATAGTGATTTGGAGAGAGTAAATGTTCAGGGGTTGGCCGAGACAAAGGCTTGAGGAGTGTGTGAAATGAGGTAGAGGTGGGGGCCTTTTATAAGAGGAGAGGAGGGGCACTTTTGGAAAGTAAAGAAATATTACTTTATTTGAAAATGTGTTTCGGTTTTAAAAGGACCCACATTTATATAATTCGTGGATAAGGTGATAAGGCTTCGAAATCCACTCATCCAATTGGTTTTGTACATGTGTAGTTCATAGATTTTACATTATCTTTCCATTTTATTTAAATCGTCAAATAATGATGTCATCGCTGCATCATTATTATGTCATAAATAATTTAATTTATTTAATGTCTAAAAATTATAAAAAAAATACTATGATTTAGTAAATCTTTTTAGCTTTCCAATTACTATTTATAATCAAAAATCTGGTCTTTATAACCCCATGTAAAAATTGTTTTTGTTAAACATATTATGTTTGTGTCATTTTTACTTTTACATTAAATAAAAAGTTATTTATGTCATTTCCCAACCAAAGTGTCTCCATGGGGTCCCCAAGTTGACCCATGGCTTGTCTTGGTCGGCCATGACACAACCAATGAGGGTAGGACATGTGTCAAGCTCATCTTATTTTATTAAAGCATTATTTTTACCTTAAACTACACTAATTACCACTAATCGTGATTAAGAACTTAATAAGTTACTATTCACCAAAAAATTATTATAATCTCATTGAACCACATTTTACTTCTTAATGACAACCATGTATGTCGGATTTTTGAAATTCAAAACACGATGATGGCAAAATTTCATTTAAACGGAAAATCAGTCTTTATAAGTACCACTTAGTGGTTTCACTATTCATCAAAAATTGAAGTTTTTCAGAAAATTACCAAAAATTCACCCTAAGATATATTTGATATTCCGAATTCAAAAATGAAGTCTATTTTACAAAATTCAAAACATATAAGTCACATTAATTAATTTAATAATTAATTCCCACTGTCAGAGCAAATAGCGTGTTTTTATGAAACAGTAAGTATCAAAAGATTGACACTAGTTTAAGTCCGATTTCAAAGTGAAATTAATTCCAACGACAACTATTGGATTTAATAGTAAAAATATTTTCTAATTTCACTTGAAAACCAATTCAAAAGATTATTTAATCATATAAATAAATTATATTAAAAAGAGGTTTTGAATTAAAATACAACTTTTTACACTATTCATTAAAAAAATAAACTTTATCGGAAAGATACCAAAAATTTACACAAAGTAAATTTTGATGTCCCGATTATAAAGAATAGTTATATTTGGTCCAAAATAATGTAAAATATTGATCAAAACTATATTTAATGATGGTTCATCATCAAAAGGTGATAAGTGAACCTTTAGTGAAAAATTAGGGTATAAATGCCTAAAATTGAATTTTAAGCCTTTTTCGTAAAAACATATATAATCATATTTTAGTTATTTCTATCCATTCCCGCCAGTACAACGGCTACTCATTAACTAACATTTAAAATAATATTATTTTATTACTTGTGTGCAACTTAAGTTTTCAAAGAAACTCATCGTTGCGTACTGAGTACGCTATCGAACGTAGAAACCCCTTTTAATTAAAATTAATATTTAATTCGTAAATATTAATAAATATGAAAATTCTTTATTCTTTATTTACCTGGGATGTTACATCCTTCCCCCTTTTGGGAATTGCGTCCTCGCAATTTTATTCACTTATCAAAATAAGTGGGGGTATTTATCCCTCATAGCATTTTCAGATTCCCACGTTGCCTCTTCAATCACATGGTTTTTCCACAAAACCTTTACCTGATAAATCACCTTATTTCGTAATACCTGCTCCCTGTGGTCAAGAATCTGGACTGGTTGTTCCTCATAAGATAGGTTCTCTTCCAGCTGAACTACCTCTGGACTCAAAACATGAGATGGATCTGGCATATACTTTCTCAACATTGAAACATCAAAAACATTTTGTACCTGAGATAAACTCGGAGGTAAATCCACCTGGTATGAAACTGATCCAACTCTCTCCAGAATTTCATATGGTCCAATAAACCTTAGACTCAGCTTTCCTTTCTTACCAAATCTCATCACACTTTTCCAAGGAGAAATCTTGAGAAAAAACATGATCACCTACCTCGAAAGATAGATCCTTCCTCCGGTTATCCGCATAACTCTTCTGGCTGCTCTGAGCTGTTCTCATGTGTTTCTGAATCAGCTGAACTTTTTCTGCCATCTCTTCTACCAATTCTGGTCCCATCAGCTTCCTTTCACCCACTTCATTCCAAAATGATGGAGTTCGACACTGCTTCCCATATAATACCTAAAATGGTGCCATCTGTATACTGGAATGAAAACTGTTATTATAAGAAAACTCAACCAAAGAAAGTTGTTGGTCCCAACTTCCCTGATAATCCATAGAACAAGCTCATAGCATATCCTCCAATGTCTGGATTGTTCGTTCTGACTGCCCATCTGATTGAGGATGAAAAGCTGTACTAAAATTTAATTCAGTACCCAACGACTTCTGAAGGCCTTTCCAAAAGTTAGAAGTAAACCTGGGATCACGATCCGATACAATGGAGAGATGAACTCCATGGAACTTGACTATCTCTTTAAGATACAAACGAGAAAGTTGATCAAGAGAGAAAGTATCTCGTATAGCAAGGAAATGAGCAGATTTGGTCAAGCGATCAACAATATCCCAGATTGCATTATTACCTCGAGATGTCCTTGGTAATCCCACAACAAAGTCCATGGATATGTTTTCCCATTTCCACTCTGGCACTGGTAAAGGATGAAGCATCCCTTTCGGTAACTGCCGCTCTGCTTTAACCTGTTGACATGTCAAACACTTCACAGTAAAATCAGCAATATCTCTTTTCATTCCATCCCACCAGTAATACTCCCACAGATCTCTGTACATCTTAGTACTGCCCGGATGAGCTGAAAACGGGGAACTATGAGCTTCACATAACAACTAATTCTTCAACTGTGAATCACAAGGCACACATAACCTCTTCCCAAACCTCAAAACACAAACACAAACTTATCCAAGAACTCACGGAAAATTTTATTCATAAGGTCCATGAATACAGCAGGTGCATTGGTTAACCCAAAAGGCATAACTACAAATTCATAATTGCCATATCTGGTACGGAACGCAGTCTTCAGAACGTCTGATTCTTTTACTTTCAACTGATGGTACTCCGACCTCAAGTCAATATTCAAAAAATACTGAGCTCCCTGGAGCTGATACCACTTCATTCGATGGCCCAACATCTTCTGAAGTTGTTGCAAAGGATTTCACCACCCCTTTCTGCTTGTAGTCTGGCTGCATTCCCCCAGTTGAGTTCTTCGTTGGACACTCGTTTGCATAATGACCCATTTCATTACACTTAAAACATCTTACCGTTGGCTTTTCATTTCCTGCTTGATCATCTTCCTTACAGTTACGAGCAATATGACCAGACTTACCACACCGAAAGCACTTACCAGACTTGGATAAACATTGTCCAGGATGCATTTTACCACACTTCTCACAAGATGGATATTTGGGTTTCTTACCTCCTTGCTTCTTTGATGAATTCTTCCCCTTTGCCTTCCAACTAGACCTCTTATTCTGTTGTTTGTCATAGAACACCTAATCATCGGCGAACTCCATTTCCACCTTCTCCGCACATCGAACAAGTTTTTCATAACTTTTGAACTCACGAGAAGCTAAAGCCCTTCGATACTTTGGCTTTAACCCTGAGTAAAAACGGTTTATTTTACTATCAAGATCTCGTATGAAGTTTGGAGCATACCTTGCCAATCGAGTGAACATTTCTTCATAAGAAGCCAATGAATCATCCTCCTGTCTCAATTCTAGGAACTTTTTTTCCATCCTAAGACGAACCACCTTAGGAAAATATTTCTCAAGAAACATACCTTTGAATTCGTCCCAGTGAAGATCCTCAATCTCATCACTATCCCTTATATTTTTCACCATCGACCACCACTGATCAGCTTCACCTTCAAAACAGTAAATAGTAAGACTAACCTTTTGATGTTCTGAACACCCCATGACATCAAAAATCTTCTCCAGTGCTATAATCCACCCTTCAGCTTGCACAGGGTCAGATGATCCTCTGAATGATGGGGGATGTTGCCTCATGAAATGTTCCACCACTGACATGTTCCTCTGCGGTTGATCTGGCTGATCTCGTGCATGGATACCACCACCATTTATATCCTGAGTCAACTGTGCCATCACTGCAACAAATAGTTCAGTTCCGATTCCGACCATCTCAGGTTGCTGATTTGGAAGGTTATCTTCCTCCTGATGTCGTCCCAACATAGCTGCTTTGTTTCCTCTGCAGAAAACCATTCTGAACACAGAAATATCTTAGGCAAAGCAACATGGTAATCCTTAAATGCTATATCATTTCAATCATATTATAATTTAACACTTTTCTAACTCCTAAAGTTGTCTAAATCGACCTTTGATACCAACTATAAGGCCCCATCCTTAAACCTTACTTAATCTTGAGTTATCACAAGATTACACGTTGAGGATCTTTTCAGGTTTAGAGTTTTAGAGAATTAGAACATAACTATTACATCTCAAAAGATTAAAAATTAGTCACTTCTACTAAGTTTCCATAAATAAATAAAAAACTCTAAAAAGAAACATGTCTAGTTCCATGTTTTATATAGCATGACATTCCCTTGATCCCATCCTTGGCCTTATTCCACATTAAGTCCTGTGAAAAACATTTCAAAAAAACTTGGGGTGAGCATAAAAAGCTCATTAAGGGATACACAAAGAATGAAAACTGTTAGTTTTTCAAAATCAAGTAAACCATATATACTCTATCAAAGTAATACCTTCACCTTCATGAAGTTGTAAAAACTCTTCACTGAATAAAGTATCATTACTTACCTTTTTGTAACCAATGGATTACCATAAAATCCATAAAAAGAACACATAACATTTATAAAGGTAACTTGGGACATAAACATACTTAAGTGGAATAACCATACGATCCACTTCCACACATATCGCTTAATGGAATAGCCATACGGCCAATTTCCATACATACTTAATGGAATAGCCATACGGCCGACTTCCATACCCAATGCATTGGAGGTTATAACGTAACCACCCGTCCTGGTATTCACGGCACCACCCGTCATATGGTTTATAACGTAACCACCCGTTAAAATGTCCAAGTACGAGTATAAAATCATAAAACATAAAACCAATATAAAGGAATGATAACATTTCCACATTTCAATCACAACATATCATAAATATATTGACATAATAGAATCCTTTTTCAAAACCATTTTAAATACCAAAATACATAAAAGAGTATATGGTATTTATTTTATTCTAAAAACATTACGGCTTGTTGAGAAAGCCAAAGACCAAATAATACTCGCGGCGGCGGAAAAGGTCGTTGTCGCCGCGTACGTTAAAAGAAACATTCCTTTTTGTCGTTTTGTAAAACGCTTCGTAGAAAAAGATTCCTTTTGTATAAAAGTAAAAGTCAAAGGGGTTTATACACCGTATAAAAGAAAGTTGTGTATAAAACGAAATATGCCTCAATGAAAGGAGATTGAGACGAAGTCCCTTACCTCGGGTCCGACTTGACTCGATCGTTCTTTAACGTCCTGAATAATAAACTTGAATTAATTTATACTTGATTAATAACCTTTTTAAAGTTCATTATTCCTTTTATATCACTTATTTCCATGTTATAAACATTATGTAACCATTTAAGTTAATAATGTTTGTTTTCTCAATATTTGGTTCTTAAGTCGAAAGTGGACTTCTTACAATTACATGTTGTTCGTGTGGTCAAAGGTTCTTTATATCCAGAATGAAATTCCAGATTTGGATATAATATGTATCATATATATCCAGCATATACATGTATTTATAATATTACATAATCATGTATAGGTATGAAATGAAATGCACCGTTCATGGAGACGGTAAGTCGTACGTACGCATGAACGCTACTTTCATTTCTTTGTCATATTAATGGAATTAAAACTAAATGAGAGGTATGTATATTTTAATTCCAGAATTATATTCATCATTTAGATATATCATTAATTATATATATCCATTATATACATGTACTTTTAATAGTACATTACATTTGGGGATAAGAAATGAAATGCACCGTTCATGGAGACGGTAAGCCGTACGTACGCATGAACGCTACTTTCATTTCTATCTCATACTTTAATGGAAAGAAATAATTATGATATAGAGGTATATTATAATTCCATTATAACATCATATATAATAACTTTAAATTCATCCTTTACATGTCCCACATATGGCATTAACGAATGACATCACTTTGAGGGGGCGGTAGTCCGCAGTTCCTTAAATTAAGATATCGTGTTTACCCATAATGGAAACCATAAAGGTATGCCCAAAATTAAAAATACAGAAGCTTAAAGAAAAAATAAACATATTATATATCATATATAAAAATAGTGACATCATAATGGACACCCTTGAAGGTGTTAAATGAGTATTGAACAATCATCGTTTCGGGAGGCAGAATTTCTCCATCCACGGAAACCGTATGTTCTTTAACCATTTGATGTAGTTGTGTGAGATTGTAGCTCGAATAAATCTTATAAAAACATCCTAGTATATTTAAGATACTGTTGTTGTTACAAAAAAAGTAAATAAAAAGAGTTTAGAGGGTTGGAGAAGCAAAATAAAACAAATGAACAAGAGAGAATGAATTACCTTTAAAAGTGTAACTCCTTTTGATTTGAGCCTAAAGGCTTCCTTTGAAAGGATTATGCCCAAAGGGAATCCTCCAGGATGAGGAGAGGGATGTGGAGAGAGTAAATGGGCAGGGGTTGGCCGAGCCAAAGGCTTGAGGAGTGTGTGAAATGAGGTAGAGGTGGGGGCCTTTTATAAGAGGAGAGGAGGGGCACTTTTGGAAAGTAAAGAAATATTACTTTATTTGAAAATTTGTTTCGGTTTTAAAAGGTCCCACATTGATATAATTCGTGGATAAGGTGATAAGAGTTCGAAATCCACTCATCCAATTGGTTTTGGACATGTGTAGTTCATAGATTTTACATTGTCTTTCCATTTTATTTAAATCGTCAAATAATGATGTCATCGCTGCATCATTATTATGTCATAAATAATTTAATTTATTTAATGTCTAAAAATTATAAAAAAAATACTATGATGTAGGAAATCTTTTGAGCTTTCCAATTACTATTTATAATCAAAAATCTGATCTTTATAACCCCATGTAAAAATTGTTTTTGTATAACATATTATGTTTGTGTCATTTTTACTTTTACATTAAATAAAAAGTTATTTATGTCATTTCCCAACCAAAGTGTCTCCATGGGGTCCCCAAGTTGACCCATGTCTTGTCTTGGTCGGCCATGACACAACCAATGAGGGTAGGACATGTTTCAAGCTCATCTTATTTTATTAAATCATTATTTTTATCTTAAACTACACTAATTACCACTAATCGTGATTAAGAACTTAATAAGTTACTATTCACCAAAAAATTATTATAATCTCATTGAACCACATTTTACTTCTTAATGAAAACCATGTATGTCGGATTTTTGAAATTCAAAACACAATGATGGCAAAATTTCATTTAAACGGAAAATCAGTCTTTATAAGTACCACTTAGTGGTTTCACTATTCATCAAAAATTGAAGTTTTTCAGAAAATTACCAAAAATTCACCCTAAGCTATATTTGATATTCCAAATTCAAAAATGAAGTATATTTTACAAAATTCAAAACATATAAGTCACATTAATTAATTTAATAATTAATTCCCGTTGTCAGAGCAAATAGCGTGTTTTTATGAAACAGTAAGTATCAAAAGATTGACACTAGTTTATGTCCGATTTCAAAGTGAAATTAATTCCAACGTCAACTATTGGATTTAATGGTAAAAATATTTTCTAATTTAACTTTAAAACCAATTCAAAAGATTATCTAATCATATAAATAAATTAGATTAAAAAGAGGTTTTGAATTAAAATACAACTTTTTACACTATTCATTAAAAAAATGAACTTTATCGGAAAGATACCAAAAATTTACACAAAGTAAATTTTGATGTCCCGATTCTAAAGAAGAGTTATATTTGGTCCAAAAGAATGTAAAATTTTGATCATAACTATATTTAATGACGGTTCATCACCAAAAGGTGATAAGTGAACCTTTAGTGAAAAATTAGGGTATAAATGCCTAAAATTGAATTTTAAGCCTTTTTCGTAAAAACATATATAATCATATTTTAGTTATTTCTATCCATTCCCGCCAGTACAACGGATACTCGTTAACTAACATTTAAAATAATATTATTTTATTACTTGTGTGCAATGTAAGTTTTCAAAGAAACTCATCGTTGCGTACCGAGTACGCTATCGAACGTAGAAACCCCTTTTAATTAAAATTAATATTTAATTCGTAAATATTAATAAATATGAAAATTCTTTATTCTTTATTTACCTGGGATGTTACAGTACCAATGTTGACCTATTTAGTAATAATTATTAGATGGATTAGTTTTTTTTAGACTATGGTGATATGAGTCAATGAAATAAAAATCCATTTTCAAAATAATACATTTATAGATATAAAATTTTCGAAAACCTATCATGGTAAGTCCAAGGAGTGATTATGAAACCAGTGTCCCCTATATTTTCACAACAACAAATTTTTTCCAAAATAAATATTTTGTTGAGTCCTAAAATACATAAGGGGTATTGAGGGGGATGTTGTCATGAACCAAATCTGGTTCCCACCAAAAACAACACCAAACCCGGCCTGTAACAAGGCCCAAAGGGTATTCCTGATCCCCACGAGCTGGCACAAGTTCCCAGGTATCATAAAATGAGAATTGGGAATGATTTACACAAGTTTATAAACATAAAAAAACAAGAGAATCTAATAAAACGAATATGGATTTTTCAAACCAACAAGTCTTTTTGAAAAAACCATAACTAAATTACATATTTTGAAACAGCTCAAGAATACTATAAAAAAGGTATAAAACCAAAAGGAAACAGCCCAATAACCCTCATGGCAAGGGGCACCTCCCTCAAGCCATCTTCACAATACTTCACCACGAAGGACCTGCTAGAAACCCGAACCACTAGAACTAAAAGTTGTACCCAACCTACGACAACAAAAATAACCAAGTATACTTACACATAAGGGTTTAAGTAGGGTGTGAGAAAATTCCTAGTATGATACCACCCAATTATTCCAAATATCATGCAATACATTTTGAAAATAAATAAGTTTTTACACGCAAAGAAGAGCAGTGATAACTTCCATGAAATGCCACTTTCAATTGAAAATAGTTTGCAAATGAAAATTTTTAGAATTTTAACACATTTAAATAAGACAGTTATCTACTATAAAGTACTTCCAAAAACACCCTCAAGACAAGGGGAAATACCAAAATTACAATGAGCGACAAAATCGGGAACACTCTTAGGCACTATATATTCTCGGGCCCCATTTACCTCATACCTCAGTGTAAAGTAACCATAGTAAAATTTGTTCTCGTGCACAAGCCACTAGTAGGAAACATACCCATCACCTACTGGTCCATAATCATCATCCATATAGTTTAGTTAGATTTTTCGTTATCCAACTGCTCAGTGAAACATGGACAAAACCCATCCGGTCCACTAGCAGTACTAGTACACATCTGCCCCCAACATCTTACTCGGGCTTCCCTCTTTGTGCTCAAACAATTTCAGAATTTAACACATATCCATTTTAATTTAAAACTATAATACTGGTCACATACACCAAATACAATATCTATCAAATTTTACACCACTTAAAACACACATCAAACACTTTTATTTTTAATAAAACAATTTCTCAAAATCTCGTGTTGTTTTGCACACAAGACCCCTTAAGAACTCCACTTGTACACTATGTTCACACTTGTAAGTTACCAAAAAAAGTAAATTCAGCCCAATAAATTTCAATTAAAATAACAAATCAATTTTAAGGAATCCCCATGTTAAACAAGAAGTGATAACTTTGTGAAACCTTCATTTTCACACAAAAGTGGAAACAAAACATGACTTTCTTTACAATCAAAATTAAAACCCATTTTTTCATCTACATACAAAGTGGATAAACATTATTAACTTTTTTTAAGACTTATTACAATTCAATAAAAACAACTAAGTATTTATAGGGCATCCCAAAATAAACCAATAAAACATTTCTTTAGAAAACCCCCAATTTTACACCAAATTGGCATTTAAAATTCAATTGCATTAGAAAAATAATTAGAATCCATTTTTGCAGCAATAGTAAAATGATATAAACCTTTAAATATGATAAATACAACATGATAATAGACAAATAATTCATCAACATACCAAATCAAATGAAACCCTTGAATCATCGTGCAAGAATCAAGTCGCACCACCGTCACACCCAGATGGACTTATATCGAACCTAAAAACACAATAATTGATCACTAAATCAAAAGGTTAAACCCTAGGTTCGTAACCCTCCCCATGGTCATTTTTTACTTCAAGGAAATTAAAAGAAACTTCATGGAAAGGGGAGGAACTAAGGAGGAGAGACACTTCCTTGAGATTATTTGAAGTTCCTCCACTATATACCCCATTAAAATGGGGTTACAAAGAGGATTTGGGAAACATGGAAGACTTCCAAGTATTTTATGTTAGAAGGGGATGAGGAAGGGTGGAATTAGGAACTGTAATGGAGGAAAGATAGTAAGCATTGAAAGAGTTTTTGAGGGTAGAACTTACCTCTTCAAATTCAGACGATTTGAGAAACCCTATGAAGATCTGCACCAAATCACGACGGAAATGAACTCCAAAGAGGGGGAAAAGAGGAGGGGCGTTCAAATGGGTTTAGTGGTATTGGGTGACACTTGGAATCACTGAAATATACTTAAAATTGAGTAATTTATTAAATAAACAAAATTTATTTTTAAACCTAGTAATGGGCTTCCAGGTAGGCCCATTCCCTTAAATAAAAACCCAAATACACCTTGGTTATGAATTTATAAAGGATCCAAATTTACATGATGGTGTTAATAGGTCAGGGGAGGCCATGTAGGAATTAAAAGAGATGAAAATGTTTGAAAAATTAAGAATATATAAAAGAAACAAAATTTATTTCTTAATCTAGAATTGGGCTCATGGTTTGGCCCAATTCATGACAACTCACTCATTCCTCCATAAAAGCATGGGAAACCCCCAAAACCACGAAATAATGAAAATTAAAATAAAAATACATTTAGAGTATTCTATTTATGTGAAAATTATCCCCACCATGAAAACATTCCACCCCAGAAAGTCACAGCAAGGCCAAAGAAACAACCAAACCCAACTGAGAAACTGAGAGGTACTCCCTTGCCAGGTTTCTCCCCCAAAGGCTAAAACACCTCCAGGGATCAATGAAGGAAAGAATACTCTCACAAACAAAACATACACAACATTCCTAAAATTATCATTCACATTCTGGATTTTTCCCAAATGAAAACTCCTCAAACACAATTTGACCGATACTCAATAAATTTACCCAAATAGACAACATCGAACAAGGTTACACTTAAACTACTATAACTAAACCATTGGGAACTCTCCAATATTAATGATTAACCAAGGAAGATGTAGGCAGTTAGATATCTCTGAATTATAATACCTACATCCAAGTCAAGACCACGGAGAAATCTGAGTTACTCGTATGAAGAGACCCAAATGGGCTAACCACCATAAGAGACAACTTAAATTTTTTTCAAGAGACAGAATCAAGACACTAACAAGGGGAGGCCCAAACACACTCCCAAGTAAAAGCGGTATACACCCATTATAAATTTCCAAAAGAATATTCATGATACCCATGGTGGGTCTCCCCACCATAAGAACCAACCATCTTAACTGACCGGCGTGGGCCAACACAAAAAGTCCCCAACATTAATGAGTTGAGACGATCACACAGTTAGTCTACATAGTTTGGGAAACTGTGCAATAACTATGTGGATCCTTTTATCTGTATGGTTATTTTTTTTGGAACGGTTACAAATATCCATGTGAAAACAGTGTGTTTAACCTGCATAGAAAAATTTCCAACCATTCTCTAAAGACACAATGGAAACCAAAGGGGGGAGGAATAACATTATGCGATGACATGGGTACAATACACTACACCTATTTCCACCGAAGGGGAAAAAATAAGAAATATGATGACACCAGAGGTTCAAACTCTTCCTATCTTTCATACTAAGGATAAAACTTTGTAGAAGGGTTTAAAAAACCCTAGTATTTCCCCTGACTATGAGCCAACTTCTCTCCGAGACCTATGGTTTGGAGCTTAAGTGATTGAAGCATATTCTGCCTTGTAGTTAGACATTGGAAACACCATGAATGAGAATTTTTCTTTCGGTGTCACCAAAAACTACACCGCAATCCCCGATAAGTTTTCCAAGGCATAACACATTCCAGACTAACTTTACCCTAACCACATATTTCACTAAAACTAGGGGTTAGTAGATGCACACACATCACACATTATTTCTTTGAGGGAGAAACAATAGAAGTAAAGAACACTTATACTCACCATCCTCTAAAATGGATGGTTTTGATGTTTTTCCAAGGGAAAAATTCACCTAAAATAACAGATACACTCATAAAATTGCATGAATTTCACCTTTACGGTCAATCAAGCACATGACATCACAAGGTGTCACCGAACATGACCATTGCGACTGATATAAACAACACATGGAGACAGCCTTATACAACATCCCCAAACAACACAAAATTCTAGAAAGTGGCCACAATATCCTCTCATGACCATATTTCTCACATCAGTAGTTTAACGTGAACTCCTTCTTTTAAGAGACTACGAAGGACTGAGAGGACCTCTTAGACACCATCCAGATACTCATCTAGGCTAACAACCCCAGACCACTTCAACCTTCGGAGAATTAGGAAACTTAAAGAATCTAAGGTCTCCTTAAACCTTCCATGGTCATTATCCCTCTAAAAGAGGATACACAAAACCTAGAAAATAAAGGGTGTAGACTCTATCTAAAAATCTCTAGAAAAATATTCTTTATATTGATCAACTGGAGGGTCTTCAAACGGCAAAAAAAAAATTGGGTTGCACTTCAGTTGTTCAATAACCCTTAATGGGGAATTCCTTATCCAACAATTGAACCCAATGACCCAACCAAGATGGTACATTGGTCAAGATATACCACAAAACAGATCCAAACACATTAAGGGAACCACTTTTTTTATTTTATATTTTTAAATTTTTTTAAAAAGGCATCC